>PVJH01000001.1:273537-873537 GCA_004026705.1 Nesogale talazaci | reverse complement strand
GAAGGGCACCTAGAACAACGTCTAGGAGGCAGAATGGGCTGTACAGTAATGGGTTCCACTTTTGTTTGTGACAGCTCTTTCTTTTTTCTGAAAGCAATTGTTTTAGGACACATCTTACATTGACGTGACTTCATTAACTTAACAAAAAAAGTTCTATTCCCCAATCAGATGATATCCACACATACAGCATTGTCAATATATGTTTTTTTTGAAACACAAATATGCTGATAACAACTAATTATGACAAAGTTTTCCAAGATCAGCACGCTATACAGTATGCTGCTGGCTTAATTTAGAGGTTAGATGATTAGCCAAATGCAGGATCAAAACTAGCAAAATAGCTAGCAAATTTTCCCACAGCTGTCACTTATATTGGAAGCCAGCCACACCCCTGGAGGAGATTGCAATGTGAGAGCTTACTAGGTGCTAACTCTCAAAGCACTGAGAGTCTAGATCCACATGACAAAATCTTAATTTTCAAAAGGGATAGGCACTAGGACTGGCACTAGGAGGTTTTACTATACCATTGCACTAATTTGTAGTGCATTCTTATGGGATAAGTGTTAGTATTAAGACCTTATTGTAAAGAACTGACGGCTTGTGGGAATCATGGAGCATTCATCTGAAGAGCTACAGTCATTTGGCAAAAAAGAAAGGAAAGATATCCTACCTCAATCAAGATTTTCACTAAACTTCCAGTGATTTGGAAATGTAGCTGAGTTATAAGAGGAGACAATGAGACAATAAATGAAAAATGTGCTGGCGGGTTTCAAATGCAGTGGAGGAAATGTTAGGTAACGTGCAACATTTTAATTCCATTTTGTCTGGCGCTTCCTCAGCTCATTCTTTAGGGATTCTAATCATTAATCATCCAAAAGACTTTGTGTCCAAGCTCAGGCTGCTTTTTCAGGGAAAGCAAAAGGTCCTGAATTTTAAAGTCCTAGTAATGGTCCCCAAATGACACCAGGATACTGATTTTACTATTACCCACACAGTCAACGTTTTCTAGACCCACAAGAGCAGAAGTAGCATTTCCTCCCCCGAGTGATGATTTATATAAATATGCATGCAACCATCATGGGACTGGGTACGGAAAAGTTTTCTGCAGGACCACTTCACAAACTGTGTTTTTTCATTAAGAATATACTCTGAGGACATGAAAGCAGCTCTCCACTTTGGGGAGCAAACTCCCTGATGTGAGGAACTAAGGATGCATTTTGTCAGACCAGAAGAATAAAAGAAAATTAAAACACATGAGCAGATTCCCAGTTAATCCTCACACTTCCTCCATTAATGTGAAGCATCCCCACCCCCCACCTCCTTGCCTCTACTCTGTTCTCTCTGTGCTTAGAACAGCTACCCTCTCTCTTTCCTCTAATTCTGTCTTCTCTACTTTGCCTGGTCCAGCTGTGGGGCAAATGGAGCCCAGAGAAGTCATCATTCCAAGCTGTAGATTTCTCAGCTTCCAGAAGCTTTCCAGAAGAGAAGAAATGGAAAAGGATCAAAATTTGTATCTCAGTTGGGGAGACTCATCGGGAGACCACAGTAGGACTGATGTGCTAGTCTGGGTAGATTAGAAAACAAATTCACAGACACTCATGTATGTATAAGAAAGAGTTTTATATACAAGAGCAACAGTACATAAAGAAAACATCCCAGTCCAGTACAGATCTAATCCCTAAGTCTGATATTATTTCATAAGTCCAATACCAATATAAAAATTCTTCTTCACACTCATGACACATATGCAATGATGCCGAATGCAGGAAGATCACAGATCAGTGGGTGGAAAGCCTTGTGCAGGCAGTGGCAGTAAAAACATCTCAGCACTGACAGGGGTCTCCACCTAGCTCCCTGTGGCTTGTCAGTTGCAATGTCTCCCAGGGAGTGAGCCAGTGTCCCACCTCCAGCGAGCTATTTATTTCCTGAGCATGTCCAAATGAGGCCATCCAGCTGCCACATGATTGTCACACTAAACTCCATTGCTTCACTCTTTAGTCTCAAATTCATAAGAGATTATGTAACTACCCAGAGTAGCACAACTGACGTGAGTGAATTACCCACTGTGGCTGTGCAAGTCAGCTGAAGAACCCTGTGCTGTGAAGGTGGAGTATTAAGGATTTAGTGAGAAGCCCTAGGGTACTGATGGTTTCATCAAAGAATTATCATCACCTTTCATGGAACTGACTCAGATTTTATTCCCCACAGTATCTGTATGAATAGCCCTGGTCCTCAATGGAGATTTGTGTGCTGAACAAGACTCACTGGGAGTTTCAAAACAAGACAGACTAGGAAGAAAGCTGTGGTGATTGGTTTCTGACAACTCATGATTTTAAGTTAGAGAAAGGGTGCATCAGGATTGAAGCCTTTCACCATGTTTATTCAATCTGTTCATTGTGCAAATAATGAGATGCTGGACTATATGAAAAACATGGTATCCGGATTGGAGGAAAACTCAGTAACAACCTATTACATGCAGACGGAACAACCTTGCTTGCAGGAGCACATGTTGGTGAAGGTCAAGGATTGCAATGTCAAGTGTGGAATCAATACAGTGTAAAAAAAAAAAACAAACCCAAACTCCTCACAACTGGACCAGTTGATGACATTATCATAGGTATTACCAAACCATTTAAGTTGTCGACAATTTCTTTTTATTTGGATCTTGGAGCATACCATTTTCTGGGTTGTTCTGTTGTTGTTTTAGTGTGATTTTCACTATATAAAATCAAGGATAGGTAAACCCGTAGAGATTGTAACTGTATCAATAATTTCTCAGGATCATGGCAAGGACGATTGGGTGGAAGTGCAGAGCAATTAAGTATAAGAATGAAGAAAATGTTCTAAAATTGTGGTGATGATTGAAAAACATATATATATATATATATATATATATATATATATATACTTACAACATTGATTTGTGTAACACGTGAATGTCAGTACACTTAAAAATGTTTAAATAAATAGACAAATGAATCAACCAAAGATGTACTACATTCGGCAAATCTGCTTCCCAACTCCTCTTTAAAATTTTAAAGAACAAATATGTCACTTTGAGCAAGAAGGTGAGCCTAACTTAAGCCATTATATTTTCAATTGCCTCAAATTCATGTGAAAATTGGACTGAAGAATTGATGCATTGGAATTGTGGTGCTGGAATAGAATATTGAAAGTATTATGAACTGCTAGAAGAAAACACACATGTATCTTGAAAGAAGTACAGCTTCAATACTCCATGGAAGTGGAGAGGATGAGACTCTATCACCCTGACTTGAGGTATGGTATCAGGAAAGACCAGTCTCTTTCAAAGGACATCATACTTGAGAAAACAGAATGCTAGCCTAAGAAGAGGAAACCCCTAGTGAAGATACATTGACATTGTGACTGCAACAATTAACAAACTCACACATAACAACAATTGGGAGGATGGTGTTGTATTCCTCTGTACATAGACACACTAAGAGTCAGAACTGACTTGAAGGCAGCTAACATCAACAAAAAAACTCTAGGGCACAGTTCTACTCTGACATGCAGGACATCCCCATGTGTTTGAATGAACTCCCAAACAACTGGTATGTAAATTGGAGTATGCATATTTGACACTCTCTTTGAGTTTTATTAAAGATGCCAAAGCTTAACAGAGATTACATTGTAGAACTGCACTTCAAGTATATCTCTACCTAATATTTACCCCCTATCTCTCTCCTTTATTCATCCCTCCTCAGAAGAGCAGACAAAGTGCCTTGGAAAACAACTGTTTCTCCCCATTCAGGTGCCTTCTCTGGATCATCTTTTCATGCAGTTTCTTTCATTTCCAATAAACAATGTCCTTGAGAAAATGGATTCTGTTGCTTGCATTCATCTCCATCTCATTATACGGGATGCTAACACGCACCCTCTCTAATCTGACTGCTATTTGTGTGTGAATACTAAATGGTCTATTGTATGCAAAACCACTTTGTCAACTGCAAGTCACTATGGAAGTTAAAATGTATACATTTTTCAGAATTAGAAACTATCCTTGTTGTAGTCTTCACTACAGTTATTCATTTAATAAGAATTGAATACTTATTTGTCTTTATCCTATTCTAAACCACACAATTTGTAAGGGCCAAGACAGTCTACCCTCAGTAATATATACTCAACATCTGTCTTCAAGTAAATATTAGGTATATGTGTTGGAAAAATAAAAATGAATTTAATCATTGAAAATTATGGAGTTGGAAAGAGCCTGAATTCCCAAGTTACACAGTGTATTAGAGTTTAACTTCTGAGCACTCCATTTACAGAAGGCTATGAATGGCAGTTAAAATATAAAATCCATCTGCAAAGTTCCCACCTATATTGGCCTCTCTTTAATTCCTTCTCACCATTAACCACAGATATAGATAATCTTTTCCTTGGGTAGAGCACATTGGAAAGTGGATTTTCTCCACTCCTCTCCTGGCAGCCAAGGAAGGGGCATTCTCACCATGGGCTTGACTGGGAGTATCTTTGATGTGCAGTACTAGGAGTTCCATAGTCATGACTCTGGCCCTGTCAGTCAAGCCCTGACTGCCATGGATGGAAGACCCTGGACCAATCTTGCAAGCTTCTAATATAATGTATGTGTGCCAGTCATGGTGCTCCTTCTGCTTCTGTAGTCTCCCCCATACATGTGATGTCTTGATATGCCATCAAAAATGGATTTATGACATTTCCCTTCATCCCATGTAATTATCATCCTGACTGTGACTCATTGCATGCTATTTGGGAAGGGTCACGCTCATCCTGATGATTTATCTTGGTCTCATCTTTGTTCTGCATAAGACAGGATACATTTTCATAAACTGTAATTGACACTGAGAGTTCATGTGTTCCCTAAAACAGAGAAATTGTGGCCTTCAGCTCATAAGTAAAGTGATAGCTTTCTCATTTGCATATTAAAGATGTCAATTACTTGACAGATTATTGTGCTATCCTTCATGAAAACACCTGAAGTGTTTATAATGATACTCAGTATCCAGTAAATCCTAAGTAAGTTGTGCTTCTTATCTTTGTATAGGGACCTTAGTGAAATGGATTGATAAAGGGGCTTCCACAATGGGTCTAAATATTGCAACAATTGTGAGGATGGTGCAGAACCAGGCATTGTTGCCTGTCACATCACTGTCAGTCAGGATAAACTGGATGAATGAAACCTAACAATAGCAACAATGCTATATTATTAATACAATTAAATTTCTAGTACACTTCTGGATAAAAGTCCCTGAAATCGACACTAACACACTAACACTAACACACTCAGACACTCTCAGCAAAGTTTGCTCAGAACAAAGAAAATAAAATTTGCTCAAAATCCAGTATTATAGGAGAAATACATAATCTATTAACTTCTTAGTGGCTTCCATCATTTTCTGATTATTGTTATTGTTATTATTATAATTAAGATACAGCATCATCTCCCTAACTAGATAATAGAGGCATGTTAGGCAAGCCTTACAACTGACTTATCCCCATATTACTAAAAAAAAACCCAAAACATTCAACTCAGTGTTTCTTATATATTCAACTGTGTGCCCAATGGAGGGATTTGGAAATAATGTGGTTGGTTTGAGAACACAAGAAAAGGTAGGGGACTCTTGGAACCTGGTTAGGAGATACTAAGTGGGTATCTACAGGTGAATACAAAAGCAAAAGTTAAACCAGTTGCCATCAAGTCCATTCAAATTCCTGAGGAATCCATGGGTGTCCAAGTGGGTCTGCACCCCATAGAGTTTGCGACCGTTGATACTTTTTTGGTAAGTAGACCACCGGTCCTTTCTTCTGAGGGGTCTGTGGGTGAACTCAATGAAAAAAACTTTTGGTTGACAGCTGAGAGTGATAGCATGTCCCTACTAGGATCTTTCTAGGTTGATCTTAGGTCCATGATTTTCTAACAATGGTGAGGGAGTCTTCTGTGAATGTGGTTCCGGAGAGAGGAGGAAGCTATAAAATTAGCAAACTTCATTACTTTCCATAATTCAGTGAATCAAACCTAGTTTATATCTTCTTCACAGCATATGATAGTTACATAATCTTATGTCAACTTGCAAGGGAGTAGTCTAGATAGACCTGCCAATCAGGTCACTAGTTGATGACCTCATTTGGAGGCACCTCAGAGAGAAACAGCTCACTGGAGGCCAGATACATACAAACTCTCTGCTTCCTCTTCCTATTGGCAAGACACATAAAGCTCTGCTCTTGAGCCACATGGAGACCCCTGCAAGTGTTGAGATGCTTTCCCTGCCACAAGATTTTCCACCCACTTGCATGTGACCTTCCTGCTTTCAGTGCCATTGCATGAATATGTGAATCTAAAGAGGAATTGATGGACTACTATCAAAATACAGGGCAATATTAGATTTATGGAGCCGATCTGCTTTGAGTTGTTTTCTTAATGTGCAATTGCTCTTTGAAATGAAGTTCTCATCTACACACATGCATGTCTCAGATTTGTTCCTAAGGTTTATTCAGACTAACACACAGAGATTGCATAACAAAAACCAAATACACTGACATAGTTCGTTTCTGGCTTATAGTTACCCCATAGAACAATGTCATCTTTCTCCCAAGGAGCAGCTGAGAGTTTTGAACTGCTGACATTGTGGATGGTACCTCAACTCATAATCCACTCTACCACCAGAGCTCCATATTGTTAGGTGTAATCTGTTTCACACAACAGCAAAATACGTTCCATTCCCACATCATTCTCACAACTGTTCTTATGCTTGAACCCAGTATATAGTCTCTGCATCTCCTCAAGAATCCTCCACTGGTATGCTTCCCTTCCACATTACCAGCCATGATATCTCTTTCCTGGACTGGTCCCTGAGAGCACGTTCAAAGCACATGTGAAAAAAACCTCACCATTCTTGTTTCTTGGCAGCACTTCTAGGCTATACTTCTTCCAAGACAGATAAGTTTGTTCCTTTGGGACTCCATTGTACTTTCCATATTCTTCCACAAAAGCTTAATTCAAGTGCATCAATTCTTATGCTGTCTTATTTTTTCATTGCTGAACTTTCACGTATGCATGAAGTGATAAAAAATACCATAGTCTTGATAGGATGAACCTTAATCCTCAGAGTGGAATCCTTGTTCTTCAACAAGGATCTTTTGATTTTTTGACTATTTCTTCTATGAGCAGCCAAGAAAAATGAATCTTTTACAACTGCAACATTTCCACTGTCTATCATGATACTGTATATTGGTGAAGCTGTGAAGATTTGGATTTTCTGGACATTAAGGTACAATCCCGACTGAAGCTTTTAACCTTTCATCAGCAAGTGTTTCAGGTCCTCGTTTTCAACAAAGCAAGGTTGTGTCATCTTTGTAAAACATATAGCTAATAAGTTAACTTCATCTAATCTTGATGTAATGTTTATCTCCAGATAGTCCCACTTCTCATATTATTTTCTCATAATGAAATGATCCCAAATTATATATACATATATATATGTATGTATGTATAATGACATATGTAACCTGTGATTTGGGCATTTAGACTAAATTATAAGTAGCCTACAATTGACAACTTATTTGTCACAAACAATTGAAATTATAAGAAACTACCTTACAACATGGCTTGAATGCAAATGAAAAACAGACAATGAATACAGAATGATGAGGAAGAAGTGATACCACTGAATTGTGATGCTGGCAACACATATTAAATATACCAAAGTCAACCCACAGTACCAGCAAATCTGTCTGGAAAGACCTGTACACAGAATGCTACTTAGAAGTGAGGATGAGGAGGACCAAACCCAAGGAGGTACACGCTGGGGGCAACAAAGTAATGGGAGAAGGATGAGGGGGTGGCTGGGATAAGGAGATAAAATGGAGTTCAAAAGTGAAAGGATAACAGAGGGAATAGGGCACTAACCCACCCAGGGGGGAGTATTGGTCTTGTGTCCACAGAAACCGGAGTGGACGAGCAGTTCCTACCACGAAGCACCCAACCATGAGGACAGCGTGGATGCATGGAAGGACACAAGAAAAGAGAGAGCTACAGAGCTGGACACAACCAGAGTCAGAGGGACTCCATTCCTAGAAGTGGGCATGGCAGAGAATAGGAGGGGCCAGCATCCCACACCCACAGGGACCAAGACAAGAAGGGAGGAAGAGGAAGAGAGCTGATCCAAGCTCCACACTGACACATGATGCTCAGAGGAATACATCCTTCTGGAGACCCAATGCGCCACAGAAAGGACTGGGCAAACAATGATTCCTGGGGGCACGAGAGAGGGGAGGAGAAGGGGGTGTGGACAAACACATGGACAGGGGAGGGGGAGCAACAAGTGGTCTGGAATCAATGGAAAGGAGGGTTTGGGAGGCCTCATCTGGATTAAGCAAGGACAATGATTCTGTGAGGAAACACTGAAACGCCAATGAAGGTGGAACATGATGGTGGGACAGGAGGGAGATGGAAGAAAATAGAGGAAAGAGCTAGAAGGCAAAGGGCACTTACAGAGGTCTAAACATAGGTATGTCCATACATAAACACAACTATCTATTATAAGGTAGGAATAAATTTTAGAACATATCTATAGGCCAAATAATATGGTAGCAAGTGGACCTTGGGCCCTCTCCCTGGTGCTCCCTCAATGCCAAAACACTTTGTTATATGAATCTGGTATTCTTCGAGGCTCACTGGTCCAGCACGATCACTGAAGTTTAAATGGGTGCACAAGCAAATGTGGTGAAGAAAGCTGATGGTGCCCAGTCATCAAAGGATATATTGTCTAGGGTCTTAAAAGCCTGAAGATAAACAATAGACCATTTACTTGAGAAGAGACTACACCCACACAGATGACGCACAATAGCCAGCATGGCCCCACAGTGGTCAAAGGTCTAGGCAATAGACATCAAAAGGGGAGGGGGGAACAAAACAAAACAAAACATATCACTGTGTACACACATCCCCAAGGTGCCCACTGAGGACATATGGGAGCATGAGCAAGAGGGGTGAAGAAAGCAGATGGTGCCCAGCTAGCAAAAGATATGGCATCTGGGGTCTTAAAGGCTCAAGCATAAATAAGCAGCCATCTAGCTCAGGAGCAACAAAACCCACCAAGAAGCTCAACAAAACCCACAAAGAAGCTCACTTGCCTGTGTGATCATGAGGTTCTGAAACAATCAGGTATCAGACATCAAAGAGCAAAAATCAAAATCAATGGACCAATTGACTCCCGATATTGCTGAAGACAAATGGATACAGAGGCAAACAGAGTAGAAGAAACGATGGTGCCCAGTTACCAAATGACTGAATGTCTGGAGTCTCAAAGACTTGAAGATAGTCGAGTCACCATTCAGCGCAGAAACAGCAAAGCCCACATGGAAGAAGCACACCAGCAGATGTCATCAAGAGGGACTGAAGGGAGCAGGTATCGAGCATCAAAGAACAAGAATCACATCATTATGAATGAGGGGGAGAGTGGAGTGGAGATCTAAGGTCCACTGGTGGGTAATTGGTCACCCCTTTTCAGGGGAGTCATGGGGAGGAGTCAGACTAGTCAAGGTGCAGCCGGGCAGTGATAATGCATACAAGTTTCTTCTAGTTCCTGTAGCCTTCCTTCCCCCAACCATCATGGTCCCAACTCTACCTTACAAATCCAGATGGGCTAGAGAAGATACACTGGTGGAGAGGGGATCTGGAGATATGGGAATACCAGGATGGGTGAGCCCCTTTGGGTCAGTTCTTATATTGGAGCTGCTGGAAGGGTGGAGAGAAGGTGGGGTAGAGAGACAGAACCAACTGCAAGGATATACACATAAGCTCCTATTTGTGGGATGGGCATCAGGGGAGTGGGTTGGGGGAGAGGTCGGGCAGTGTAAGATATGACAGAATGATAATAATTTGTAAAGTATTAAAGGTTGATAGGAAGGAGAGAGCAGGGAAAGAGGGGAAGGGAAGAAAAATGGATACGAGGGACTCAAGGGAAAAGGTGGATGATTGGAGAATGATAATAGCGGCAGACATGTGAAGGTGCCTGGCACTGTATGTTTATTTATGTATTGTGAAAAATTATGCACAAGCCCCCAATAAAATGATTTAATTAAAAGAAAGAAGTGAGGATGGTGAGACTTGGTCTCTTACACTTTGGACATGTCATGAGAATAAGGACATCATGCTTGATAAAGTAGACAAGCAATGAAAAAGAAGATCCTTGACAAAATGCATTGGCAACAACAATGAGTTCACACATAACAATTAGGAGGCTGATGCAGAACTAAAAGTGATTCATTGTGTTTCATATAGGAATAACCCTGTGAGTGTTCATAGGAATAACCTTGACAGCAACTAACAATAAGAACAAAACTCATTGTAAGCATTGGTTTATTACAATATCATGTGATACAACCCTCAGTTTATCTATTAGACACCAAAGTATGCCTTCCTGTGAAACTATAGTAAAAGTTACTATGACCATTACATAGTCTCCTGTCAACTTGAGAAAAAGGGTGGAGTCTAACCTGTCAATCAGGTCATAAGCAATGGTGCCTCTGTGCACACATGGCCTTCTGAGGAGTCTGGGAACTCCTGTCTACTCTGAAGGTGGGGCACACACTCTTCTCGCCTTGCCTTTCCTGTGGTGGAGGCATTCCAAGAGCTGGAGAACAAACTTGGTGACCCACACCAGCTTTGAGATGCTTCGACTGCCACAAGACCTTCTACCCACTGATCTGTGATCTTCCTGCATTCAGCATCATTGCATGTGCTACACGAGTTTAAAGAGGAATGTATGGACTAGTATTGGAGTTACGGGTTAATATTGGACTTACAGACTTGATCTGGACTGGGATGGGGTGTTTTCTCAGTATACAATTGCTCTTCTATGTAACACTCTTTCTTAAACACAGATACTGGGTTCAAACCACTACCCTCCCTGTTAGCAGTCAGGTAGTTTACTGTTGTGCCACTGGGACTTCTTAACCCAACTTTAAAAACTCACTGCCATCAGTCCATTCTTATTCACAGTGACCCGAGGGGACAGAGCAGAACTGTCCCTGGGACTATCTGAAACCACAATTCTTTACAAGAATAGCAAGTCTCAACTTTCCTCTTTGGAGACGCTTGTGGTTTTGAATTACTGACATTGCAGTTAGGAGTTCAATATGTAATCAGGGTCCCTGGGTGCCTCATGTACTTTCTGCCAAGTTACGCATTTGTAGTATCAGAAGTGGGGCTTGAACTGAGAGAGTTTATTTCTAAAGTCCACACAACACTGCTTACCCATGTAGAGTTTGGCATATAGAGGCTATTCACTTTACTCTCATGGATTTGTTGATTCATTTTCCACAGTTACTAGAAGGAACTTGAGGATGTTTACAAAATCATAGGCACAACAGTAAGTGAAAAGAAAACACTAAATTTGGAAGCAAACAAATCTCTCCCTGGAAAAATGAGGGAACACTGTTGATTTTACTGTGCAATTTTTAAAAAAGTAAAGAGCATATGTAATCCACCACACCACCACCCCTGTTAAGTGCTCCTGGCACGTGGTACTAGTGCAGCAAAAATAGCTCTTTGTATATGATTTACCTAAGAAGATGGATAAAATTGAGTACGGTGAAATGAGGTTTGATGAAGAAGAATCAGAGTATTTCATGTCCCTATCCGGATGCCAGAAAGTCTTAGAAAAAAGGGAAGGGAGCTGACATGTGACATTCTGAGTAACCTTGTGGCAAGATCAGTGGGAAACATGACCAGAGGCCATGCCCAGGAAACTAAACCGTGCCAGTTGTCCAGAGACACCAAGAATTTACTGTCACTTAAACTTGAGAGAAATTTAGCAAAAGGATCGTGGTTTAGGAAATGAGTCATGTGCTCAAGCAAACCCCTCAAGTGAAGACAAAAGTTTGTTTATTAGGAAGGCGTCTCGTTGCAATCACTCAAGGACCTGCTACTAAAACCAAATGCGAAACAGGAAACAAAGAAGAGAATTCCATTAGAAGCAGCAGTGCAAACCCACTAGTGATTCTGTGGGAGAATTATAAGACTGCTTACTCCCCCAAAGATGTACAGTCTCGAAAACCCTGTGTAGCAGTTCTAGTTTGTTCTGTGGTCAGGTTTACTGCCATCCAATTAGTTCTGGCTCCTGGCGACCCTCTGTCAAACAGAGTAAACATTCCTCGGTCCTGTACCATCTTCACAATGGTTGGGTCTGAGGACATCATGTCTCATGGCAACCTTATATGGCAAATTAGAAAAGGCCGTGAATATTTCCAAACCAGAACCTCTAAGAAAATGGAAAACCATTGATTTTGGTATTCCCCGGGGACTTCCTTGCTTTGCTCCCCTTGCTGCTCTGTTGTGCACCCTTAGATTTCACGTTGTGGGGTGGGGTCGGACGGAGCACAATGCCCCCACTGTGTGTCCAGTGTTGTCCCCCATAGTACTATGAGTCAATGAAGACCATCGTATCTAATGGTGGGTTGGCCCTATCATTCTCTCTGTGCATTGACTGCTCTGAGCAGGAATATCATCCTTGGGGCTTGGTGGGTCAGCATGTGTTCCACTCTCTCACCTTCTCTCTTCCTTGCTCCTGTGTGCTCTGATCAGACATACCCCTCTAACTTCTGCCGTCATTTCAGTGCTGTCCTCTGAAGGTAACTCTTCTGAGGTGAGGGGATTTCCATGTAGTTGGGATTGGGTTAGCCCCTCAGACCTCCTTACTGGTTCCCTTCATTGTGCCAATATGTTGCGTGCACATCTTGACACACTGGATTGAAGTCTGGCCCCTCTCTCCCTTTCCTGTGAAAAGATGAACAATACTCTCCCCTTCGGTGGGTTAGTGCTGTGTTTAAGCTATAAGTCATGTCTTTTTTCATTCCTCCCTTTCTTTTTAGTTGGTTATCATATGTATCCCTGGATTGGGTCTAGTCCCCACCATAGCACCTGGATCTCACCCCAGCAATGTATGTATACAGTAGCTTTTCCCCTATGCTCCTTTTGCATTGTTAAGCTTATCTCAGTAAATTCATGTCGTATTTTTGTTTTCTGAGGCTTGATTAAGGACCTTATAGTCAAGAGGAATTACTGATATTTGAATGAATGCCAAACATGATAGTGGGACAGGAGGCAAATAAATGGAAATAGAGGAAAGAACTAGGAGGCAAAGAACATTTATAGAGGTCTAAATACAGGCATGCACTTATGGAAATATATTTTTATATAATGGTAGGGAAATAGACATATGTACATATTTTAAATGCTAAGTATTAAGGTAGCAGATGGACTATGGGCCTCTACTCAAGTTTTTCCTCAATGAAAGAACACTTTGTTCTAATAACCTGGCATTCCATCATGTTTACCTTCCCTGCCCCAATCACTGAAGACAAAGCAGGTGGATAAGCAAATGTGGAGAAAAAAGTTAATGGTTCCTGGCTATCAAAAGATAGAGTGTCTGGCGTCTTAAAGGCTTGAAGATGCACAAGTGGCCATCTAGCTCAGAAGAAACAAAGCCCACATGGAAGAAGCACACCAGCCTGTGTGATCATGAGGTGTCCATGTAATCAGGTATCTGTCATCAAAGCCCTAGAACAAAAAAATCATATCAATCTGTAGACAATTGGACATCCTCTTACAGAAGGGTCACAAGGAAGAAAAGAGCCAGTCAGGGTACAGTACAGCACTGATGAAACATGCAACTTTTCTCTAACTCTTAAGACTTCCTCTCCCCCACTATCATGATCTCAATTCTACCTTACAAATCCAGCTAGACAACATCATGCACATTGGCCCAGATAAGAACTGGAATTATAGGGAATTCAGAACAGATAATCCCCTAAAGATCAATAATGAGAGTAGGTATACCAGGAAGTTAAGAGGAAAGGGGGAGTCAATCACAATGATCAACATATAACCCCCTTCCAGGGGGACAGACAACAGAAAAATAGGTGAAGGGAGACATTGGTCAGTGTAAGACATAACAAAATAATGTCAATTTATAAATTATCAAGGGTTTGTGATGGAGGGAGGGGGGAGCAGATACCAAGGATTTAAGTAGAAGGAAACTGTTTTGAAAATGATGATGGCTACATATGTACAAATGTGCTTGACACAATGGTGGTTTATATGGATTGTGATAAGAACTGTGCAAGTCCCCAATAAAATGATTTAACAAAAGAGGGAATAGAAAGCCTCTTCTTTTTACCTGGGAATGTCTGGAGACTTTAAACTGCTAAATGTAGAGCTAGGAGTCCAATGTATAACAAGCTACAGCAACAATATTGCTGTAAGTTGGAATCAGTGAGATTTTAAATTTTAAATAGAACCAGAAGTACCAGGGAAACTGTCACCATCCTGACTGGTGGCAGATCAACACATCACAGTTGCACATGGGACTACAGAAATGGGAGTGCAACCATGATGGGGACACATATTTTGCTAGACAAAAGAGAATATGGAATTTGTCCAGGATCTCTGACCAAGGTGATCTTGATGATGGGATTCTACTACCCTGATTTCCATGAAAGTCACACCCAAGGGAATTCCCTAGAGGCCTGATAGTCCCTCCCCTAAAAGACTAGGGAATTAATATTAATCCATGATCTGATGTACCTGGCCTGAGGGTAAGGCTATTCACATTGCTGCCAAAATGATCAGAAAGCATTCCAAGGAGACTGAATCTGCAGAAGTCTCAAAAGGTGTTTAGGTCTTTCACTGTAAACTCTTAGTTGTTTCAAGGAACCATGAAGTTGGCTCGGATACAGAGTGATCCTGGGTCCAACAGAACTCATCCTATGATATCGTCACAATCATTCTTTTATTCTATTCCACAGTTTCAGCCACTGTGTCCATCTGCCTCTTCAAGGCCTTACTCTTTCTCCCTGCCCCTCTACTTTGCCACATGATGTCCTTTTCCAGGGACTGGTCTCTTCTGATAAGATAGCCAAAGTGCATAAGATGATTACATCTAAGAAGCATTCTGGCTGTACTTTTTGCAAGAAAGGGTAATTTGTTGTCTTGGCAGTGAACTTGATGATGGTAGATGGGGAGATTTGGAATTTGAGAGTTAAAACTGGGACGTGCCTTTTTCATAGTACACAAATCAACCAACGACACCTGCTTTTGGAAGGCAGTAAAAGTGAACAAACCACCGATACTTGGGTGAAAATGACCTAAGTATAGATATCACCAGTTAGCTACAGCAGAGATTTCTGTGCCATGGAACTTTTTTTTAAATATTCTAGTTCTATAATATAATCTCTTGGATCTGCATAGTATTTCCATTTAGGTAGGTAACCCCCTAATTTGGGTGCTCAGGGTTTGTTACTCACCTGCTCATTAGTTCTCTTCTTTTTGTCCTAGTGATTAGTTTTCCAATTAAATATTTCTTCCTGGGAACTAACTCTTCCAAGGAGATGTCTACTTTTTGGTCTTACTTGGTCAACCTGGTCAACCTTGTTTTGGGCACATACTTTCAGTGCAATGTGAACTTCTTTCAGTACCATTGGTTCTTGCTTCTATGAATGATGGATTGTCAGACTAGTTCTTTTTGATGCAGTGATTCTGTGTATTCCTTTCAACATCTTTGGATGTTTTCTATATCAAACAGCACCTGACAAGAACTCAAGATGCTTTAACTTTATCAAACACCTCCATTTCCTCACATCTACCTAGTGCCTATCACTCAGGGTTGTTATGAAGATGAATGGCTTATTCTCTAGTCTATCAAGTGTTTAGCATAAATCCTTAATAAAAAATTAATAGAGTATTGGGCTGGTCAGAATACTGAACACACCCAGCTCCTACCCTGAAGTTTGGCAGTTCAGAGTGTCTTAAAATGTCTAGGCAATCTACACGCAAACATCTTGCAGTGCAAAGACCTACTGTGTCCCAGACATCCTGAGAATCAAAGCCAACAAATTGCAAGTGCTTTCAACAGGTTAAATGTTCCATTAAAAATGGTTCTTCTTATCGGTAATTCAGTTTCATTTTCTGCATAGAGTGTTGGGGGTGGATTTTTGCATTTTCAATGGAACTGTCTCCTCTTGATGGAGATTCCTAAACTCCCTGTGAATAAAAAGAGCAGCCTCAGACAGTGAGGTTTCTACCTCACTTCTTTGGTTTCCTCCTGTGTCATCAGTCTAAACCAATGTCCTATTCCCTGTCCCACCTCCCTCCCGTCCCAAGAATTCCTGGTCAACTTAGTTTTCCCACTGGCCACACAGACATCTGCTTCATCTAGGTCCTTCAGTGAGTCTAATCCCCCTCCCTGCCACATATGCTGTGTAGGTTCACACAATGCAGGGAGCGGGGAGGCCGCTTTTGTGGACCACGAGCTCCACACTGGCGAGCCGTGCTCCCTTCCTTTCCAAATCCCACCACAACCTCTCTGCTTTGCTTCACGTGTTGATTGTGGCTCAAGCCCTTGTGGACTTGGAATTTGTCTCCAACGTTTTGTCTCTTCTTGTAGTTAGGATGAATGGCTGTTTTGTTTTGCTGTGTGGGAATTTTTGCTTGCTTAGACTGGCAATAGAGAGAGCCACTTGTTGAGGGGAGGAAACCCCACTTCTGAATAACCCCTGACCCTTTTTCCTATTGGGACAACCACAAGATATATTGTCAATATGAAATAAGAATTGAACTTAATGATCCACTAAGTGCATTGATGTTGACTCCAGCTAGCTTCTCACGTTTGAAATCCACTGGGCATCCACATCTGGCTGGGTCAAGGGCCACACCCCAGTGATTCAGTAGCACCTGCCTTTTCACCTTGCAGGACTGCACTGCACACATTTTGGAAGCATTTTTAAAGTATCATATTTTTGTGGATGCACTAGTAATCATCCCAAATGCTGCAAATGGTTAACACGCTCTACTGCTAATGGGAAGATGGGAAGTTGCCCTTCCCCCAGAGGCTCCTTAGAAGAAAGACCTGAAGAGATACTTTTGAAAAGTCAGCCATTGAAAATGCTATGGAAAAGCAATTTTCATAGGCACACATGGGAAGGTGGTCCCAAGTCAGGAGCAACTCAATGGCAAGCACTAGCAGGAGAAGCAATTTTCATAGGCACACATGGGAAGGTGGTCCCAAGTCAGGAGCAACTCAATGGCAAGCACTAGCAGGAGAAGCTATTAAAATTTTTTTCAAAGTCTTCTCCATTTGGAATCCCAAAGCGTCAGATGATAACCAGGTAATTAATAAAGACACATAAGTTATATAATGAAGACTTTAGAATCAAATCACAAGTATGAACTGAGAACTATTGAGAACAAGTTTCAGAAATATTTTTGAGTCTCAGTTCTCCGCTGGAAAACAGGGACAGAAATGCTTATCTCATTGGACTACAGAACCCAGTTCAATCCACTGTCACCAACTCTGTTCCAACACATACCAATCCTATAGGACAGAGTGAAAATCCCCCACAGGGTTTGCAAATCTGCAGGCTTTTACAGGAGCAAACTGCCTCATCTTCCTCTCACAAAGGATCTGGCTGGTTTGAACTGCCGAACTTCTTGGGAGCAGTCCAACGGTTAACCCATGGTACCACCTGGGCTTCTTCTTAGGAGGATAGGAAGGATGGATACATACATGATTATTATGAGCATGGAGTCTAAAGCATGAAAGATGCTTTATAAAGATGTCTATAAAGATGTCTAATAAGAAGTTAAGATTCTCTTCAATCTTCCAGAAAGACAGCTTATTTTCCAGGATTGTGGCTGCACTGTGAGCTGGATATTTATGAATTCAGTATCCTGGCATCAGTTAGCACAAACTTATCCAAAATTATGGTGAGCAGTTTATGGATGTCTGTTCTTGGAATCAAGAAAATGAACTGCTGCTTTACTGTGTATGTCAGCCCAAGGTTTTCATAAGTTCAAACCCAGTCGGGTAAAAACATAACATGAACCAGTGACGAGCCCTGTGTGTTATTGAAGAGCTGGGGTTGGGAAGTCTGTGTCTTACCTAGGGCAAGTCTATTGTGCTAGTCTGGGCTGACCAGAGAAACAAATCCAGAGATACTCGTATACATGCAAGAATATTTTATATCAAGAAGTAATTATGCATCAATAAAATATCCCAGGTCAGTCCAGATTAAGTCCATAAGTTTGATGTTTTCTCATAAGTCCAATATCAACCCACGAATTCCTCTTCAGACTTACACAGCACATGCAATGATGCCAAATGCAAAAAGTACAAGAAAATCACAGGGCAGTGGATGGGAAGTCCTGTGGATCCAGTGACAAAAGACCCATCTTGAGGCCTCTGACTGCTTATAGGATGGTTCCATATGGCTTGTCAACAGGAATGTGAAACAGAGAGAGAGTGTCCTATCTCCAAGGAGCAAGAGAAGAAATCCCAGAATCCTCATGAAAAGGCCATACCCACATGAAGGCATCATTGCCTATGACCTGATTGACAGAGTAGATGACCCCCCTCCCTCATACAATCTTCAAGTTGACACATGATTATGCAAATACCACATCTATGGAAGTGCCTGAGTTTTGCTGCCCTAACATCTACAAAACAGGGTCTTCCACAGTTCCCTCTCCCTGCTGCCCTGGGCTTAATGTGATGAAAATGTTGAGGTAATATGTAAAGGCCCTGTCCCATATCTGAGCTATTATAATCACCCTTGTCTTCGTGTTGAGTCCAGTTGATGGGAACCCCGTGTGCGTTAGAAAACAACTTTCTCCCATAGACTTCTTAAATTTTGTGATATTTCAGGAATACATTGACTGGTTTTTCTTCAGAAGTGCTTCTGTGTGGGCTTCAAATGCCAACCTTTCAGTCAGGAGCCAAGTAAACTAACCTGTGGCCTGACAGACTAACTTGGCTTACCACAACTTACGCAACTCTCCCCTATTGCAAAAAGGAGAGGGGACCCCATGTTTCTACCCTACATTCTGTATAAGGATGAACACAGAAAGACAGGAAAGACTCTTATTCTTGAGAATACTTCCACTTGCTATCAGCAACAGGCAGCAATTTGGTTAGACTCTTATTTTGAGTCCTGGAAATTCAATGCCTGGACGTCTGTCTCTAGTTAATCTCACACGTGTGTCCTGATTTCCTCCCCAAACAGGTCTCTGTCTAAATTCCCACAAAAAACACCCTTTGTTTTCTTTTTCAATGCATAGTATTATCATTTATGATGACTTGGTTTGCCCCCCACCTCCTTTGCTAGCCACTTTCCTCCCCCTTGTAGAGGCCGGGTCCTTAAATCCTCATAGAGCTTTTTTTTGTGTGTTCAGCAACCTCTATCTTTGCCCCTTTTCTGTCCTTGGCAGAAAAGTCCTTCTAAGAGCCAGGGAGGGGCGTGCTGGGGAGAAAGCTTTCAAATGATGCTAGCTGGATTTGGCATTTGTTTCCATCTTTGATCTCAGATGCAATAACGTGTCAGCCAGACCAAAGTCATTTTATATATAGGCCTGCATAAGTGAAAAGTAGGAACTTCATGGTTAATTGATTCAAACGTTCCAGTGAAGGTACGAGATCAAAGGGCCACTTGCCTGTTTTAAGTTTCTCTGGGGCCACGTGGGTCCCATGTCTGACCTTGGGCGTGAGAGGATTCAGAGATGGTGCTTGTTGGTTTTGTCCCACAATGTTCTTTGTGTTTCCCAGGGTCTCCTGGTGACAGGTTGCATTGTAGGACCCCGACAGCCATAGCCTGTGTTTGGGGTGGGAGGAGAGGGGGCTCAATTGGAACACCAACTGTGTGCAGGAGGGCATGACCCTGTCAGGCTGTCATCAGCGCCTCCTTCTGCCAAACCCCAAGGGAAGAGATTCGTTCTATTACTGGAAGGCAGAGACCACAACTTTCTCTTCTATCTGTTTTTTCTTTCTTATTTCCAGTTAGAGTCAAAAAGAAGTTTTCAGAGAACAAGGTCAGTTGCTGGAATTAAGACAAATGTATTTTTTCACCCTGCTTTGATAAGTGGGGCAGGAATCTGCAGGGGGGAGAAATGCTTATAAAGAACCCCCAGTTCACAGAGAAGGATGAAACAACAGTAACAAGGATCTGGTCCTGAGTAGGATAAACCACATTCACACTGAGCATAAGCATTGGCACAGCAGCTACGACTTATCAAAAAAGGTGCCATTTTCCAAACATTAGCTCCAAGGACAGGTGGCAACTCATGTGTTCAGAGGAGGAAAGGCTCCATTGGGGTCTCAGGAATGTTTGTCTGTTTGCTTTTCTTACCTGCCTCCCCAAGACTGTGACCCAACCTGTCTTTTGAGGCATCTTAGAGAGGATTCCAAAAAACAGCCTTTGGACCAGCAGTTGAGCAATTAACCCTTTGCTCATCTAGAGACACAAGTCAGAATGGTCTCAATAATAACTAAGAACCACCCCCGGAAGTATCACTGTGGGCCTGTCCCATTCCACTGTAGACAGAAGTGGGAGATTGACTTCTGAGCCAATACAACTTAAACGAGGCTTAAACTAGGCTTTTCCCTATGGAAGTGAACCATGGAAGTGCATGCTCCCAAGAAAAATAGACGAACATAATGCAGAAATTCTTGAGGCGCGTAGTGATTATCTCAAGATATTTCTTATTCTCTTGAGAAATTTCAAAATGGGTGCAGCAGCACAGTAGCAAGGGATCGAAGAAGGACAAGGTAGAGTCAGAAGAGACCTTGCATGAGGGCCCTCTATGCAGATGTTATAGAAATCTTGGCTAAAAGCAGAGAACAAAATGACAGTGACCTGCATTTGCTTGTCAGTGGAAGTTTGACTGTGTGGGTGATGACATATTATGGATAATTTTGCACAGATGGGGAATACTGAAACACTTCATTAAGTTTATGTAGAACCTGTCTTGCAATTCTTGAACATAACAAGAGGATACTGTGGGGTTCAAAATCCAGAAAGATAAGTGTCAGTGTTGTGTCATTGCATCATACTTAATCAATCTGTATACTGAACAAGTCATCCAAGAACCTGGGCAATAAAAAGAAGAACTCAGCCTCAGGATTGGAAGATGATTTGCTGACCATCTCTTATATGCAATGACAGATTCTTGCTTGTTAAATATGCAGTGAGCTTAGAGTTCTGATGAAGATAAAATTCTTCAGCCTTTAATATGGCTGCTACACAATTAAAAACAAACTCAAATTCACAAACTGGACAGGTAGATAACATAGCAAGCCGAGAAAATATTTACATGAACAAGGAATTCATCTCACTTGAGTCCACAGTCCACACTCATGGAAGTAGCAAACAAGAAATCAAACATCATACTGCCCTAGACAAATCTACTAGACAAGACCTCTTCAAAGTATTGGAAAGAAAATATATGGCATTGAGAAATAAGGTTTATTTTTTCCAACCCATGGTATTCTGAATTGCATCAGATACACCAAATAAAGAAGATGGAGGAAGAATTGATACCTTTGAATTATATTATTGGCAAAGAATGTTGATTAGATCACAGATAAACAAATCTACCTTGGATGAAGTATAATCAGTATGTTCCTTAGATGTAAGGATGGGTGGCTTCATCTTATTTTAGACATGGTGGCAAGAGATACTAGTTCCTGGAGAAGTCTATCATACTTGGAAACATAAACGTTAGGGCAAAAAGGAATCCATCAACAAAATGGATTGAGATAGTGGTTGTAGCAAGGGGCTGAAATGTAGTAGACATTGTGAGGATGGGCAGGGTTTTGTTTTGTTATATGTAGGATTGCTGTGAATCAGAACTTGATTGGAGACATTTCCGCCTTTCCTCAATTATACTTAGCTTCTATCGCAGTGGTTCTTACCCTGCCTAATGCTGTTCCCTTTAATACAGTTCCTCATGTGATAACCTCAAACATAAATTTTTTTGTTGCTACTTCATAACTGCTTTTTGCTATTATTGTGAGTCAGGAGACCACTGCAAAAGGATCATTCAACCCCCAAAGAGATCTCGACTCACAGGTTGAGAACCCTGCTCTATCAGATTTTCCAAAGGAATAATGCAGGGAGGCAGAAGCAACGGAACCCCCCCTCTGATATTTTGGTGTGATTTACACACGATGTGGTTGTTGGGGAGTTTTTATTTTAATTTTCTTTAACTTTTAAAGGTTCTTTGAGACTATACTTTCTGATGAAAGAAGAGTTGATCTTGCTTGGGACCTTTTGAATAGAATGTAGACAATAAGAGAGAATCCGGTGGCAGGGTGAGGTGGAGGTGTGTTACTTCCTTTAATACACTTCTGAGACCCCCATCTTTCCAGAATAATTTAGATGAAACCTAAAATTAATTCTAGCCCATTCTGTGTTAAAATAAGTAAAACCATAAAAACCACAAAACAAACTGTCATAGAGTTGATCCTAATTCATAGCAACCCCGTAGGATAGACTCGAACTACCCCTGTGAATTTTCAGAGACTGTAACTCTTAACAGGAAGAGGAAGTTGCCAGTTTCTGGTACAGTGGTTGATGGTTTCGACCTGCTCACGTGTGGTTAGCACCCCAAAGTGTAATCACCTGTGTTAGTCCAGGTAGACTAGAGAAACTAATTTATAAGTTAGCATATGTATATAGGGGAGATATTTATATACAAGAGGCATGAAACATTGAGAAAGGTTCCCAACCTAGCCCAGTCCAAGTCCATAACTCCGATATTAGTCCATATGTCCGATACCAATCCATAAGTCCTCTTCAGACTCACGAAGCACATGCAATGATACCAGAACAATCACAGGCCAGTGGGTGCAGAGTCTTGTGTATACAGTGGTGATAGAAGCATCTCAGCGCTGATAGGGATCTCTTTGTGGCTTCTCAAACATCTCAGCACTGGCAGAAGTCTCCATGTGGCTTTTCTTGCTTCAGAGGTCTGGTTCCATCAGGGTAAGCCCATGTGACTTCTCCTCTGAGATGCCTTACAGGGAGTCCATCTTGTGTCTTGTCAGCTGCAATGTCTCCTAGGGACTCAACTGTTAGTCTTGCACACCCATGGAGGAAATATTGTGAGATTTCCCAAAATTCTCAGGAGAAAGCCATGCCCTCCCAGAGATCTCATTGGCTATCTCCAAATTGATAGGCTAGACTCCACCTCTACACTCCCTATCATGAAATTGACATGAGTACATGACTGCCACCCCACCCCACTAGCAGGGTTCCTTCTGGCTTCACGAGATGAATCAAAAGACATCAACCTGAACCTATCCTATCACAGAATACAGACAGACCTGAATGAGACCAAACTCCCCCATGATTACCAAGTCAGATACCACTGTCCTTAGGCATCTGGGAATTAAGAGCATGGAGAGCCAACTTTTGAAACAATTAAAGAAAGAAACACCATGGCTTTTTTAACTTGTCAAAAAAAAAAAAGGAATATCTACACACTTACTCTTACAGAATAAGCAGGAAGACGGAACTCACAGCTTACAGCCAGGGAGCAGAAAATCAGCAAGATGACTGCAAAGAGTCCACCTCCAAAGTGGACTGGACAGGGGGTGGTCAATATTTCAGAACCTGTTGCTACCAAATCAATTCTGGCTCAAAGCAACGAATTGGACAAAGGAGGATTACCACCTTCTCATATAAATACCACTTTCTCATATAAAGGCCGACACTGTCATCTTTACATGACCATCAACTGACTATTGGTGAGAAGAGGCAATGCCATTCCAAGTTCATGTGGAATAGCCAAAATGAGGCCAGCGGCTGAGTGTGGATCAGACCATGGAGTATCCATTTGGAAGTTCAGGTTGAAGTTGAAGAAACTTAAAACCAGTCCATGAGAGCCTGAGCAAGACCCAATGAGCTGTGGGAAAACACCATAGATGAGAAGATGAAAGGACCTTTAAAAGACAAATAGGAAAGAAGAAAAATGCAAGCAGATGTCAAAGAGGCTCTGAAACTTGATCTTGATAGTTGTTAGGTGCTCTCAAGTTGGCCCTAACCCAAAGAGAACCTACGCACAATAGGATATAGCATCGCCTGGTCTTGTGTCATCCTCACAATTCTTTCTATGTTTGAGCCTATTGTTGTAGTCACTTTGTCGATCCATTTTGTTGAGGACCTTTTTCTATTTTTTCACTCCTCTAGTTTATCATGCTTAATTTCCTCTTGATTATAGACTGACTATAAAGCAAACGGACCACTACTTGTCTGTAATTTGCTATACTCTGACACCTTGTTTGTTGCTATGATTTTGGAAGCTATGCCACTGATCTTCCAAATATTAGCTGGCCCTTGCAAAGTCAAGTCTCAGCAGACCTTCCCCACTAATAACAGCATTGGATAAAAGAAGAGACTGTATACTTCTGAGGAATTTGCAGCTGAAATCTTTATAGAAAATCTTGAAAATATTGTCAGATACAGAAGATCTAAAGACTAGAAGTAGAACATCGTCAGAGATGTGTCAGAAGGTAAGACCCTCAGGTAAGGTGCCTAAGATTTTCTGAAAGAGGCAGTCATAATGATGTGGGACCCTCATTTTCTGATGTAGCATGACTCAAAATGAGAAGAAATTGATGCAAAAGTCAACCAATAATCAGACCTTGGTATGTACTAAGTAAGATCCTAAGGAGACTGGAAGTCATCAAAAGTGAAATGGAATGCATGCAATCACTGTCCTAGGTTTTAGTGATCTGAATTGACTAGAAATCTCCTTTTTTGAATCAGAAGAGAAGATGGCTTGCTATACTAGTAATGATACAATCAAGAGAAATGATGTTGCCTTCATCATCAACAAGTACATTTCAAGATTGTAAAGCAAAAAGTAGAACCAAAGATGGAGGAACTGTTGTTGAAAAATATGGACGTGGTGACAGAAATGAAGATGCGGATAACATGATAGAATTTTGCAAAACAGCAAATACCCTTTTTTTTTTCAACAGCGCAAACGATGACTACATCCCTTTACATTAGAATACACATAAATTAAATTGACTACGTCTGTGGAAAGGAACAATGGAGAAGCTCATGATTAGTAACTAAAACTAGGCCAGGGATTCACTGTGAAACATAACACCAGCTACTCATATGTACATTCAAAATACAACTTGAGTATATCCCACGTAAATTCATATCTTGATGTTTTTCTTTTAAAATATTTTTCCATATCTTGTCTTTCTTGAATTTGTTTTAATTTTCTTCAACTTTAACTTCAAAAAGACTACTTGGTTATACCCCACCTGGGTGCCCTGGAGGCATAAAGGTTATGCATTGGGGTGTTAACCACAAGGGCAGCAGTTCAAAACTACCAGTTACTCCTCAGGACAAAGATAAGGTTTTCTAACTTCTCTAAAGAGTTGCAGTCCTGGAAACCCAAAGGGGAAGTGCTACCCTGTCCTATACGGTAGAAACCAGGAGTGTGCAGTTAACTTAAAATCATCCAACGACCACACCATCCATGCAGGAGATCTGAGTTCTATTCTCCCAGGTACTTCATGTGCAACCACTACCTATCTGTCCACAGAGACTGTCTTGTTATGGCATTAAGTTGATTCGAAAGGACCTTCCAGGCTAACTGAATAGGGAGAAAAACTTGACGATGCACTTCCTAAAAGCAGTTCATGAGGACCCAGTGGAGCACAAGGCCAGATCTGCAAGCCAGCAAGAGGAGGCTCAGAACCAGGCAATATTTCATTCTTTTATGCATGGGGTCACCATGAGTTGGGACCTACAAACAGCAACAGCTAACAATAACCACCACTTTGCCTCACGGACTTCACTGGCACGACCTCTCTTTTTCCTCAAGGAAGGCATTTCCCTTCTCCTTTGCACCTTTACTTGCCCCTTCTGGCTGGAATAAAGATCATAGGAACCCATTCAGGGACATGGACACCCATTCAGGGACACCCATTCAGGGACATGGAAGCAATAGAGTTGGTGAGTCTTGGCTTCCTTTGTCAATTCTAGCCCGGAACATCTCCTGACGCATAGAATATTAGACACACACACAACACACCACATAGACACACACACACACACACACACACACACAAAGGATGAATATATCTATCTTGTAAGCCACAGCTACTTTGGATCTGTAACCCCTGCCCTAACTGCTACCTCATATACCAGAAACTCCCCCTATCTCAGTTTCCTATTTCAGTGTTACCCTTGCTGATCTCCACCGCAAGTTTCTGCATCTTCTTATTGGAGGGCTTTTATTGGATGGGAGTCCAAGGCAGCTAAAGTCTAGTAAAAGGCAATTGGGATGTACTAGTCAATTACCAGAAGATGAGCTCAGTGTGTATATTGGGCTATGCACCGAGTTCCTAACTGCAAGATAAATGGTTTGTATCCACCAGCTGGTCTCTTGTTGGGAGGAAAATGAGACATTCTACTCCCATTGTGTCCATCCGGGTAGACTAGAGGAACAAATTCAAGAACATGCATATGGATATAAGGAATGGGTTTATATTCAAGAGGAATAGGACATTGAGAAAACATCCCAGCCCAGTCCTGCGCAAAGTCACAAGTCTGATATTAAACCATATACTCGAAATCAGTCCATAAAGTCTCCTTCTGACTCACAAAGTCACAGGTCAGTGGCTACAGAGTCCCGGCACCGACGGGGGTCTCCCCATGACTCCTCGCTTCCAGGGCTCAGAGTCCATCAACAGCATCCCGTGGTGGCAGAAGCAACTCATCAGCTGCAGAGGCCTCCACGTGGCTGCCCCAGCCTCAGAGGTCCGGCTCCATCAGGGCAAAGCCGTGTGGTCTCTCCATCGGCTACTCCAGCCTCCCAGACGCCGCCATTCTGTGTTGCCTGTGGTTAATCATCTCTGAAACTAACTCCAAACAACTGGGGGAGATGGCTTCTCATCTTCACGAGGGAAATATCACGAGATTTCCCAGGAGTCTCAGGTGAAAGCCATGCCCACAAAGAGGCCTCATCGGCTACTCAATGGCTATCTCCAGATTAACAGGCTAGACTCCACCCCTACATTTCAATCATAAAATTAACATAAGCACATGACTGCCATACCCATAAAGATTTATAGTCTAGGAAACTGATATGGGGCCATGTTAGTCTATCCTATAGGGTCGCTATGAGCCAGAATCACACCACAACGTGGGTGTCAGTAAGCTGAGCTCAACTGACAGGGGAGGAGGGCAGGGACACTAAGTGCTCTATTGACTGCCAGAGCATGCAGATCTCTGTGTTTTCAATTTCCCTAGGTGAACTTGCTGTATATTGCACATTACTTACCTACCATTGCTTCCACATCTCTCTTCTCCACTTGTCTGCCAGTGTGTCCAGATATAACCTTCCATACAAACTACTTGCTTGTTCCTTTTACAACGGAAAGACCTCTGTTAGGGTAGACTAGAGAAGCAAATCTAGGGACAGTTAAGTGTATAGGAAAGAGTTTTATATACAAAAGCAATTGAATATTGATTGAGAGAACAACCCAGGCCGGACCAGATCAAGTCCATAAATCCAATATTAGCCCATATGTCCAATACCAATCTATAAAGTCCTCTTCAGACTCATGCAACACATGCAGTGATGCCGAATACAGAAAGATCACAGGCCAGGGAGTGGAAAGTCTTATGGAGCCAGTGGCAGTAGAAGCACCTCAATGCTGGCAGGGGTCTCCACGTGACTCTCTTAGATCTAAGGCTCTATTGTAGCTCCCTGTGTCTTCTCAACGTGTGTCTTCTCAACAGGAAAGTCTTGCAGGGATCATCTCTGTCCAGCCTCCAGCAAGGTATTTATCTCCATAGTATCTCCAAATGAGGTCATCAAGCATCAACCATTATAACAAACTGAACTCCACTCTTTACTCTTAATACCCTCAAATTAACAGAAGATAATGTAACTACCACAAGACCCAATGTTAAGTAAGCACCATTATTACCAAGAGTGGCAAGAGTAGGATTCTGCCTAATGCACCATCCTCTAACTCCTTATCTATTCAAATGCACACTATGCTCCCTGTGCACCAGAGTGTTGCAGACCTTTAAGCAGTTCCTCCTTCCACGCCTATTTTCTTTTCCCTCTCTGTCTCCTTTCCTAATTATTTATCTAATATAAGAATCTAAAGGGTCTTGGTGATATTTTAGACTGTGCATTAAGCTGCAAAGGTCACAGTTTGATATCACCAAGGGCTGTGTAGGAGAAAGAGAAGGAAGTCTGCATGCTTAAAGAATTAAAGTCTCAAAACCAAAATGAGCAGTTCTCCTGCAAAGTAGGGTCACTGTGAGTTGAAATCAACTTTATGGCAGTGATTCAGAAAATGCAAAAGTTTTTCCACTTGCCATCTATATTATTTATGATAAGCTGGATCATGAATAGGAGCTATGTGATTTAGTGCCATGTAACTGACACAAACAAGACAGGAAATAAACATCCTATGATTGAGTTAGGGTTGAAGCTAAAGACGGAACATCTGTCTTTGTGGATTAGCAGAGAAACATCTTTAGTAAGGGTGATGTTGTGAAATATCGACAAAATCTGCTACTTAAAGCCCTCTTTAAAGTTTCCTAAAAGCAAAGATGTCACTTTGATGACTAAGGTGTAGCTGACAAGACGGTTTCAAATGTTTCATATGCAAATGAAATTCAGATCATGAGAAAGGAAGACAGTAGAAGAATTGATGCTCTCAAACGATGCCACTGGCTGAGAATAACGATTATACCCTAGACTGCGAAACGAAGGAAAAAGAAAAATATATCTGTGTAGAAGAAACACAGCTAGAATGTTCCTGAGAGATAAGATTGGAAAGATCTGTACTGCTGACTTTGGAGGTGTCATTAAGAACATCCAGTTACTTTGCAGGGTGGAGATGGTGGGGTGGAGGTGGAGGGGTGGTCATATGGGGTCAAGCTGTGGGGTCGTATGGGGTCATAGAGGCTCAGTGAAAATAAGGGAGAATCCCCAGGAGGTGGATTGACCATAAGAGCCTCAACAATGGACTCCGGAATACCAACGATGGCAGAGGTGTTGCCACGCTGTGTGACGATTCAGTATACTACGCTGAAGGTTGTGTTAAGTGGCATCCCACTGGCTATCTGCTATCGGCAATGCGATTGTGAGGAAGGTGTAGTAAGCATGCGTGGTAGCCAAGTAGGATAAGCCACAGAGAAGTCTGCCCAGAAAGCGGATGCAGAGAGTAGAGGAAGATGATGTGGAAAAGTTGGTTTAGATTCTGGCTCTGAGTGGCTTTGAGCAGGTCAACTTAGCTCCTCAAACTCTAGTTCCTTTACCTACAATATCATATTGATAATAATACCATACAGGGAAGCTGTGAGAAGCAAATGACACTAAGTATGAGATGAGTGTCACACAATAACGTTCAATCTATGTTGATAATAATCTCCTTTCTCATTCATTGTTTTTAATAATAATAGCATACTTACTAAGTGGTATGAAGCAAGTGTGGTGGTCATGTGCTTATATTAATTCCATGATTGAGATGTAGGGGTGGAGTCTAGCCTGTTAAGCTGGAGATAGCCATTGAGTAGCCAATGAGACCTCTGTGTGGGCATTGCTTTCTCCTGAGACATCTGGGAATCTCGCGATATTTCCTTCGTGAAGATGAGAAGCTATCTCCCCAGTTGTTGGGAGTTAGTCTCAGAGACGATGAATTACAGACAAGACAAGATGGCAGCGTCCGAGGAACTGAAAAAGCCAGAGAAGCCACACAGCCTTACCCTGATGGAACCAGACCTCTAAAGCTGGAGAAGCCACATGGAGACCCCTGTCAGCGATGAGTTGCTTCTACCACCCCTGGATGCTGTTGATGAATCCTGAGTGCTGGAAACAAGGAGCCATGGGGAGACCCCTGCCAGCACTGGGATTCTGCCCTCACTGAACTATGACTTCGTGAGTCAGAAGGAGACATTTTAGAATGGTATCGGGCATATGGGCTAATATCAGACTTATGATTTTGAATTGGACTGGGTTGGGATGTTTTCTTAATGTCATATTCCTCTTGTATATAAACCTTTTCCTTATATCCATATGTGAGTCTATGTATTTGTTTCTCTAGTTTACCCAGACTAACACAGCAAACAATAGGAAAATTATAAAACTATTTATACAGAAGTTGGCAAAACTCAAAAGGATTATCTTTTCCATACCTACATAGAAATGGTGAAGATGGCATAGGACCAGGTGGTGGTTCCTTGTTTTGCAAATGATCTTCATGAAGCAGAGCTATCTAGAGGTACCTAAAAGCAGCAACATACTCTACAGAATAAAAACTCTCCCTTGCTGCACAGATTTGTCGTAGAAGTATTTGGAATAAGTATGGTCAGAGTGCTCCTTAGAAACAAGGATATTGAGAATTTTGTCTAGCATATTTTGGACAGGTTGTCAGGGGACACCAGAACATTGAGAAAGACATGCTTGGTAGAGCAACAGAGACAGAGATGAAAGCTTTCAAGAATATGTACTTATATGGTAGCTGCAACAATGGACTTAAGCATAGAAACCATTGTGAAGATGGCACATGACTCTTAATCGCCTCAAGTTCCCAATTGACACCAGATTATATAACAACCACACTACTTCCATCAAGATTACAGCCAAAGAAACCACGTGGGGCAGGTGTCCTCTGTACCTGATGTTGGAAGTACCTTGAGAACAAAGGGTGTGATGTGATTTTACATGGATGAGACAATTAAAACTTTGGTATGCTGGTATTCATGGATCTTTTACTGTCACATTTAGCTATTTTTCTTTCTTTTTTTACATTTAGCTATTATAACATAAAAACTCATAATGTGTTGGTGAGCTCTTCCTGGGGTTAGTCTACTTGGTGTCCTCTCTGCTTTCTGTATGAGTGATTGAGTCTCATTCATTAGGGTGGTGGAATTTTCTTCCAGAAATTCCCTTGCTAATTTAACTGTTGTCATCTTCACTGTGTTTTGTTCAGAATGCTTCCTCCACCCACCACCACTATCATGAACCCTATTCTACCTTACAAATTTGGCTAGACCCAGAGGAATTTGGCTAGTACAAAGAGGAATAGGAAGCACAGGGAATCCAGCACAGATGATCCCTTTAGGACTAGTGGTGAGAGTGGCAATACTGGAAGGGTGAGGAGAAGGTGGGGTAGAAAGGGGGAACGAATTATAAGAATCTACATTTAACCTCCTCTCTGGGCGCAGACAACAGAAAAGCAGGTGAAGGGAAAGGCATCCCACAGTGTAAGATATGACAAAATAATAATTATTTATAAATTACCAAGGGTTCATAAGGGATGGGGGAGTGGGGTGGGAGGGGAAAAATAATAAGCTGATACCAAGGGTACAAGTAGAAAGCAAATGTGTTGAGAATGATAATGGCAACAAATGTACAAATGTGCTTTATACAATGGATGGATGTATGGATTGTGATAAGGGTTGTACAAATCCTCAATAGAACGGTTTTTTAAAAAACCCTTATAATGTGACACTCATTTTTTATTCCAGAATTTCAATTTCTACTTTGCAGCAAGGATATGCTGATGTCACAGGCTTGTCTTGGGAATGCAAGATGGTTTTCATCTAACTGCATAAAGTGTATCCTGACTCATAGAGCTTCCATGTGTGTCAGAAGACAAGATTTTTAAAAAAAATTATCACCAGATCTTTCTTGTAAAGCACTTCAGTATAGACTTGAACCTCCAACCTTTCTGTTAGCTGCTTGAAGGTTTGAACCATTTGCAGCAGTGGAACCCCTATTTTCATCTAAGACTATATAGTTATATGGGGAATGATAGAGCTAGGTGAGATATGACAGATTATATCAAGTGAAGGGAAAAAGCAGGTAGGTCAAAGCCACCATATTAAACCAAACCCAAAGCTTCCAGATTCATTGTGACCAAAGTAACCTGAGAGGACAGAAGAGAACTGCCACATAGGATTTCCCTTCAATATTACAACCTTCAAAGTGGATTGCTAATATAGGGAAAGTCAAAATTCTTACAAATGGGTCAATAGACAATAAACATCCCAGTAAGCAGAGAGGAGATTGACATTGTCAAGAATTTCATCTTTCTGGAATCTACAAGCAATGCCATGGAAGCAGTCAAGAGATAAAAGGAGGCATTGCACTGCATAAATCTGCTGCATATAAGCTCTTTAAAGTGCTGAAGAGCAAGGACATTCCTTTGAGGACTAAGCCGGGCATGACTGAAGCCACGGTATTTTTAATTGACCATTGAATAGGGGAGGCCAAAGAAGAATCGATGCATTTGAATTATGATGTTGGCAAAGAGCATTGAGCATACCATGGACTTCCGGAGGAAGAAACAAAAATGCCTTGGAAGAAGTACAAAGAGAATGCTCCTTCGAGGCAAGGATGGTGAGAGTTCATCGCCTCTACTTTGAACATGCTGACAGGAGAGATCTGTCCTCATAAGCAGACATCATTCTTGGTATAGAGAGAGGTCGTGAGAGGAAGGACCTTGATGAACAACAATGGGTTCAGCTCACTGCAACAAGTGGCCCAAAGGCACAATTGTGAGGATGGCAGAGGACCCAGCCGTGTGTCGTTCTGTCGTGCGTGCACGAAGCTTCTGTGAGTTGCCGTCGACTCAACAGGAAACCGACAGCAAGGGGAGTTTCCAGATGGTAAATCTTGATCGTAAACTTCCACATCTCTCCCTCCTTGAGCATCTGGTGGGTCCAAATTGCCAATCTTTAGGTTATCAGCTGAGCACGTGAAGCATGGAGTATTTTAACCACTAGGACTTTTTAGAAGCCCCACACCAACGTCTCTCTTGATCAGATCCCTGGAGTCATCAATCATTTGACTTTTGCCTGCCTGTGCTTTGGTGCAGAAAGTCTTAAATTGAATATTTTAACAAGTCGTTTGAAAAAAATAAAACTTTGAATTTCCAAATCTGTTAAGTCATTCCTTCCTTCCCGCCCCCCCCAGCCCCCCTCCCCCGGAGAGCTGGGAAGGCAGTGCTCCTGTCAACGTCTGGCTGGTGAATTCCTCGGGGTTACTCTTGCAGCTCACAGAGCCATTCATCATTTTCGCGAGCATCCTCTGAGGGGGCCCCTAGTGATTTACATGTTCCAGATAAAATATGATGCCTCTCATGATGTTATCATCATTTCAGCTCACGGGTTGGAATACTTTCCGGGAGACAACTTAGCTTTTTTTTTTTCTTCTTTCACCCTTGCTTAAATGATGAACAACTCCCAGACAGATTATATTGTAGTTGTCAAGCAAAAAGATATAGGTCTGTTTTCTTAAAGACAAACAACTCAGCCACCACAGCTAGTTCGCCTAGCAACAGGAAAATGTGGTCCGCTGAGAGTTCACAGTTTATCCCACCTGGAAAACATCAGCAAACTCACTAGATCTTTTTAGTCTTTGTCTGCTTCATGGTGAGTTATCCTATAGTTTTGCTGGGACACTAATTTTCTAACAGGAGGACACGTTGATAAAGCAGAGTCTGTTCCATGTCTCTATTACAAGCCAAGAGCAAGGTACCTTTGCTCAAAGTGAACTGCATATTACTGGAATTGCACTCCCAGTGTGGTGAGGACAATTTGTGTACTGTCTGCTAAAGAAGGGGTGGGAGGGTCAAGTCTACCCAGATGCACCCGAGAAGAAAAATCTCATGATCTGTTTCTGAAAAATCTATCCCAGGAACCGTCTTGTGATGAATACTCCTCTGCTATACATGGGTTTGCTGTGACTTGGTATCAATTCAACAACAAATGGTTTATCTTGAGTGGTCCAGACCCTGCAGTCTATTCTTTTCACAGACTCTTATATATAATAACTGGATTCCATTTCCCAAGCCCGTCTTGTCAGAGTCCTGTTGATCTCGCGTGTGATGCACATTACCAAGGTTTTGGTCACTAAAACAGAAACTTCAAAGAGGAAAGTGCTGGGCAGAATGATATTTGCCCTTCTCCGTCCAAAGATGGATAGATATTAACCTATTATGTCAGAGAGTATTTGATTATCTGATGTGATGGGCCAGGTTGACTAGAGAAACAGATCCAGTGACACTCATGTTTGAATAAGAAAGAGTTTTATATCAAAAAGTAATATATTTCAAGCAACCATCCCCATCCAGTCCAAGCCAGTGTGTGAACAGTTTTATGGATCCAATTGCAATGGAAGCATCTCAGCACTGGCACAGGCCTTTGTGTGACTACTCCAGCTCTCTCAGTGTCTCAACATCAGGAAAGTGAGTCAGAGGGAGGGGAGGTTCTCAGGACTCTCCTTATGGGAAGGTCACACCCACAAGGTGGCACCATCAAGCTGTGACCTGATTGACAGGCTAGACTCCATCCCTACACATGAAATTATGTAACTACCACAGCTGACAAGAATGCCAAAATCACAGATGAAATTGCAGTTGCTAACCAGGTGACTTGAGATGGAGAGATGAACTTGACTTACTCAGATGAGTCTAATATAAGCATATAGGTCCTTTAACATGGAAGAGAAGGGTAGGAAGATTGGTTTATCAAGATATTGCTTATTGGTTGCTGTGTAGATTATATTTTTATTTTGTTTATGTTGAGGTGTAATTCGTTGTGAAGTGTTTAATCTTTATCATTTAATGGTCCAAGTCATGTGCACTTTCAGTCAGCATGGTTCACTTTTAGCTAGTGTGGTATTTCTCAAGTTGCAAGAACTGAAGGAAAGTAAATCCAAGCCTGAAGTTACAATATTGATGAACTTGATGGACAACAATGAATGTATCAAGGGGCTCAAAGATAACAGAAATAGTGACAATGGCATGGGACAGGGCATTATTTTGAATGTAGGGTTACTCCAAGTCAAAAGTTACTTGACAGTACCTCACCACAACAGATGCATAAAATATTGAATAATGCAGAAGCAATTAAAGAAGATGGCAGTGATACGAAGTCACTGTGTTAGTCTGAGTTGACGAGAGAAACAAATTAATAGATACTCACACATGTACAAGAAACAGTTTATATAAAAGACCAATTACATATTGAGAAAACATTCCAGCCCAGTCCAGATAAAGTTCATAAGTCCAATATTAGCTCTTAAGTCCAAACTAGGTCCACAAATTCCTCTTTGGACTTACACAGAACATGCGATGATGTCAAATGCAGGCAGAACACAGACCAGTGGTAGTGGGAGCATCTCTGTGCTGACAGCCGTCTCCATGTGCCTCCCCCAGCTCTCTTAGTGTCTCAAAAGCTGGAAAGGGAAAGCGAAGAGAGTGGGTCTGGCCTCCAGTGAGCTATTTATTTCTGTTGTGCCTCCACAGGAGGACATCAAGTTACAACCTGATTGAAAGGTTAGACTCCACCCCTTTGCTCAATTTGACAGGGGATTATGTAACTGCCACAGTAACTGAACTAAAAAAAAAAGGTCAACATTCTACCATTCTTAGAAGTAATACATTACCAAGTACCATTGCTACTGAAGCAAGTTTTCCAAGGTGCACTGAAGGCATTAATGAAAAATAAAATAAGTCTCTTGAAATTGACATAATGCACACTGAGATGTTTCAACAAGTTAGTATAGTGCTATAGTGCTCAATCATAAATGTAAATGTGGAAGACTAGTTACCTTGCCAAATAATTAGAAGAAATCCACATACATACTCATTATGGGAAAAAAGGAAGATCCAACAGAATGCAAAAATTATTGAATAATTCATTAATATCATATCAAGTAAAATTATACTGAAGATAATTCAATAACAATTGCAGCCATACATCAAAAGAGAAGTGTTAAGTATTCATGCTGATTTCAAAAGAGAGTGTGGAATGAGTTCGATCACTGATGATGTCGGAAGTATCTTGGCTGAAAGGAGAAAACACCAAAAATATGTCTTCCCAGGTTTGACTGACTTTGCAAAGGCATTCAACTGTGTGGATCACAGCAACATGTGTATTCTATGGCAAAGGAAAGGAGTCCCATAGCACTTTCATTCTGTTTATGTAGAATCTGTATATAGAGTGAGAAGCAAGCATTCAAACAGAAAAAGTAGATATGCTGTGTCCTTCAAAGTCAGGAAAGGTGTGCATCAGGGGTATATCCTTTCCCCATATTTTTTTGATCTCTAACCTGACAAATAATTTAAGATACTAATATTGGACTCTAAGAAGAAGAATGTGTCATCAGGACCAGAGGATGAATTGTTATGATTGCAATATATGGTTGGCTACAGTAACAGGAAAGTAAAGTACAGACAAAGAATAGCTTGTCTTCCAATTTGAACACCAAGTCCTTTGCTAGCAAACATGCAACTGTCAAGTAGATTCTGATACACAGCAACCTTGTGTGACACAATGAATCCTTCATAGACTTCAAAGATTGCCATCCTTAGAGAAAAGTCAAGAGGTGCACTGGGTTAGTTTTTCTTTTTAAGACCTTTGCTTGTTTGAATCCACCAGACTCTTCAGAGAAAGATGTGGCAGTCCACATCAGTAAATCTTGGTAGCCTTGAGAGCCCTCTGAGGCCTCACTATCTTATAGAGTTTCCATGAGTTGGGGTCAACTTCATGTAAATGGGTGATGGGTTCATCTTTTAGGAAGAAGTTTGCCTTGTCTTTCTTCTATGGAGCAGCAGGTGGATTCAAAGCACTGTCTTTTACATTGACTTGGACTTGTAACCAATGCACCACCAGTGAGCCTCCCTTGGCTAGCATTGACCATAGAGTCAGTTACCCAGAGTCAAATACAGCTCATGGTGGTCCAATGTTTGTCAGAGTGGAGCTGTACTCCTTGCAGATTTTAATGGGAAAATTTTCAGAATTTGATCATAGTCCTTTCATCCTTGGTGATTCTGGATCAACTCAAATGGCCCACCTTAGCCACAGAGCTCTTTTAACAGTTGCCACCTGAAAGGACAGACACCTAAAGCTGACAGAGACAGTCAACTGAAAGGACAATGTTTGGTGAAGGGAAAAACTGTGCTACAATAGCCAGAGGGAAACCTTCCATTTCCTTTTCAACGTGCCTTCTCACTCTGATGTACCCTAGGTGGCTGCTGTTTCTGACATGCTCTGGGTCCCTTGCTTCTCTTCCTGCTCTCATTTGTTCCAGGGTTGATTCTCATTCCTAGAGCTATAGGGATGCAACTTTTTCACCCTAAACTTCTAACCACTGTCCTCCGATTTTTAAGTGACTCATCAGGACTTTGAAAGCAACTGTTCTGATCGCACTGCATTGATTGTTTAACTGCTTTCAGTAATGGGGACTGAATTGCCGAATACAGAGGAGCTATATTGCCTGATCCTATGCCACGTCTCCCAGAGATGATTAAGCTCTTGTGCATTGTGACCACTTGTGTATTTTGAACACCTTCTAACCTAGAGGGTTCAGTTGCCAGCACTTTATCAGACAGTATTTAGTTGTAGTCTGCAATGGTTTTCAATGGTTCATTTTCAGTAGAATGTCACTGGGCCTTTTCACACTGCTGATACCTGCCCACCATGGGTGATCCTACATCTATTTGAAATATCAGTCACACAGAATCCAGTGTCATAGTAATCCACAAGCCTCCACAGCACAAGCTTCCACTGACACGAGGGTGACTAGGATTTTGTTAGCTGTAGACATTCTATACTTAGGTGAAGTAAAGTGGTAGTCAAAAGAAAAAATAAAAGACCCTTGGTGAGCTGAATTGACACAATGGTTGCAGACATGGGTTCAATCATAGGACAGGTGATGAGGATGGTGCCAGGCAGGGTAGTGTTTCATTCTGCTGTATGTCAGGTGACTATGTGTGGAATGCATGCCACAACAGCATCAGACGTGCGATGTGACTGAGATCTTGCAGGGTTGCTCTCTTTGAACAAAAAGGAGAGAAGGAGAAGGGCAGGTCAGTTGTTTAAATCAGGAAATGTGTGGTTTCATACAATCTGTTTAAGTCCCTGGCTGATAGGATAGCAGATTTTGAGCAAAATCAGCTTCATGACTTTTACATTTTCCTTAAATCTGTTGGATGTCTCTGAAAAGGACATAGGTTGAGAGGGGGAGGTGAAGGTCAAGTTTACATAACTGAAGCAATGGACTTGATGATTATTTTGTCTGTGCCCATGATTGATTTGTCTGTGCCATTGGAAATGAAGCAGGAGCAAGCTCAGGGAATCGGATCAGCTGAGCTAGAGTCTGGTACGTGGACCCGATGTGACACGGACAAGGAGCTGTTTTCCTCACATGCCATGTCCACTGAACATCAACCCCAAGGGGAAAATCACTCAGTTTTCTCCATGGGACGGTGACTGAAGCAAGGAGGTCAGGTTTAGCTGCCAATAGAGTAGAAAGGAAACAACAATGTGCTTTACACATGATCAATATCACAGAGCTTGCTTCCCGTGATTGTGTATCTCCAATTTTTTTAAAATTTTATTGGGGGCTCTTACAGCTACTACAACATTCAGTACATCATTTGTATCAAGCACATTTGCACACATTTCCACAGAGATAAAAATCCAAAAAGAAAGAAAGAAAATGCATACACAGACTTTTGCTTTTCTTAGGGGCAATCAAGTAGTTTCTGTGTACAACAGAAAGAAGCAACACCCCACCCTGAACCCTTCTCAAAGTTGTTCCTATGCTCGAGTCCATTGTCAGAACAACTGGGTCAGTCCGTCTTATTGAGGGCTCGCCTCTTTTTCTGCCCTTCTTCTTTAGCAAGTATGATATCTCCAAGGATTGGTTTCTCTTGATTACATGTCCAGAGTATGTAAGATGAAGTCTAGCCATCCTTGCTTCTAAAGAGCATTTTGAATGTTCGTCCTTCAAGAAAGGGCTATGTGTTCTTTTGGCAGCCCACCGTACATTCAATAGTCTTCACCAGCACCATAATTCAAATGCATCAATTCCTTTGGTCTTACTCAATGTACAGCACTCACATGGCCATGAGCACCACTTAAAATGAAGTCTGCATGCAAGTAGTTTGAAAAAGATGTCAATCTTTGTTACATAGGCTCTAGGATTGTCATATTTAGACAGTAAAAATATAGAATGCCCACACCTCCCTGGGTGGTGTAAACAACTAAGTGCTGGACTTCTTCATGGCAGGTGAGAGTTTGCATCCACCCAAAGGATCTTGAGGAGATAAGTCTTGAGATCTGCTGCTGAAAGGCCTTGGAAACCGGAGGGAGCAGTGCTTTAATATTCTTTGCCAACACCATAATTCAAATGCATCATTATGACTTGGAATGATTTCTACCCAGGACCAATAGCAACAGTGATAGCGACAAAAAAGTTTTCTTCCCTGTTAAACTGTGCTGTCAAATAAACAGAGTTTTCTTTTAGGAGACACAGCGCCACAGAGTGTAGAGACCATCCACCACAGTTTTAAAGAGTTACTCATGTGAAATGCAAATTTAGATGTCACTCTCAGGGAACTCTAATTGTAGCCTCAGAAGGCTAATTCCAACACTATCATCCAGTCGATTCTGACTCATAGAGGACAGAGGATGACTGACCCCATAGGGTGGGTGAGACCATACATCTTTTCAGCAGCAGATTGCCTCTTCTCTCTCCTTAGGAGTGGCTGGTGAATTTGAATGGCTGACTGCCAGTAAGGTTTCCTGCTGTCTTCAGTGTCTTTACAAATACTGCATTTTTGCGTGTGAAGACCCAGTGAAATAGCAACCTTTGGTTATTTGATTAGCAGAGTTTAAAATCAAAGAATGATAAATGAGGACAAAGGCCCAAATGAGTTTACTAAAGAGGGAAGTGTGTCTGGTGTGGAAAGGGGATGCCACAAAGTGATGATTCTGGGAATTGTGCAGGGGAAGAGCACGATGGTTACATAGTGCTTTTTAGTCCACTTGATATATTAGGGGGATCACTGCCATGCACTGAGAAGAGAAATCTACTTCTTGGATATGCTGAGAGTGAAGAAGATAAAGTGAACTTGTTCAAGGAAATGGGGGAGTGGAGGAGGATGTTTCAGGTGGGAGTTCATCCGAACTGCAATTACCCAAGAGGGGCCCATTTTAAAATTTATTTGTGTTTTTTAAAAAATAAAGTCTGGTCATTGAAGTCCAGGAGGAAACCACCTGGTTCATCCAAAATGACCTTCAGAATTCAAATGCTCAAGTGATTTATCTTGTCTTGAAACTCTGCATTTCCAGTTAATGACCCTTCTTGAAATGAATTTGGGAAAAAAGCAGCTGGCTCACATAATTACCATTGTGGGATTTAGAGGGATAAACAAGACATTCTGTTCTTTGAAACATTTTTATGCACCTTCATATACAAGCTTCTGCATCACCTACTTTTAAGAGACTCTGACCTTAAAGCTCTAAAAATGCCAGGCCAGGACGCCACGTCAACCTGATAATCTGTCTACAGGTTGCCATTCACAATTTGGAAAAAAAAAATCTGGGTCCTTGGCCAGGATCAAGTGAGTTGTAACTTTTCTCCCTTAGTATGTTGGGTTTTGTGCAGACAAAGAAAGAAATCCACAGCACCAAAAGGTGCCTTAAAATATTATCCAAGGAAACCTCTGTTTCTAAGCAGGTACAAAGCAGGAATTTTCGTAAAAGCATGTTCATATTTTGGAACAGATGGGTTTTGTTCATTGTGGGGGTAGCCCCATACACAGTAGTATGGTTAGCAGCATCCCTAAAACCAATTCAAGAAAGGTCGAAGTACCCTCTCCCCATTATGACTGTCAAAATTGTCTCCAGATGTTTTCGAAAGTGTCTCCAGATATTGAGGGGTGTATAGAGAGTCTTCCCCAGGGGGACACACTGACTTTCACTAGCCAGTAGACAATCCACATAAGATCAAGCAAAACTCATTTTAGGCCAGGTGGGATGACAGGGTGACAAAAGTGGGAATGGGTTGCGGTTGTGGGATGAAACAATGTCTCAGCGAGAAGCCCCAGCTCTTTCTGTGCACATGCTCATTTATTTGTTCACCCACGTATATGTATTAAAGGCTCTGTGATACAGATAGGAGTGAGAGTCTGCACTTTTGAGTGCTGGGAAATTCTATAGAGAAACAAAAACAAGTTCTCTGTTCTGCAGGAGCTTATGTTTGTTTGCTTGTTTATTTATTTAAATTTTTTTCTTGTTAAAAGACAAGCTTAACCTTTGCTTTTCTCCTCATCTTGAGACTGGGAGAGAGAAAACAGTGAAACAGGTTTGAGCAGAAAGTAGCTGGAGAAGAAGTCTCACCTTATTTAAATTTTTCTTTGTGAATTAGGTGAAGGTTTATACTGCAGAGCTTGTGTGGTTGGAAAACATTGGACTATTAACAGTTAACTGTTAACCTGATCTCTTGATTGCTGCTTTCATGATGGTGGTCTCAAACAAGATGAAATCCTTGACGACCTCTTCTCTCTCTCCATTTATCATGATGTTACCTTCTGGTCCAGTTGTGAATATTTTGTTTTATTTACATGAAGTTGTTCTCTATCTTGAAGATGGCTATGGAGCTACATAATATCCTGTCAACTTGAGTGAAGAAGTAGAGTCTAGCCTGTCAATCAGGTGATAGCCAATGTGACCACCATGTGGGCATGGCCTTCTTCTAAGGACTCTGGGAAATCCTATCTTCCTACCTGGAGATGGGACACACACTCTCTCTGCTTCATATTCCTGATGACAAGGCAAATGGAGATACCCTGATGGAGCCAGTGTCCTGGCACTCGAGGGGCCACGTGGAGATCCACGCCAATGCTGAGATGCTTCGACCACCACTGGATCCACAAGACTCTCTACCCACTGGCCTCTGATCTTCCTGCACTCAGTGTCACTGCATCTGTTGAATGAGTCTGAAGAGGAATTTATAGACTGGTATCAGACATGTGGACCAATATCAGACTTATGGACTTGATCTGGCTGGGCTGTTATCCCAATGTGCAATTGTTCTTTTATATAAAAGCCTTTCTTATACACACATGAGTGTCTATGAATTTGTTTCACTACTCAATCCAGAATAACACAACTGCAATCTTTAATCTTCATGAGCAAGTGCTTCAAGTTCTACTTCCTTTCAGCAAGCAAGTTGTGTCATTTGCATAACAAAGGTTGCTAATAAACCTTCCTCCAATCCTACTGCCATGTTACTCTTCATATTTTCTGATTTTTCAGGTGATTTACTCATCACACAGATTGAATACGTATGATGAAAGGCTATAACTTGGATGCACATCTTTCTAATTTTAAACTACATGGTGTTCCCTTGTTTGTTTGTTTTTGTCCCAACAGTTTTATTGGAATATGCTTAACCTATCACATGATTCAATCACATAAAATAGAACTGTACGCAAAGTATGGTGAAAAAATTAGATGGTGTCCAGCTAACAGATAAAATATCAGATAAAATAGTTCCCAAACAGTCATCTACATGAGAGGCCATCTAAGTCCACGTGGAAGAGGCACACCAATACCAGTCACCGAAAGGTTCAAGCAAGATAGAAACCTTGACAACTTCAACTTTTTTCTCCATTTATCATAGTCTTGCCTCTTGGTCCAGTTGTGAGGATTTGGGTCTTCCTTACATTGAGCTATATTCCATATTGAAGGCTACAATTCTTGATCTTCATGAGCAAGTGTCTTAATTTCTCCTCATTTTCAGCATGCAAACTTATGTCATGTACACACCACAGGTTGTTTAAAAAGTCTTCCTCCAATCCCGATGCTGCACTCTTCTTTGTATACTCCAGCTTCTCTGTTGATTTTCTCAGCATATAGATTGAACACATATGATGAGAAGATACAACCCTGACACACAACTTTCCTGATTGCAAACCATGCAATATTTCCTTGTTCTAATCACATGGCACCATTGGTTCCATGAACAAATTCCTCAGAAAACCATGAATTGTTCTGGAATTCTCATTCTTCTCAAGATAATCCCCAGTTTAGTATGGAAATAGTTATTTGTATCAACAACACACAAATAAATATTTTTCTGTTATCTTCTTCTTTAAGTCAAGATCCATATGACATAAGCAATGATGTATCACTTGTTTTACCTCTTCTTCTGAATCCTGCCTGTTCTTCTGCCAGTTCCTTGTCAATGTACTGTTGTAATCCACATGTATAGTCATTATTTATATTTTTGGAATAAAAGGTATTTGTGATGAAGTTGTTGGACTTGCAAAATTTTATCAGGTGAACCCCAGCTTTGCAACATTGTAGAGGTGGGTTAGTCCAGTCTGATTTCAAGTTTTTTGGTCAGGTGCTAAAGTAGAGACTTCTCCTGAGTCAGAAGGCTGTGGGGACTGAGAAACAAGGAAGCAGGAAGATGAAGTAGGAAAAGCAGAAGCTGGTGAATGCAGAGGCAGATGAATCCAGGGTAGGCAGGTCAATTGGCAGGCTGCTGAATATGCCCAGAGCCAGCAGGCAATATGATGGGCTATTGGCAGAAATCCAAAGAACTTGATATTGATGAGGCTGATGCAGCAAGAAGCACACAAGCTCTCTAAAGCATCTACTTCTTTATCAAGTAGTCTACACCATTAAGCAAACATCATCAGGGCTGTGACCTGAGTAAAAGGTTGTACTCCACCCTCATAGTCCCACGACTGATTTGCTACTCACAGCACATCTACCATGAAATTTATTATATCATGTTACATCATTTGATGTAGATTTGGGAGATGTAGACTATGGAGAGATTTTGATTGCCAAATACTTTAGCATCCTGTTCCACAAAGTTGACACAAACTCAACTATCATAGATAGACAATAGATGAATAGATAGATAGATGGCAGAAAAATGGATATTTGAAAATTGATAAATATATGATAAATTAATGCATGATAGAGCAATAAATAATAGCTATAATGTGACCACATATATACACAGGTAGAAGATAAATAGGTGGGTGATATATAAGTAGATTACATTTTGATAGATCAATTGAATGATCAGTGATAGATAGATAAAATGCCATCAACTATATCACAGCTCAGGACTCCCTTCTCACCCCGGAATAAACTTATGGTTCTGCATCATCATGATGTTCACCTATATGTTGGAGCACATCCTTGTATCCTCTTGCTCCACCAAATATCTGAGTTCACCTCATGGGTCTCACTCAGCACCTCCCTTGTCTTCATTGGCCCAGTACTTCATCAAGCATGACGTTCATGCTTAAGTGATTGATTCTTGACGATGGAAGTTTAAGTGATAGTCTGCTGTGATTTGTAGGGATTTCTTTTCATTGACTGATATTTTAAAGTAGACTGTCAAGCCTTTCTTCCTAGTCTGTCTTTGGAAACTCGCAGAAACCTACCCGGCATGGTATTTGGCATATTTGTGGCATAGTTTCCAGCCTTACACTAACACATCATATAACAAAACTGGCATATATGGGGTGGTTTAGAATCTAGAATCTTAGAAAATACACCCTTGCAATTAAGACTAAGTCCCTCGGGTGACCCTATTAGCTGGTCTTGGTGCTTTGGGGACTACGACTAAATCTTCTGAAGAGATGGCCATGGCTGAATGGGTTAGTATTTCTTGGAGATATACCCGCTTCTGAACATGTTGAACAAATATGTTTAACTGTTAAACTGCCCTGACTTTGATAGGCATGACTTGCGTACAAAAAAAAAAAGAGAGAGAGAATATTTCGACCATTCCCCTGTTTTCCAGTTTCCCTCTAGCACTCTCTACTGACTGAATTTAGAGTAGGCTCACACAGTGGAAATAATCTCTGTAGAGTAAGAGAGTACACAGATATAGACAGGAAAGATGATGATTTGAGACAAAGTCTAATAAATAAAACAGGGAGGCTGTGATTTTTCAAAGGAGATCTTTGTAGTCTACCCTCACCCCACTTCAGGGGGTATCTTGATCATTTTGCTATGTCTGGGGATCCTTTGGAATCAGTGGTCATTCTGTGAACGCCTTCAAAGGTAGAGGCATCCTTTCCTTTTCTCATATGATCATCTAGTATTTATTAAAGGTATGAAGGAAATGATACTTGCAGTATAATCCTAGAGCTGCTTCCTGAATTAATCCATTGAATCTCAAACTCGCTTTTTAAACTCTAGAACTAAAATTGTAGAACACAAGTATCTTGTGTTATGCGTCTGTAACTACAATATCACTGACCTATAAGCTTCTGTTCTATTGATTATCAGTCCATTTGGGAAGCAAGTTCAAGAGTGCTTCAAAAAGTTGTGGGGAAATGTAATGGAAAGATCATGGAATTTTTTCCCTGGAAATTTTTGGAAACTTCCTCTTAGGTGTGTACACATGAATTTTTATATTTGTGAGCAATCCAATTTGAAAACAAGCAGCATATATTGTTGCTGGTGTTTCTGTTGCTCTCAGGTGTCATCTAGTCAGTTCTAACCCTCACAGAGCCCATGCACAACAGAAGGAAGTAGTGCCCCACCCCCATCCCTGCTAGGTCCTGCACCGGCCTCATAATTGACCCTGCGCCTGCGTCCATTGTTGCAGCCACTGTGTGGATCCATCCTTTCATTCACCCTGCCCTTTCAATCGATCAAGCATGAAGCCCTTCTCCCGAGACTGGCCTCTCCCAAGGATGACAAAGTCTTGCCATCCTCCCCTCCACAGACCGCTTGCACTGAGCTCATCCTTGTTCCAAGACAGATTTGTTTGTATGTTGTGTATCAACTAACGGCAACTCTCCCTTAGCTGCTACCAAGAAGCCCAAATAATTGATTCCGTCACTAAAGGGCCCCGAATCTTGATTCATACGTGTATCATTTGACATATCATTGATAATTTTAAAAACACTTATATTTTGATTCATTGAGCTCTCCTGAATCCTACTGTTTTCTGTTTTTAAAGATATTAACAATACAGGCCTTCCCTACCTTCCTATAGTTTTGCAGCTTGGCTTTTTTTTAATAAAGAGAAAAAAAATGGATTTTTTTCTGCCAGAAGTAACCCTTTAGTTGTAAGTGCCTGAAGGGAGAGATGAAATCTTTCAGGTTTCCAGCTAAGCACTGTGAAATAGTCTATGTACTCTTTCATAGTTACCACCTGTGGCAGTTACATAATCTTTTGTCAATGTGAGACGATTAAGAGTGTAGGGGTGGAGGTTAGCCTGTGAATCAGCTTGCAGCTTGATGATCTCATTTGGAGGTTTCAAGGAGGTAAATAGCTCGCTGGAGTCAGGACACACAGACTCTACCTGTGAGATATTCCTGTTGACAAGAGACACGGAGCTACGCTAGTGTCTTCCAGCTGGAGGAGCCATGTGGAGACACCTGCCAGCATTCAGACACTTCCTCTACCACAGGATCCACAAGACTTTCCACCCACTGGTCTGTGATCTTTCCTTCTGCATTCAGCATCATTGTATGTGCTGCGTGAGTCTGAATAAGAATTTAAAAACTGGTAAAACACATGTGGGCTAATATCAGATTTATGAACTTGATCTGGACTGGGCTGTCATGTTTTCTTAATATACAATTACTCTTTTATATAAAGCTCTTTCTTACACACATTAGTGTCTATGAATTTGTTTCTTGAGTCAACTGGGATTAACATACTACCTGAAGAAAGACTTGGCATTCAGCAGCAGAGTATTCTACAAGTGTATATTCATCTCTTTCACCATTACCTCCAAGAAGGACATGGATTTCTCTCTCACATAAGTTCAGAGACACTTATGTGAAAATAAGAATATGGTGGGGGGTGTGAATGAGAGGATCAGAGTCTCCCTAATATACTTTGGAAAGCTGATTCCCTGAATAATGTTGATATTTTTCATTGAAAGAGTACACGGAGGAGGCAGTGGGATTGGAGGCTGCCTTAAATTGGACTATTCTCCTACTCATAACTTTGGTGGTGAAAGGTGACCTTTCTTGGTCCTCTCCAAGCCTGGTGGTAAAACCCAAATCTAATATGCTGCTAAGTGACACTAGGCATGTTACTTCACTGCTTTTGGATAAGTATTTTATTAAACATTAATTTTTAATTGAACTGTTACTTAAGCACATTTTTAGGGTCACATTAACATTTGATCAACATTTATGGCTTTTTCCTAATTCCTAGTCTAGTCTTTCAAGAGAGATGGCTTTACAGTGTTCTCTAGATTCCTGAATATTTTTATATTTCAAGATCTCCATTTATTTAATCAAAAATCCTGATGCAGTTTAAATTCAGACTCTCACTTCTGAAGACATTTAAAAAATAGTTGCCTCATATTAGTTATTGTTCACACATTTCTTAATCCCGGCTCTATTTGAATTGGGCCACCACTGAATGACCATCTTGGAGCACATTCAGTGACCTAGGTAAGTCAGAAAATTTAGAATTTGGTATAGTGGAAAGAGAAAAGCAGGGATGAAATTTAAATATCAGGTCTCCAAGAAAACTTTTCAGAGCCTCTTTTTCCTACTTGAACAGAAAAGTCTCCAGCTGATAGGAGCCTTCTAGATATGTACAGTCCCTACCAGTATTCTTAGATTCAGTTGTGAAGAAAATGCAAATTATCAATCTATGTGGTAAAAGCTATTTCTCATAGATGTTCAGCAGATATGTTATTTTATAATGATATACTGCAATCTTTTATTATAAGTTAAACTACTACAGTTCATGCCAAATGTATTTAGCTGGACCCTATTTTTGAATCTGCTTCCATGCTGACGTTGAGCTAGGAGAATAAAGAAAATAATTCTGCAGCAATTGAATTACAAGAGTGTTCAGTTCTCCATTAATAAAACCTCTCTCTTGTTCAACATCACCAGTAAATAACCATTATACTTATCATCCCTTCCATTTGCCATCTAACAATAGAAAACAATACCAGGTTTGAACGGGGCAGGGCAAACATAAAAATAGTTATGCAGTGCCATCCAGTGGCTAAAACGCAAACTTTGACTAAGGATGTTAGATCTCTTTTCCTACTATAGATGAGAGGAATAAAAAGGAAAATGGCTTCAATTTTCCATCGGCCTATTTTAAACTTTTTATTATTTTAAAGACGTGAATACATTTCTTCTTCTTGTACATTGAATTCAAACTTATTCCTAAACCATGATTTGTACACAGGCACTCTGTTGGCATAGTGGCTTAAACACGGGGTTATGAATCACAAGGGAAGCTATTCAAACCTCCAAGCCACCCAGAGGGAGACGGATGGGGCTTTCTGCTCATGTAAAACTCTGCTCCCACAATCCCAAAGCAAATTCACTTCTATCAAGTTGATCCAAACTCAGAACCACAGCCTGACTGCAGGGACCTTGTAGAACAGAATGGAACTGTCACCGTGGGTCCCTACGGCTGTGAATTTTCACGAGAGTAGACAGCTCTGATATGCAGGATGTAGTCTCATGGTTACAAATTGAACCTAACTAAAGAAGAGTGATTCATCACAAAAACAATATGTAATCCTATATTGTGAAATATTTATTTCTAGTTACAAATAAATGAAATTTTGTCTTGAAGCATGGTGTAGCATGAGCAAGAGGCTTCATACTGGGCTAACTTAAATGTGGGTATATGTGTATGTGGGTAGACCTACTTGCAGAGAGAGGAATGGTGTATCGGTTCCTCACATCATTGGAAATATATGTTTCCCAATCATCTTAAGTGACTCCATGAAAGGGTCATTTGGCCGCCAAAGAGGTTGCGATCCATAGGTTGTGAACCGCTGAATTGTATAGACATCAATGATGAAGCTAAAGTGATCGTTTTCCTTCAGTTTACTCTTTGAACTTCCTCAATTTATTTCCAATATTAATCTTGTTATTTTGGCCAATATCTCTCAACAGGGAATAAGCATGTTGAAACCTTGAGAGTATGAGGTTGAGATCAGAAGTAGCTTTCCGGTGCTACACTGTTGAACAACAGGAATTATTCTATAGAAGAGAGACTTCAGATCAAGGATGGACAGAGATGAATATTTCTACAATGTGGAGACTATAAACTCAATACAAATGAACTAAAGTCTCTATTTTTTGCATTGAATTGTTGAATATACAATGCATAAACTTACTTCAGTCAGCTACTTATGGCTTAGATAATTCTACTTCTGAGAGAGAATGTGAAAAGCCATCACTTTGCTTATGATACATACACAATATGAAGGATATGGGGACAACTGGGAAATGTTCAAAACCTGTTTACTACACACTATATACACATAAAATAAGGATCTCACTGTCCTCCAAGGAATTCTTGACCTACAGTTACCCCATGAAAGATTTCTGTGATTGTAAATCTTTATGGGAGAAAATATACTTTCTTTTGTGGCTAGTGGAATTGAACCACCTGACTAATAGTCCAAAATCTATTCAACAGCATCAAAAATACATGGGGTTTTAACATAGTTTTTATGAAAATCAATTAAAAATTAGGAGGATCTTCCTAATAAACATTCTTTAAAGATTTAGAAAAATTGAAAATGAAATAAAAATCCATTACTTTGAATAATAATCATTTAAATTCAGATTGCACATTCCATCAATTTTAAAGTAAACACATAATATACACATGCATACATATCTTAAACTGAAAGAACTCGAGCTTGAAAAAAAATCAAACCTCAATTTGCAATATGGAAAGTTTCTATGGACAAAAAAAAGAAAAGATGCAGAAGGCATCTGAGGTAGTTACATGATCTGGTATGAATTTGAGACTAAGAGGATGAAGCGTGTAGGAGTGGAGTCTGGTTTGGCAATCTGGAGATAGTCAATGAGACCTCTGTGTGGGCATGATCTTCTGAGAATTTTGGGAAATGTGGTCATTCCTTCTTGGATGCAGAGACACTGTTTCTCTGTTCACTTCCTTGGAGATTTTCTTCTGACAATACTCACTTGGAGACTCTGTACTGACAAGTTTTACTTCTTGTGAGACATCCTTGAGGAGAAGCCACCATGGAGCTAACCTCGTGTCCTGAGTCAGACAAGCCACATGGACGCAACCAGATCTCTGAAGCCGGAGGAGCCATTTGGAAACCCCTGCCAGCACTGAGATGTTTACAACTCCATGGGATCCAAAGGCATTCTACCCATCTGGCTGGTGATCATCTTGCATTTGGCATCATTGCATGTGTTCCCTGAGTCCGAAGAAGACTTTATAGACTGCGATCAGACATATGGGCTAATATCAGACTTATGGGCTTATCCTGGATTGGGTTGGAATGCTTTCTTAATGTGCAATTACCTTTTTAATAAAATTTTCTCTTATATACATATGTGTGTTTATGAGTTTGTTTCTCTAGTCTACCTGGACTAATATGGCATTCAAAGAAGATCTAAAGAATACACAGAGTCACTATACCAGAAAAAAGCTAGTTGAAACACCACCATTTCAGATGCTAGCATGAGAGCAAGAACCAATGATCCTGCAGGAGGAAGTCACACCTGCACTGAAAGCACTGGCTCCAGTATTGATATCACATAGTAACATGTCACTCAAGCGTCTATTCACTTTTGTGCTCACCACTTCTATTTTTTATAATCTTAATTTTATTTTAGCAAAGGCTTCATTTAAGAAAGGTTAAGTATCCTAAAAACAGTTGTCATTGTTGCTACATTAATTTTAAATATCATCACCCTAATCCAACAGTGCTATATTTATTATATGTTCAGCCCTCTAGGATTTTTATACCTCCCAGGTCTTTTGACAATCCTTTCATTAGTTCCTTTGTTTATTTAAAGTGACAGATTTAGAAAAAATAAAAGTTTTAGTATGTCATTTACATCTACACTACTTTGGGGATTTCCTTAACACCCCTGAGTCACACCAACAATATGTCCCTTATGTTGAAAGGGAGTCGGAGAGGAAAATATAGCAGTGAGGGTGTCTTAATTAGCTCAGTAATATAGTGAGAGCAGCCTTTTCTAAGAATCCCAGAATATGAGGAGAACTAGCAAAATAAAAAGACATCCACAGTCTCTCGGGTTATTTCTATATGAGTACATGAAATAATAAATTGTCTATATGACTATGTTTCAGCAACTGTCTCACTTGGATGACATACAAACTATGTTCATAAATAAAAGCTGTCCATAAATGGACTTTTTTCCAAAATAAATATTTTGGTTTAATATCTTTCATGGAGCAGAAAATTCCATCTTTTCCCCCTAAGAAACTGGTGCTTTCAAATTGCTGAACAGTTCAAGGTCACCAGTTTGAAACAACTAGCCACTGTACTGGAGAAAGTTGAGGCTTTCTACTCCCATAAAGAATTATACCATAGTCTCCAAACTCCAAAGAAGCAATGCTACCCATCTTTACAGGGAGGGCCAATATGAATCATAATGGACTCAATGGCAATGAATCTACTTTCATTAAAACTTGCCAATTTTTAGATGTCAGGTATATCCCTAGATATTTCAATATGTGGTTGGTAATTGTCAAGCGTACTCTTTTTTTTATCTCTTCTTCTATCTGATGTATATAGCAGTCCAATTGACTTCTGATTGTTGACCTTGTGTCCTGCCACTTTGCCATATTCCTCTATTGCTTCTAGTAATCCCCTAGTGGTACTTTTGGGGTTCTCCATATATAAAATCATATCATCTGCAAATAGTGATAATTTCACCTCTTCCTTCCCCAGGTGAGTACCTTTGGTGCCTTTTCTTTGCTTTATACTATTAGCTAAAACCTCCAGTATGATATTGAATAAGAGTGGGGATAAGGGACATCCTTGTCTGGTCCCCTTTTTCAGTGGGACAGTGTTTGTCTTTTCTCCATTGACTATCACATTGGCTGTTGGTTTGTCATATATAGCTTGTATTGTTTTGAGGAATTTCTCTTCTATTCCTATCTTCTGGAGTGTCTTAAAGAGGAATTGAATCAACAGTATTTTATATTGTTATAATTATTGCATTTTTGCGTGCACACCTACATGCTGAATATTGGGGGGGGGTTGTTGATGTTTTCATTGTTTTCTCTTCTTTGGTTGCTTCATTATGAGATTCTCCTTTTTTGAGCATGTTATTTTCTTCACAGTTCTCTCTGGGTAAGGTAGGCTGGATGGGCTGTCTAGGGCTGGGGACAATGGGACTGATGGTCCCAGAGTGGATGGGGGTGGGGATGTTGGCTGATCCAGGGATGGGGGGAGAAACATGTGGTTCAGGATTGGTGGGGGGTGGATGTGGAAGGTCTGATAGGGATTGACTAAGATTAATGTAATAAAGAGACAACATTGAAACCTAAAGACAGGTTGAGTGTGATGGTGGGATGGGAGGAGGTATGGGGAAATAGAGAAGAGAACTGGGGAGTAAAGGGCATTTATAGAGGTTAAATATAGGCATATACATAGATACTTATATTCATATGATGAAAGGGAAATAGAACAATATGCATATACTTATAGGCTTAGAATTAGGACAGCAGATGGGCATTGGACCTCCATCAGGTACTTCCTTAGTGCAAGAATATTTTGTTCTATTAACCTGGCATTCCATGATGCGCAGCTCCCTGACACAATCACAGAAAACAAATGGGTGCATAAGCAACTGTGGTGAAGAAAGCTGATGGTGCCTGGTGATCAAAATATGTAGCATCTGGGGTCTCAAAGGCTTGAAAGTAAACAAGCAGCCATCCAGCGCAGAAGCAACAAAGCCAACATAGGAGAAGCACACCAGCTTACGGACCAAGAGATACCAAAGGGAGCAATTATCAGGTTTCAAGAACTAATAATCATAACATTATACGCTCTCTTTCCTGATATGATCACTGACAACAAATATGTGCATAAGCAAATGTGGTGAAGAAAGCTGATGGTGCCCAGATATCAAAAGATGTGTGTCTCTGGTTTTAAAGACTTGAAGGTGAATAAGTGGCCATCTAGCTAAGAAGCAAGCCCACATGGAAGAAGCACAACAGCCTGTATGACCACGAGGTGTCAAAGGCATCCCGTATCAAGCATCAAAAACCTAAAAAATATATCATATAAATGAGGGGGAGTTCAGATTGGGGACCCAAAGCCCATCAATAAGTGAAGAGGCATCCTCTTACAGAAGGGCTGTAGCGAGGAGATGAGCCAGTCTAGGTGCAGTGTAGTAGCAATGAAATGTTCTCAAATGCTCCCTCCCACCGAGTATCAGTATCCCAATTCTGTCAGACAGATTTGACTAGACCAGGGGATGCACTTGGAAATTTAGGATAGATAATCCCTTAAGACTAGTAGGGAGTGGTGACGCTGAGAGGGTGAAGGGATGGTAGAGTAGAAATGGGGAACACATTTCTTGGATCTACATGTGACCTCCTTCTGGGGTGTGGACAATGTGGGGGGGGGGTGAGTTAAGTGACACATTAGACAGTATAAGATATGAAGAGGTAGTAACGATTTATAAATTATTGCAAGTTCATTGGGGAGGAGAAGGGGGGAGGGGGAAATATGGGGAGCTGGAATTAAAAAAACAAGGACCTAAAGGAAAGAGGGCAAGAGAAGCTAATGCTGGAGGAGTTCAAGTAGATAATGTAGATGAATGTGACAACATGTGTGCAAATATGTTTGATATGAACGATGTATTAAATGTTGCAAGAGCCCCAATAAAATCTATATTAAAAATAAAAGTAAATAAAGGTCATTTAAATATTTTTTAAAACTTGCCTATTTTTAACATTGATCATAGGATTGTATCTAAAAAAACAAATAAATAAAATAAGAATATCTGTTAACCTTCCATTTAATGTCTACCATTAACTTTCCAGAGGCTCAGGTGGGCATTGATTACTGGACCTTTGAGACTTTCCCAGCTTCTTGTGAGTTCCTCTGTAAGAGCCTTTATGCCAGTATACAGCCTTCCTTTGTTCATGAGCTGCTCTCCCACTTGAGACTTTGAACTTACTGAAACTGAGGTCTGTGTTTTACCCACTACTTCTTCTATAATGCCATGAGCCATTTTTCATGGTATAAACTTCTCTTTTGATATATGTTTATAACTGTCACTGACTTTGCTTTTCTAGAAAATCCAGCCTCACTCGTTCAGTCAAACACATTATTTAAAATGAGATTTCATTATTTGGCTTCTAAGAGACATTCAGGCTGGACTTCTTTCAAGACAGATTTGTTTCTTTCAGGTAGCAGCCATGGTATACTCAATAATCTTTGTCAATGGAATAATTTCCAGTTCTTAATTCATCATGATTCCTTATTATTTGTCAATTTCTGTGGATCTGTGAGGTGTTTCCAACAAACTGACTTGATCAGAAGAAGTAATTTCAAAGGGGCATGATCTTGTCTTTTAACAATATCAGGGTCACTTTTGTCACAAATTTGCCCAATGTGATAAGTCAATTGTTTCCTGACTGCTGCTTCCATGGTTAGTCATTGTGGATCCAAGTTATATGAAATCTTTTGACAGTTTCAAAGCTTTCTTCCATCACCATAATGTTGTTTAGTACTTATGAGAATTATTTTATTTATGTTCAACTATATCATCCCTGCTTTTGACTATAATCTGTGATCTTCAACAGTAAACACTTGAAATGTTCTTTACTTTCAGAAAGTAAATGAAATGTTGTCATTTTAATATTCCAGCTGATTTGTGAAACTTCCTCCAATCCTGGCCCATGTTCACCATCATATATTCCAACTAACTTTACTTCCACCCTCAAGATACCGAATTATATGATGAAAGGACACAACCCTGACACACACCTTTTCTAACTACGCTACACATTATCCGCTTGTCAACCAACATGCATGGACCTATGTACAGGTGTCACGCAAGCACAATTAATTTGTCTGAAATTTGGCATAATAGTTCCACTCTGCAAGCAAGATCATAAGTGAACTCTTTAGAGAAAAGCACAATTCAAAAACAAGCAAGCAAGCAAATATAATAGTTTTATCAAATAGTTGCACAAGGTGCTTTTGTTTATTGATGTTATAGAGACGGACACAATGAGACCATATTGTCAATTTTGAGGTGCATCATTAGTAAAATCTACCATATCACACCAGGAGACTAATTCAAGTAATTCCACCTCTACTAATATAGCAAATATCATCATAAAATGACTATTTCAACAACAGCAGAAGAATGAATTACCAAGGACTTAATGAAGTGATTCAATAGTGAGTCTATTGCTCTACATCTTTATAGGTAGATGATGAACTCCTTTCCTTTCTTTTCATTTATGTCTAAAATTCAATGTTCCATGGTACACTTCAGCTATCCAGAACAAAGTATCTTTTATAGGGTGTGTTAGTCTGGGTAGATTAAAGAAATAAATTCATAGATATTCACATGTGTATAAGAATGAGCTTTATATTTAAGAACTGAATATTGAGAAAACATCCCAGCCTAATCTAGATCAAGTCCATAAGTCTGATATTATCTCATATGTCTGATACCAATCTATAAATTCCTCTTCACACTCACACAGCACATGCAATGATGCTGAATGCAGGAAGATCACAGACCAGTGGGTGAAAAGTCTTGTGGACCCAGTGGCTATGGAAGCATCTCAGCACTGGGAAGGGTCTTCACTTGGCTCCTTCAGCTCCAGGACTCTAGTGTAGCTCCATGTGTCCACAGAAATGTCTTGCAGGAGTGAGCATGTGTCCCACTTCTGATGAGCTGACTATCTCCTTACTTCCTCCAAATGAGATCATTTAGCTGTGACCTGATTGACAGGCTAAGTCCCACCCCTTCACTCTTAAGTCTCAAACATTATGTAATGACCACTTAGCGTCCTTTTTACCCTCCCAACTGACTTTTTAAAAAAACTTATGTTTCTAAAGTATTATATTTCATAATTTTCTGCAAACATATTTCCAGCTAATCTATGACACTCCTCCCTTGCCCAGATGAAGCTGAAAACTTGCTGCTTTACAGAAAGGTATCATCATATTAAAGGGTTTTGGCAACAAGAGTCAAATTTTGTTCTTGGAGTTTCAAAATCCAGCCATTGTTCAGAAGAGATAGAAGAATATATGTCATCAATCAGAGTCAACTCTAAATCTGAGAGCCCAATCTGGATTTGGGGCTCAGTCCTCTCCATCCTTTAATTGATCCCAGGATAATATCTTCATGCTAATAAGTATCTAGGTACCTGTGAATTTAACAGGGTGAAGGATCAAACTAAATAGTCACATGGCATAACTAAGTTTCACCAATTTCCTAGGGTGTTCACAGTGGTATGTGAAACAAAATGGGCGAGTCTATTTCTTTTCACATTGAAAGAATACAACAACAACTATTTCCAGGATATTTAAAAGGAAATAATTGCCTCTTACTGAGAATCTAGAATGAGAAACAAGCATAGGTAATTTGCACAGACAGAAGATGGATAACTGAGGGAGAAAGGTCAACAAACATCTCAGCAGATGTCAGTGTAAGCAGATGGTAACAGAGGACCAGATGTTTCACCACTCCAAGCACTGACACCATTCCAAGAGAGGGAGATTAAATTTCTTTAGCCGATGGAAAAGAGATTTTGGGGAAAATCAACTATGAATCATAAAGGAAGTTGTTATCTGCACAGATTCTATAATGTGAGTTTTACAACCAACCCATTAGTTATACCTTGTGACGTTGGTTTGATCTTCCAAAGCCTCATACTGTGTTTCATACATAGTGTCTATCACTGTCACCAAGTTGATTCCAACTGTGCTCAGAATAGTGCTCCCCACAGGGTTTCCAAGGCTGTAATCTTTACTCAAGCAGACTGCCACACTTATTTCCTGTGGAGTAACTACTGGGTAGGAACTGCCAACATTTTGGTTAGCAGCTGAACTCTGAAGGCTGCCTAATCCTCCCCAGCTCCCTCCCCCCCAGGCCCCCCTCTTCTTAGCTTTTTGTAGTTTTTTCTTGTTTTGTTAGCTGCTCTTGAGTTGTACATGACTCATGGTGAATATATATCTATCTATAGAGACACAGATATATACATATGAATAAAGCTTTACCTGGCTCTATAGCATCTTCATAATGATTTTTAACTTTGATCCCATTGATGTGGCAATTGTGTGGTGGTTAAGTGATATCCAGTGGGATCTGAATCACAGTGACCTTATGCACAGCACTGCGCGGGTCCTGCAGCACTCTCACAAGTGTTTCTATGCTTGAGCCTATTGTTGCAGCGATAGTGTCAACAATCCATTGGGTTGAAAGTCTTCCTCTTTCATGTTGCCCCTCTACTTTACCAAATATGATGTCATTCTCCAAGCACTGCTGATAACGTCCAAAGATTAAGCCTTGCCATCCTTGTCTCTAAGGAACACTTCGACTGTACTTCAATTCTCTAAAGAGGTCTTGCGAAACAGATTTTACCTATTGATATAATTGTGAGAATGTTGCTCTTCTTACTCTGAGTTGTAATACCCACCGAATGCTGCAATTCTGGATCTTCATCAGCAAGAGTTTGAAGTCCTCTTTGTGAGCAAGCGTGTTGATGTCATCTGCATATCACAGGTGATTCATACACCCTCGTCCAAGCCTAATGTCACATTCTTCTTCATATAACCCAGCTGCTTTGGTGATTTCCTTCATGTACAGGTTGCATAACTATGGTGAGAGGATACAATTTTATTGCACACAATTCCTGTTTTTTTAAAAAAAAATTTTAGGGGGGGGCATCACTGCCCTCTGGTGGGAGTAGCAGGCCCAGCCTTGCTCTTGGAGAGCTGCTGCTGGATTTGAAGTGCCAGCCCAGTGGGCTGCAGCACAAACATTACGCCCCCAGGGCTCAGCCATTCCTGGTTTTAGACCATTCAGCCGTCCCTTGTTCTGCTTGCACAACTGCGATTGGATTCATGTGTTCCACAGGAGCACTGAGAGTTTGAGATGGAGCTGTAGAAAGGAGACAGAGCTTTGTTAGGGATGAGAAGTAAAGATGTGCCTTCTTGAGCTAGGAAAGGACTTTTGGGAAAGGAAGCAACAGCAGAGAGAGAGGGACAGGAGCATCTTCAGCGTCCTGAGACCTGAGAGGCCAGGGAAGCTGTGCCCAGTATTGGGGCAGTGGGAGATATATATAGGGTTTGAACTACAGGTGTGTGGGCTGATAAAAGGGAGGGAGTTTTCTGTGCCTTGGGGTTTGGAGATGATTTATCAACAAACCACCCTGTTTTGCAAATTTTCTTCCTTCCCGGAATGCTAGAAGGGGAAGTTCCGTGCCTTGCCCAGGTAGGTTGTACCCTACCTGGGGAGATAAGATCTCTGACATGCCAGAGGCAGGGGCTACAAAGTTCAGCAGATTGTTCATCTTCTTGTGAGACTAGGGTAAAGAGATGCAAGGGACTGTCTCGTCCAGGGGCCACCTGGCCCAGGGAGCAGCCTATGTGGCCCCAGTCCAAACAAGCACAATCAAGTATCTTGGAATTGCCATTCTTCCTTCTCAAGGCTATCCAGTTTTTTATGATTCATACAGTTAAATATCTTGGTATAGTCAATGGAAAAGGAGTAAACCTCTTTCTGGTATCCCCTGCTTATAGCCAAAATCCATCAGACATTAGCAATGGCATTCCTTACCCCACGTCCTTTTTGGAATACAGCCTGAATCTCTGGCATAACCCTATCAATATACTGATGAAACTGTTGTTGGATGATCTTCAGCAAGATATTACATGCATGGGCTATCAGTGATATTATTTCATACTTTGAGTGTTGTGTTCAGTCTTCTTTCTTTGGAATGGGTACAACTGTGGATCTCTTCCAGGCAGTTGTCAAGTAGCTGTCTACCAAATTTCCAGGCCTACACCAGTAAGTGGTTCCAGTGCTTCTGCAGCTTGTTGAAACAATTTGATTGATATTCCACCACTTCCTGCTTGCTTGTATTGGGTAGGACCTACTAGGCAAGAACCTCATCTTTCAGTAATATATAAGACTTATTGTGACACATTGTGGCGGTCATGTGCTTATGCTAATTTCATGATTGAGATGTAGGGGTGGAGTCTAGCCTATTAATCTGGAGATAGCCATCGAGTAGCCAATGAGGCCTCCATGTGGACGTGGCTTCTCCTGAGACTTCTGGGATATCTCGTGATATTTCCTTCATGGAGATGAGAAGCTACCCCCAACCCCCAATTGTTGGGAGTGAGTCTCAGAGACAACGAAATACACAAGACAAGATGGCAGCATCCCAGGAGTTGGCGGATCTGGAAAAGAAGCCATGCGGCCTTACCCTGATGGAACCAGACCTCTGAAGCTGGTGAAGCCACATGGAGTGCCTTGCCAGTGCTGAATTGCCTCTACCACCACTGGGTGCTGTTGATGGACCCTGAGCCCTGGAAGCGAGGAGCCATGGGGAAACCCCTGCAAGCGCCGGGACTCTGCACCCACTGGTCTGTGACTTTGTGAGTTGGAAGGAGACTTTATAGAAAGGTATCGGGTATACGGGCTAATATTGGACTTATGGCTTTTTACTGGACTGGGTTGGGATGCTTTCTTATTGTCCTATTCCTCTTGAATACAAACCGTTCCCTTATATCCATATGCATGCCTATGAATTTGTTTCTCTAGTCTACCCAGACTAACACACAAGTAAAGTTTATTTTGGCTGAATTTTAGAAATGAATCACAGATTTTTCTTCCTATTTTGTCTCAGTCTGGAAGTTCCACTGCTACCTGTCCACAATGGGCCATATCCCTCCAATGGTAGCTTTCAGCATCATGGCAATATGAAAATCTCTTGCTATGCTATAGTACAAGAAAAGGACAGAGGGTTGGTGACTATGATGATATAATACTTCATTCTAAGTTGTTTCACTATCTGAAGCCATGATTTGGAATTCCTGCCCTCTAAGGTGCCAAACAATTTGTGGCTATTGAGTACTGTAATAGGTACGTTTGCTGTGCCAAAATGGCCAATAAATCAGGTTTGTTGTGCCAACATGAGCAATGACCACATGTGAGATTAACTGAAGAACAGAGATATAAATGGCTCAGTGAAACTCGTATTTCTCTCTCTTGCTCTTGAACCTTTGGACCAGTGTGCCCCTAGCTGCCTTACTAGCTCTGTGCCTCCATTTGAAGCCACGCTATCCATGGGTCACCTAATCTGTGGACTGCGTTGCTCTGTAAGCTGAAGTTCCTTCAAACCCTGCTTCACCATTCTACTGGCATATACATCTCTGGAACTGGGAACTATAAGATCCTGTCATCTGGCTGACTGTTGGTGACTTACCTTATTGTATGTTGCCTGTTACCAGACAGCCTGAATTGTTTTATAGAGGACTGACTGTCTGGCAGCTCTCAAGACTGTCTCACTGAAATGAGTTTCACCAAGACATTCATACTACTTTATAGATTGTTGATTTCTTGTGTTAGATATCTATCTATCTACATAAATATAAATATATAATTATCAGTGTCCTGGTTTTATTTCTCTAGAGAATCCTGTCTAACACAAGTACTTAAAAGGTGGAGCTTCTAATTTAAGGTTTGATAACAAGTGTAAAATGGACACCCGATTTTGGCCATGATGAAAGGTAACTAGCACATGGATAATTTTATGCCTATCAATGTAAAAATAATATTTTAGATATTATTGGTGTGATAGGTAGGTTTATTGTGCTAACCAGGCTCATAAGAACACGTGGGATTAACAAGATCGCAGTTTGATTGGAGGGCAAAGAGATAAATGGCTTGGCAAGCCCTGGATCAGACCAGAGTGTGGCCTCCTTAGCTATCTCTGTGCCTCGACTTCTGAGCTACACTACCTGTGGGACACCCAATCCATGGATTGCATCACTGGTGCTGGAGGTTCCTTCAAGGCTTGCTTCACCACACTGCTGATGCATGCATCCCTTGAGCTGGCGACTGTCAGATCCTGTCATCTGGCTGAGTGTAGGTGACCTGCCCTGCTGTTTGTTGTCTGTTGCCAATAAGCCTGCATGGCTCAATGGAAGATTCAGCTCTCTGTTTACTTGACCTAGGATGCAGAAGAGCTTGTGAGCTGAAAGACTTCTGGTATATTAATTGTTTCAAGGAAGTGAGTTGAACTGAGCCCTCTGCAATGCTGTGTGGATTAATTAGCTATTATAAGGCTATAATTATATAATTATAATTAGCCATTATAAGGCTTCAGGCTATATAGCTATATCTATCTTTATAGATCAATAGACACAAAATCATGTGTTCTGTTTTTTCTCTAGAGAACCCTAAAAAATTGGGTTAAATATAGACTATTAAAATTAATTTCAACTGTTTCTTTTGACTTGCATGAATGTGTTTACCAGGGACTTTAGAATATCTTGTGTGGCTTGAAGTTTTATTATTATTTTTAACAATATTGCTCTCTCTATCCGCATTCTTATTGATATCACTTGCTTTCCTTTGAGAAGCTATACTCATTGCTTAACATTGTAAAAATAATTTTTTTTGTTTTTTGGGGGGGCATCACTGCCCTCTGGTGAGAGTAGGAGGCACAGTCTTGCTCCTGGAGAGCTGCTGCTGGATTTGAACTGCTAACCCAGTGGGTCACAGTCCCACACACAACCATTACACCACCAGAGCTCAGCCCTATAAAAATAGTTTTATAGCAATGTACCTATCATCTCCTGACATAATGTACTGGGCATGGCTTTGAAAACGTCTTCTCTTTTTTTTTTTATCATTTTCTGATGAATGAACTTGAAAATGATCATTAGGAGCAATTGATCAGTGTCTCATCTTTACAACAGGGAAAACACTTTTCTTCTCATCTAGACCAGGGCATGATGACCTCCAGAATTTTCCTTAAAATGCTCGTGACTATCTACTCAAGTATTCCCTCAATGTAAGAACACTTTATTATATTAAACTGGCATTCTGTGATGCTCACCTTCCGGACAGGATCGCGGAAGACAAAGTGGGTGCATAAGCAAAATGTGGTGAAGAAAACTGATGGTGCCTGGCTAACAAAAGAGATAGTGTCTGGGGTCTTAAAGGCTTAAAGGTAAACAAGTGGGTGTCAAGCTCAAAAGCAACAGCCCACAAAGAAGCACACCAGCCTGTCGAAGGTATCTAATATCAGGCATCAAAGAATAAAAAATCATATCATTGTGGATGAGGGGGAGTGTGGAGAGGAGACCCAAAGCCCATCTGTAGGCAACTGTATATCTCCTTACAGAAGGGTTTTAGGAAGGAGACTAGGCAGTCAGGGTGCAGTATAATAACAATAGAACATACAACTTTCCTCTAGTTCTTTAATGCCCCCTACCCCACTATTATGATTCTAATTCTACGTTGCAAATCTGGCTCGATCAGAGGATGTAGAGTGGTACTCATAAGAACTGGAAAGACAGAGAATCCTGGGCAGGTAATTCTCTCAAGTCCAGCAATGAGAGTAGCAATATCAAGAAGGTAAGGGGAAAGTGGGTTAGAAAGGGAGAACTGATCACAAGGATGACCCCCTCCCTGGGGAATGGGCAACAGAAAAGTGGGTGAAGGGAGACATCGGACAGTGTAAGACATGACAAAATAATAATAATTTATAAATTATTAAGGGTTTGTGAGAGAGGGGAGTGGAGGAGAGGAAGGGCAAGAATGAGGAGCTGACACCAAGGGCTCAAGTAGAAAGCAAATGTTTTGAGAATGATGATGGCAGCAAATGTACATTTGTGTTTGACACAAAGGATGGGTGTATGGATTGTGATAAGAGTTGTAGGAGGCCCCATGAAGATGATTTTAAAAAGAAAAAAATGCATGTGACTAAACACATATGATAAAAACAAAACAAACACCACAGTCACACAAATTACTTTCACAAGGGAGACAGGAGGAGAAGCAACAATTAGATAAAATATACCAAGTATCTAATTTTGGCTAGACATATTACCTAATTCCTAATGTCCTATGAAATGTGTGGGTGCATGAAAAACAGAATGTTTTTGAGTTTTTTTTGGGGGGGAGGGGGAGCATCACTGCCCTCTGGTGGTGGCAGTAGGAGGCCCCACCTTTGCTCCTGTGGAGCTGTGGAGTTTTGTTTACAAAGGATTGCTGGTAAGGTGTGAGGGAACCACTAGGATAGAGCAGTACTGGGAGCATGAGCACCAGAGGTTTCACTGTCTAGTGCTGGAGTCTGGGCCATCTCTCCAGGAACCCTGATCTTTTAGTTAGGAGTGCAGGAAACAGGGTATCATGACATTGTTTTCCTCCATCCTGCAGGTTTTGACACAGTAGTAAGAATGAACTCTCGGGGAGTGCAGAGAAGTCCTGGTGGCTCCTGGTTACTGTTGGACTGCTAACGTCAAGGTCAGCAGTTCAAATCCAACGGCCACTCCACAGAGAAAGACAAGGCTATCTACTCTAATAAAGCGCTACAGTCTCCGAAATGCACAGGCGCTGTCCTAAAAGTCCCCTCTAAGGCCGCTGAGTTTGGATTGGGGTATTCAGGGAATGCAAACAGTTGAGGAAACAATTGAGATGTTGGGTTACCTACAGGGAATGACCCTATGAGGAAAGTAAAGTATAGCCCCAAAAGGTCTTGGGCTTTTACCCATGACAACCTAAATTGTTATGTGTTGGTGTTGCATATTTTCCTGAAGCATCAGTTTCATTAAAAATAATCGAGGGCGGAGGAGTCCTACATTTTTTCCTATTAAAATATCCTTGCATTATGGAGTTGGGTTCAGTGGAGTGTGAGTTAGTAAAATACACCAAGAATAGAACGTATTGCTTCTGCTTCGCAGCAGATGGTCCTGGCTGTCCCCCTTGCCCAGGGCGCAGGAGTTCCCTGCAGAACTCTTGGAGGAAGGAGGGCAGGATGGATGGAGACCAGGAAGCAAAGCTCATGAGATGGCTAGGAGGGTAGGAGCACACACTGGGGTGAGGCTGTGACTCAGAGGACTGGGTTCCTTCCTCTTTGACCTATGATCTCTGGATCTCTCACCCTTACGCCCCCAGAGCCTGAACCTCCCTGACTCCAGAGCCGCCCATCACAAGCCCAGCGTCTCGTTGCCGGGGCAACCCTCCTTGGCCTGGCCCTGAGGAGCCTCCTTGCTATTGGCTGAAAGGCCCAGCGTCACTGACGTCAGTGCACATCGCTCTCCTTCCGTGGGCGTGGCCCATGCGAAGCCGCGTTTCCCGGGTTCCCAGCGGCTGGTGACCAAGCGGGGCTGCTGTTGGCGGAGCGAGTCCTGGCCTCGGGCCCGCCTAGGGCAGCGGCTGGCGTGTCCATCCCGGCGGGTAAGGCGCGGTAGGAGCAGTCCCCGGTGCCAGTGGAGTCATTCTTTAGGCAGAGCTGGCCTAGGCTGGTCGGTTGCTAGGGCCGCTGGGCTCTGTTGCTAAGGATCTTGATGCTTCTCGGGGACTAGAAGGAGTTCCTCATTTCTAGGGTTGGGCTTTATTAAAGAGGACCCTCCTTTGCCTCAAGGTCTCTAATTCCCATCCCCCTTTTGTTAAATGAACATCTCGCACCCCCGCCCCCATTCTTTTAACCTATTTTTTCCTTCCTTCTCTCCGCCTTTTGTTTTTTATGCTTATCATTGTAAAACTCTGCTTTTTACCTGGCTTGTGAGACTGGGATGTGTACCAGATGGAGGGGAGGAGTCTGGGAAGAGGTAAAACCTATTTTAAGTCACTTCAGATTTGCTTTGGGGCCCCGAACGCTGTGCTTTGGGGATTGAAGACGCTTCAGTGCAGAGCGAGAACCAGACTCCGTTAGCGAGGAGTCTTTTCCAGTCCTGGAATTTTGTAGATGTCAGTTAAGAGACTGTGGAAGAATCGTAGCTTCCGCCTGAGAATTTAGCAAGCTGGTGAGTTTCGTGTCCTGGAAAGTAGGGTGTGGGGAAAAGAAAGGACATGTTGACTGGCTTAACAGGAAGAGGCAGCAGGCTTTCTGTTGACCGCACATACTTCCCAGAGAGGACTAGAACCATCGTGAGGCTTCCTCGTTGGTTTGTTTGCCCAGCATTTTATGCCGTCGTTGGGTGTACCTGCTTCAGTGTATTCATGGACGTCAGTGTCTAATTAGAATCTTTGCCATTGTTCTATAGAGGAACGAGAGTATAGTCCTAATAACGTTTCATAATCCAAACACAAATTCTTACCATTTCACTTCCCTCCACGGGTTATTTTAAGGGCTATATTTTTGAATTTGGTTGTTTATACGAGGAAAGCCTAGAAGGAGTTGTGTGTAAGACGTTGAAGATTACTGCCCAGTTAGTTCCAACTCCCTTGGGCCATCCTCACGGCGGTTCTTGTATTTGAGATCATTGTTGGTGCCGCTGTGCAAATCCAGCTCTTCAAGGATCTTCCTGTTCTATTGATGCCGACCTCTGCTAAGCCTGGTGCCCTTCTCCAGGGACTGGTCCCTGCTCATTACATATTCAGAGTGCATAAGGTGAAATCTTACCAGCCTTGCTTCTATTTCTCCTCAAACAGATTTGTGAATTACCTGGCATTCCATGATATATTTAGTATTCTTCACCAATACCGTACTTGAAAGCATCAGGACTGCTCTCTTCTTCCTTATTTATTATTCAGCTTTCACCTTCATAGGATGTGCTTGGAAATACCCCAGCTGGGATCAGATGCACCTTACTTCATAAACTGATATCACCCCTTTAGTCTCTGGCCACACCAGTGAACATGCTCAGTTTCTTCTGACCTCAGAAGCTGAGCAAGGGTCTGGCCTGCTTAGTTCTTGGATAGAAGACATTGACATTTGAAAAGGACTTTGGCACCGAGTTGCCCAGTGCGGTCATCTTTTGATTTCTTGACTGCTGCTTCCATGAACTTTGATAGCTGATCCAAGTACAATGAAATCCTTGACAACTTTAGTCTCATCCCTTTAGCTACACATAGTTTACTAATCCAGCAATGAGGATTTTTGCCTTTTTGCATTGGGATGTAATCCCTACAGAGGCCATAGTCTTTGAGGTAAGCATTTTTTTTTCTTTCACAAACAAGTGTTGCTTCAAATTGGTTATGATTGATATACTTCAAAACTCAAACTCACTGTCCAGGAGTTGACGCCATGTCAGAACGGCCCTACAGAATACGGTAGACATGTTCCTGTGAGTTTCCGAAACCGTAGCTGTTTATGGGAGGAAAAAGTCCCATATTTTACTATGGAGCAGCTGGTGGTTTTGAACTGCCCATCTTTAAGGTCTCAGCTCAACTTGTAACCACTAAACCACCAGAGCTCCTGGTGTACTCCAAGATGGGAATTAATTTTTAAATTGAGCACATTTAATTTGTCGTTGAGTTAGCAGGTGATATTTAACAATAAATGAAAAAGTAACTGAAGGAAACATTAGGTTTAAACGAATAGAGGGTGTTTTGAGATGCTGATAAGTTGTGTGTACATGTCGGGGCTGAAAGGTATCGAAGCATCTATACATAATAATTGTCCTTTTTACTTAAATAGGGGGCAAAATATTTGGAGGAAGGCTTCTTACAACCTACAATATGCAAATGACATAATCTTATCTGGTGAGGAGGTCTTAAAGCACTTGCTGATGAAAATCAAAGACTGTAGCGTTCAGCATGGATTGCAACTCAGTGTGAAGAAAGCAAAAGTCAGGACTTGACCAGTTGACAGTATGATACAGGAGAACAGACAGATGCCAAGGGTTTCCTTTTGCTTGATTCCACAATTAATGTTCAGGGAAATAGTGTTTGAGAAATCAAAAGACCTGTTACAGTGAGTTGCTCTGTGGCACACGATGTCTTTAAAATGTTAATGCCACTTTAAGGATGCCAGTAGGTCTGACTGATGTGAGTCTTGGTATTTCCATTGTGTTTATGGACATGTGAAAGTTGGCCAATGAATAAGGAAGACCACTGAAGAATTGTTGCTTTTACATGATGCTGGGGAAGAATATTGAAAGCATTCTGGGTGTACTAGAAGAATAAACAAAGCTGTCTCTGAAGAAGTACAGCCAGACTTTGTCTCATGTACCTTGGACATGTTATCAGGAGAGACTGGTCCCTGGAAAGGACATCATGCTTGGTAGAGGGTCATCCAAAAAGAAGCCCCTCCGTGAGTTGGATTAACACAGCAATTGTGAGGACAATGCTGGGCCAGGCAGGTTGCTATGATTAGGGACTGAATAGACAGCATCGAAAAACAAAAACAACATATTAAGAAATTTGGAAGTTCCATTTTATAGCGTTTTGACCATGTTGGAAATAGAAGTATGCAACCACATTGTGAGGTGCTGTTAGGTGAATTCCAGTCCATAGCGACCTATGTGCAACAGAATGAAACATTGCCTGGGCATGTGCCACCCTCACAACGGTTCTTAGGTTCAAGGTCACTCTTGCAGGACACTGTTGAGTTTATAATACAGCTAAAAAGATAATGGTTACTACATCTTATTTTCTAGTAGATGATTAGGTATTGTTGTTGCTGGTATTACTGACGGTCATGTAATTTCAGGTGATTTCCTAATTTCATATTTGCCTTTAAGAATTTTCCTCCCACTCTCTTTGTGTGCCCCTTACTGTCTTCTCTGTTCAGGTTAGATCTCCTTATTGATTGGGAACCCTCCTCCAAGGATTTCTAACCACATTTCATTGAATGGCAGGTGTCACGAGGAAGCTATGCAGAGATCAGAGAGCCATGGAGGGGCGCAGCTGAGGGACAGAGTGCCAGGTACAGACTTCTGCTTTTGAAATGAAGAGGGGAATCTGGGAAGTGGCATCCTCTGGGGGATAGGTGGCTTGATGATAACCCTTCACTCCATTTCTCCCAGGGGACCGGGATCAGAGGACCCCATCGAGAGTGCAAATAAAACCCAAGGTGGTGGTCCAGCAAAGGAGAGCCTCATTGCCAACCAGCTCTCCAGCATCTGCAGGAAAAGTTCATCCTCGACCAAGTGATAAACTTAACCCCAAAACCATTAACCCGGTAGGTACCAAGAAATTCTCCTCATTTGCTAGATTTGGCCCAAGGAGTAGACATGGAGCACAGTGGATTATCTTGGATGCTGCTAGGTATGAAGAAAGATGGTGTGGTGCCATGGGCAGGTGGAGATGGCTGGTTGGCCTCTGGGAGTGGGGGCAGGACAAATGCTTTATTTTCTTCTGCATTCACTATGAGCGTTGACCTTCTTAACATGAATGAATCAGCTTGGATTCGGTTGTTGGAGGCTCAAGTGCAGGCCCCCAACATTGAGGAACTCCTCTGAGTCAACTTTCCCAGAAGTCTTCACCTAGGACTGCTGGCCCTCTCACCGATGTCGCAAGCATGAGAAGTGCACATAGCTGGAGCGGGTCGCTCAGTCACTTAAGCCAAAGGGACGCCCCTGTTTTGCAACTCCCATGTGGCTTTCTGCCCCAGGCCTCGTCCTGCCCAGGTTAATGCTCGTGGTTTTGAGGAGCCTTTCAAGGGTGTTCTGTGGGAGAGTGAACCACTGGACAGATGAAATATGACAGAGAGAGAAGCTAGGACCCAGGACCCTTGGAGAGCAGGAGATTGATTGTCTGGCATTTGTCAAAGAAAAGACAGGAACATGGTTTGAGCCGCTCTGTCCCTCTGCCCCTTGCTACAATCCACCCAGTGACCTGAAAGTGACCCCAAGGAATGCCCAGGGGGCTGGAGGTGGGCGACTTGGTCTGTGTGTGCTGAGGAGTTAGTGTAGGATGACCTTCAATGTGGCTGTTTCTCTGCAAAGAAAAACGTTACCAGGCACTAATATCCAGTGACTCTAGCCTTGAACGTCATTAAAAAATTAATGAAACCCTCGGGAGATCCGTTTATGATACTGTCTTGAAGATAGAAAGTATCAGAGAAGAGCACTTCTGCAATTCCAGAGATGCTGGATCGATGTTGAGCGGGTGGTGTTGGAAGGTAAGGTGGCGGGGAAATGGTTGATGGGGATTGGGCATTGGTAAAGGAAGGCTCCTAAAAGCCTGAGTGTGGTGATGAAGGACATGACTGCGAAGGCAAAGAAGGGCAGTGGTTTGAAAACACAGTCATCTTCTCCAAAGAAGACCGCCTTGGGGGTTCTGTAGGGCAGCTCCCCTTTGTCCATAGGGTCGCTGTGAGCTGGAGTTGACTGGTCACACAGTAAAAGCTGATGTCCTGGTAGCAAATGTTGGACAGAATCTCCACCTGTACTTTAGTGAGCAGAGAAAGCAAATGCCTCAATAAATAAATAAATAGGTAGATGGATAGATAGATATTAAAAACAAAGCAAATACCTCACTTGAATTAAATAGATTTTGTTTTTCAAGCTATGGATTCAGATTAGCAGTGCACCGTGCTTCGTGTGGTTGCGTATGCAATACTAGATAGAAGATGATCTTTAGGACTACCCATATTTGGTGGCTGGAAACCAAGAGACTTTATTCTTGAACTTCAGAGTTGCCTCACAGCAGGAAGGAGTTGGGCAGAGACAGCGGTTTACATATTGGTTGAACCATTTATGTCCCTGGGTAAGACAGTCCATCAAGTGTGGGTTGGGTGCTTTGGGAGTCGCTTTCGCGAGGGTGGGAGCCCTTTGCTGGGTGGGAGTGGCAGTACTGTGACTGGGGGTAGGCTTCTGTTCTTCTGCACGAGCAGGAATGGAACCCGGTAAAAATTCCCTGCCATCACGTCATATGCACCTCATACTGAGCCTATGGAGCGACATGGAACTGCCTGTCTGGCTTTCTGAGACTGTAACTCTCAATGTCAGTGGAGAGCCTCGTCTTTCTACCTGGGAGTGGCTGGAGGTCTTCAACTGCTCACCTCACAGTTATTAACCCAACGTGCAATTCTGATGCCAGCAGTGCTCCAGGACAGGGATTAGATGCCTGAACGTGACGGTGATTGCATTTACTGTATTTTTATTATTTTGTATTTCAGTTTGGGGATCAGCCACGAGCCCCGTCTGCTTTTGCGGCCATTTACTCTAAAGGAGGGATTCCCTGCAGGTAAAATCTTTGTTTTTGTCACTGCTGATGGTGCTGTTCAGAGTAACTGAGGCGAGTCAGTTCACTTGGGCATAACTATGTTGAGAGTTTTATGGTTGAAATAAAAATGACTTCTTCACACATGGGTTGGCATAGCTCCCTGGATATTGGTGATAAAAACCATTGTAATTAAAAAATGGAACCATAGGTTACTGCTACAGTAAATGACAAAGAATTTAAGAAACTAAACAACCCATGTCCTAAAATAAACAATTGTAGCAATCCAGGCTTAGCCAGATTGCAAATCCCAATCCTATTTGGCTTTTAGACTGGAAAGCTAGCTATGTAATGGGACTGCTTACTCACTGCAGTGAACATACAGGGCTCTTTCCGCTCCCCTGGGCTGCCATTCTTGGCTCTCTTCTGGAAAGGTATGAGAAGTACCTTACAGGACAAAGTATTTTGGAGACTTCTTCAAAAGAAACTACTGTGAGTAGATAGATGTGATGATACCCATTTAAGATGTCACTACCAGGAAGTGTTGAGTGCATGTTGGACTGCTGACCACAACGTTGACAGTTCAAAACCACCAGCACATCAGGAGAAAGACGAGTTAAGCTCTTGGAAACCCACAGGGGCAGTTCCACCCACAGGGGCAGTTCTACCCTGTATACAGGGTTGCTCTGGGTCAGAACTGCTGGCAGTGAGTTTGTGTTCGATCCAGTCACATTAAAGTGCACCCAGCCTTGCCTTCTGTGAATGACAGACATTGCGGAAAGACACAGCGACATTGCTTAGTCAGTTGTGCTCTGGTTCCAGAATTTAAGACATTTAGTTTTCGATGGTGTTCTCAGATTTGGAGGACTGTCAAAAATATTTTCAGGTAACTGTCTTCCATTGTTGATCAGTGTAAATTGCCTGCCTGTTCAATTTGGTAGTTACATAATCTGTTGTCAACTTGAAGCTGAAGAGTGACGGGATGGAGTTTAGCCTCTTAATCAGGTCGAAGTTTGATGCCCTCATTTGGAGGCACTAAGGAGGTAAATAGCTCACTGGAGGTGGGAAACACCCTACCTGCGAGACATTAGAGTCTAATAGAGCTACGCTGAGGCAGCCAGAGACCTGGAGCTGGAGGAGCCACGTGGAGACCCACGCCAGTGTTGAGTGCTTACACTGCCACTGGATCCACAAGACTTTCCACCCACTGACCTGTGATCTTCCTGCATTGGAATCATTGCATGTATTTCGTGAGGCCAAAGAGGAATTATAGATTGATATTGGACACAAGGGTTAATATCACACTACAGGACTTGATCTAGACTGGGCTGGGATGTTTTCTCAATATTCAATCGCTCTTGTATATAATGCTCTTTATTATACACATGAATCTCCTGAGATTTGTTTTTCTCTAGTCTACCTGGGATAACACAGTCAACTTTCTAATTGATGCTCTTTTAAACGATTTCCTTTGACATAGTTGACTTTTGGTAGAGATTGTGAAAGGGATGACACTGTTAGGAAAGCGGCAGGAAAGGAGGAACCAGGAAGACCACAGCCAAGGGGCAGGACACACCTGAGTTCAAGTGGAGGGGTGGCTCTGTGGGTGGGTTTAGACACCTACACAATCTAAGACACCTACACTATGGACACCAGGCAGTGTGTGTGCGTGTGTGTGAGAGAGACAGAGGAGAGAGAGAGAGAGAGAGAGAGAGAGAGAGAGAGGTGTGTGTACACCTCAACAAAGGCTATAGAAAAAAAAATGCACTTCAGAGAGCATCCTTCAAGTTACAGTCCCCCTGTAACTTGCCTTCCTGGCAGCATCACTGATCTCTGTCACATCATTCGTGTGAAGGTTCATGATAGAGATCTCAAAATCAAACTCACTGCTATCCAGTTGACCCCTAATGTCACCTTGCAGCAAACCCTTAGCACGGGAGAACTGGCCCGTGGGTATGTGAGACTGCAAACCTTTATGAGAGTAGAAAGCCTCATCTTTCTCCCTTGGAGCAGCTGGTGGTTTTGAACTCCTAGCCTAGCACTTAGCAGCCCACCTCTTAACCACTATGCTCTTAACCACTCCTCCCGAAAACCTCTGGTTCTTTATACAATCATCAACTGTGTGGAATGCCTACAGTTTGCTAGTTTTCATTTTTGGTAGGTGACATTTGGTGGTGTCATAACTTAGACAACTTAAAGTGTGAGTCTTAACGACTAACCCCATTCTGCACACCACATATCTAGGTTTAACTCAGGGTGGTTTTGTTTTGCCAACAAACACTATTGCTGACAAGGTCAGGTGTTGTAGAATTACATGTATTACCTTTAAAGATGTCTTTGGAATTCAACCTGCTATAGCTGTCTGTGTTCTCTGAATGCGGGATCGTGCAAGATGATTCTGCTTGATTTATACTTACATTTCCCGGGTATATTAAGTGACTCTTGTGTTTTAGATTGGTGCATGGTTCAGTAAAGCACCGATTACAGTGGGAATGCCCGCCTGAAAACCTGCCATTTGATCCTCTTCTTATTACATTAGCTGAGGTAAGTTTCCATACCTCTTGAATGTTAATAGGAAGAAAGGAAAACTTTAAAAATTGCCTCAAATACTCTTAAAAGTTATTCTTCAGTCAATCTATGACTCTGAAAACAGAAACCAAGTGTTAGGCACAGAAACATTGGAACTTCCTTCCAATCACCCTAGGAACTAAATATGCTTACTATATATATATTTTTTGAGTTTCATTTGAATCTCAAAATAATCAGCTTTTAAGGCATGGAATTATGCAGAGATTTACAGATAAATAGATATGACATCTCTGGCGTGTCTCCCCCTAGCATGCACCCCCCGCCCCCAGGGCTTATTAGGGAAGTTGACAGTTTATGATTCCGGATCAAGTTAAGGATATCATTCTTTGGCTAGTGTATGCAATTTAAGAAACTGAAGTCTCTGAATGACCATATTGGATAAAGACGAGCAGCTAAGCTGTTGATAGATGATCAGTCTTGTTAAGTTGTTGGCTTCTCAAAGGACTGATTCTACCACTTCTGCTCCCTGTGGTGGCCTCTCTGGCACTTGGATCTACTTGCACATTCTAGATAGAATCCCGCTGTGTCTGAGGGGCTCTGGTGGCGCCGTGGCCATGCTTTGGGCCACCAGCTGCAAAGCTGAAGTTCAAAACCAGCAGCAGCTCCAAAAGAGAGAGACAGTCTATTCCTGTAAATTGTTACTGTCTCAGAAATCCACAGGGACAGGCACTTCTGGGTCACTGTGAGCTGGCGTTGACTCGATTCAGTGGACTTGAGTCTTGTTTTTTTATGAAGCGACATTCTAAAATGTCTGCTAGCTTCCTTGATATCAGTCACATTTGTGTCAGGGTGGAGAGCTCTGGCAACAGACTAGTGAAGCAGCCACTGCCAACCCACAGGTGACTATCTCAGCAGCCTCAACTCTGAAACAGGGGCAAGGAGCTGTCTAAGGTGCTGAGGTGCCTGGCAGTGTAGTTTTCAGCATGGAAAAGGAGGGTGGGATTACTGTTTGGAGTCAGAGGGTTTGGCCAGAAGGCCAAGATACCTGAATATTGGTATTTCTAGGCATGACATTGTAGCCCTTGGTTACTTTTTCACTTCACAGTAACTGTTAGCAGAAGCTCTTGACCTTGCTTTCTTAAGTCTTTGCTGAAAGCTCACATATCCTTTTCACCTCGACCGTCAGTGACTGAGTCAGTCATGGCAGTTACTGTCGGTAGGTACCATTGAGTCCGCTCTGACCCATAGCGATCTCAGGCATAAGAGAACAAACCAGTGCAGGGGCCAGCCCTGGACTGGGCCATTCTTAAAATTGTCCCTGTGCCTGAGCCCATTGATACAGCCACCAGCTCTCTGTTGGTTGAGGACCTTCCTCTTTCTGGCTGTTCCTGCACTTTACCCCATGTGATGTCCTTCTCCAGGGACTGGTCTTTCCTGACAACATGTCCAAAATGTGTAGGACCATCCCTTGCCATCCTTGCCCCTTGCCTACAAAGAACACTCAGGCTGTGCTTCTTCCAAGACAGATTGGTTTGTCCTTTTTGCAGCCCAGGATATTTCCAATATTCTTCTCCAGCACAATTCAAATGTGTCCATTCTCCTATGCGTCCTTATTTAGCGTCCCACTTTCACATGCTCAGGATTCTGTGAACATTACCAGCGCTTGAATCAGGCACACCTCCGTCCTCCAAGTCACGCCCTGGCTCTTCCAGAGGCTACAGAGTTCTCGTGCAGCAGATTGACCTAAGGCATCGTGTCTTCTCATCCCGTGCCTGCTGCTGACCTGCGCATCGATCATGCAATGCCATATATGCTCAAGTGTAATCCCACCTGAATATCCGCCGGGGCACTTAATTTTACCGCAAAACTGCAGTAAAAATGTGCCGAGGAACTCAGCTTACATCAAGTATATATGGCAGATCATTCATAGAGCAACCATAACAGAGTACTGTCGAATTGTTTATAATCATGGAGAGTAAAAGGCACAATGAGAAATGACTTATGCGACTCCCTCCCCCTCACATTCAATTCCATGTTCCAATATTAAAACTGACATATATAATCTTAAGGTATTGAAATGTAAAGGAAATATTCCATTAGAAATGGCATAAAGAGGACTAGATACATTGTCATGATGCTTAAAGACTTTTAAGATATGAAAAGGAATATGGTAAAATACATAAAGGTATTTTAGAAACTTATCAAACAAGTTGTAGTCAGTGTGCAAGGAGAGACTCCTACAGTTATGTATTTGCCAAATGGTGGTTACACATATTTTATACTAATAGCTGTCTTGTCAGTGTGTAAATTTTACATATATTCATACATTATATATGTACATACATGCATACTGTTATGTATGTATATAAACACACATATCTATAAAACCCACTGGATTTTTTTTCTTTTTCTCTGTGTTTTCCTCTTTGCATTTTCCATGGTCTGCCTTTCTCTCTCCCTAGTTCCTCTTCATGCTCCTATCCTCTCCCCGCTGCATCCATCTCTACTGGTCTTCCTTTGCTCTCTTCTTTCCTGTCTCTTCCCCCTGCTTTCCCTCCTGTGCTTGGGCTCCTTGACACTGTAACTAGTCATTGGAAGACAGAGGGAGGGCAATGCGTCTTCATGGTTCACGTTCTTCCTGTGGCTTCATGGGGTGTGTGTTTATATCCGTCCCATGAAAGGACTAGCAAGTGACACTGCTTCCCTTGGCAGGGCCTGAGAGAGACTAAGCATCCGTACACCTTTGTGTCCAAGGAGGGCTTCAGGGAGCTGCTGCTGGTCCCCGGGGCTCTGGACAAAGCTGTGCCTTTGCTGCCCCGACTGGTACCCGTGCTGAAGGCTGCTCTTGTAAGTCCTGTGCGTCTCGGTGCTTCCTGTGCTTTGGCTGTGAACAAATCTGGATCAGGTGGCTTTGTATGTGGGCCTACCTCTCAGGGGTGCTCAAGTAAGTAAGAAAGCAGTGTGCCTCCTGCCCGGCCGTCTGTGGGCTGTAGTCAATGCTGCTGGCAGCCCAAAAGTGTGATGCCTGTGTGTTTGTCTTCCATTAAGGAGGGTGTTTAAAATTCTGAGTTTAAATGGAAAATGTTCACTCTTATTTTGTGATACACTTGCTACCCATTGTCCTCCTAACTTCCCGTCCTTTTCTTCTTTCACCTGCTCCTACCACCCCCACCCCCACCCACCCGGGTCCTTACAGGTCCATTCTGACGATGAAGTCTTTGGAAGAGGCCTGGAGGCTTTGATGCAGTTAAGTGTTGTAGTCGGTCCTTCTCTCAACGACCATCTGAAGCACCTGCTTACAAGCGTAAGTGCTACCCAGACCGCCGGGGCCTACTTCCCTGCATGATGTGATGGCTGCAGATGAATCATGGACATAATGAAAGGCCTGAACCGGGGCCTGGCTGCCGTCCCATCCAGAGAACATGAGATCCAACCTAATAACTCCCAAAGCATGGGACCTGTGGGCCCAATTCTGTCGCTGGTGTTTGTTTCCGGTTGTCCTGAGCCCTCTGGAATAGGAGAGCTGTGGGGGTTTCTGCCCATGGTGAGTGGCTGTGAGATGTCAACCGGGCCTGCACACCCACCGTGTGACTGTAGGCTTCCCAGGGCCAGCTTTGCACACTACTTTCCTTCTCCTTTGTGGCGTGTGACGCCAGCCTGAAAGTCATGGTCACAGGCCACCTTTCCTTGTTTTGTGTGATTCATACTCATCCCTGGGATGCTGTGCCTCCCTGGTGATGTCCGGGACCATGCTGAGGTTGAATGATTCCTGAGCGCGTGGGTGACTCAGAGAATCTGCTGTCTTCACAGCTGTGCTGTGATCGGGAGATAAAGAGGGCACTGTCCTGAGAAGGGTGAGAGGGGAGAGGAACAGAGGGCCAGGTGGACAGCTTGTCCTCCCTGTGGACCACCTTGAACTCCGTCAGCCACAGTGCCAAGCACAGATGCTCACCCTCGCGCTGCTGCCCTGGGAGCGGTGAGGATTCCATCACAGATTAGCCGCCTGGCTGATGTGGGCTCCTCCCCTTTGAAGGTCAAGCTGAAAACTCACCACCTGCGGCTCCCATAATAAGTCTCAGTATTTGTACTCACTCGGCATTATTTGCCTTGGCCCAAACCTCCCAGGAAGATGCAGGCGCCCTTCCTGATCTGGATGGTCCCAGGACTTAGCAGTTACTTCCCAGAATCAGAGGGAGGCCACAGAATCAGTTCTGACTTATAGTCACCCTATGGAACAGACTGGACTTGCCCCTTTGGATTTCTACGACTGCGACTTGATGGGGATGATAGGGTTTATCTGTCTGGGTTGGCAGCCAGACACACTTTGCCTCAGACACCGAGAAATGTCCAGGTGGGACTGGTGCCTCATGCTGGGTCACCATGCTGGGTCACCATGCTGGGTCCATGGGAAGAGATGGTGGCGATCGCCTCCGTGAAGACTGATGGCAGTGAAGGTCTGCTGGGGCAGTCCACCCTGTCTTCTCGGGTGACTGTCCATCAGGATTGGTTTGGTAGCATTGGGGTTTGTGTTTGGTTTAGACACTCCCCACCTGACATTTTGTTTTGTGGTTCTGAGCGGCCCTATCTTTTGACCAATGTTCCACTGTACTTTCATTGGCCTGCCCACCTGAGAGACTCTAGACAATGTGTTTAATTTCTTCCTCCACAGACAGGAACATGGCCCATGGTTGTGTTAACCCCGCCCCACGTTAAACGTCTCAGAAGACGGAATGGGCGTGAATGTTTCAGGCTTGTTGGGAGATGCCGTGGAGAGGATGGGCACTCTGAGACCAGAAGGAAGGGAGCTTGGGCACCTTGGTTCTTAAACTTAGGTCAGGTGGTTGAACTGGAGACAGGCTCTTCATTCTTGCTCTTTGAAATCTACCCCAGACAGCTCAGACCGTGATGACTTGTAACAAGTCAGCAGCTGTCTGATGCATGCTGCGCGCCTCTATTTTCCGTTGGTGCTTGTGCTGCATGCTGAGATTATAATGCTGAGCAAGAAAACCTCTCCCAGCTGCTCACCGCAAGTTTGGTAGTTTGAACCCCACAGCTGCTCTATGGGACAAAGATGAGGCTCTATAAAGAGCCCCAGCCTGGGAACCCTCCTGAAGCCATGGTTCCCGGTTTCATAAGCTGCACCTGGAGGCGGGGTCAGCTCTGGGTGAATTCAGCACCAGGACTGCCAGGAGGCTTGAGAGAAGGGCTGGGAAGGACAAAGCCTTGCATCCTAGAGAAAGGAAATCATGCGGGGAATCCCCCAGACTCCGGTCCCGCAGCACTTTGCTTGCCTTATCGAATGACCTCACAGCCCTCCCCATCTCGGTGGTGGGAAAGGGACGGCATAGTGAAGGAGCTGGAGTGATGGGCTGTGACATTCCTTCAGGAGCCCTCACACACCAGCACAGAGCTTGGCTCTCCCCAGATACGGGATTCCTGGAAGGGCCCTCGAGCTTACCTGGCGTGGCCACTCACCACGGCCCAAAGACGTAAAGTTGGGGCACCCCTGTGATCCAACAGTGGCCAAGAGCCAACAGTGGCTGTGAGCGGCACCACGGGTCTGGGCCTGGACAAGGGGGGTGCTCAGGCTTCCCCCTCCTCACCTCCTGTGCACCCTTCTGCTCTCCTCACCTGCTTCGTCACCTGCTCCCTTGGGTGTATTTAGAGTTTAGGGTTTCTCCTATAGAACATCACTTTGGAAACCAAGAACTGGCCTGTGCAGCAGCTCATCATTTTCACACCTGTCCAATACTGTAGGAAAGCCAGAAAGGTCTGTGCTAAGCCTCCACTCTGAGATTGGAGCAAACAAGGGGCGGGACCCAGGAACCTGCATCGTAAGGAAATCTCTCAGATGGTTCTGAAGCTGGTGGTTGGTCAGTCTCTTTGCAAAACCCAGTAGCCAGAAAGCATGCTGTGAAGACAGGTGTAGAGCCTAGAAGAGACAGACCTGTGGCCTGGGAGAGACAGAGGCTTAGCTGGAAGAGACAGACCGGAGGACTCAGAGATACAGAGATGCTATGAGGGAGATGGAGCCGAGGCCTGGGAGAGACAGCTGTAGTTCTGCTCTCGCTTAGCATTCACAGGCTGTGCCCATCATTCTCATAATTGCTGGTCTCACATGTCCCCTTTTCCTGGAAGTCTCCTTGAGCAATTTGCAGCCCTCACTAGACGGACTGGTGCTCTCTGGTGTGGAATGCCCCTGCCGGCCTGTCTTCACGTCTCGAACAAGGAAGGGCTAGGAACATAACCTGTGACAAAGGGTGTTGTCAGACTCATTCTCGTCTGTGGTGTGGGAGTTTAATTTCTCAGAGCTTATAGAACCAAATACAACCTTTCTCACCACTAGCCCACTACCATCAAATCAGGTCTGACTCCGGAATAGGGTATCTGTAACTACAAACCTTTATAGGAGTAGGCAACTTCATCTCTCTCCATCAGATTGATCGGTGGGTTTGAACCACCGACCTGGTAGACGAGTGGGTTACTAACTGCGAGGTCCTCCGTTCAAACATACCAGCCACTCCGAGGGAGAAAGGTGCAGCTCTCAAACTCCCATAGCGAGTTACAGTCCCATAGAGAGCAGCAGTTCTACCCTGCCCTGTAGGGTCTCTGTGAGGCGGGATCCATGTGATGGTGTTGGGTGTGGTTATGCCCTTACTCTGCAGTATCAATTCTCTGTAGGCCTCTTTTCTAGTTCGCATGTTTGTAAGTGAGGTTTTACTTGTGATTTTAGCGACGAAGGATCCACTTAAACAACCCCCCCCCCCCATCTTATTTTCAAAGCTTTCCAAGAGGCTGATGGACAAGAAATTCAAAGAGCCCATCACGAATGCGTTACAGAAGCTGGAGCTGCATGGCGGCAGTGTGAGTAGAAGACTCCCCTCCACAGTAGGCAGTCGATGCATGCGGGCGTGCTACAAGCCAGGCTCTTTTAACACGGGTTACCTCATTTCCTGTGAAGTGGATGCTGTTATTTTCATTTTTAGGCTTAGAGTTTGTGTCCCCCTTAGGCCACACGGAGTGTAAGCCCTGGGATTGTGTCTAAACAGGGCCTGTGCCCATACGGGGTCCATGTATTCTATGTGATACCAAAACCCAATGCAAATCCAACCCTGCCCATGAGATGCTTCTGGCCCGGAGTGACCTCATGGGACAGAGTAGAACCGGCTCTGGGGGTCCCCCCTCTTTATGGAAGCTGACTTCCACTTCCTTCTCCCAGGGCTTGGCAGGTGGGGTCCAGTGACTGTCCTTTTGGTTAGCAGCCTGACCCGCTGTGCCAGGGGGCTCCTGATCACTGTGCTACATTCCATTGGTACTCGGCCAATTCCGACTTACTGCAAGCCGCCTGTAGCACTGGATGTCCAAGGCTGTCATCTGTATGGAAGTTTGAGAGCCTCATCATTTTCTCTAGGAGTGGCTGGTGGGTTTGAACCACTGACTTTGTCCTCAGGAGTGCAGAGTGTTTCCCACAGTGCCACCAGGGCTAGTATGTAACACCCCCACATTTTTTTCCTATACAATGTTTTTAATTTCCTCCCCTTAACTATTAGCAAGCTTATAGAAAAGGATGAACTTAGAGAATTCAATGAAGGAAGTGCATCTTTCATGCTTTCCATCCTTTCCATCTTAAAACAATAGAAGCTACCATAAACAGAGGCTGAAATGTCCCAGATGACGGCTGTGTGCTGTACATGGATGTAAATACATACACACACACACAGTTGCACTGATGATTCTAACTCTTAAAGCAGGGAGCATGTGGACGCTCTCATTATTCTCTGATTGACTAGGTTTTCATCGTTTGAAAAAGTGCTCAAATGACGGGGTCTGAGAGCTGATTTCGTAAGGAAGTGCTCCTATCAGGCTTGGGGAGATCCTACTGAAATCAGGCCTGTGCCTAAGCCTCTTCTCACCTGTGATGAATTACATTGTAATCTCTGCGCTTTGTGACAGCTGATGCTAAAGTCTGTGTATTCTTTTGTGTTGTTAAAGTGGAAACCATTTTGGTTTGCTGAGGGGACCAGTTCTGACCATTCAGTGACTTTGAAGATGACTTGTTTTACCTGGTTTCCAAGTCAATCAGGGCCACCCTGAACTGATCAAACGAGAAGCTTTTTTGACGCTGGACGCAGTGTCTCTGGGTCCTGAACGCTGCTCAAACTCTGGTTTATAAGCAAGCAACCACGAGTGGATGGGGTGACTTTTCCCCTCCAATCACAAATGCTCACGACGACTAAGGGGCACAAAGAGCTAGGGAACTTCCCACCAGTACCCATTATGGCCGTGGGCAGCAGCCCACCAAAGTTTTGAATCCGGCGGCTCTGGGTGGGAAAACTAATTCTGAAGTAACAAGTTAAGTAATGAAAAAATACAGAAGCAAGAGGCAACGGATTAGCACATGAGCAGTGCTTCAGATTCTGTTTCCTTTATGAGCCAGGCCTACATGAACATGTATGCACAGGAAGGAAGGTCCCAGGCTTGCTAGCTGTGCTCCAGTCCCGGCCAGAGAATTAGCAATCAGACACCTTGCTACAGAGGCTTAAAGAAATCACTCCCTCACCAGTCCACAGTGTCCCCTCACAGCAGAAAGAAAGTTCTTTTTGCTTGCAACAGCTTACCATCTTGAGAATTTAAATATAAATTTGAGATTAGACTTACCTCTCCTGTGAAATGAAGTCAGTACCTCAGTAACACAGCTTCTGGGTGTAAAACACACCCTGCCTGGTTCTCACAGAACCCTCGCGAGGACTGGTATGCAGGAAGGCCCAGCCGGCCATGTGACTGACTGGGATTTTAAGTCAGCTTTAGGAAGAGCCTCTCCTACACTTTAGAAGCACCATGCAAGATGGTTCGTTGACTGATGTCAGACACCTGGGCTATGAGGAGCCTGCTCTTGGATTGGCTGTCAGTCTCTTACCAAACCGGAGCAGAGAGTGGACGGGCTCTTGAGTGCAGGTAATTTTAGTTGGGACTCCTCCTTCCTTCTGGTGCCCCACAGAGCGTATTAACAGCAACGTCATCCATGTAATCACAATGGAAAATTGAAATTTGTATCACAGTTTTCCCCCTAGGCTGAATTCTTACTCCCCCTCCCCTTTTTAAATCTCTTCTGTCTTTTTAACCCTGTATGTTTGAAACATTATCTTCACACATAATATATACAAAAAACACGTTGGTTTGTTGTTTTAATTAATCATTTTATTCGGGCCTCTGGGCTCAAGTAGAAAGAAAATGTTCTGAAAATGTTGATGGAAGCAGTGTGCTGAATTCCTATTATGTTTTCTCTAGTACTTGGTCATCTGTCCTTAAAATACAGAATGCTCTCCTTCTACTCTGATTAAAGACCGGATTTTTTTTTTCACCAACTTACCCATGTGTTTTGGCTGTTTTTTGTTTTTGCATTAAACCATAAACACCAGTAAATTCGGGATCTATCCACAATGTGTACAGAACCAAGAAGTTTCTCATGTAAATGTTTGAGAGGAGATTTTAAAATAAAAGTTTCTTCTAAGTCACTGCTTCTCAACCTTCCTAATGCCACAATCCTTTAATACAGTTCCTCATGTTTTGGTGACCTCCCAACCACAAAATTTTTGTTGCTACTTCTTAACTCATTTTGCTACTGTGATGAATCCTAATGTAAATTTCTGATATGCAGGATATATTTTCATTATTAGAAATTGAACATAATTAAAGCATAGTGATAAATCCCCAAACAATATGTATTGTGAAATACTTATGTTTTCCGATGGTCTTAGGTCACCCCTGTGATAGGGTCTTTGGACCCCACAAAAGAGGTCACGACCCATTGGCTGAGAACCACTGTAGTGCTAAGTGAGTGCTAGACACTCCCTACTCACCAAAGAGAGGCAGGGAGGTGGGGAGTGAGGTGAAGGGTGTGAGTGGGGGAGGGAAGGAGAGTCTGAGCCAGCCTGTAGTGTGGAAACCCTCAGGGTGTCCAAGGCTGTAAATCCTCCAGGGAAGCCAGCTGGCACGTTTTCCTCCCTCAGAAGAACTGGTGGGTTGGAACTGCTTCGCAGCCACGCTTTTTAACCGCCGCACCCCAGGGCTCCTTCTCTGTGCGATGGAAGCTGGATTCACATCCTGGCTACCTGGATTCTCGCTGCAGCAGGTGTTTTCTGGTGCAGGTGAGTTAGTGGACTCAGAGTCGCCTGTGTGCCACAGACTGAAACTCCGCCGGATCCCGCACCAGCCTCACAATGAGCCCTTTGTTGCAGCCGCTGCGACAAGAGTCCTCCTCCTTTTAACTCCCCTCTACTTGACCTTTTCCAGGGACTGGGCCTTTCCCAATGACATGATCAAAGGACCTGGGTTGAAGTCTGGCCATCCTCCCTTCTAAGGGCCATCCTAGCTGCTTTGTACAGCATCTAGCACTCATAGGGATGCTTTAAAAGTCCCTTCACACTAACCCTGGTGGCACTGTTGGGTATGTTGTGGGCTGCTCATGTCCAGGTTGGTGATCTAAACCCACCAGCCACTCTGCCGAAGAAAGATGAGACTGTCTGCTCCCAGAAAGATTTCCAGCCATTGAATCCCTGTTGGAGGAGGGGGATGATGAGCTGGAACTGACTGATGGCAGTGGGTTTGGGCCAATTGGGTTTCTCTTTCCATTAGTCTCCATCTGTCCTGCTTTTGTTTATGTTAGGTTTAGGTGCCTGACCTGCCTGGTGTGGAATTCGAAGTCTACTGCCTCACCTTGTCCTGTTTGTTTCCATCTGCAGGGAAGCCTCATTGTCATCAAATCAAAAATCCCAACGTACTGCTCGATCTGCTGTTAAATAAGGAAGCCAAGCACACCCACCCCTGTTGTGTGGTGGCAAGTATTCAAGGCTGGGTGTGAGGGCCCTGAAAACACTGGGATTCCGTTCATTTGTGTGTTTGTAAATCACAGCCCGAGTTCATCCAGGCTTTGGTGAAGACAGACACAGCCACACGGCATCTCAGGAAAAGTTACTTGTTACGGAAGAATGCTTTATAATGGACCATTACTCAAAAAAACCCTCACATGACCTAGCGTTCCGAGTTTGTTTTTCCTATTTTTATGGCTTGTGTGAAGACCCATAATGGATGTCTAAGATCAGGTGTATCTGTGTTCATTTTCCAGTGCCTTTTATGTACAGCTTCCCATTGCAGTCCATTTTCAGCTGCACTTATTTGGAGAGTTCTTTTGCCATTCTTTGTCTGTTTTATATTTATCAAGGCTATAAAAATGTAAAATAGCTGGCGTATGCACATGTGCTCATTATGTTTCCTCTGTAAATATCTATTTTGCAATGCAGGGATCTTGGAGAAAACATTAGCCCACAGTATTCCAGTTGAAGAAATCTTAAAATGTGGACCTTCTCTTCCAAGTGTGTTGTTCCCTACGTACATGGCAATGACCTACTCTTTACAGTCTGATAAGACATATATACACAAGAAGAGATTCCAACATTAAGCTCTTGTAACTGCTCAGAGTTCAGTGAGGCTGGTGTGCTCGCGATGGTTCCCAGCCTCCTGAGACTTTGAATGCAATATTGGCAGACACAGTTTTCAGGCTTTTGATAGAGGAGGAGCTGGTTCACCCAGAGAAGAGTAGTTGAGGAGAACCCATGAAGAACCAGATCTTTCCTCTGCTGGTCAAACGGAAGAGCCACGAGGACTTGTTGAGTCATACCACATGCAAAGAATCCATGGATGTGAGACCACTGGTGTACTAGACAAGCAACACCGCCTCAGAGAAGCACCCCTCCTTGAGTGGTCCCTGAGCCGGTATCATTTCTGGGCAGTTGCAAAACTGTATGTTGGAGGAGAACAAGTTATTTCTGAAGCGTCATTTTTGCAGAAATGCACTGCCCCCTTGGAGTCTTTGCCCTACTGGGTCCTCTGTTGTAACCACACTATTCCACGGTCTCCAGTGCTGTCCCTCCTCAGACACCACAGGCTCAAAGAGCCACCCTTTGGCCCACTGCTCTTAGTCCTACCTCTGCAGACACATCCATGTCCAAGCTAGGAACAAAGTGCTTCAAGATAGGAGAGAGTGATTTAAGATCTAACTGTCACGCGGAGTGTTAGAATAAAGACCTAAAACAGAGACGGTAGAGTTATAAACATTTTACTTGCTTTTATTTTTCCTTTTCGAAATACAAAATGTGCACATTGAGTTTACACAAATACGTGATGGCAAATTTCAGTGTACATGTATTGTACTACTTGTAATTTCTACACTGGTGATAGCAGGGCAGCTCTCAACATCCTATCTCTACACCAGAATAGATACCTGATTTAGTGCTGCAAAGACAGTTGCAAATTCCCTCCCACTGTAGCCTCTTGGTCTCTGTGAGATTTCTGCAAAACGGGGAAGGTGGATATCTGTTCAGCAGTATATGGCAACTGATGGCTTAAGGCCATGAAAAAGAATCTGCATTTTGAGGGTGGAGTTTTATGATGAGCTGAATTATAATAAAAATGAGTTGTTCAGCAACTGCATTCATATTCTACAGACCTAGGTATTATAGTTCTCAGTACAATGGAGTGACTGTTTTCCATGTGAATTCTGCTCATTTTTTTTGTTCATAGGTGCTGGGATAGTCAGGGTTTCTTTGTCCCTCAGTGGCTTGCAATCTAAGCATGCTCTGAGGAAGGAGGGATTGGAAGGGGGAAAGGGCCCCTAGGCAATTATATGAAGCAGTGAGATGGATGGGAGGCCTTGGCATCTGCTTAGGGACACCCTTGCTTTATCATCTCACACCTTTTGGGACTGTTCCTTAGTGACTCATTCGAAATAGCTGAAATAGCCGTGATGATGCAGTGGTTCAAGGGCCCCACTCCCAAGCAGAAGGCTGGCAGTCTGTGTCTGTAAAGTCCATCGCCTTGTAAACCCAGCTTTGCCCGACAGGGTGGCCAGGGGTCACAGGTGACTCTAGGGAAATGGGTTATTTGTTTATGTCGACCAAAATCAAGTGGCATAGATTAGGTAAACCTGGGTTGTGACAGAGATTGTGACAAACTAAGAAGTGTTTTATCAACTCAGCTTGATTAGACACAGGCTGACATGGGGCGATCAACGAACGTGGGAGGAGATACCAGCGACAGTGAAAATCTTCAACAGAAGGTGCCAAACCAGAGAAAAGCAGGACTATGTGTTGGTGATTTCAGTTTTCATGTGTTGTTCACTGGAAGTATATAGATGGGACTACAGAGTCTAAACATTAAATTTGTGGAAGAATTAAATGCAGATGCCAATATTTTAGAAAATCATTTAAAATGCCCAGCGCTGAATTCATACAAATGTATAACCAAAAAAAAACCTCACAGCTTTGTAAAAGTCAGTTTTGAGAATCGAACGCCCAAATCATCTCACGGCCAAAGAATCAGACAACAAAACAAGAATGACTCTGTCTGCCAGGTTCCATGACTTTCCCCTATTTGTGTGGTATGAAATGGTTTTGAGAACATCCCAGATTTGGGGGGCATGATGAAAAGGATGCAAATTTATAACTGGGAAACTCAGCTATCTTGGGGAATGCTTTATGTTCAAACCAAGCTTGTTTGCATAATATGCCTCAGTGAAAAAGCTGAGCAATCTATGCTAAAAGTGACAGCTCCCACTTTAAGGGGGGTTGGACTGGTTCATATTTGTCCGTTGGATTGAGGATCTATATTCGACAGGTTAAATCACATTTTCAAAGAGTTGCATGGAGCGCATTATGTTTTCATCCTGTAAGGGAAGAGCAGACATGCCTTTTAGCATCTTAGCAAAGAAAAGTGCACTTGGCACCCCAAGTCCCACATAGCCCCATCACTGGCTGTTTGCATATATGAACATGTTCCTCCCCTTTCTGCGTGTAGATAACTACCAAGAGTCTTTCCTCTTCTCTCGGGTTGACTAGGCTTTATTCAAGCATTTATACAGGCTCTGATTATAATAGTGTTTTTAAATCATAATTCCTGAATGGAGCCTAGGAAGGAACAGAAAGTAAGTCAAGGTGAGCACCTGCCAATTTCGGCTTCACAAGGCAATCAAAGACCAACAACTACAGAGTTATTTGTAAGTGGAGGAGGAGACAGTGTTTGTGTGTGAGCTTCGAGCTCATTTCTTGAGAACAGGTTGGGTTTTGAAAGGAAAGATAGTGTTGGCGGAGAGAACATGTTTGCTGTCATTACTTGCTCGTTGGTCTCACAGGCAACTTTACGGAGCTTAGGTTGCTGCTGCTGATAGATGTGCAGCCTTTCAAGATGGATGGTTTCCCAGGACAGAGAAAGGACGGTAGGGAGCAGTCAACAAATTGTCCTCTGTGGGGAGTATTTCTTAGAAGGAAGGTGCAGCTGCACGTGAATGCATGATACATAGGGATTTATAGTAGTGGTAAATGGGGGCAAACTAATAAGGGTGTCCACTTCTAGAAACCAAATCATTTTACCATTAAGCAAGCAAATGACACCAAATTGAGTTTTCAAGACCACCACCACAATGAAATAAGAATTGGGAAACTGAAGCAGGTATCAGGAAAGCCGGGGCATCAATTTCTTGGTGTTACATGAACAACTATTTACATGCGACTCTACCCAAATATGAAGTCAAATGATTATCAGGTTAAAGCCCAGGTATTGGTGGTGTTAGGTGCCACTGAGTCTCTTCTGAACCACACTGACTCTGCACTACAGAACCAAACACTGCCCAGTCCCAAACCATCCTTGTTCCGATGACTGAGACCATTGTAGCCACTGTGTCAATCCATATGGTTGAGGGCTTTCTTCTTTTTCCCTGCACCTCCACTTCACCAAGAACTCTTACTTGACCACACATCCAAATGTATGTGACATAAAGTCTCACCACCCTTGTTTTTAGGATCATGCTGACCTTTTTTCCAAGATAGATTGATTGTCCTTTGAATAGTCCATGGTACTTTCAATATTCTTCTCCGGTGCCACTATACAAATGCATAATTTCTTCTTTTGACTCCCACCAGGTGGTAGGCAACTATTCTTTGTAGGTATTAGATGCAGCTAAAAATCTTTTCTTTCCCACCTAGAACTACAGAACTTATATTTCTCCGAGGAAACAGATACAATAGTGGAATTCTAATTCTACAGGTGAGGAAATAATATGCACAGCATACTAGATTTCTGAACAAGTCATCCATCACATGTATGTGTTAACTACAATGGATGAGTACTGTCAAAAGGATTTGTAGAAGAAAACAAGTACATGTTTTAATTTTTGTATCTTTAGTAATTCCTACACTGGCACTCTGAGTGTTGACTGACTCAATCTATGGATTAGTGTTAGTTTTCAGAGGAATACACTTGTATCGGGAGCTTTCAAATCAGTTCTGCTTCATCCTGACCCACATACAGCAACACAAAGCATGCCTGATCCCACACCATCTTCACATTTATGTTTGAGTCCATTGTCGCAGGGAGTTCCAAGGCCTTTTCAAAGGTGTTCCTCCTCTTTGCTGTCTCTCTGCCAATCACAATGCCCTTTACCAGGGATTGGTCTCTCCTAATAACTCACCTGCAGGCCATGAGATGAGGTCTTGAGAGCCATCCTCGCTTCTAAGGAGTATTCTGGCCATCCTTCTGAGACAGATGTATGTGTTCTTTTCACAGTTCGTGGTACCCTTTGCCGGTATCATGATTCAAATGCATCAGTTCTCCTGTCTTCCTTATTCAGTAGCCAACCTTCACATGCATGTGAGGTGATTGAAATTAGCTTGGTTCAACACACCCTTGTCTCCGAAGTGAAATCCTTGCTTTTCAACACTTCAGGGAGAGCTTTTCAGCAGGTTTATTTACCCAATTCCATGGCTTCTTTATTTCTTGACTGCTACTGCCTCTGTGAGTTTGGGTTGTGAATCCAAGCAAAGCAAAATCCTAACCTTTTCTCCATTAAGAATGATGGATTTGGCCCGCTAGACCCGAGGATGTACAGGTACAGAAAGGAACCGGAAACATGGGAAATCCAGGACAGATCCCTCCAGGACCAGTGGTGAGAGTGATGACACCAGGACAATGGAAGAAAGGTCGGGTAGAAAGGGGGAACCAATTATAAGGATCTACATATAACCTCCGCCCTGGTGGATGGACAACAGAGAAGTGGGTGATGGGAGACATTGGGCAGTGTACGATTTGATTAGTTTACAAATGATCAAGGGTTCATGAGAGAAGGGGGAGTAGGGATGGAAGAGAAAAAATTATGAGCTAATAAAAGGGCTTAAATAGAAAATGTTTTGAGAATGATGGTGGTGACAAATGTACAAATGTGCTTTGTGTACAATGGATTGTGATGAGTTGTAGGAACCCCCAATAAAATGATTTTTTTTTTAAAAAAAGGACGCCAGGAGGCAGAACCCCTGTGGCATAAATGGTTGAATGCAGGACTGCGGCCCGCGGGGTTGGCAGTTCAAATCCAGCAGCGGCTCTCAGGAGCAGCATTGGATAGCTTCCACGACCACCAGAGGACAGTGATGCCCAAAAACCAAACAAACAAAAAGGACGCCAGGAAGAACTCAAAGAAATGAAAAAGTTCTAAAATTATTTTTAAAAGGATGCCTTTGGGGAAGAAACAATAGACTCTTCTGTGAAGAAACAGTGAAGCTACCCTTATGATTTCTTTTGTGTGGCACCACTCTGAGCCCTGAAGTTCAGTTATTACCTGTTATTTGACAAGCCACCATCTACCTGTGTGTCAGTCTACCTCTGGGTGGTGGCTTGCATGTTGCTCAGATGCTAGAAGCTATGCCACTGACATTTCACATACCAACAGAGTCTCTGAGATGAGCTAGTTCAGCAGAGCTTTCAGACAGAATAGGTCAGGAAGAAAAACCTAATGACTTGCTTCTTTCTATAAATCAGCCAACGAAAACCTCATGGATAGCAATGAAATCTTGTCCACGAGAATGCTGGAACATGAGCTCTTTAGGTTGAAAGCTACTTTAATGCAATGGATGGATATTCTTATGTATTCCAACCATCATGTAGATGGCTCAGGACCGGGCAGTGCTTCAGTGTGTTGTACACACGAAGTCACGGTTAGTTTACAGCCCAAAACAACAGGTCTCCATGTGCCATATAAAGACACTCGCTCAGTTTGGGTCTCATTCATAGTGACCCTGTTGGACAGAACAGAACTGCTGCTGCTGGAGTTTCAAGGCCTTCAGCCTAACAGCCCAACCTATGGCCACTAGAGCGCCGGGGCTCCTTACCCTTGATACAGCTGTTAGGAAAAGGGAAGGACTAATCCTCTTATTCTCATCACTTACTTTTTGGCAGCTTTCGATGAACTCATCTATGGTAACGACCCCATCTTTATTTTTGTCCATTTTCTGTTGCGGAAGAAGAAAAAAGAGTCATATTCAGACTTAGATGATGACAGGTTCACACCTGAAACGGACGAGCAGACACTGATGAAAAGAAAGCCTGGCTGTTTTGTTTCTCGGGGAGGACCTGCTTCTTCGCAAAAAGGAGCTGTTCCCGGGGAATGATGACAGGAGATGGCTTCTTTGGGGCATCCTCCTTGTGCACTCTGGTCCCCAGTAGTGAACGCTCAGCAATTGGCGTCAACTCTCAGAGCATTGCTTTGTTTTTTGTGTTCCAGCTGCAAAGTGGAACTAGTGGGGGCTCACAACTTCAGGAAGGCTTCTTGTGAGACTTTAATATTAATAGCAGTAAGGCATATGTGAATTGTCTCTTGCTAGTCAGTGTTCTAGCCAAGACATTAATGGGTGTTCAATACTGGTTATGCAATTTGGCTCACTAACTAAGGTTTGGAGCTAACCCATAATGATTGCATTACCATGGAAACTACCTTTTGACCTTTATACTTAAGAGGTTTTTTTTTTCATTCTTGTGTTGTTCTGGATAAGGTTAGGATTGAGCACACACCCCGCAGGTTTGCTCTCGATGTCCCTCCCACCTGATTTCTGTCTCCATCCCCACCTGGAAGAAAGTCTCGACGTGCTGTCGGGGAGCGTCTTCTTTGAGGACAGGGTACGTGCATTTGCCCATCATGTCGTAGATTGCTTTCATGATATCGAGCATCTCCTGGAACGGGAAAGGCATCCTGTGAGGCTTTAGGACTCAACTGTCATGTCCTCAAAGTCCTTTGCTTCCGTGTATGCCAGAGCAAAAACCTGCAGCTTCGTGGGTTGAAAGCAGCAGAATCAGAAATAGAAGAACCGACTCTGGTCTTGGCTACCAAACAAGCATCTCCCCATTGTCTGACCTAATTAGGTAATGAGTCAACCAAAACCATATGCGCAGTCCTCAAATTGAGGCTGACTCATGGCGACCTTATAGGGTGGGGTAGAACTGCCTCTGAGTGTTTCTGAGACTAGCAGAAAGCCCCATCTTTCTCCTGAGAAGGGACTGGGTTCCAACTTCCGACCTTGGGGATTGCACCCAAAGGGGTAACTGTTAAGACCCCAAATAAAGAGTCATCTGGCCTAATTGAATCATGGCATTCCCATTCCCATAGACGACTCATAGACAGCCTTTGTTTCACATAGCTTATGGATCGATGCCAACTTCCATTGAATGAGAAGGCAACGCACACCATGGGAATTAGACTAGAACAAATTGATGATCAAGTCATAAAACGCATTCGAATGTATACTACCATTTTCCTACTGTGACTTTTAACCCATGAAGAGACTAATCAAAGTAGTTTTAACCTTGAAAACTCCTTCGCTTTTTTATAAATCGTTTAATAGTAAAATATTGTCCTCAACATTGTTTCCCTTCTGAGAGTATAATGAACATCTATCTGACTATGTAGGTTGTTCAATTTTAGGTTTCACCTTTCTTATTTTCATGGGTGTGTCCAGCATAAGGGGGTCACCTGAACAAAACCAAAACCAAAACCAAAACAAAAAAGCCCCTCACTGCCATCAATTCTATTCTAACTTACAGTGACCTTTTGAGACAGAGTAGATCTGCCCCTTTGGGTGTCTGACACTTGAAATCTTAAACAGAAATAGGTAGCTCCGTCTTTCTCCCTTGGGAATCCTGGGGAATTTGAACCACTGACGTTGCAGTTATCTCAATGCCTAACTCACTATGCCACCATGGCTACTTTAGGGGAGGACACAAAGTTCATGGGACAACTGAAATGGGACATTTTGTCATTTTGTCATGGGACAAAATGAAATATAATGAAGTTACCCCACTTTTGAAGCCCACTCCCCCATACAGGAGCACTATGCTTCTGCAGTTGAGAATATTTTTAAAATAAATGATAAATAGCTCACAATTTATAGACCAAAGGTGAAATCTTTAAAGACATTTTAAGTGAAGTAGCCAGAAGTGTGTTATGCACAGGTGGAATCCATGTCATCATTAATAGGCCAGATTGGTAAGTACAGTCTTGACATTTAAAGGGGCAGAGTGGAATGGAAAAAAACTGTCCAAACACAGACAATATTTCTGAGGCCTCTAGGGATTATCATTTATTATACACACTAGACATATTAAATATCCATGATATGCTAAATAACATCACTTAATATTCATGAAACCATCTTTTGGTGACACTCTTTCTGGCCCTATGAGTTCACTACCCAAGAAATGCAATAAAAGGCATTCATTTATCCAGCTAACTGAAGAGCTGTAGTTGTGGCTAGGTATATTGTTCCTGTTTATTCCTGATAGCACAACATTGGCCCAGGGTAGCTTTTGTTTGGGGCCCTCATATCAAAGTCAACTATTGGGAAGACTGATAAAGCAGAGTGAATCACTTGACTAAAGGACACTCAGTACTCACAGAGTCCATGCAATGTGGCTCTCTGACCACACTTGCACTTACCCTAAGCATGTTAACTCCCCCCATCTCCTTCCCTCTTGCTTTTTGCTGTATACTTTAAACGGATTTAATAAGCCATGTGATTTGAGCATCTTAATTTGGTCTGTAAATCTTACTCTTCCAGTTCTCCTGGTTAGCCTGCCTCAAAGTGTACTGGGGTTCGGGGGGGAGGGCCCCCTCTGTAGTTACATCAAGGAGGATTTTCCATATAGTGGCAGGCCATTGTGCCATTCCTGTGATTTGCAAAACTGACCACGTTATTTGTGTGTATGTGTGCATGCATGTGTGTGTGTGTAGCTGGGGGGGGAGGCAATGGTTTCAGATTAGCATTCTAACATGAGATACATTTTGTTCCCATTTAAATCCAGTAATAGTCTATTTTCTATTGACAGTGTTAATGTCACTAAATAACAATGATATAATCCTATACATCACATATTTATTTTGGAGTGCAAACATACATTATTTATATTCATTCCAATTTTTTATTGGAATACTTCTTCCTGTACCACCACATAAAATAATTCAGAGTTTTTTCTGAAGATGAAGAAAAAAAGAACAGTAGCAATTTAAAAATATTTTGAAAGTTATTAATAAAATTTGCCCCAGGACTAGCTGTGTTGATAAGGTACTTCTTACTTCTTTAGTGATATAGCCATCTTTATTGATGTCATACAAATTAAATGCCCAGTTGAGTTTTTCTTGTACTGTCCCTCGAAGCAAAATGGAAAGGCCCTTGATGAAGTCCTACAAAGAAAGAAAAAGGTAATAGGATAGGACATTTCAAAAACATACAACACACGCTCTGACAAGGGATCATTTCATATGATGGAAGCAACGAACACAGCCCTCTGGGTTTTAACTCATTCTGTGACACTGAAATTCATCTAGTTAGCATTTATGTTTTAGGTCCTCATCTGCTTCAAAGACACCCTGAGAGGCATGAACACAGCCAGGCAGGGCCAAAACGAAAGTACTTCCACATGATAGATTGACACAGTGACTGCATCGAGGGGCTCAAACATGCAGATAATTGTGGGATGACACAGAACTGGACCGTGTTCATTCTACTGCATATAGTGTCCTATGAATCAACGCCTAAGAATGACAGCAGTCTCTACATTTTCATTTCTAATCAGAACCTGGGGTTTTGTTGTTGGTCTAATCAGAACAAGTTGTTGTTGTTGCCATTTCTGTTGGCATAGAATTTACATATACAATTGAGTAGCTCAATTATATTAAGAAGAGTTTTACCATCATCAATCAATTGTAGAATATTTTCTTCTTTCTTGTACTCATTGTTATTAGCCCCTCATTGGCTCACAAGTCTCCTGCCATGCCTCCAAGAGACCACTCATCCAGTTACTATCTGTTGGTTTTCCTCTCCTGGAATTCATGTACAGAAACCGACAGGGTTGGGGTGCGGTTGGGCAGGGGTCTGGAAACTCCTAGATCAACACCATAACAGCCAGATGCTTGTATGGAAATGAGAATTACTTTTTCACCTCATGTGTACACAATTCACTGAAAATAATATTACAAATAGAAAATATTTCTAATAATAAATACAGATTGATTATAAGACAGAGAGAGAAAGATGACTTTCTAATAGCATAAAGACTTAGTCTCAGAAACTCATGGGGGCAATTCTCCCCTGGTCTACAGGGGTACTATGAGTTAGCATATGAGTTGATTGAAAATACCCTGGCTTGGGTCAGGTGACCCTCACTCCTCAGAGCAACCTCCTTGCTTTTCAGCACTTCTAATTGTTCTTGTGCTGCAGATTTACACAATACAATGCTTTGTTTGACAGTGAGTAGCAGGTGCTTTATTTTTTAGGTTTAGGCAAACAAAGAGTGTAAGCATTCAGTTGCTAAGTGGAAGGTTGAAAGCTTGAGTCTACCCTGAAGTACTTTGGAAGAAAAACATGGTGATCTACTTGTGAAAAAAACCCAAGCATTGGAACCTTCTGGAGCAGAGGCCTATTCTGACACACACGGGCTCAGAATGAATTAGGATTGACTGGACAGCAGCTGGGTGTGAGTATGAGACATGATCAAACATCATTTACTAAGCACAATGCCTGGCACAAAATGAGTACAAAGTAAGACACCGTGCTAGTATTTGGTGGTGATTGCTATTAGACAATTTAGGTAAGTAGTACTGTAATTAGCACCTGGTGTATACTTGTGAGGAATGATCTTTCATAGCCTCCTCAACAGAAGAGTCTTCTGGTCATTGTTGGAATTACTTCAATAATGGGATGTTATCTGTGTGAGATTCCATGGCCCTATTAATTATTTGTTAGAAAAATTGCCCAGGGTGTGGGATGGGTTATGGCAAGATGGTGTCTGAGTAGCACACACCAGAGGGAGTCCACGGAAACCAGCTTACGAGAGCCATCGAGAGGGCAACTCCACACTTCCAGGTCACAGGAGGGACATCATAAAGATAAGTAGACTCTGATCTACTAAGTTTTAAAGGGTTTTGGGGTTTTGGATTACCACTACAGAGGCCATCTGGGATATAGCTTTAACCCCACCACATAAATAAATCTTCAGAATACAGCTAGAAATCAGACAGAATCTGAGGGAAGCAATAGAGAAAAAGGATGAAACAGTAGAGAAGGCCACACACCAAGAGGAAATACAAGAGTTAAGGGACAAGCACCAAAGGAAGATATAAGAGATGAGGTTAAAAGAGCAAATAGTAAGTTAAGTAACATAACTAGCACACCAGAAGAAGCAGAAAAATCACACCAGTACCTTTGAGAACAACCAGGCAGACTTCAACAAATGGGAAAGACAGTCAAACAAGTTAATCAAAGAAGCTTAAGAAAACCTAGGAACAATCTCTGATGCCATGAAGAGGAACACCATTCAAATAATTGGATTACCAGAACAACACAGAACCATACAGTCAACTACAAAAATAGCGTGAAATTCCTGGAAGAAAACTTCCCCGGCTTAATAAATCAGAATTAGGCAAACATTCAGAAAGCAGAGAGGACACCAGCTAGACGGAATCCCAGGAAGAAGTTGACAAGGCACACAGAAGTCAAATTATCTAACTTAGAGGAAAATGAGCAAAGCATGAGTTCAGCTAAGGCAAAAAAAGGAGTCACTTATAAAGGTACTCAGAAAAGAATAAACTCAGACCTTTCAGCAGACACTAAGAAGAAGAAAAGAGAGTAGATTAATATCTTTAAAAAGTTGAAAGAAAGCAATGCTAACCCAAGATTCCTTTACCTTGCCAAATTATCTATCAAGATAGTTAGAGAACTATAAGTCTTCCTGGGAAAAGAAAATCTCAAAAAATATGTTAAAAGAAACCCGGCTCTACAAAAAATATTCCTACTCACCCACTGTGGTTAGAAGAACGACATGCTTTGAGCACAAATAGGAGATCACCATATAAAGCAATTCCACCCAGAAGTCAACACATTGAAAAAAGCCCACAAGACAACATTAACTCAATGATGAAAAAATGGAAAGAATGAACAACGCCCATCCCTACTCCATGCTCACACATGCAACACAATGATAATAAGTGAGGTAGGGAAATAGACAACATAAAGGCATGGGTTGACATCACATGGTCCGCAGATGGATGTAATAACTGTGAATGTCAATTGACTGTACTCACTCATTAATAGACAGAGACTAGCAGACTGGCTTACGAAACATAACCCATCAATCACTTGCCTATGAGAGACACATCTCAAACTCAGTGACAAAAATAGGCAAAGAATTAAAGACTGGCAAACAATATATACCACGCTGATAATTCAAAGAAAGCAGGAGTTGCAATCCTGATCTCTGACAAAACTGATCTCAAGGTGCAAGCCAAAAGAAGAGCTATGGATGGGCATTATATGAGGTTCAAGGGAACAATAGACCAAGAACAACTGAACATAATAGATATATATATATATATACACTCAATGAGAGATATCTGCACTGCAAAATACGTCAATCAAAGGCTTCCAAAGATGAAAAAAGAAATCACAGCTTCAACAATCAAAATAGATATGTTAGTCTTGGTTAAGTAGAGAAAAAACTTAATAGACACACATGTGTATAAGAAAGAGGTTTATATAAAGAGTAATATTACATTGAGAAAACACCCCAGCCCCATCCAGTTTAAGTTCACAGACCTATATTAACTGATATGTTCCATATCAATGTATAAATTCCTCTTCAGGCTCATGCAACACATGCAGTGATGCCTAATGCAGGAAGATCACAGGCCAATGGGTGGAAAGTCTTGGGGCTCCAATGGCAGTAGAAGCATCTCAGCACTGGTGTGGGTCTTCACGTGACTCCTCTAGCTCCAGGGTTCTGACTGCATTAGTGCAGATCCGTGTGGTTTGTCCAATGGAATGTCTTGCAAGGAGTGAGTGTATCTCACCTTGAGTGAACTATTTATTTCTGTTGCACCTCCAAATGAGGGCATTAAGCTCTGACCTGATTGACAGACTGACCTCCCCTCCTTCACGCTTCATAGTCTCATGGTGACACCAGATTATGTAATCACCACAGTAGGTGACTTTAGTACTCTGCTCTCTGAGGAAGATAGATCACAGAGAAAGAAATGTAACAAGGGAACTAGAGAACTAAATTCTACAATTAGGCAACTTATGAATGAGGCTTTGTCACAAAGCCTCCAGAAATTAGATCAAAGTCAAAAGAATAACTGCATGAATAGCAATAGAAAAGAAATAATAAAAATCAAGGCAGTGATAAATTAGTGAGAAAATAATGCCAATAGCGGGTTCTTTGAAAGGATTAACCAAACCAACAACCAAAGACAGGAATGGATAAACAACAATAGTCAGGAAAAGGAATGAAATGGGTGGTGGTGGGGGGGGAGGGATATTACAAAGAACCCTAATGAAATTAAGAGGCTAATTACATAGTATCACGAAGACTCATACGCCAATGAATCTAACAACTTGGAAGACATGGACAAATACCTACAAAAACAATCCTTCCCTTGATTATCCCAAATGGGCATCAAGAACCTCAACAGCCCCATAACAATAGAAAAAATAGATAAGGTTATCAAGGGACTACCAACTAAAAAAATCCCCTTGGCCTAATGACATCACAGGGGAGTTTTATGAAGCACCCAGAAAAGAACTGACACCAATCCTATACAAACTCTTCCAGAACACATAAAGGGATAGCAAATTCCCAAACTCTATAAAGCTGGTAAAACACTGATACCTAAAGTGGGTAAGGGTCCCACAACAATTGAGAACTACAGACTGATATCTCTAGTGAATATCACTGCAAAAATCCTTAATAAAAATTGGCCAATAGAATACAATAGTATACCAAATGAGATTCACCTCAGGGATACACAGGGGGTTCAACATCTGAAAGTCCATCAACATTATTCACCACATTGACCAAAAAAAAAAAAAAGATAAGAACTACATGGTAATGTTGATTAACAAAGAAAAAGCATTCAACAACATCCAACACCAATTCCTGTTTAAGATGCTCAACAAGATAGGAATGGAGGGGAAATTACTCAATATAATACAAGCCATATGTGAAAACCAACAATCAATGTTGTAGTGAATGGAGAAAAGCTGAAAACATTGCCACGGGAAAAGGGAACCAGACAATGATGCTTCTAATTCCATCTTTTATTTAATATAGTTACTGGTAGTCCTAGCTAAAACACAAATCAAAGAAATTAAAGGAATTCATCTGGGCAAAGAAGTGATGAAACTATCATTATTCACAAATGACACAATTTTATATATTGAAAACCCTAAAAGTTCCACAAGAGAAGTAATGGAAGTGATAGAGTAATGTGGCACATTGGCAGGATATAAGATACACGGCAGAAGTGTATCGGTTTGCTATATACACAGGACAAGATCAAGGAAGAGGCGATCAAAAAGGTAGTACCCTTCATAATAGTCACACACAAATTCAAATAGCTAGGGACATATCTAATCATAAAAAAAAACACCAAAAGTTTTGTACAATGAGAACAATATTCAAAGAAACCAAGAGTGACCTCCACAAATGGAAAACTACCACATGTTCATGTTTTGGCAGACTCAATATAGTAAAGATGACAATCCCAACCAGGGCACTATATCAATATAATGCTATCCTGATACAAATACCAACATATTTTTTTCAATGAATTGGAAAATCTGATCACCAACTTAATTAATGTGGAGAAGCAAGAAGTCCAGGATTAGCAGAGAACTCTTCAGGAGGAGGGACAAAGCAGGAGGGTTTGCTTTATCTGATTTTAACACTTACTAGATAGCCAGAGTGAGCAAAACAGCGTAGTACTGGTATAACAACAGATACTCAGACCAATGGGAAAGACCAGAAAACCCAGGCAGGGCTGGGTTAGTGGTGGCATAGTGGTTGAGTGGGGGACCGCAGCCCTTTGGCTTGGCATTTCAAATCCAGCAGCAGCTCTCTGGGAGCAAGGCTGGATAGCTCCCATGACCACCAGAGGTCAGTGATGCCCCCACTCCCCAAAAACATCTTCATACAGATAGTTGATCTTTGATAAGGGCCCCAAAAATATCAAATGGGAATTGGATACCCTCTTCAACAAATGGTGCTGGAAAAGGATATCTGACTGAAGAAAAACAAAGTAAGACCTCACTTCCCTTCATGCACAAGAAATAAAGTTGAAGTGGATCACAGACCTTGAAGAAAAACTCAAAACTATTAGGGACAACAATCAGACAATTAGGACAAACCTAAGAACTCTGGTACAGGGAATGCACAGGTTAGTGGAAATAGGAAAGGACACAAATACAGAGGAGGCACAAACTGACAAGTGGGATACACTGAAGATAATACACCTGTGCACACTGAAAGATTTTTTTCCAAGAAAGTAATAAGAACCCACAGATTTTAGCAATGACATATCAAGCAAAGACCTTGTTACTAAAAATACAATACTCTGCAAGCCTATAAGTAGAAAAAAAAAAAAAACGTAGAGTCCACTGATGAAGTGGGCAAAAAGCCTGAACAGAAGTTTCCCAAGGGTGGAAATCCAAATGACCAATAAACACATGAGAAAATGTTCCTGATCGTTAGCCATAAGGGAAAGGCAAAGTGAAACAACTATAAGATACCCTAACACCATTAAAGATAGTCCAATTCAAAAAATCTGAAAGCAACACATGTTGGACTGGCAATTCCCAGGAGACAAGAGAGTGGGGAAAGGCATGGAGGAGCCAACAAACTCAGAGATAAGGGAAGAACAGAGATCTAAAATTGATGGTTGGGAGGGCATATAATGCTGAGTGGGGTTTAATAAAGGGCAATGTGTCAGAGAAAAAATACTGAGAGCTGAATTGAGTGTGAGCATGAAAGGAGGAAGGTGAAAGGAAATATTGGAAAGGAATAGGAGGCAAAAACTATTTATAGAAGTATAGTTATAGGCATGTGTATAAATATATTAATTTACAATGAAAGGCATAGAAGCAAATGTACCTATATTTATATGTTAAGTATTAAGATATCAGATGGATTTTGGCCTCTGGCTTGGGCCTCTACTCCATACCTCCCTTAACACAAGAACCACTTGTTCTGAAAACTTGGCAGTCTTTGAAGAGAGCAGATGGTGTCCAGCTATTTAAAATATATAGCATCTGGGGTTTTAAAGACGCGAAGTCAAACAAGCAGCTATCTAGCAGGGAAACAAGCCCACATGGAAGAATCATACCGGTCTGTGAGATCATGAAGTGTAATGGGATCAGGGACCAGGTATCAAAAGATCCAAAACAAACAACCATATTGAAGCGGATGAGGGGGGGTTGTAGTGGAGACTGAAAACCCATCCAATTGCCCACAGAAAGGTTATAAGGAAGGGATGATTAAACGATGGTGTAGTATAGCACTGACAAGTCACATATCATTCCTCTAGTTCCTGAATACTACCCCTCCCCCACCGCTATCATGATCTAGTTCTACCTTACAAATTTGGCTGGTCCAGAGAACACACATTAGTATAGATAAGAACTCTTGACACAAGGAATTCAGGAAATATAAATCCCTCAGGAACAGTAGGGGGAATAGCAATATCATGAGAATAGAGGGATGGCCAGGGAGGGTGAGAAAGGGGTGAACCTATCACAAAATTGGCTATATGGTCCCCTCCAGGGATGAGTGACAGAAATGTGGATAAAGGGAGACATTGGAAAGTGTAAGGTACAAAATAATAATAATCTATAAGTGGTCAAACTATTCATGAGGGTTGAAGAGTGGGGGAGGGAGGGGATAAAAGAGGAGCTTATACCAAGGGCTCAAATAGAAAAAGTGTTGGAAATGATGGTGGCAACGTGTGTACAAATGTTCTTGATACAACTGGTGTATGGAATATTATGTGAACTAAAGAGCCTCCAATAGAATGACTTAAAAGGAAAAAAAGATTAAAAGCATTCTTCAGTGATCATCCTAGAAAAGGGGCCAAGTAAAGAAAGCAAAGAAAGAAAGAAATTAACACTGAACATGGGTTATTGTCAGTTACTGAAACAAGTCCTTTAATGACATAATTTTTTTCACACTCCCCCTTTCCTACAAGTAGTTTTGCTCCATGGGGTTTTCCAGAGATAAATTCTGAGTTCCAGAGAGTCTATAGACCCTTCCCCGGTCGCAAAGTCACCGGTGGCAAGGTGGAGTGTAACCTAGTCATATCTGCATTCAGTAGTTGTCCTATCTTATCCATCCTGAGCGTTCAGTGGAAAACTCCCATTTCCTAGAATTGTATAATCAGGATGTATTGTGGCCTGTGTACTGCATTTTGCATTGATCATTGTATTTGCATTGTTGTATTTGTACATGAGCACATTTGTACTCAGAATGTGCTCACTGTCTAATCATTTTTTTTTATTTAGAGACCATCTAGGTGGTGCACCAAAGTAGAGAAATATTGCATTAGCCAATTTTAATCTTTTTACTTTGACTTAATATTTATTAACATAGCTATTAGTTTTCCTTTAAAGGAAAAATCACTTTACTAACCTGCCTATCATCTATAACCATTATGGTAGCTTCATAATCTTACTCCTGTCGACTTGAGAATATTAAGAATGAAGAGGTGAAAGTTAGCCTGTCCATCAGGCTACAGCCTGATAATGCCTCATAGGCGTGGCATTCTAATGAGGATCCTGGGACTTTTCACTCTTCCTCCTTAGAGGCTGCCTCTCTCTCTCTCTCTCTCTCTCTCTCTCTCTCTCTCTCTCACTCTCTTTCTCCCCCTCTCTCTGCTTCACCTGTGTGTGAAGGAGACATGCAGACAATTGGAGGAGCTAGCACTGAGATGCTTCCACTGACATAAGAGCCACAAGACTTTCCATCTACCGGTCTGTGATCTTCCTGCATTTGGCATCATTGCAAGTGCTGTGTGAGTCCAAGGAGGAACTTATGGATTAGTATCAGACATATGTGCTAATATCACACTTATGGATCAAGCTGGATTGGGTTGGGATGATTTCTCAATATACTATTGCTCTTTGATATAAAGTCCTGTCTTACACATAGATGAGTGTCCTTGGATTTGTTTTTCTCATCAACATGGACTAATGCAACCACTAACACTCATTTCTCAAATCATAATCAGCATTCATCACAATTAGTGATATTTTATGTAAAGAATATACAAGCAATGATAAGTGTGGTCCCATGTGATTAACAGCAGACAGGCACTCTGTACATGTAAATGGGATGCAATGTGCTATAGAGAAGGAATGGTAGGCCTGCTACTTAAGTGTATATTCAATCAATGTAGTCACGCATAGGTTTTGCCTTATTCATCTGCTGAAAACCAGCTCTAACATTTACTAGTCATTGATCTGGGACCTTTGGTTCCTATTTTATAGACAGTCCTGGATTAACTCTTGTTGGCAAAGTTATACAAAAAACAAACCCAAAGCAAAAACAAAACTAGTAAGATCATTAATATGGGGCGGTCCTAAACTGACACTGGTGGGGAAACCTTACAGAAGACTGGGAGCTCATGCTTGAACTTAATCCATCACCCCATCCTCCTTCACTGCTGCTTCCTCTTTGAGTCTAATCCACAGACCCTTACCTGGTCCACTGCAGATATCTCAATCACCAGTTTATACTCTTGGTTAAGTTATGAGACTTTCTGAGGAGATTTTTATGACAACCTGGCTCAGCCTCCATATGTTGCTTGCCCTCTGTTCCCGGCACCACTCACAAACTTGATTTCATTTCATTCCAATCCCCAAGCTCTTGTACCCAGGGAACTGACGATGCCAGCATTATTATTTCCTTTCCTTTTGGCTGAAGTATCACTGTGGAAATTCAAGTATTTTTGAACTTTTTTGTTGTGCTTTAGGGGAAGATATACAGAGCAGATTAACAGTTTTATATTCAACAATTTGTATATATTTCTACCTCCCCTTCGACAGTTTTATTGAGATGAAATCCACATACCATTCACATACCATGTATAGTTCAGTGGTATAAAAAGAGTTGCATAAACATCAACACAATTGGTCCCAGGATATCCTCCCCCTCTTGCAGTCATTCTTTGCTCCCCATTGCCCTCCAGCCCACCCCTCCCTGCTGCCCCCACCCTGCAGTATCCTGATAAGCCATTATATCAGTTATTTTCTCTATATATCTCCCCATTCTTGCTTCACATCCTGGAAAACATAACAGCAAAAACCCCAAACAAAAATGCATTGCGTGTATTTTGAAGAAAGCAAGAAAAGGCCACTGACAACATTACAATAAACCAGAGAAAAATCTTCTATTGAGTAAACAGCACAGCAGGAAATCTTGAGAATTAGAACAAATCCAAAAATAGATCAAAAGGGAGATCAAGCGACACCATTTTAACCTAATTCCAATTGCGATCATGGAATTAGTTTATACTAATCTCTGTCTGCTAGCAAGGTTTGGCCATTCAGTTACAACAGCTTCAGTCTTTCTCATCTTCATCTTCAAAACCTCCAGGTTTTCCCAGATTCCTCACTGGATTCTTGGAGTAAGAAGGTTGTCTAGTATGCTGGGGGTCCCTGGATTCTTGGAGTAAGTAGCTTGTCTAGTTTGCTGGCAGTCCCTGGATGGCCCAAATGGGCAGTATTGCGTGCTGCTGACCAACCCTGGAACCTTGAATCCACCCAGAAGCACCTTAGGAGGAAGGTCTAGAGCTCTTTATCCAAAAAATCAGCTCTAGAAAACACTATGGAGAGAAGCTACTCTGCTGCACACCAGCCTGCCGTGAGTCAGGAGGACTTGAGTGACACGTACTGACAGTTCTGCCTGCTAAGGGAGCAATGGGCCTGAGAGAACTTGTCTGGAAAACATCTGAACCTTCAAGGACATCTTGACAGCAGCAAACAACAAGCAAGCAGGACAGTGTGTTACTGCCCCTATGCATTTCTAAGACTAGAACTATTGAATAGAGTAGACAACCCTGTCTTTCTCCCAGGGAACTGTGGGTGGATTCAAACTGCTGATCTTGCAGACGGTAGTCAAACATGTAACCACTAGGCCAGCAGGCTTCCCACCTAACGCAGAGGCATAGCCTGAGATAAAGCTTGAAGCCGCCTAACGTAAAGTTGAAGCTTGAAATAAATCTGAAACATCCTGACATGGAGACACTTTTGAAAGACCATCTGTGTATGTCCCAAGGATGAGCTGGACAACGAAGTAGAAAATGGCTCCACCTCCTACACAGCTGCAAACCCCACCCTTTGTGACTTTCAAAACCAGGAATGTTTCCTTAGCTCGAAATCTTCCCACCTCTCCAGGGGAGCCAACTTTTCCCTTTTCAAAGTGTCTCTATACTTCAATGCTGAAATAAGACCTTTGCTTAACCCTCTGCTGCTATGTGTGAGTGAATGTATCTTCGCAGCTTATCGCTGGCACCTTAAAATACACTCAGTGGGCCTTGCTAGGACTCCTGGGTTGGGCACAACTCGGGGGTTGGTACCAGGGTGTGGCATTCCTCTGCAGGACAAAGCATCACATTGGGGACAACTGATTTTTATTGCCTTCCTCCCTTCAAGGAACATAAACACGGTGTATCAATTCCCTTCTTCATATTCCTCAGTGACTCTACATTATAACCCAGTGTGGCTGTAACAAAGCAGCCTCAGGGAAGAATAGGTCCAGTGATTTGTAACAATAGAGTAGTTATATATCGGGCTGTTATTCTTAAGGTTAGCAGTTCGAAACCACCAATTGCGCCGCAGAATAAAAGTAGGGTTTTCTACTCCCATAAAGAGTTACAGTCTCAGAAATGCACAAGACTGTTCTACCCTGTCTTATAGGGGGATGCGAGTAGTTGGTATTGACCCAAGGGCTGTTGTTCGAGAACCAGCCCCTAAGACATCATCATGAGTCTGGTAGGCACAATTGTACAGCAATAATGAAGAAATACTATAGTAAAGTCAGAGAAATCATGAGAGATAGAAATAATGGAGTCGGATACATTTCATGGTAGCATGCTAACTTCCTGGACGGCTTTGACCTCAACAGCCAGGTCCATGCACGGCGCAGGCAGGAAGCCAGAAGACTGAGAACTCCAGAGTGTGAGGGGAGTGGGCCTGAGGGGAGCCAGAGGGAGGGATCAGGTTTATTGCTCACTGGAGTTTAAATCTACTTTGAGTGAGCATGATTATAGGTAACCTCATCACAGGAAGTGGATATGCACTTGGCATACACATCAAAGGAAAGGAAGGGGATGAGCTAGGGGTGCGTAACCGTAAGGGGAAGTACTTGGGGTATACAAGTGACAGGAAGGGTGGACCAAAGACTCAATATGGCAGCCTAACCTTGATCATCCTTGGGTGGGCTTGACATCCCAGTGTCTCCTCTAAAGGAGTAGTCTACTACTCCCCTTCCTTATCAGAAGGGAGTGGGCCCTACTTAGGGTGGGACAGACTATACAGTCTGATTGCTCAAGATGGCTGATAACCCTTAGGGAGAAGAGCTCCTGACCTACTTTGGTGGACCTCTAAGTGTACAGTCATTTGTCACATGTAGCAAGTAGCTAAGTTTGGTATACATTTGGGGGAGTCAACTTGGGAGAAATCATTCTTTTTCTTACAGACAGGGAGTTTTGATTTGGGTATAATAAATCACAAGTGCAGGACTTTGAAAAATGGAAACATACCATATTTTCTCACAAGTCTAGGGACTAACCTTCCAAATACAGGTCTCATATGTGTGTTCGTGTGAATCTCTCTCACAGTGCCTGGAGACTATAGGCAATCCATGAGGTTCCCTTACATAGACATTCCTCACCGGCATCTGTCGGTCCCTTTGCAGGCCTCCTTTGTGTTCTTTTTGTGGGTTTTTAAAAAAAGTCATTTTTATTGGGGACTCTTGCAGCTCTTATAACATTTCATACATCAATTGTATCAAGCACATTTGTACATGTTGCCACATTTCCAAAACATTTTTACTTGAGCCCTCACTATAAGCTTTTTTAAAAAAATCATTTTATTGGGGGTTCATACAACTCCCATCACAATCAATACATACGTTAATTATATGCAGACCATATTTGCACATTTGTTGCCATTATTATTCTCGAAACATCCTCCTTCTACCAAGGCCTCCAGGACCAGCTCCTTATATTCCCCCTCCTTCCCTCCCGACTCCCTCTTCCCCGTGAACCCTTAACAATTTACAAATTGTCATTATTTAGTCATCCTACACTGTCCAATGTGTCCCTTCACTTACTTCCTTGTTGTCCGTACCGCAGAGAGGCTGTCATATATGGATCCCTACAATAAGTTCCCCCTTTCTACTCCACATTCCTCCACCCTCCTGGCATCATCAGTTTTTGTAGTTCAGAAATGGCTAGATTTGGGGCTCATCCTACAGCATACTCAGACCCTCAGGTACAGGGTTAGGACTTGACTCCCTTTTTGGGTGGTGGACCCAGTGCAGCCCCTACTAGACTCCTCATCTCTTTGGTTTCAAGTCCTCCCAACCTCCCTAGCATCCTGCGGCTGACTTGTCAGGATCAGAATTCTGCCCAGACTCTTGGTTGGATTTCTTTCCTTTGCTTAAAAAAATTATTAGCTCCCTTTCTTGCCCTCTTTTAACACATTGTGAATCAAATTAATCTTTTTGACCCAGAGTTATGACAGCAGTCAGCAGATTATAGGTTAGGGCAGACTTATACCCGTTTTCACGTTGTTGTTTTTCTCAACCTCTAGATGTCACTTCTCTCACTCTCTTGGCAGTCCCTTACAGGAATATTTATCCCCTGTAAAATCGGGTCAAGAAGTAATAACCTCACTGTTCTGAGGTTTACCACAATATGCAGCACTAAGCCAGGATCTTAGGAACCTTCAAATTCTTGCAACCCCATCCTGCTCTTTGAGTGTCCCCTTTCATCTGGCATAGGTCGAACAACATGTAAGCTGTAACCTAAGCACTTCACCTGAGTCCCTAAGGCCTGGTGAGGACTAGACTTAATGTGCCTGGGCTTGACCACGGTTGCTGACTCCAGTCAGAAAGCTAAGTGAGCAGGTCCAAGACTAGAGGTCTTATAATTCCTTGTGTGTGAGTCCCCTTGCCTCCCCCATGCCATCTGACCAGTGCCTTGGGAGGGGTTTCTCAATGGTCCTTGCCACATTGGGAGCAGTATGAAGGGACAAAGGGGCGAATCAGTGACAAGCCAGTCTCAAATTATGGCCTTGTGTTCTTGGGAAGAGTTGGGGTCTGGGCAGGGACACCAGTGGGGAGGTGAGGAGCAGGTTGTTCTTTCAGTCATGGCCATGATCGGGTTTGAAGGTACCATCGATCAGCATGCTCAGGTACTGGGCCTGCTTCCCAGTCAGTTCAGTCAGCTTCACTTTCAGCTTATCAAGGTGAGCTTCTGCCACTGCCTTCTCAGTTTCTTGGGCAGGTAGTGAACCCCAATGGGGTTCTTGTCCTGGTGGGTCCACAGTTCTACCTGTGCCAGCACCTGGTTGGTTGAAGGAGTTGTTCATAACAGAGTTGGGTTGGCTCATGCCACAGTCAAGGTTGACCAGTCAGCCCTCCTCCAGGAGGATGGCATGGTGCCCTTTCTTCAGCCATCTGGGGTTTTCTGTTTACCTTGACCACAGAAGTCTCATTCAGCCCCTTGATATCCATCCAGTCCACATCCAACGGTCCATTGTGACATATGGTGGATTCATCCTTCATCTGCATCAAGTACCGGCCAAGAAGGATGTCCACCCACCCCATGGTGGTCACAAAGATGTCGCCCTCCTGACAGGCATGGCCCATGAGAGTTCATTTATAGCCCTCCATGGTGGCCTACAGCATGTTGATGGGGTCAAGCTCAGTGATGATGGCACCCACTCTGGAACCTCTCAGCGTCTGGGCACAGCCCTTGCCCACATCAACATAGCCTGCTACCACAGCCACTTTGCCAGCAATCATCACAGTCTGTGGTCCGTGAACTATCATCAATGAGAGACTGCCCACAGCCACAGAGGCTGTCCAACTTGCTCTTGGTGACAAGAGTTCTTGATGTTGATGACAGGCACACTCAGGATCCCACTGGCCTTCGTCTTGTACAGGTTGTGGACTCCAGTCGGGATCTCCACAGTGGTACCTCAAATGCCCCACGTAAGCTGTGTGGTGTGTACTTGGTGAGGATGAGGTTGGAGAGATCACTGCTGTAGTCCACAGCCATGTGCTTAAAGTATAGGGTTTGCTCAATGCACCATGGCTATGTCTCGTCTAGTTTTGCCCTAGAATGCTACACTAGAATGCTACACTAGGCATACACTAGAATGCTATCCTGCACAGTGGCAGTTGTTTCCTGGTTCTGGGTGGAAAAGATGTTGCTACTGGACCACTGTACCTCCACTCTGAGGGCTACAAAGGTCTTGATAATATGGACCGCTGTCCCCATGATCAAGGGCAGACATCCAGAAAGATGGGCACAAATCAGTCTAGGCGTCTCACTCTCTTTGGAATGTTCCGGGCCTGACATCCCCAGAAGGCCAGGCCGATGACAGTGATTTTGTAGGACAGTTTTTCTTCATCCCAATCCAGCAATCCAGCACCTGTGTTCCCTTATTATGGCATGCCCTGGCATTCCAGGTCATGTGAAAGATGCATCATCCGCACTTTTTAATAGAGTGTACCTCTACCTTTTTTCACATCCCAAGAAACTGGAATCACAAAGTAAAATACGGAATCAAGTTCTCTGGGAAGGACCATGCAAAATTGTTGCAAATGTCAGTACATGGATGAGTCAGATGTGGCTGCTATAGTTTTCCCAACAAAAAGTAAAGGGCGAGTCTACACAGCTTAGGAGAGTTGGTGTTGCTTTACTCTCCCTGTATAGTGGGGATTTAAACATTTAGATTTAAACACACTGTTATCTCTGACTCACTTTGTAGCACGCAGGTGGCATACCACATATCTTTTAAACTATCACTATCCAAGATATGTCTCACTCTATACGGCATTTTATCAACAATCTGGTTGCACTGCTGAAGGTTCGTAAGACATTATTTCCTTGAATTCTTTGTGAAATCATCAGACAGGTGAAGATAATATTATTTCACCTTATATTTAATGGCTTGCTTATCTCCCTCATGGCTGGGCCCTTCATGGGCAAGGTCATCCACTTTGCCAATCTTTGTGGTGCCCAAAGTCTCCCAGGGAGGTTTCCATGTAGGTGAGAGCAGCTACCACGGTTAAATAGTCTGCTTTCCAGGATTGCTGGCTGCAGGGACGTTTCTAGCACCAACCTCTCTGACTAACAAACCCACTGCCATTGAGTTGACTCTGAGTCCTAGTGATGCTCTAAAGGGTTTTCTGAGTCTGTAAGTCACCACATAAGCAGACAGCCTCATTTTTCTCCCAAGGATCCACTGGTAGGTTTGGATCTCTCCTGTTGAGGCTGGCTGCTAAAGGCCTAACTCACAGCAGCATGAGTACCAGCAGATAGAAAGTTCTAGGAAGCAAACATATTTTGGTTGTAATTCATACTCCTTTTGAGGGATAAAGGCAGGCCCTTGATCATTCAGTGAGAGAAAGTAAGTGTCTTCAGTTTTCTTTCTTTTTTTTCTGCTGGAAAAATAATCAAAGTGCTAAGATTTCCCAATAGTGAGGGAAATTGTCAAAAAGCAGGTCATATAAAAAGTTGTTTCACTTAAAAAAGAAAAAAGTGAAGAGGAAGTACACATGGATCAAACCTCCTGTAAATTCTCTATGCCTATAGGTAAACTAAGAATATAAACAGTCTTGCTAGCAGGCAGAATGCTTCAGAAGGTGGATTATTACAGATGTAGTTGGGTTGAAATATAGCACCTTAGCCTTTGATCTCCCATTTGACTCATTTTGAGTTGCTTCTAAAATTGTGTTGATGATGGTATGACTCTTTTTCCTGTGATGGAACTATTGATTTATAAGATGCATGAATTATATGCCAAGATTAATAAAATAAGAAGGAAAAAACCCCAATCCAGGGCTTACCTCAAAACTCACAGCTCCATTGTGGTCTGTATCGAAGGCGTTAAAGAGAAAATGTGCGTAGGTCGTAGAGTCTGAAATTATAAAGGTAATATCATTAAATCTGTTGGTCAATATCTTATGTGGCAAGTCCAATGAATGAGTCAAAGACGCCCCTGTGTATGAACCCCAGATTGTTTGTTTCCTCATAAAAGGCCCCAAATTACAATAATGCATTCTCAATTTTTTACACATCCAATTACTTTTGAAATAACTCAAGGATGTAAATGCTTAGTCTTGTCTAGTTCTCCTGTTTTTATCCCTTGTGAAACTGCACCCAGTCTCTGGTTAAGATAAGTTAAGATAAGCCCCTTCATTACAAAGACCACAAGCTAATGCTACCTTTGAAAGCTCTGTGAACCAGAGATTCTCTACCTTGCAGCTGAGTGACATCTTGCTTCTTTCCTCTTCTGGTATTTTCTTGAGAGTCCTGCCTGTGGTAAACTACACATGACTAGCAAACTGTTTTGGTGCATGGGACCCACTAAATAGGTTGGTGTAGGACACTGTTATCTTGTGTTCAGAGTCTTCCCCTTAACCAGTCTGAACTCCTTTAAACTTGCTGTACAAGTATGAAATGCTGAATCCTCATTTTACTCTGGAAAGTTCAATCCACCTCCTTATGTTTCTGTTTTCCTCCTAGCTGCCAACCCTCTTTCAGTAGAGACTGGGTCTGTAAGATCCATAGGCATGCTCTATCTACACACGGTCAGTTGGTGATGAATTGTCTCAGTGTCTGGCTGGAAATACTGTGCATTCTGAGATGGATGTTGTCACCCCTGAAGTAAGTAATGGAATCATGAGTGGGTGTGAGACGTGGAATGTGGAAGCCTCTTACTGCTTGTCAGAGACTATCTCTTGGAGTAAAACAGTAATGTTAGGAAATGCTATTGTGGGGGGGGGGTGGAAAAATGGGAAAAAAAAAGAAATGCTATTATAACTTACCACGGGCTCCTGAGGGAGGGAGGGGGACAAAATAGGGAGCTGATAGCAGGGGTTCAAGTGGGAAGGAAATGCTTTGAAAATGATGATGGAAAATGTGCTTGACACATTGGAGGAAGGCATGGATTAAGATAAGAGATGTAAGGGCCCCCTATAAAGTATTTAATAAAAAAACTATTAATGAGACAACATGAGTTGCTATTAATAGTATTTTTTCTGTGAATAAACTTGTGTGGTTTTTTTTCCAAGTCACATGAGGACTTTGATGGGGGACTTTGATATGCAAATGGAAGGGAAGGGCAGGAATGTTAGTAGGAAAGAGGTAGAGACAGGTTTCCCCCACACGCCACTGCTGCACAAAGGAAGGTGAAGGGCAGAATAATCAATGGAAGAGACTCCAAATATTGGGAGATAATGAAATGGCTGCGAGAAGAAAGACAGGATGTTCACACAGCCCCTACCATGACTGAATAGGGACTCTTGAATTTGGGGTCTGAGACAAGAGTCCAGCATGAAATCTGGAGTGCTGTGGCACTGGGAAGCACATGCCTGGAAAGAGGAGATGCTAGGATGCACATACACTATAGAGGACCAGCCAATATCGGAAGACCTGCCAGAAAGTCAGTCTATGGTGGGAGGTCTGCCATTAGCAGCATATAGGCCCAGTTTTATAGAATTTGCTAGACCGTTTACACTAAGGGTCCTTTGGATTTCATTTCCAAATTGGCTGCTTTCAGTAAACTGATTCTTTCGGTTCCAAGCTTTTCTCTATGGTCTGAATTTTGTCCCTTCCCTGGTATCTTTCTTGCAAGTGGGACAAAAACTGAGTTGCATGAAACTCTGAGCCTTCGCCTGGGAAACTTGGAACTCACAGGTGGAGCAAGTAGTCAGTAATTTGTAGAACTGGAAGATGAACTTCTTTCTAACTCTGAAGACCAGGCTAGTCCACAGACATTAAACTTGCCTGTTGAGTGGCTCTCTGTCCTGATGCCTCATAAAGGCTGCCAAAAAGCAGGAAAACCTTCTGAAATTGAACATTTTTGCTTAGTTTGCTTCCAGCGAGGTTTTTCCTTCGTTTACATTCTCTTATCTCTCTAATCTCAGAGCTTTCTGTCTTTTCATTTCAAAAGTGTGCGTGTACTTAGCGCCCCCCCGCCCCCCACACACATATACTTCTTGTTTTCTTATCTTAATAAGCAGGTTTCATTTTTCAGTATTTTTGACCATGACCCTTCATCAGATTTACAGAATTATATTAAATGTTTTATCCCCCAAGTTTTAGCCTTTTATCCTTTGCTTTTTATCTTAAAAAAATTATAACCTTTCAGCTTATTGGCTGTGGACAACTACCTTTTATCTAACATCTCATCTATTTCTGTCACAGAACACTTAACCTTTATTTTTCTTGGGATGTAACAAAACTTCTACTCACCTTTCATTTTATAAATTGCTGTAACAAAAATGACCAAGAAACCAAATTGTAGAAGCAGGAGCAGAGAATTGCCCTATCTAAATGGGAAAGGGCAGAGGTTATCCAAATTCCTCTTCAAACCCAAGGGCTGGAGGCCTTCTTTTGTACTTCGCCTGCCCCCTTTAAAGCCTCCTACCCAACCCCCATTCCAGGTGCTTCATCATGTTAGTTAGAACTCTTCAAGGTCATGCCTTTCATGAAGTAGAGTGCATACTTGGTTCTCTCAAAATCACGGTGGCATTTTCTTGCCCTCTTAGAAGAATTATAGTCAGAAGATGCCCTAGAACTGAGAATGGTGAGACATCCCTTTCATGAACTTTGGATATGTGTTCCCAGAGGACCGGTCCTCAGAGTAGAACATCCAGCTTAATAAAGCAGAGATCAACATAAAAAGAGGAAGTTCCACCCTAATGACATGAACTGACTGAGCGACTATGGTAATGGGCTTTAACACAAGAACAATTGTGAGTCAGGAGCAGAAGTGGGCAGTGTGGTAGGTACGGCCTTTGTGAGTTCGAATCCACTAATAAGGTGACCAGACACCTCACTTTTTAACCACTTGTCCTGTGTCCCGCAGCATTTTAAAATTAAATAAATATATTACAATACTATTTTGGTGTTCTATGAATATCTTTGTTGCTCCATATAGACCAAATTTTTAATTAAGTGCCCCCCCGCCCCCAGTCAATGATGTCCCACTTAACATCTGGTTGCACAGCACCAAGAAACCACATTTCTTTCACTTCTCAGCTCAGAGTACAATTCAGGATCCACTTATCCTAAACTTGGGAATCACCATAACTATTTTCAATATATTATCCAGGTCTAAATAATCTGTGACAATTCTATCTAAAATCCTTTTGGCTGGAGAGCAGGAGTTTGACTATGGTCAGCTTGGTGCAATTGTAGGGAAGTTTCAGCACAGAGTTGTAGAGAAATAGCAGTCTATTTTTTTTCAAAGTTATTTTGCATTCAACAGTACTTTTCACGGACTTCTTGAACTACTTAGTGCCCTATGAGGATGTGAATTGATAGGTGGTATGTTAAACTTATTTTAGGGGTAGGAAAGGAACAGCAAGTCTTTTGCATATTTTATAATGAGCTTCATTAAGCAAGTCTCTTGTTACTGTTTATATAATCAGGTTAAATGCCTTTACCTTAGCAAGCAGTACTCACCATGAATAATGGCTCAGAACAAATGATGTCTGCAAGTTTTCAAAATTTAAAAAACAAGATATCATGGGTATATGGTAATGACTTCTTCTCAAATGGGATTGCTCTAGCTTTAAAGCATGGCACATGGGAAATAAACTCTCCAGGTTTGTGCTAATGGTGTGCCGAGGACTTCTTGTTCTCCTGAATGTACCTTGGCAAATCTCCTGAAAGTTACAGTATACAGATAGCTGTAATCCATAATGTTCAATCTGTGGGCAGTCTGGTTTAATTTAAATCTCAGATATACCAAATACTGTGTCAGCCTATTCTCTGTGACTCAGTTTCCTTCTGACCCTAACAAGAATACATGTATTCTTTTTGAAGTCCTTAGGAACTTTATGAGATACTCTGCAAATGGTTTATTTGTCCTAGAGAGCATTCAAAATATAGTGCTGCTGTTGTTTGTAGGTGCCTTTGTGTCGCTTCTGACGCATAGCGACTCTGAGTACAACAAAACTTGCCCGCGCCGATATGCGTCATCATTTTGTTTGATCCCATTTTTCAGCCATTGTCAATCTTTTGATCATTTCTTAGATAATCCACTGTCAGTCCAACATAAGGCGATATAGTCAATTGTTAAATATGTACTATAGTCACTTGAAACATTTCCTGTGTTTGAAAATGCTCTACTGTGTGTCCAGGTGAACTTGTTGCAACTTCATAGAATTCTACCGTGAGAGGCCACAAGACTTCTGACGTAGTTTGGGTTCATGAGGCAGACACTGGTGACACGGACACCTTTAATGAGGAAGAGGGCTGCCACTAGCTTTCAGTTAGGCAAGAGGTAGAGGCTCTTGGGCCCCAAGTGGTCATAGCAAAGGAAATGCTGTTGTGGTTTCACCTGACTCTCTTCTTCTTAGGGACTCAGCAAATATTTGGTGAGAGGGTGGGTACTTGGCTTCTTGCATTGTGGATCACAGTACTAGATCCCACCTTGAGTGAGATAACTAGGTCCATTCTTGGGTCACATGTTCTTAACCCCCAAATTTAGCACTCTCATTTGATCTCTGATATTCCATTTACATTTGTCCTAGTTTTTAATATGGTTTCTTTTCTTTTGGGCATCACTGCCTCTGGTGGTCGTGGGCACTACCCTGTGCTGCCCCTGAGAGCCACCGCTGGATTTGAACCGCCAAGCCCACGGGCCGCAGTCCTGTACTCAACCATTTATGCCACCGGGGCTCAGCCCATGCTTTCTTTTCAAACGAGGGTTTTATCTGCTTAACTCTATCATTGTTGTTAGTTTTTTTTTTGGGGGGGGGGGGGCATCACTACCTCTGGTGGTCGTGGGTGCTACCCAGTGCCGCTCCTGAGAGCTGCCGCTGGATTTGAACCGCCAAGCCTGAGGGCTGTTGTCCTGCACTCAACCACTTAAGCCACCAGGGCTCAGCCTTGTTGTTAGTTTTTAAAAAGTGTTTTTGCATATATGAAATTCAAGACAGGCAAATGTGTATAGACAGTAACTGGATGAATGGTTCCTTAGGGGAATGAGATGGGAGGTGAGGAAGAAATGGGGAGTTAGTAATGATAAGTACAAGAGTAAAGAAAATGTTCTAAAACCAATTGTGCTGATGTTTATACCACTCTTCTGGATGTGAGTGAACTAATGAAATGCATGCTATGTGAATTATATGCCAATAAAATTATTAAAAACAAACAAAATAATATTTCACCCAATTGCTTTTAATTTGATCCCAATTCATAGTGAAGCCATAAGGCCATCAGTTGTTGTGATCTTTTGAAAGTAGATTTCCAGGCCTTTACCAAGGTGCCTCTGGATGGATTCAAACCAACAAACCCTTTGTTTGGTAGTCGAGAGTTGTACCACTTGGGCATTTAAATGGCATGACACACAACACAAATCAGTGCTGACTTTGATAGACTGGAATTCCCTCAGTTCCTTATGAAGTTGATAAACATTGGAATTTTATATAAGGATAACATTTATGAATTCTTGCAATAACATGAGATTGTGGGTGTCACTTGACTGTATATTCTATAGAGGCATAGGCAATTTAAGTGGCTTAAAAACAATACAATATGAAAAATAAATGAAATTGATTAAACAAATGTCCCCAATACCATTAAGTTGAGTCTACCTCATAGCATCTCTGTACAATCTTTCCTGAGGGTTTTGGAGGAGACTGTGATTCATTCTAGCTTGAAGTAAGTAGTGGGTTTGAACTGCTGGCCTTGCAGTTACCAGTCCAATATCACCACCAGTGCTCCTTTTCTGTGGTTTAGCTTAAGTAGACAATATTGGTAACAATGGAACTGGTAATGAAATCAAGACATCCCAAGATGAACTATGAATTCATCTGGCCTAACTTACATACTAGAATCAAAGAAATAATCCTCTTTAGGTCTTACACCTTTGTGGTAAGAGAATTGACACTGAAACACAGAACTCTTCACTGAAGCCAGTATTGTTAATCCTGAACACAGTGCTGACACTAGTAACCTCTTGTTTGCAAAAGTCATGGGTGCACAATACACTTTAGAGCATTACACCAATATATTCACTGATTCTGTCACAGACTGAAATAAATCTCTTTTAAGTCTCCCTCATTATCATCGCCTGCCTGAAAATCATCAGGTGGTGTATTGGCCAAGTGCTTGGCTGCTAATCAACAAGTTGGTAGGTCAAAGTCACCCAACCTCAGCAGAAGAAGGACCAGGCAATCTGCCTCAATAAAGGCAACAGTCTAAGAGATTCTATAGGAAACTTTTACTCTGCCACAAGTATCATGGTGGGTCAGAGTCAGCTCAACAACACCTGACAAAAACAACAACAACATCTCCTACTTAATGCCAAGCACAATGTACAGAAAGAACCAAAGACCAAAACAAGATTAATTCATAGCTTTGGGGTATATTTATACTCATGAATAGCAATTTCTGTTCAATAAGTCCTCTTTAAATCATTCTGAAATGAATTGATTGGAATACTATCCTACTGGGAAGAGCGTGAAGGGTAGTCAATTTTTTTTAGTATTTATAAAAATCTTCACACCTGCAAAAACCAATCAAATCCTTCATACACAGTAGATGCTTAAAAAAGGCACCCCTCGAAACCAAGATTCTCTTAATTTGATCTCGGGCCCTCAACAACTGTTAATTGGGTTATTAGTTAGAATCGACTAGATGGCAACTGATTTAGTATATCCAGAGTTCACAATCCCTACAACCGGCATGCGAGGGGCCCAGGAAAGTCTCCATTTGATGAGCTTTATGATAGTTGGTGAGGGAAAGACTTCGATGCTAAATCTTTCATTCTGTGTGGAGTTGAAAAGGTGATGTTAATACATAGATGTTGACACCAGCAGGTCGTTCCACCTGTGCTTGCTGTCGAGTTATCTCCTGCTAAACACAGCCCTCTGTCCCACTCAGACGTGCTGACACCCAGAGCACCCAACAAGCGGGCTTTGGAAACTGTCTGTCTAAGTGAGAAGAACTTAAGCGCCTGACATAACATAAATTGCAATGCATTCTGTATGTACAAGAAATAATTCTTTTTTCCCAGAGGCAATGGTAAAGCATTGTGATTTATGGACCTCTGTTTATATTTTTAATCATTTTATTGGGGACTATGCATCACTTATCTCAATACATATACATACACACACACACACACATATATATATATATATATATATATATATATATATATACTGTGCCAAGCACCTTTGCATGCCTGCTATCATCATCATTCTCCAAATATCTGCTTTTCTACTTGAGCCCTTGACATCAGTTTTTCATCTTTTCCCCTCCCTCCTCAACCCCTCCTCTCCCATCAACCCTCAATACTTTATAAATTCTTATTATTTTTGTCATATCTTACAGTGCTTGAAGTCTCCCCTTGCCCACTCCTCCAATGTCCATCGTCCGGATAGGAGGTTATGTGTAGATGCTTGTAATTGGCTCCCCCTCTCTACCCCTCCTTCCCTCTATCCATCAAGTAACTCCACTCTCACCACTTGTCCTGGGGGTTCATTGCTCCTGGGTTCCCCGTATTTCCAGTTTCCCTCTCTACCAGTGTCCAGCTGGATTTGTAAGGTAGAACTGGGGCCACGATATTTGAGAGGAGGAAGCCTTTAAGAACTAGAGGAAAGTTGTATGTTTCATCTCTATTTCACTGCACCCTGACTGGCCTGTTTCCTCCCTGCAACTCTTCTGTAAGGGGGTGTCCAATTGCCCACAAATGGGCCTTGGGTCCCCTCCCTGTTCTCTCCCTCATTCATAGTGATGTGATTCTTGTTCTTTGATGCTTGATACCTGTTCCCTTCAACCCTTGTGATCACACAGGCTGGTGTGCTTCTTCCATGTGGGTTTTGCTGCTTCTGCGCTAGATGACAGCTTGTTTACCTTCAAGTTTTTAAGACCTCAGATGCTTTATCACTTGGTAGCTGGGCACCATCAGCTTCCTCCACTGTGCTTGCCTCTGCACCCATCTGTCTTCAGCAATCATATCAGGAGGGTGGAAACATATTGATATGATTTTTGTTCTTTGATGCCTATTACCTGATTCTTTCCATACCTCATGGTCACACAAGCTGGTGTGTTTCTTGTATGGTGGGCTTTGTTGCTCCTGGGATAGATGGCCACTTGCTTACCTTCAAGCTTTTAAGATCTCAAACGCTATATCTTTGATAGCCGGGCACCATCAACTTTCTTTACCACTCTTTTTCATGCTCCCATATGTCCTTGGAGATTGTCTTGGGAGCACGCAGTGATTTGGTTTTTCCCTGTTTGATGCCTGAGATCTGGTCTTTGGACACCTCGTGGCCACACTGGCTGGTGTGCTTCTTCTGGGTGGGTTTGGCTACTTCTCAGCCAGATGGCCATTTGTTTATCTTCAAGCTTTTAAGACCCCAAATTCCATATCCTTTGATAGCTGGATGCCATCAGTTTTACTCACCACATTTACTTATGTATCCATTTGACTTCAGTGAACATATTGGGCCAGTAAGCATCATGGAATACCAGATTTAAAGAACAAAGTGTTCTTGTATTGAGGGGTGGAAAGCCAAGGTTAGGGGCCTATATTGTGAGTGCTCACCAAAAGAAAATTCACTGTCTCCAGTCCATTGACTTAAATGCACGATGACACCAAGGAAGAGTCTTGGAGACCATCTTGGACAAAGCTTGGACAGAGGGCACCTTAGGATGGGGATAAGAAACTACTTTTAAAGTACTGTGGATATGTTGCCAGAGAGACTGGTTCCTGGGGAATGACATCATGCTTGATAAAGTCAAGAGGCAGGAAAAAAGAGGTAGGCTCCCAAAGAGATGGATTGACACAGTGGCTGCAAGCATGGGTTCACGCATATGGACAATCATGAGGATGCTGCAGGACCAGCCAGTGTTTTGTTCTTTGATACACAGGGTCATTATGGGTCAAAATCAACCAGACAGCACCTTGCAACAAAAGCAGCAACATTGGCAGGGTGAGGATGGGCTTAACATGAATTTATCTGCCATCAGAGAGTGTGTATCAACCAAGATACAATTTGCATGCAGGATGTGAATTTTTTAAAAGTACAAGTCATCCTCCACTAGAATATTTCATTTCCTTCAGGAATGTCTGGTGCTGTTTGATTTATGAATTCAATTAACATGAATCATACACAATTTTTAAGAGTACAAAGGTGATTTTCCCTAAAATCCCTCTGGATTTCATCACAATAATTCTTTGCAAAAGATTGTCCTTATGCAGATGCCCTCTAAGCTGGAAATGTTAATTTTTCAATAAAGATAAATGTTCAATGTAGATTTGTAGCATGTAATAACATTCCCTTGATACAAATATCTCAAAAAATGCTTCATTTTTTCCATATGCACTAGACGCTTTCAAATCAATATCTGAATATTGGTAAGATACTTGATAGATACTGATCATATTTTTTGATAATTCAATGCATTTTAAGCAGTTTACAAATACATTAGATGGCTGAACAATATTTTACATTTCTCCTTAATTAAGAGACATCCTTATAATTCCATGTGCTATTAAAGAAGACTTCCCCTAGCCTAGTGCCCTGTGATGAAATTAGTGGAAGGAAAATCTGAGAATGTTGCAGGACCAGGCAACATTTATTTCTGTTGTACATAGGGTCAGTTATGAATGGAAACCTAACCTGACAGTACTTAACAAAAACAGTGACTGTCAAACTTTGTTGTGTTTTGGTGAGTCGATTCTGCCTCCCAGCAGTCCTATGGAATACTGTAGAACTGCCCCAGAATGCTGTCTTGGCTGTAGATTGACGCATGGAGTGCTTAAGGGATTCAGATTACTGGTTTTTTTCATTTGAAGCCATACAATTAACCTCTGACTGCCAAGATTCTTGTTGTCAGCCATGCTATTTCCAAATCCATGTCATCTCTGGTTGGCCAGTGCCAAACATAGATTCCTGAAGGTTTCCAGAATCTTCTGTCTCCTCCACAATGAGTCACAAAGTCCTTCCATTATCACCAACAAAATGTGTTTTTTCACCCATTTCTATTTCCACTCTATGTGTCCTTGTGAAAGATGCATAATTTTGCCTGTGTAAGTAACCACAAACTTAGCAGTTCTGCCTACAGTCTTGCCTTCCTTGGCTTCTCTTCCACAGAGCTCTCAGAAGCAGCAGCTTCCTAGAACACAAGCCTGGCTATGGAGGCTGTATTGAAACTCATCTGTGGCCTTTCTCCACAGCAAGGATTAAGTTTGTCTCTTTTCTTTCTTTTTTTGCCCCAAGGGAAATAACAGAGGTCGTTTTTTTTTAACAAATAATAAAATTTGAGTTTTTAAGTAAATATTAGATTTTGGCTAGCTTATATACACTGCAAATTTCACAGTTCTCTAGTTCTTAAAGATTATTGGATGAAATAGGGTGATATTAAGAAATATGATTTTTAAATATTGTGCAGTAAAATATATTATACCCCCTTTCCCCCAGGACTGTTCTCTTTCTCTCTCTTCCATGCCTTGCATCAGCTACACCAATTTCCTGCACATCCTACTTTAAATTCTGGATGTGTAGCTTTTGTTTTACATTCTACAGACTAGAGTCTTCCCCTCCCCCTTTTGCTACTGGAAAAGTGTATGCTAATCAATAAAGAGTGCTAAGTTAGTGGAGATTGGGTGTTATTAGGGGCTGGCATGTACAGGCTGTAGGGATTGAGAAATATTTCTGTGCCTTAGTTGCCAGGTGTATACAAAGGGGGAGAGTCTTGTGAGAGAGAAGGCATGTAGAGACCAGGATCCTCATTGCTGCTGGGTCCCCTGGAGTTGGTTGTGACTCATTGCATCCCCCATGGACAACAGAAGAAAAAAGCGCTCAATCTAGTGCCACTGTCCTCACAGTCGTGGATAAGTTCCAGCCCACGTTGCAGCCACTGGGTCAATCAATCCATTTTGTCTGTCCTTCTCACTAACCATGATGTCACTCTCCAGAGACTTGCCTTTCCTGAGAACATGCCCAAAGTATGAGAGACCAAGTCTCACTCTCCTGACTTCTTGTTGTTGTTGTTTGTTGTTATTGTTACACCCGCCTGACTTGTAAGGATCACTCTGGTCATACTTCTTCCAAGAGAGATTTGCTCCTTCTTTTGTTAGTTCATGGTATGTTCAATATTCTTCCCCTGCACACCCATTGAAATGCATTGATTCTTCTTCAGTCTTTTTGGACCTGCCTCATTGAATGTTTGGCGATGCTACTGCTGTTATGTGTCATTAAGTAGGTTCCCACTCATGGTGACCTTAGGTATAACAGAACAAAAACTGCCCAGTTAGTCCTGGGCCATTCTCACAGTTGTTCTTGTGTTTGAGCCTCTTGCTGCATCCACTAGGACAATCCTCTTCCTGGAATATCCTCCTCTTGTCTCTGTCCCTCTAGCCACCTCGTTTGTAGTGATCATTGTGGCTCAGGGTCAGCTTAGTCACTCTCGGCCTTTTAGCTGATCTTATCATTTCAACCCTAAGCTCTTATGCGATTGTTTACATCCTTATTTTCGTACATATGCTTAAATGATCAACTTCAGCTTATTCTAGCAATCATGCAATTTTGCTTATGCTACCAGCTTCATGTTGATATCGCCCCTTGGCGGCTCTTTGCTGTACCATTCGTTTGGGTTGGAACACTTACTGAATTTAGTCATCTCACACAGTTAGCATTCAACACATAGCTAGGCACAAGGGTGTTTGTGGGATGAATTTGCATGGTCAGCCTGTTGGGCAATGAATGGAGAAGGTCTGAGTCTAGCTACAAAGTCCCTGAGCCTCTGATGTGTATGTACTGTCATACAAACTTTGTTTCCTTTACAATTACTATAAACTCCGGAGGAACACACTTTTCATTTTAAATCTGAGGGAACATCAAAAAGAGTTACACAAATGGAAAGGACCTCCAGACAGTACACTGGGAGAGGTACAGTAACATCTAGGTTCTAACCCAGATCGGCCACCCAGTAGCTGTGTAGACCTGGGCAAGCCATTCAATGTCTCTAAGCCTCAAATTTCACACCTGGAGAATGAAGCTAATTCTATATGCCCTACTTTGGAGGGATGGGAAAATCCAATGGGGCTTACAATGCTTGTGAATGAGTTTTGTGGCTCATCAAGAACCAAGCCAGCACAGTCAGGAAGTGTGCAGTGTTTAATAGCCATAGTTCAGGCACACATTCAATATGCTGGCTGCACTAAACTGAAGCGTGCACTCTGGGTATGTGAGAGTGTGTAAGCAACTCACTTTTATGAGGCAGCGAAAATCACATGCACTCATATTCCATGCATGAGTTCTTTGACATAAAGATTAAAACTGTGGAGCCAGACCATGAAAGATTAAACCAAACTCGAGCTTGCTGGTGTAATTCTGACTCAGAGAGTATGTTAACAAGTCCACATTTGTACTTACCTCCCTGTGGAAAGAACTGAGAGTAAATCTCTTTGAAGGTTTCTTCATTAACAACACCACTGGGACATTCCTAGAGAAAGAAGCAGAGAAGCAAAATGAGCAAAATGTTCATAAAAGTGATATTTTTGCACATTTCCAAGCAGATATTCTACTGTGCAAAGCCGCACCAAGAAAGTTCAGCATCCATTCACTGTTTGAATGAGGACAAACACACATGACACACTTTTCTTCATGCCAGTTTTCACAGGTTGAATAAGAATTGCAGATTGCTTATGAGGAACAAGCTTTTCTGAACAACTCCAGAACACACTCCTGGTTTAAGCAATCATATGTCTATTATCAGTGTGGTAAGACAGAGTGCTTTTTCCCCTTGGAGTGGAGATACTGCAGGATGCTGATAATATGGTTTCCACTAAATCTTGCTGGGCTCTGTGTCCTCTGGAAATTTGTTGTAAAATGCAATCCAGGAGAAAATGATGTGCTCCAATGGGGTTTCAGGTTGCTCCCCAAAGCTATAGACAGTCTATTAATTCCCACAAAGAGAAATAGCTAAATCCCATTGCATATTCATCGGTGTGCAATGCTGTTGCATTGCAACAAATGACATTGAGTGACAGACAACTCAAGTATCTTCTTAAACTTCTGGAGAAAGAATTGAAGAGAAACAAGTGTGAGCATGATTCATGTGTACCTGAAGACTGGCTGACCCTGGCCTTGGAAGCTTCTGTTGTAATGTCAAAATACTGTACCCAGTAGGCGAAGTTACCATGTGAGAGTAGAAAATCCCTGAGTCATGCTAATGCTTAACGGCTCCATCAGCTGCTAACAGAAAGTTTGGAAATTTGAGTCCAACCAGAGATATCTTGAAATCAAAGCCTGGGAATCTTGTGAAGATTTGTCACTGTGGTCTTCTGGAGCACAGCTCTACTCTGACAACCAGGGCTCACCAGGAGTTGGCATTTACTTGATTGAAACTTTTAAATTTCTGGTTTCACTGCCCTTAAGGGCTATAATGAGTATGAATCAAGCAATGTATAGAAAACTCTTACCCTTGCATATCCTAATCGCTTATTTAAAAGTTTTATTCATATTCAGTGCCATGAAATCAATTTTCACTCACAGTGAGCCCTGAGGCCAAGTTGAATATCCTGACAAGGTGTTCTGGGAGGAAATTTTTGTGGAAGCTGGTGCCCCCTGCCCGTAGAACCAAGAGGGGTTTACATTGCTAACATTTTGGTTAGCTATCTAGAGCACAGGTATGTTTGTACAATTGCAGAACGCCATCACTTAACGAATCACTCTGAGGAGCCAGGGTGGTCTCCCAGTAAGCAGTAGACTCCTAACCACAGGTCACAGGTTGAAACTCACCAGACGCTCTACGTACAGGTCTGCAGCCTCAAACACCACCTATAGAATTGCTATAAGCAAACAGCCCATCACGCTATGCATTCCATTTTATTTTTAAAAGCTTCTAATTTTTCAAGACTCATAGTTTGTACACTCCAAGTTCCAACCATTAATTGATGTTTGCAGCCGTTTCTTCTCACTTTGCGTCCTGCTCGATCAGCAAAAGAAGGTCCCAAAGGCTCTATTCTAGCAGGTTCCCCCCCCTCCCCCCAACCCGGTGTCATTATGGCCAACTCGACTTGGAGAAGGCAGCTCTTCTGCAGTCATATCCTGAATGCCTTCCAACTTGAAGGTTTCATCTTCTGGCACCCTCTCTGCCAATGTTCAGCCTCTGTTCCCTAGGTTTTCGGTAATTGACAAGGTTTCTATTCTGCCACAGGGTATTCAGCAGCTAATTCCTTTGAGGAGCACAGCTTTTCCTCCATCCTTTGTTAGTCTGAAGTCTCTGCTGAAACCTGCACACTTTGGTGGTCCTGCTGGAATTTGATACAGCCTTCAGCATCACAGCAACCCCCAAGTCACCATAGTAGGACACACAGATCTGTCTCAGAAGAAGTACAGCAAGAATTCTCCTCAAAGGCAAGGCCAGCATGGCCTGCGCCTCATGTGTATTTTGACCACGTTCTCCTTTGGAGAAGGGCATCTTGTTTGGTAAAATGAAGGGGCAGCAAAAAGAGGCTGGCCCCTGACCAGTTGAATTGACAGAGTGCCTGTTATAATGGGCTGAAAGAAAAAATAATAAACTGTGAAGATGATACAGGACCTGGGGTTGTTCATTCTGTTGTCATCCATCTCAATGGGTTGGACCTCTTTCATATCTAACAACAACAACAGCAGCAGCAGCAACAACAAGAGCCTAAATCAGCCATCAAAGGTTTATTTTTTTTAGAAATAATTCCAATAGAGTGGCTAAACCAGAGTCAATGCAGGTCTGATCTAATTCCATGAGCCTAGAATACAGATATGAGTGGTGCCTTCTCCCTAGCAATATAAATCGAATCTACTCTTTCTAATATCATCAAGGCTTACTCTCAAAGGCAGAGAAATGACTGCAATTGTAAATGCCACCAAAGAAGCAGAAAGGCCACCATACTGGAAATAAATGGCAGCAGAAACACAGGAGCCTTGGAGCCATTAATTTATACAAATCTTTTCTCTAGCTATGTTTGATGTCTAACTCATTGATGTCTAATGAGTACATTAGAAATATAGTAGACAGAGAAGGTATTGGGAAGGATACTTTGAAATACAACCCATGTTTGCATAGGAAACTGTTAAAGACATTATTTCCAGGGTGAATTATGGATTCTTCACCTTCTGCCTGACCACAAAGGCTTGCGGTATTTTCCCTGAATCATCAGAACTCTGCTAAAATATTCTAGAAATGGACATAGTAATACACAAATCAGATTTTCTACATTTACAAATTTTCTTAATATTGGTCCACTATTCTAACTGCAAACCCTTCTCCCAAATCACTCTTCCTGGTGTATTTCTGTTATGGGTTAAATTGAACTTCTCAAAATATGGGTCATTATCCCTCTCCCCATGCCTGTGGGCAGAATTATGAAGTGTTCAGTAGGTCTTATTGGAATAGGGTGAGGTTTAATCTTTCATTGTCTTTCCACTTTGCTAAGAGAGATGTCCTTCTCTAGGGACTGTCCTCACCTTACAACATCCAAAGTACATGAGATGAAGCCTTATCATCCTTGCCTGTAAGGGTGTATAACTTTGTATGCTTTTCTTCCTAGACAGGTTTGTGTGTTCTTTTGGTGGCTCATGGATACTTCAACCTTCTTTGTCAACACCATAGTCTAAGTGCACTGATTCTTACTTGGTCTTCCTCATGGGAGGTGAGACTTCAACCACTAAACCCATAAGTTCCATACTGAGGAGATATTTAAAAGTTATATGATATGTGTGCACATTTTCCTCTTAGGTTAATTTAATAATAAGCACTTGTTAATTTGAGTATGAATTCAACTGCTCTTCATTTATTATTTTGATATTTTACATAGCCATTGCTAAAAATTACTTTCGAACAGTGATTATTTGTACCATGTAGAAATTACCTAGTTATTATAGTCGAGTCTGGTGTCTAGAACAGAAGTCTCCTACTTAAAGATGTGTTAACAATTATACTTTGATTGTGTTACATGCTACAGATAAATCATAATTTTTAGTGTATAACTAACATTTAGGAATGAGTACCTTACTTTCTCTGGTACATTTTCTAGATCCAAATGTGTTACAGAATCGTTTTAGAAATCTTTCCTAGAAAATTCAATTGTTTTATTCTTTAACTTTTCATTTCAGATTCATTGATTAATGTTGCAACTAAATAATCTCCTGTGAACTTCCAAAAGGCTGCAGTCTAGCCTGTTGTGGCAGTCACCCAATCTGATGTTAATTTGAAGATTAACAGTGTAGAGGTGAAGTCTAACCTGCCAATGTGGAGATAACCAATGAGAACTCTGTATGGGCATGGCCTTCCCCTGAGATTTCTGGGAAATGTGGAATTCCTTCTTGGAGGTGGGAGACACTGCCTCTCTTGGTTCACTCCCTTGGAAACACTCAACCAACTAGGCTGGTTCCCTGTGAGACATCCCTGAAGAGAAGGCACAAGGACCTACCCTGATGCAACCCAAAACCTGGACTGAGAGAAGCCACATGGAGACTCCTGCCAGCACTAAGATATTTACAACACGACTGAATCCAAACACTTTCTATCCACAGGCTTATGATTGCTCTGCATTTTGCATAATTGCATGTGTACTGTGAGTCTGAAGAGGACTTTATAGATTGGTATCAGACTTATGGGCTAATATCAGACTTATGACCTTGGACTGGACAGGGTTGGGATGTTTTCTTTTCTTTTTTTTTTTCTAGGCATCACTGCCCTCAGGTGGTGGGAGTAGGAGGCCCAGCCTTTGCTCCTGGAAGCTGGAATTGAACCTCCATCCCAGTGGGCCGCAGTCCCACGCACAACCACTACGCCACCAGGGCTCAGCCCGGGATGTTTTCTTAATGTACAATTACCCTTTATATAAAACTCTTTCTTATACACGTAAGAGTTTTTGTGGATTTGCTTCTCTAATCTACCCAGATTAACACACCTGTCAATCAGTTCACAGCTTGATGACCTCATTTGGAGGAGTGAAGAAGATAAATAGCTCATTGGATGCCAGATACACACAGACTCTTTGCTTGGTCTTCCTGCTGACAAGACACATGGAGCTATGCTAACACCCTGGAGCTGGAGGAGCCACATGGAGACCTCTGCCATAGTTCAGATGCTTTTATCACTACTGGATCCACAAGACTTTCCACCACTGGCTTGGGGTCTTCCTGCATTCATTCATTACATGTGTTGATCGGACATATGGGCTAATATCAAACTGGTGGACTTGATTAGGACTGGGCTGGGATATTTTCTCAATATATAATTATTCTTTTATATAAAGCTCTATCTTATACACATATGCATGTACATGGATTTGTTTCTCTGGTCAACCCTGACTAACACAGTATAGGAACCAGCAATCAAGGTTGCAAAGAACATATTGCTGTGGGTAAACCTGTTGCACAAGAACTCTTTACAAGTTGAACAGACAAGTATGTTAATTTGAGGCCTGACCCAAACCATGGGATTTTTGCACTGCCTCCTATGCATGTGGAAATTGGACAATGAATTAATAAATAGTTGATTAAGGAGATCCAATGGCACAGTGGTTGACTGCTAACCTAATGATTAGCCATTCTTCAGCAGAAATAAATGACGATCTGTGCATACATTGTGCAGACTGCTTTTGACGTTATTGTTAGGTGCTGGCCAGTTGGTTCTGACTTCTTGTGACACTTCTTGTGACAACAGAAGGGAACCCTTGGTCCTATGGCATCTGTCCATTTTGGCTGTGCTTCTTCCAACAGAGATGGGTTGGTTCTTTTGGCAGTTCATAACACTTCACCAGGGCCATAATTCACATGCATTGATTCTTTATCAGGCATCCTTATTCAATGTCCAACTTTCACATGCATAGGAGGCCATTGATAATAAGGAACATCCTTGTTTTTTCAACATCGTCAGAAATCTTGTACAGCAGATTTCCCAATACAATATGTCCTTTGCTCTCTTGACTGCTGGTTTCATGAGCATTGATTGTGAATTTAAACTAGGTGACTTCTTCAACAATGTCTAACTTTTCTCCATTTATCACGATGTTACCTACTGGTCAAATTGTGAGTATTTCTGCTTCTTTTAGATGCTCTCAAGTCACCTCTAACTCATAATGAGTCTAAATACAGCAGAATAAAACACTATCCCATCCTGACCCATCCTTATGATTGTTTGTTGAGCCCGTTGGTAGCACTGCCATCTAAGTCCAGCTCATTGGCAGTCTTTCTCTTTTCACTGACCCTCCCATTTACCAAACATAATTTTTCTCCCAGCGCCTGGTCTTTCCTAAGAACATGTTCAATGTACCTGAGACAGAATTTAATCCTGCTCCCTTTTCAGGATTAAAATACATACATAAATAAAGGTTACAACCTATGAAATCCTATGGGACAGCTTTATTTTGTCCTATAGTGTTAATAAGAACTGACATCAACTCTAAGGCACATGACAATGACAGTTGCTAAAATAAAATGCTCAACCATCTATGATATCAAACACATTCATAGGCACGACCTCATCCTAATCCAGTTGGAAATCTGAAAATCAACCCAAACTCACTGCCATAGCGTGAATTTCAACTCATATGGACCTCGTGGAGCAGAGGACACAGTAGAATGCTCCGTAGGGTTTTGAAAATTGCAAGCCTTTTCAGGAGCAGACAGCCTCATCCTTCTCTACAGGAGGGGCTAGTGAGTTTCAGCTACTGACTTCATGGTTTGCAGCCCAAAGCGCAATGCCCTAGGGGCTCCTTGGAAAAAAATATAGGTTCTTTTAAATTAAAGTTTTGCTCTCTCACTTGAAACTAGGGTGGAAAGCTGCCCTTTGAAGTCATCACTTGAAAGCCATCCTCTCAGAAGCATGGAAATTTAAATTTGCCTTGTTATTCTAGAAGTCTAGAAGCAAATTCAAAATGTACATAGGATCTGCAGTGCTGATCACAGTAGATTCTGTCTGTACATAACTGTTTCCCTTTAGAATTGGTCAGGGCAAGGAGCAACCTCTTCAGAGCCTTCCAGTGCTTAGAACAGAGAGTGCTGGAAATATTGACCAAGAATGGATAAATAAAGACTTAGTTTCTTCTAAATTTTTAGGAAATTAGAAAATACATTTGACCTGGTTATACTCCCCAAAGCATGTCTTCATGTTACTAAAACACCACATATATCAAAACATTTTTGCCTCAGTAATTCCCTTGGTCTTTTTCTATTAAATTATGCTCAGCGAGCATTTGAGCGACTCTGTTTGGTTTCCCTCAAAGTCTTCCCTTTCTCTTATATACATCTCTCTCCTTGGTGACCAGAGAGAACAAGAAATGATTATGAAGCAATCTGGAAGGTTGGAGGACCTGTGGCTGCATAGTGCTGATGCGCTGGGTTACTAAATGCAAAGTCAGCAGTTCAAAACCACCCGAAGCTCTGAATGAGTGAGGGTTTTCTACCCACTTCAAGTGTTACAATTCTGGAGATGCATGATGGCAGTTCCATGTATAGGGTTTCAATCAGCCAGAATCTACTTGATGACAGTAAGTATTTTCAAGGACAAGTACTGTTTTATCTCATTTCTCACCCCTGTGATGGTTTGTCATAACTATGGGCATGGAAATTAAAGTGAAAACACCGGAATAAGAAGTACCACTGTGGTTGCAGCACAAAATTGAAAGCCTTAGTGCATTCTATCACAGGGTATTAAAAAGACAACAAGACACATCCCACTTTAATACCCTAGTTGCAGCCAATAGCTTGCAGAACAGAAATGATGATCAAAAAAACCAGAGCTAGTTTTGAATGTCCATTCAATGATTTGTGTGTTTGGACCTTTTCCTAGTGATTTCATTCTCTTAGCCTAAGTATCCACATCTGCAAAATGGTCCATCAGAGATGCTGATGTAACAGGTAGTTAAAATAAGCAAAAAACAGATACACCTATGTTCTCAACAGTAGAAACACGAGATACAATCAACATGCTCAGGGTTTTGCTGCTTCAAATCTGTATGTGAAATTTGGACATTGAATAAGGAAGAAGACTAGATGCAGCTGAACGATGGTGCTGGAGAAGAATGTTGAATGTACCACCGACTGCCAAAAGATCAAACATGTCTGACTTGAAAGAAATGCATCTAGAATATCCCTTATCAGCAAGGATGGCAAGATTTTGACTCATGTATTTTGGCCAAGTTATTAGGAGAGATGAGTCCCTAGAGAAGGACACCATGTTAGGTAAATAGAGGGGCAGGGAGAACAAGGGAACCCCTCAACATGATGAATAGACACAATAACTGTAACAAGAGACTCAGGCTTAATAGCACTTGAGAGGATGGCACAGGACACAGCATGTTTGCTTCTTTTGTGTATGGGGTAGCTATGGGTTGGACACAAAACTATGACGCCTAGCAACAAAATGAGAACAATTTGCACTACCAGCAGTTACCAGCAGTTACATTCTCTGAATGTAGTAGTGGCATCCATCTGGTGCAGGATGATTTGCAGATAGGACAAAAAATTGGTGGAGAATGACTTCTACCGCCATAAGCTCACTCCCTGCTACAGAGTCAATTCCCACTCATAGTGACCTTATAGGACAGATAGAACTGCCTCTGTGGATTTCTAAGACTGCAACTCTACAGGAGTAGAAAGCCTTATCTTTCTCACTTGGAGTGGCTGGTTGTTTCAAACTTCTGAATTTGTGGTTAGCAGCCCAACATATAGCCAATAAGCCATTAGGCTCCTTATATAGCCATGATCTTTGGGAAAAGATGTTAAGAACTGCGTGAAGATCTAGATTCAAATCAGCTCTAGGGAGTGAAGCTGTGAAATATGTTTATTTCATGAAACCTCTGAGGTCATCCAGGATAAGGCAAAACTCCAATTCCTAAGGGAGGGATTCTTTCTACCTAGAGCTCTGCTCTCTATGTGATAAAGGAAATTGTGATATTTACAGTGGAAAGAAACAGGCTAAATAACTAACAAAGAAATGAGTGAAAGTCCCTGAGCCTCTGAGTGGCAGAGCACAGAACATGGGAAATGATGACAGAGTTACACGTGGGGTCATGTAGAGGTAGGTCCTGGCACTGGGGTCAGTGCTTTATCCACAGTGTTTCTTTTTTCATGGAACTTTTGTTGATTTTGCAAAAAGAAGTTGCCACGGCTTTAAAGAAAAGACTTCTTGGGAGTACTCGAAATCTGGAACTCTCCTTGAATTCAACGTAGAGTTGTTTTCCTTAAAGATCTCTGCCACATAATTTCCCAGTTTTGCACCAAATGAGAAGGCTCATTTTGTTAATGTTAATTTTGTCATTTACAATGCAGATGCATTATTTAGACACAAACATTTGTGGGAAAAGAAAGACCCACCAAAATGAAAATAGTGCCCTGGGAGAAGGCCTTGGTATGTGGTTTCCTCAGTCAGAGTGACTTAATATCATTCATTGTATCAAAGTTGCATGCCATACTTGTGGGACCATAAGATGCACTGTCTCCCCTCCCCCCAAAAAAGTGGGGGATAAACGAGGTGCATTTTATGATCTAAAGGTGTGGTCCCCTAGAACATTTGTTTATGACCCCATGTGCCTGTTTACTGTCCATTCCTGTTTGCATGCTGTGGATTGCTCTGTGTTCAAGGGAAAGACTCACCTCCTGGAGTCTCAATGTCAGTCAGGTCACATGATTGGCGCAGCACATGCCTCCCCTCCTTTGTTAATGAAAGAGATGATGGTTCTTAGCACTATTGTTGAGTTTATACTGTTAAAAATTACCGTATTTTAATAAATATTTTAGTGTACTGGTACTATTTGGTTTAGAATATTTTTTCTTGCTTTCCTGATTTAAGAACTGGGTGCATCTTATAGTCCAAAAACTAGAGCATGTCAGAAGTTCTTTATGGCTTCCATAGAGTCCATACTCTGGGTGGCACCCTCAGGCTGTTGGGTGGATATGGGACTTAGAGTCCTCTTCCAAATTGGCAACACTCAGTTCCATGTGGCTGTAAAACTGAGATCTTCATTTATAGTTGTCTGCCAACACTCTGTCTGCCATGTGTGGATTCATGGGGAGTCATCAAGCTACCACTTGTTGGTCAGTTTGCCGTATTGTGGTGATTTGCATGTTGCTGTGATGCTGAAAGCTATGTCACAGATGTTTCAAATACGAGCAGGGTCACCCCAAGTGAACACGTTTCAGCAGAGCTTCCAGACAAAGAACAGACTATGAAGAAGGAATAGACTGTCCACATCTGAAGACACTGAAAACATCATGGGTATCATTGAAACCCTGCCAGATACTGAAAATCTAAAAGGAGAACAGAGGTGGTGCTAGAAGATAACCCTGTCTGGATAGAAGGGGCTGACAATATAACTGAGAAAGAGGGACCTTCTATAAGCAGAATTGACTATAATGACGTGAGTAGAGGCAAGTCTGTGGGAACAAGGTATTGTCACCTTCACATGTCAATGGGGTAACCTTCAAAATGAGAAAAAAAGGGCTGCCAAAATCTATCAACAATCAGATGATAGGAAGTATGAATCTAAGAAATTGGTAGTCATCAAAACTGCAATGGAAAACATAGAGATCCATATTCTAAGCATTAGTGAGGTGAAATGGACTGCTACTGGCCATTTTGAATCAGAAAATCATATGGTTTACTATACTGGGCATACCACAATCTAGAGCAGTGGTTCTCATCCTTCCTAATGTCACGACCCTTTAGTACAGTGCCCCGTATGCAGCTACTTCATAACTATTATTTCGCTACTGTTATGAATTGGGTGACCCCTGTGAAAGGATAATTTGAACCCCAAAGTGGTCATGACCCACAGGTTGAGCCATGCTGCTCTGGAGGATTGGCCTTGGACACCTTGTCAAAAGACATTTCAAGATTTATCATAAAATACCATGCTGTCTGGGATAGCACTATATCCATCTGCTTTCAAAGAAACTCAATAAAAACCACTGTTGATCAAGTTTATGCAACGATCACTAAAGTTAGTGAGATAAAAATGGATAACTGAGGTGCGCCTGACTCAAGCCCTGCTACTTACACCTTTGAAGGTGAGTGTTGGCTACGGAACAAGAAAGACGGAAGAAGAATGAATGCATTTTCCATATGGTGCAGGTGAAAAATAATGAAGTACCATGGATGGGCAAGGGAACGCACCAGTTTATCTTGGAAGCAGTACCACCAGAATACTCCTTGGAGGCAAGGATGTCGAGACTTTATCTTACATAATTTAGACATGTTGTCAGGAGACATGTTCTCCAGCTCCTGGAGAAGGATGTAATGTTTGGCAATGCAGAAGGGGAGTGAAAAGGACAAAGCTATCTCAGGAGATGGGTTGACACAGAAGCTGTCAAAATGGACTCAAACATAAGACTCTTTGTGAGGGTGGTGCAGGCCCAGGTGAAGCTTTGTTCTATTGTACACAAGGTTTGTTGTGAGTCAGAATGGACCGTTCTGGTATATTCACGGAAGCTTTAAGGGTCTGTAGGAGTGGGAGGGGGGTTAGGTAAAATGAACCTATAATGATGACTCACGGTGTGCTGGGTCCTGGCCCAGATAATGTAGGAGGTAGAGGTGCTCATTACATTTTCTTCACAGAAAGACAAATTAGATATTTTCTCACATTATGTATATGACTCCAGGGAAGAGAGAGTAAGATAGCTTTTAAAGGTCTGACAGAGACTTCGTAGTGGAACTGAGGTTCAAACCTGTGTTTGAAGGCAAAGTCTTTGTATTTTGCTAGTCTGACTCCATGAAAGGAAAAATCAATATACAGCAAAAAAAAACAAAACAAAACAAAACCAACAAAAACCTACTGCCACCAAGTTGATTTTGTTTCTTAGTAACTCTAGTTCGGGGTTTTGAGGCTGTAAATCTTTAGGGCAGCAGATTTTTCTCATCTTTCTCCCTTGGCGAAGTTGGATGGTTTGAACCTCTAACTTTACATTTTGTTGTCCAGTATTTACCTGACAACACTGTCAGGGCTCCTTCAAGTATCACTAACTCACTCTAATCCTTAGTGACCCAATACAGGGTTTTGGAGCCTGCAAGTCTTTTTGGAAGCACCTTTACCTCTCTGCCATGGTTAGCAACCCCACACCTGCCCCACAGCACCACCAGAGTTTCCTTCATGTAACTATCAACAAAGTTAAAATAAAAAAAGGAGAGCGTTTCTGTCCCACTGCTTCTCAACTTACGCATTCACTTAAAGTATCTTTAGTCAACCATTCAACACATAGCTATATATCTAACTCTTAATTGTGTATGGGGTCTTAGTAGGAGAAATACAGGGCATTCTACTCCTATAAACAGTGACAGCCTCAGAAGCCCTCTTTTTTATACACACAGGAGTGTCTATGAATATGAGTCAGTATTGCTCCATGACAGTGATAGGTCTTGCAAACGAATCAGTAGGTATGTTCCCACCTTCTTTTAGAGCCAGTCTATGGGGGAAACAGAAGTGAATCAAATATTCACTCAAATATATTTCACAGTGTTTGTGGCAGGTGGACAATCTGTTGTCAATTTGAGACTTACGAGTGAAGGAGTGGAGGTTAGATCTGTCAATCAGATTGCAGCTTGATGACCGCATTTGGAGATAAGTAGGTCTTTGGAGATGGGACACACATTAACTCCCTGGGAGACATTGTAGCTGACAAGACATATGGAACTGTGCTATGAGTGGAGGAACCACATGGAGACCCCTGTCAGTGCTGAGATGCTTCCACTGACACTGGATTGATCCACTAGACTTTCTACACACTGGAAATCTTCCTGCATTCAGCATCATTGCATGTGTTTTGTGAGTCTCAAAAGGACTTTAAAGATCTGATACATGGGCTAATGTATGATATCTGGTATCTGATATATGGGATAATATTGGAGTTGGGGGCTTGATCTGGACAGGGTTGAGATGTTTTCTTAATGCACAATTATTCATTATATAAAGCTTTTTCTTATAAACATAGGAGTGTCTATAAATGTATTTTTCTAGTCAACCCAGATTAACACAGTGCTACCCATTGCAGTACACCAGGACAAATGCAATAATGTCTTGAATGCTTATTCAAACATATCAGAGGCAGGGAGATGGAGGGTAGCCAGTCAAATTTCCCGACCAATTTCTCTTTATGTTATTGCTTCCCTTCCAATTGCTTCTTTGGGGAAAGAGGATGTAGGACACGGTCAATCAGAGCTCCCAAGTCTTGTATCACTCACTTTTGAACTTGCCCCTTAACAGTAATTCCAAGAAAGGAATTTGGTAGCACAGTTCAGATCTGAAAATTTCTTTCTCAGAATTACTGTTAAGGGGCAAGTTCAAAAGTAAGTCTTTTATAGTGTTTCTGGCACTGCACATCTTTTCTTATTATTATTTTTAATCATGTCAGCTCTTATCACAATCCATCCATCCATTCATTGTGTCAAGCAAATTAGTAAATATGCTGCCATCATTTTCAAAACATTTTCTTTCTACTTGAGCCCTTGATTTCAGCTCATTTTGCCCCTCCCCTCATGAACTCTTGATAATTTATAAATTATTATATTTTCCCATCTTACACTGACCAATGTTTCCCTTCACCCCATTTTTCTTTTGTCCATCCCCTGGAAGGGGGCTCTATGTCAATCACTGTGATTGGTTCCCCCATTCTTTGTCTACTTTCCCTCTCCCTTCACTGTATCTCTACTCCCATTACTGGTGCTGAGGGGTCTGTCCTGGATTCCCTGTGTTTCCAGCTCTTATCTGTTCCAGTGTACATGCTCTGGTCTAGTTGGATTTATAAAGTAGAATTGGGGTCATAATAGTGGGGGGAGGAAATTTTAAAGAACTAGAGTAAAGTTGCATGTTTCATTGGTGCTATACTGCACCGGATTGGCTGGTCTCTTCCTTGTGACCCTTCTGTAAGATTTCCAATTGTCTACAGATGTGCTTTGGGTTTTAAGTCCACCTTTCCCCTCGTTTCCATTGATATGATGTTTGCTCTGGGTCTTTAATGTCTGATACCTGATCCCAATGACACTACATGATCACGTAGGCTGGTGCATTTCATTCATATGGGCTTTGTTGCTTCTCAGCTAGATGATGGCTTGTTTATCTTCAAGCCTTTAAGATCCCAGATACTATATCTTTTGTTAGCTGGGCCACATCAGATTTCTTCACCACATTTTCTTATGCACCCATTTTGTCTTCACCAATTATGTTGGGACGGCAAGCATCAGAGAATGCAGGGTCATTAGAACAAATTGTTCTTGCATTGAGGGAGCATTTGGGTAGGGGCCCAATATCTGTCTGCTGCCTTAATATTTACCATATAAGTATATGTACACAGATCTATTTTCCTGTCCTTTTATGTAGATGTATTTACAAATGTACATGTCTCTATCTAAGTTCTATAAATTTCCTTTCTTTTATTTCCTTGATTTTTCTCTTCTTTCCTCTTGTCCACTATCATGCACCTCTTGATCCCAGGAGACTTTCACCCATAGGGCTGCTCCTAGTGGATTTGAACTGCTGACCTATCGGTTAGTAGCCCAATGCCTAACCTGAGGGTTATAGGGGTCAATATAGTTCCCCCTCACCTCATTGCCATGGAGTCAATGATGATTCACAGCAAGCCCCCTGTGGGGTTCCCACACTGTAACTGTTTATGGGATTAGAAAGCCTCATCTTTCTCCCTCACATCTCCTGGTGGTTGTGTACTACTGAGCACGTGGTTCACAGCCCAATGCTTATGCATTACACCACCAGGGCTCCACTGTCTATCCCCGTATCTAGGGCGATTTCTAGGAGCATCCCTGAGACTCCAAAGCTCTGGTACAGGGGGAAGAAATACTGTTTGGGTTTATTTACATTCCGTTTGTTGCCTATATTTGAGCTTCTTCTACTTCTCTTCATCTTTTCCTTTGCAGGACTTATCCTCTGAAAGGACAGTCAGGGCTGGTGTGATGCACTGCTGCGAGGAAAAACTTGCCAGAGCCTCAGGGCTTCCACACTCACCAAGGGGAGGCTTGTAGCGACTCCTTCCCTTCCCAGAGCCCCAGATTTGTCACCCTCTTCCAGCTCGTTGCTTGTTTAGTGCTTTAAGGGGCACATCACAGGGTTCTCTGTAGCTCTGTTGCAGGAGATTCTCTGTGTTTGATGACATTTTTAAGGCACAAGAGGGCAGCAGTGCCCTCCAGGACAGCTGGAAGCTAGATTTCCAACTCCCATTTTCCAGGAATGGGCCTTCCTGAAACTTGGTGCAGGTCCGGGAAAAGCAATTTCTTTTTTTAATGAAACTGACCATGAGCTTTGGTCTACATTTTGTACACCAACTATTTCCAGGGAAAAGGGTGAGAGGCACAGGGGCTGCAACAACGGCTGGAATATGACGACTGTAAGGATGGAGCTGGACTGGGCGGTGCTCCATTCTGCTTTACACAGAACAGAACAGGGATGAAATGGACAGTGTCTGCCTGCAAACGCATGCTCATTACCCAGGGGGAATATTTTTGCAGTGCCAGTGATCATTAAGAAACCGCTAAGTTTTTGTTTATTTTGGTTAGCTTTCATTTAAGGGAGGTCATTAGATGAGGAGGCTTGAAAAAATGCAAGGACACATTCCATTACAGTGTTAATCTATTTTTGCCCCAGAGAGTTTAGAAGTCCCCTCATGCTTATCCTTATACTGTTTTACTTACTTATTGAACCTCAGGGTTGTTTGCTTTTCACAATCATGAACCAGTCTTTAATCCTCTTAGCTATTGTTCTAAGATGTGGTGTTTGGATTTGACAGCCCTGATTGTCATATCACCCATCTTACTGACAGCAGTTCAAAACTAAAAGCCTGCTCCTGGAGTGAACTATGAGGCTTTCTACTTCTGTAATGAGCTCCACTCTCAGAAACCACGGGGACAGGTCTGCTCTCTCCCAGAGGGCTGCTGTGCGTTGGAACTGCCTCCACAGCAGGGAGAATTGTGGCTGGAACTCTGAATGTGTTTGCTCAATTCAGAGATTTTCGGTACACTCATCCTTCATGTACTCATGACATATTTGAGTGGCACACAAACATTAAGAGAGATGAGGAACTCGTACTTCCAAAGACTGAAGGGTTGGACTTCTAATCAGTGCTACAAAGGAAGGTAAGACTCCAGGAGAGATTGAGAGAGAGAGAGAGAGAGAGAGACTGTAGTCATGGAAATGTATGAGGGTAGACTTGCTGGGGAAGTGAGGACTAGGCAGTTAGATACCCAAGGGTGAATAGAAGTTAGAATGGGAAAGAATTAAAGGAAAAGACTGTACTGAAATCCTTGGTATGGGAAGGCCAGTGATGTGTTCTAGCAGTCCAGAGATAGTGTGTTAGGCTGATTGTTTAGAGAAACAAATCCAGTGACACTCATCTACCAATGAGGAAGTGTTTCATATCAAGAAGTAGCTTTATATCAAGAAGTTCATCTAAAGCCCCCAAGTCAGATATTAGTCTATATGTTCCTCTTCAGACCCACGTAGCTGCAGGCTAATGACACAAAAACTTGAAGCACAAAGCAGGAGGATATCAGGTTGGGATATCAGTTGTGTGGTCCCAAAGTTTGTGGAAACATGACAGGGCCCAGATAGCTCTCATGGTCGTGTAGGCCACATGGGGAGACAAAAATCCCAGCAAATAGGAAGGCTTATTGGCCAAGAGAGGCAGTTTTAATGTCTCTCTTTCTTACATCAAAAGACTTAAGGCACCAAGAACATGGTATCAGGCTTCGACCTGATTGACAGGTTGGGTTTCACCCCTACACTTCACTTTCATACACTTTAAGTTGAAATCAAATCATCCAGCTGTCACTTGTTCCCTGAATATCATGGCCTAAGTTAAGGTTAGTTAACTCAAGGCCTGCTAGTTATGTCAAGGATCAGTGGTCTTTCCCATTTCTAGGAAAGGAATATGGTGTTTGCTTCACAGGAGGGGATTACAGTATACTGTACATCTGGCTTCTTATTCATAATGAACATTGATGTTACTGCTTTATTTACATACATACTTACCTGTATGGGGGCTTCAAATAGCCCATGGCAAAATTTCATTATCTTTTTTTTATTGACATGGACTTCACATATACAACTCAATTGTTCAATCATATTAAGAAGAGTTGTGCCATTATCACCACAGTCGATTACAGAACATTTTCTTTTTTTTTGTAGTTACTGTTGTTCGCTCCCTGTTTCACCCCAGCCTCCCTGCCATGTCCCTGGGTAATTATTAATCCAGTTATTCTCTCTACATAATTACCTATCCAGGATTACATGCACCGAATACAAAATAAAACAGAATCAAGAAACAAGCATACAAGCAAAATCTCCAACAACGACAAAATACAATAGGGAAAAGCCTTAAATAAAAAAGAAGCAGAGATAGGCGAATTGTAAATCCAGTAGCTATTGACAAAAAAAGAAGTACATACAGCTGGATGCAAGCTATGTCGAGGCAATAACTTCACAGTTCTGATAGTTTAATAAAGGTTCAATAAATTTTCAGGATAGAAAATAGAAGAAGGAAAAGAAAGCAGAAGGTATTAGAAAATGGAGCAAAATTGAAATGGGTCCAAAGGGAGATCACATGATAAGGTGTCACATCGTAATCTAACAACATCTGCCATCATGGACTGTACAAGCTCTCTGTCTCAGAGCAAGGTTATTCACCTCCCTGACTACATCAGAGGTATTTCTCAGAGGCTTAACCCACATTAGCATGCTGCAAATGGATTTTGGGCTTCCACTGTCCTCCATAACCTTCCACAATCCCGAGTTCAAAATAGTCTCCTTGTACAGTGTACAATAAGCTCCTTACCACGTTTTAGATCATGAATTCTCCTCACTTTCTGTTTGGCTGACAAACAGCTGACTTTCAAACCCTACTGTATATTTATTCAGCATGTACTTCACAGAGAACACTCTGCTGTGGGCTGTAAACATAGTCCTTAATCTCACGGAGTCTTTCCACTGATCAGTTTTTATAGTCTTCGTGGGTGTGAAGCTATTTCAGTGGAATAAGAAGTTTAAACATACTGGGAATTCAAGCTCATGATCTTTACTTCTCCAGACATAAAAACAAAAACAAAACCGATAAAGTCATGCATAGGCAAAATAAACTACAATGACCATGACTTACCAGGGCAAAGTACAGAAATCAGAATGATTAATTCATAAGCAGAAGTTACTTTTTAATCTTTTCCTTTTTTGCTTTCATCTTTTTGTCAGTCATCAATCAAAATGATATCTTATTTTTATTTTTTTTATCTTTTATTTTTCTATGTAGAGCACAATCATTTGTCATTTCAAGCCCTAATAATGTATTCATTACATTACTTTAGGAGGTCTTTCTTTCTGGAATGATGGAAAGCTATTCGATCTAGCTTATTATATTCATAATTATACCCTGTAAGTGGAACTAGTCTGACTCTCAATCCTTTATGTTTGCTTGTCATATATATAACTTTCTAGGGTCAGGTATAAATATGAGGTTGAAAGTTGATCAAATAGTATGCGCATCTTTTAGTTAAAATTTCCCACATATCTTTGAAGCCCGTTTCTGTGTATATGCATGTGTGTATAAGTATTTAGCAACATAAGATATAGCCTAGGCTATAAGTGTGTATATATGCACAACACACAAATATGTCTAAAGGGAGCCCTTTTTTACACAGTGGCTAAAGTGTTGAGCTTGTAGACAAAAGAGAAGTTGTTGAATCCTGCTCTACAAGAGAAGGGTGAGGAAATCTGCTTTTATAAAGATTTAGAGCCTAGAAAATCATGTGGGGTAAATCTCCTCTCTCCTCTAGAACAGTAGGAATTGACATCCAGGCTGTGTTTGGTGTGGTTTTTGAAACATATATATATCTTGATTCCTCAAAATGATTTAGACACCCCAGGCGTGTCAAAAAGCTATTAAATCACAGAAGACTCACCACTTTCATTGTTTTTTTCCCATTTCCATCTCCACATTTCTCAATTTTAGGGCTTGCAGATATTTATTTACAAATATGCTGAAGACATTATTTCAATCAGCTGGAGATCCTTGTCAAAACTCATGTTATATTAACACATTATTAAGTTTGTGATAACATGACTTTACTTTCTCTAGTGAGGCATGAAGCCACCAGTCTTATGTTCTTGCCACATAATAAAGGAAAAACAATTCATGCTTCTTTGTGTCTCAATATCACACAAATATTTCCATTTTCTGGCTCATCAGTTGTTAACTTTAGGGCTACCCAGAGAGAGATACGTATTTGCATTTAAATCATGCTACCTGGATTTTATGTTTTCTCTGTTCCTTGCTATTTTCCTTGGAAGATGAGGAGTCTGAATGGTTTGGTCCCTATGCAGTTTCTCAAAAAATAGCAAATCCCTTTGCCCATTAGACCCAGTGAGAAGAGGAGTATTTCCTCTGGTAGTTATAATGATCAGTCACAACAGGACATTTCTAGAGAAAGAACTGGAATGACGAATTTGAGTTTCTATAGATAGTATGTTCTTGTTCTCACAGTTAATATTTTCTTGTATAAGCATCATTCCTCTCCAGCCTCAATCAGAGACAAACTGTCCCCTCCCTAGAAGTGTGTGCTACAGAGGACAACACTAAACCCACAGTTTGGGGAGAGAGGCCTGCCTGCCACGACCCCCTGAAAGCCAACCCAGAAGGTAAAAGGGAGAGTGAGGCACCAGACTGCACACTGGCACACCAAGTCCTGAGGACACCGTCCCTGCAGGAGCTACTAAGGCACAGAGAGGACTGTAGGACTAACAACAGCTTGAGACAGCAGGGAGCATCCCATGATAGAGGACAATACGAGGCACACACAGAGAAGAATAAGCCTGATCTGATCCCCCTACAGACAGTGAACCAAGAAGGGAACTTATCAGTGATGAGAGCCAAGCCAAGCCATACAGTCACAAAGCCCCCGAGGAACCCCCAAAACAAACTTCAGGTTAGGAGGGGTAGTTCCAAAATCTCCCCAGAACTGGTGGGGAGATAGTCAATAGACAGACTTGGAAATATGCATGCTTTTTGGTGGTTTGGATTTTTGTTTTTTGCTTAGGCTACCCGCCCCCCTTTAATTCAACCTTTTGTTTTGTCTTCATTATTGTTGTTTTGTCGAACTATATAAGATAGACATGGGAAGCAAGCCCAAGGAGAAAGCAACAGAACTGATGGTTCTGGAGGACTTGGGAAGAGGAGGGGGTGGGAGAAAGGAGCAGTAAACACACAATGCCATAGACAGGAGAACAACTAGGGATTTAAAAAGAGCAAGGAGGAGGGCGGGAAGATCCTGGGTTCCTCAAGCAGCAGCAATCTCCCTGCCAAGGGGTTACTAAGAGGTGGAAAAAAAAGGCGAGCATGATGGTGGGAAAAGAGGAAGGTAAAAGGAAACAGAGGAAAGCTCTAGGAAGCCAAGCTGTGGTTAGAGGGAAAAAAGAGCAGCTGATACCAAGGGCTCAAAGAGAAAGGGAATGTTTAGAAAATAATGATGGCAACTTATGTACAAAGATGCAGCTATTGTCAGATTCGGGTTTTTAGTCCTTAGTCAAACCTGTGAGTTTATCTAAGGTGGTGATGACTGAGGTGTGTTTCTTTTTTTTTGAATAGGGTGGAAAGAGATTTCGGTATTTTGTTAAAGTATAAGGAAAGAACTGGAAGACACAACGTGATTACAGACACCGGGAAAGAGAGATCAAGGTATCAGACAGGATTGGGATTTAGAATATAAGCTTTTTTTTTTTTTTTAAGAGCATCTTCTGTCTTTCAGGCTGGAAGAAATGAGTCAGGAAGCAGATATTCACCCGTTGTCAGACTCACTGTGCAAGACTGTACTCTAGGTGCGGAGAGAGCGCTAAAGAATGAGCACCTAGACCACATTCCCCTGGCTAGTAAAAAAGTCAGGTGACTACAACCACCGGCTCAAGCGGTGTGAGGATGGGGAGGGACTGGGCAGCGTTTCATTCTCTGTTGGGCACAGGATTGCAGTGGGTCGGACCTGACTGGGTGGCATCTAACAGCGATCACAGCAGCGAGGAAGAACAGATGCATCCATGTGGTTCTTCATGTTGGGTGACATTGAGTTGACTGCAACTCATAGAGACCCAGAGTACAAGAGAAAGAGACACAGGCTGGTCCTGTGCCATCCGCACCCATAGCTGCCATGTTTGAGCCTGTGCTTGCAGTTACTGTGTCAGTCCACCCCCTTGAGGGTAGTCCTCAATTTTGCTGCCTTCCTGCCACATCAAGTCTTTCCAGTGAGCAGATCTGATAGCATGCCCACCAAACTATGTGAGATGGCATCTAGTCACCCTCATTTCTAAGGAGCATTCTAGTTGTACTTTTTGCAAGTGGATTTTGCTTGTGCTTCTGAGTGTATCTTGGTCCATGGTACTTCCAATATTGTCCCTTTGAGCCCTTGGTATCAGTTCCTCTCCCCTTGCCCATGAACCATTGATAAAGTATAAATTATTATTATTTTCATATCTTACATGATCCACTGACTCTCTTCACCCACATTTCTGTTGTTTGTCCCTCATTCTCACAGTGATTCCTATGCTTTAAATGCACTCCCTTTCCTTTTTGTTTTTTTTGTAGGCGATAACAACTCAAATTCAAATGCTGGGGTCTTATAACAGTCTGCAGTTTCCTTTCTTAAATGGCCTTATTTTTATATCTGTCACCACAGAATTGAATTCCAATCCCTATTCTGTTTGACCCCACTCATCTGTCAGCTTGCTGTGCCATGGAGACTTGCCTATTGCAGCCATGCTGGAAGTTATGCCACCTGTATTTCACATATCAGCAAGGCCACCCATATGTAACAGGCGTCAGCAGTGATTTCAGGTGATAAAAATACCAGGAAGAAGGAATAATTGGTTCACTTCTGAAGGAGTAGCCACGGGGAAAAAATTGAATAGGAACCATATACATAGTGCCAGAAGATGAGTCTCTCACATTGGAAGGCACACAAAATACTACTGGAAAAGAGCTACCAGTTCAACACAGCGTCTAGCTATAATGGCCTGGATGGAACAAAGCTCTTAGGACCTTCATATGCTGATGGAGTTCAACTCAAAATGAGACAAAACATTCGCAAATATTCATGAAAAATCAGAATGCTGTACAAAGGATTTGTAAAGTCTTCATTCGTGCTTCCTATTCTATCTGATTGTGTTCTAATATGCATTAAAGGTTTATTAAGGAAATTCACAAGTATTAATGCCAATGAGAAATGTTCAGGGTTGAGTTTTATATCAGCCTATGCTGTAAAGTTTACAGTTTGCTAATAAATGCTTCAACAGCCACAATGTGTGCCCAGAGTTATGCCACTCCAGTAAGTAACAACATGAAGACACTCTCCTATTTCCATGGTCCACAAGTCAAACTCTCCAATTAAGTGCCCAGAGGGACCCCACTCTATCATTCAGGCTTCTGTACAAAAACACCCAACTTTCTCTGAGACTTGAGAAGTCCATCACTCTGTTCCATGCTCTTACTCCTGGTTTTGCTGCTGCTCCTCTGATGGTACAGCTGATGTAGGCAGCTCAATGCAAAGGATACTCAGGTCCAAGGGGTCTACTCCTCTCTGTTCTTTCTGGCAATGGGATCCCTCCTACTGCTTCTTAAAGAGGTCATTTTATAGACAGCAGGAAGGCACTGCAGGGACTCCAATTACTCACAGGTCAATCCTCTCAGTCTCGTCTCCACCTTCTTACCAGACCCAGGGGGGAAAAGGTTGTTTAGTGAGTATTAGAGACTTTGACTAGAGGACACACATTAAATCATTACTGCATCTGCATATGAATCGACAAAAACTAGAAGTTGTCAAAAAGGAAATGGAACACACAAAGAATGGGTTTGAATTGTAGTGTTGAAAAGAAAATCAAAAGTACCATGGACTACTAGAAGACCAAACAAATCTTTCTCAGAAGTCAAGTCAGAATGCTCCTTAGGAATAATAATGGAGGGACTTGGGTTCCTGTACTTTGGATTTGTTTTCTGCACAGATCAATCCTTGGAAAATGACGCCATGTCTGGTAGAGTGGAACAACAGAAAAAAAGAGATGGATGAAATCTGAGGTTAAAGCAGTAGGCTCAAACATAACAACTAGTGTGAATGTCACTTAGGACTGGGCAGTGTTTGATTCTCTTATACCTAGGGCCCTTAAGAGTCAGAGCTGATTGCAAGGGATCTAAAATGAGAAACAACAACACAGCAACAACTTTGATGCTCCACCAACTAATAGTTAACCCCAAAATATTAGTTTGTTTGAGTTGGAAAAGCTCATCACATACAATTTCAATTTTCATATGGGGAATCTGAGGTCAAGAATGTTACATGATCTGTTAACGTCTAATCTTCACAGAGCAATACTGAAACAAACTTCGCAATCAATAGGGCTTTCTCTATTAATTCAACTCTGCTGTGCAAGACAGAAATTAATGAAGACATATGGGGTTTGCAGGTCTAAAATGATCTTCCTTCTTCACCAAACAATCTTGTCAAGATGGGAAATAACATTTTTATTTTGTAGCTAATAGAATACATGACTGAAAGCTTATAAAGTATTTGTCTATGTATGCATATGTATGTAAATAAAACAAGGAAGCAGAGAAACTTTGGGCCTTTACTTAAATCTTACCTCATTACAAGAACAGTTTGTTCCAATAATGTGACACTGTATGATACCTTCCTGACAGATCCCTGGAGATAAAATGAGTATGTAAGCAAATACGGTAAAGAAAAGTGATGGTGCTTGATTAATAAAATATATAGTGCTTGGATGCTTAAAGACTTGAGTTAGAAAATCGAGCATCTAGCAGGGAAGCAACAAAGTCAGAAGTTCAAAACCAAAAGAGTAGACTGTAATGCTGGTTGCAATCATAACCAAACTGACACCCTCCTTAGAAAGATGTGCTGTAAAGGACAATGCTAAAACTACAGGTTGGGGAGAGGGGTCAGCATGACACATCCACATGGAAGCAAACCAAGAAGGAAAAAGAGAGAATGAGGGTTGAGACCTCACATCAGCACACAAAGTCCAGAGGATGACATCCTTGCAGGAGCTGCTAAGGCACAGAGGGGTAGGGCTTTAGGACCTACAACAGCTCAAGACATTATCTCCCCTCACTGAAGCATACCGAGACAGAGGACAATACTGGGATGCACAGTGTGAAGTTAGTCTGGTTTGGACCCCCTGACAGCAAGAACCAAGAAGGGAACATAACAGGAGCAAAGCAAAGCCACAAAGTCCCTGAGATGCCTACAAACAAACTTCAGACTATGGGGTTCTGGAATTCCCCCAAGAACTGTAGGGAGGTAGTCGTGAAGGTCAGCAGAAAACTTGGAATTAGGCACACATTTTGAGTACTTTTGCTACTTATTTTTCTTATTTTTTCTCTTTTTATTCATTCTTTTGTTTTGTCTCTGTTATTGTTGGTTTTGCCTACCTATAGAAGATAGGCATGGGAAGCAAACTCAAGAAGAAAGCAATGGGACCAAGTTCTGAAGGGACCTGGGAGGGGAAGGAGGCAGGAAAAGGGAGTGCTGTGCCAACAACAGCAAAAACAGGTGGAAAATTAGGGAACTAAAATCAACAATGAGGAGGATGTGGAGATCCTGAGGTTGTTGGAGCAACACAATGTAGCTGAAAGGAATTACTAAAAGGAAGATGGGTGACTGTGATGGTAGGGCAAGAGGGAAGCAAAAGGAAACAGAAGCAGCCTGTGTGATCATGAACTGTTTAAGGGGTCAGGCATCAGGCATCAAAGAACAAAATATCATATTGTTGTGGGCTCACCTTCCTAAGACAATGACTGAAGATAAATGAGTGCATAAGCAAATGTGATGAAGAAAACTGATGGTGCCCAGCTATCAAAAAATAATGTCTGGGGTCTTAAAGGCTCGAAGGTATAACAAGTGACCATCTAACTTAGAAGCAACAAAGCCCACATGGGAGAAGCACACAAGCCTGTGTGATCATGAGGAGATCTGGTGTCAGGTATCAAAGAACAAAAAAATCATATTATTGTAAATGAGGGAGAGTGCAGACTGGGGACCCAAAGCCCATTTGTAGGCAACTGGACAAACCCTTACAGAATGGTCATGAGGAAGGACAAACTAGTCTGGGTGCAGTGTAGCAATGATGAAACATACAGCTTTCCTCTGCTTCTTAAATTCTCCTCTCCCTTCTGCCCCCTCAAGATGATCCTAATTTTACCTTACAAATCTGGCTAAACTAGAGGATGGATGTACAGTGGCACAGATAGGAACTGGAACCACAGGGAATACAGGACATATGAACTCTTCAGGACCAGTAGTAGGAGTGACAACACTGAGAGGGGGGAGGGAAAGTGGGGTAGAAAGAGTGAACTGACTACCAGGATCTACATATAATCTCCTCCCTGGGAGACAGACAACAGAAATGTGGGTTAAGGGACATGCTGGACAATGTAAGATATGACAAAATAATAATAATTTATAAATTAACAAGGGTCCATAGAGGGAGTGGGGAGCAGGAAAGGAGAGGAAAAAATTAGGAGCTAATACCAAGGGCTCAAGTGGAAAGCAAATATTTTGAGACTAATGATGGCAACAAATGTACAAATGTGCTTAACACAATGGATGGATGTGTGGATCGTGATAAGAGTTGTATGATTCTCCAATACAATGACTAAAAAATCCCCACTAGGATGATAAATTAAAAAAAAGAAGAAAAGGAAGCAGGGGAAATATGTAGGAAGCAAAGCTATGGCTATAGGATAAACATGGTTGTGTTAGTGTGGGTAGACTAGAGAAACCAATTCATAAGCACACATATGTATATAAAAGAGAGATTCATATACAAGAGCAACTGTACATTAAGAAAACATCCTAATTCTGAATATTTAGGAAGTAATAGATTTTACATGTATTTAATGTGACTTGTGGATGAATTTGGAAAACCAAATAAGACAAACATTGACTGGTTTATAACATCCCCACCCCCAATTTTGATCATATTATGTGGCTTTTAAGAAAGTGATTAGTAATAATCCATTTTCTTCCTTGTGTGCTCTTATATTTTCCCATTTTTCTTCAATACTGATACTGTGTTTTTCTTTCTGTAGTTCAGCCTCATATTTTCTCAGCATAAAGATTAAATAACTGTGATGAAACATACAACTCTGATGTACACTTTTCCCAATTTTTAACCATGTGATATCACCTAATTCAGTCAGAATGTCTACTTCTTAGTCTGTTTACAGTTCCACATAAATACAATTGATTGTCATAGGGAGTTCCCATTCCTCTTAAGGTATAATTTGTTATGATCCCCACAGTCAAATGTCTTTGCAATTGTCAATAAAACACAAAGAAACATTTTTCTGCTATTCTCCTCTTTCAGGCAAGAATAAACTGACATTATCAATTATATGCTTCATTCTTAATTGTTTTCTGAATCCATCTTGAAAAGTGGTAGCTCCATGCTGTTGTCGTGTGGTGTCCATTTTTGCATTATCTTCTGCAAAATTTGACCTCTATGTGACAATAGTGATATTATTAGATAATCCCCACATTCTACTTGGTTATTTTTCTTTAGATTGGGCATAAATATGTATCTATTCCTCTTGGTTGGCCAGGACTTTCAATTTTCTTGTCATAGAGTAGTGAGAGCTTCCTGCACCATCTTTATTTATTGAATGGATTTGTATCAATTTGTACTCTACTAATTATCCCTTTTAAAAATTAGTTTAGTGTCCTTTGGACTTCTTTTTTCAATATGATCACTTCTTTATTATGCAAAAACCCCTTGCAATGGCTGAATGCCGACTAATTGTTTTGGGTACAGTGACAGTATTTCCCTTTGAATATTTGCCCATAGGTTCTTTCAATATGTCAACTTAAGGCTTTAATTTTTTTCTTCAGTTCTACCTCCTGAGAAATGCTGTGTTTGTTTTTTGATTTTGGTTTACCAATTCCAGGTGTTCGCACATTTTATTGCAACACTTTACTTTGTTTTCTTGCACTGCCTTTTGACATTTTCTGTTTAGGTTTTTATTTGAACATTTACTTCACAAAAGCAAGTTTCAGAATTTCTTCTGCCATGCACTTTTTTGCTCTCTTCTGTCTTTTTAGTGACATTTTGCTTTTTTTTTTTGTATGAAGGGCTTAATATCATCTCTCAATCCACCGGGTTAGTCATCAGTGTTCAGTGATCAAAATCTTGAGATGGTCTCTAAAGTTTAGTTTATTTGGTCATATTTTATTTATATGTTGTATTTTCATTTTCTTCAATTTCAACTGGACTGTGCATATGAGCAATTGATGGTTTGTTATATGTTTTCCCTGGCTCTATTTTGGCTGTTAATATCAAGCTACTCCATTTTCTGCTTCAGTGGCGCAGTCAATTTGATATGTGTGTCATCCATCTAGAGAGGTCCACATGCATAGTCACCAGTTAGGTTATTAAGTTGTTGAAAAAAAGTATGTGCAATAAAGAAGTTATTGGCCTTATAAAATTCTATTGTTTAATCTTCACCTTCATTTCTGTCACCAAGTCTATATTTTCTAGCTACTGTTACTTCTTATTGGCTTCCAAATTTTAAAATGACAACTGTGATGTCTGTCTTTCACCTGATCCAAGTCATAATTTTTTCCAATTGATTCAAGGGTCCAAAAGACACATTCCATTGGGTAAATGTGTTACACAAGTTCTCTTTCAAGTGTTGGGGGAAAAATGCATGTTTCTTTGAGGACTAGTGTGCCTGCCCCAAAGCCTGGTCTGTTCAGTAGTCACCTATGCATGTGGAAATTGAACATCAAATAAGGAAGATGGAAGAAGAATCATGATGCTGGCAAAGAATATTGAAAATACTATGGGCTGCCAAAAGAGCAAACACATCTCTCTTGGAAGAGGTATGGATGGAATGCTCCTTTGAGTCATGTTGGATATGTTGGATATGTATTTTGGATATGTTTTCAGGTGAGAAGGACATCATGCTTGGTACAAGTAAGGGGCTTCAAAAAAGGACAAAGTCCTCACCAACGTGGTTTGACACAGTAATTACAACAACGGGCTCAAACATGAGAACAGCTTGGGAGGTTGATGCAGGACCAGGCAGTGTTTTCTTCTATTGTATATGGTGCCTCATTGAGTTGCAACAAACTTTCAACGGTATCAAACAGCAATCACAACCACCACAACAATCGTCTCTTATCTTCTGCAAGACCTTGGGATATTTCGTTACTACTTAGGCATCTACTTTGTCAATGTAAGGTAAGGCTATTGACTATCTCTCATTTATCAATCAAGGTGACTACCATTCAGTCAATTCTGACCCAGTGCAGTCCTGTTGGGCATGGTAGAAGTGTCTCTGTGAGTTTCTGAGACTGGAGTTCGTAATCACTGGTGTAGAAAATCTCATCTTTTTCCTTTGGAAGAGCTGGTGGTTTTGTTAGCAGCCCAGTGTGTAACCACAAAGCCACCAGGCCTCCCCAGATGACTGAAAAGAAAGACAAACATTTCCTAAGGTATAAGATGCTATATCCATGCACACGGTCTCTTGATGGCAGTGTTTCATAGTCATAAATATTGATTAAAGACAGCAGCCAAGAATTTTTTATTGTGCACCTGGCACAGGATTCCTTTAAAAAACGCTGGACAGATAGATGTGCAGTTTAAATGCACGTAAGTGGGAATGGTCACACTATAATATCTCTTTTTTCTCATATTCTGCGTCTGGAGAGGGAGTTCTCATGTTTCATAATAATAGTGACATTTACCTCTATAACTTCTCTTTTAGTGGTTATGTTTACCCAAAGATTTGCTACTAGCAATTTATCTTTCAGAAGATTTATTCATATGTAAGTTGTTAATTTAAAACCTTTGGAGTTGCTATCTGAAAGCACAATATAAGAATATGAAATGGTTCATATATTTTGAATGCTTTTTAAAGATTTTCTTTTCTGCTTGCAATTCAATTTTCTTTTTATAATTCTTTCCATGTCTTTTTCATATCTACTTTATTTTGTTGCACTATAAAAGAGATGATTAGTGAAAAGCATTTTGGAATGATGCTAGATAAGTATGTACCCATAAATACATGCTTCTCCCCCTATCCATTAATGTTCAGTCAGAGACTATTATGTAATGTTGAATTTGCTATTGCATTTGAGTCATTGAATCATAATTGTCATTGAGCCAATAATCACTGCCAGAATTTTATAAAAGCTTGAATCATTTTGGAACAGTTAAATCATTAATAGTTTGTAGAATGTTGGTCATAGTTCACCCCACACTAAAAATACCTGAAAATCTTTTTGCTTTGCTACCAGCATAGTTTGCTTTTAATGGAAGCTTACTCTCAGTTTTTAATGTTTTCCTCCTTTTCAAAAAAGCAATTGGTCTGTTTTTTTTTTGAGGTAACTCAGTGCCCGATTACATTTTCAAGTGCCCAAAGCCTTCACACTTTGCTATTTCTGAAAATGAGTATTCTATAAAGTGATCATTCTGTTTCTTCTCTTATTTGCATGGATTTTAAGCTATGCTTTCCTCCTCAGTATGTTGTTCTTCCCTTTAACACTTTTCACTCAGTATTTTGATAGCTCATTTGCTTGCTTATATATAGCTCACTAGTGTGTAAACTCTGTTGGGAAAAGGATTTTTTTTGCATACTGAGTTCATTTCCATATTCACACATTTAGCCTAGTGTCTAAAATTGACAGATGCATATGTAGTGATTAAATTCATGAATGAACGATAAACTGCTAGATACTGGGGAACAGATGTGTATATAAACACATGAAAATAAAATCATTTGGCAGAGGAAACATTATGCTAAAAGCAAAACACAGAAGTACATCAGACTGAATATTTAAAAAATATATCTAGGATATGTATTGCTTGGAATGTTTCTATACAGTGGGAGAGGTCTTGGATCTGAAGTTGCTTTTTAATGCAGAGTTGCCAAAGAGGACAGATTTAGGACCCTCTTTTGAGGGAAGTGACATAGTAGCTTCAAAGACAGAGTCAAACATACCAACAATTTTATGAAAGGTGTAGAATTGAGCAATGCATCTCCCCCACTCCCCTTCTGTTGAATATAATGATGCCATGAGTCAGTCACTTCCATATCAACAAACAACATTGATATTATTCTTTCTTTCTGCTCTCTGGCCTCTATTCTACATCTCTTGTAAGGGAAAGTCTGGGATGTCTTGTTGGATTATGCTACCTGATTGCTCCTGGTGATAGCTAAGGTTGGTTATTTTAGCTAGATTCTTGGGAGTTCAGATCTAATAAAACTTCATAGCGAAATCTCCTCAAGAGTGTGGGCTGCTTCTACTATAAGTCGACACTAGAACATCTTGCTTGCTTTTTGCTGAGTTTGACTTCTGCACTGGGCTCATTGACTTCTGCTTCTTTGACATTGAGCCCAACGCTGCCATAGTGTGTGTTGATTTGGGGAGTCGTAAGCAGTTACACATCTCACATGTCTAACTTGGATTAATTCATTTCTGTTCACAAGCCTGAATTGCTGACCAGGGATTGGTTTGCTTCTGCAGTCAAAGACTTTAATATTCCCAATAATCCTGGGTTCATTAGTCCCCTCTGCAATATTAGTCAGAAAAAGTGTTGAAATTTTCCTGGACATGGAAATGTAAGTTGTTGTCTTGAGATAAGTTTTCTCTATACAAAGAAAATCTTCACTGGGTTTTCTTCTCTACATAGCTCTAATTAAGACATTATTATTGCCCCAGTCAATAATTTCCAGGCACATGAGTGTGATTATCTCAGATCATTCAGTTGCCAGCTGAATATACCAGCAAACGAGCAATAACTAACCAACAGAGAACATTTGAGGACTAAAGGATACATTAAAAATAGTTGAACAAAAATATAATTGAACAAATATGAAATTTAAATCACTTAGAAGAGGTAGAAAGGTAACATAAAATTATTTGAAGAAAAATGGCAGTTTTTTCCCCATAAGTTTACGTTCCAAGAAGTTCAGTGAACCCACACACAAGAAATTTAAAGAATATGTCCTCTGGAGATTGTATAATCAAAGTTCTCAGTGTCAATGATAAAGAGAAATTCTTGAAAAGCAATGAGTACAAAAAGGAACCTTTGACTAGAGGGAAACTATTGAAACAGTAGATTTCTGATAGTTAACAATGCAAGATAAAAAAGGTAAAAAATCATTAAAATACTAAAAGAAAAAGTCAATCTAGGAGTTTGAATCCTATGTGAAAATGGGGAAAATTACATTTAGATATTAAAAGCCAAACATTGTCAAGATTTTGGCTGTATTATAAAATATGTTGTCATTCAAGAAGGAAAATAATAGTAATAGAAATTTAAATCTATTTAAAGTAATGAGTACAGCAACTGCTAGAATAAATAAAAATATTTTTTATTATTGAAGTCTCTTTAGAATTAATCAGTTGCTTAAAGTTGTTTGGAGCATGTATACAAGTAAAATATATGAAAATAATAGTAGTGGAGTGAGTAGAGGAGAAATGGGAGTAGACTCTGATAATTTTGTCTATTTTATGTTACTATATTGGAGATGGCTTGATAGTGTTTGTGATAACTTAAAGAGTAGCCTTCTAATCCTAAAGTATCCACTAAAATACCACAATAAAATCTTATAACAAATAACCCATCAAGATAGATAAAATGAAAATAAAAATTATTAAATTAATATGATAATATCTAGGGATAAAGAAAAGAAAAGAAAACAAGAACAGCTGGATTATAGGGAAAACAAATGGCCAACTGATAGATTTACACTCAACCATGTCAACAACTGTCTGAGATGTAACCGGTGTAATTAACCGTATATAAAAATCAGTTGTTATCATATCCATAACAAAGGAAGACTCAAATGTGTGCAGCCACCCAACTTCATAAATAAGCACACAGATTGATATTAGAAGTCAGGAAATGTTATAGCATGCTGGCACTATTCAAAGAAAATTGAAGTGGATAAGTGGAGTCCTGGTGGCAGAGTGGATTCTGAGTTAGGTTACTAACCTCCTCATTAGTAGTTTGAACACAGCAGTGACTATGAGGGAGAAAGATAAAGCTTTCCCCTCTGATGGATATTTACAATTTTGGAAATCCACAAAGGCAGTTTTACTCTGCCCTCTAGAAAATCCAAGTAGTATAAGCTCAAAGAGAGCCATTCTGAGACATTATAATCAGGCTCTCAAGAAAACAAAACATAGGCAGAATGCTGAAGGAGACAAGAGAAAGCAAATTTTCATATAAAAACACCTACCCAATAAGATCAACCACATATTGTTTTCCTCAGTCATATTGGAGGCCTGAAGACACTCAATGCTCTATTTAAAATACGTAAACACAAAATCAACTTGCGAGTGCCAGTAACTGTTAAGTGTTTTATTTGTTATTGTTTCCACTGTTCATACTGTGCTTTTCACCAAACTGCTTACAAAGGGATCGAGGTTCCATCATTGCAGGAAAAAAAAACATTTATGAGTCTTTCAATTCATGGTGCATAAATGGATAATGGCCTTATCAATACATGTAGCTTAATCAAAGGAATGGATTAATTTCTTACACAGCACTACTGAAATATTCACAATGATGGTGGAAATTAAGTGAGTAAAGAAAGTACTTAGAATTCTATCTGGAAAAAAAATGTTAAGTAGTTGTGAGAGGTAAGCTTGTGCCAACGTGGCCAAAGAAGACAGGTAGGTCTGTTTTGCCAACATGGCCAATGAACCCAAGATCAATTGAAGCACGCATCTAGAAATGGTTCAGCGAGTCCTACCCTTGCCTTCTTGCTCTTCGGAGCAGCTGGCTGCCTTGTTGGTCCTATCACTCGATCTTTAAGCTACACTACTCATGGGACACCTAATCTGTTGACTGTGTAGCTGTGAGTTGAGGTTCCTTCAAGCCCTACAATTCTGGAATATGCATCTCTTGAGCTGGAGACTGTTGGACTCTGTCATCTGGCTGACTGTTGATGACCTGCTTTGTTGTTTGCTGCTTGTGGCCGGATTGCCTGAATTGCTCTATAGAGGACTACTCGGCAGCTCTCAAGACTCCAAAGACTGCCAGTCTACTAACTGTCTCACACAGTGAGCTTCACTGAGCTACCTGTACAGTTTTACAGATTAGTTAACTGTTTATTTCTTATTTTATATATCCTTCTATCTGTATACATATATAAAGAGAATTACTAGTGTCTTTGTTTTGTTTCTCTAGGGAACCCTGTCTAACACAGTAGTTCTCCCTTTAAATCCTAAGTAGTACCTCTCTAGAGATAAATTTACCAAATTGGAATCAAACTATATTTGTTCATTTGTCATATTTCTTTTTTCGTTATAGCTCTTATCACAATCCATACACTCACCCATTGTGTCAAGCACATTTGTTGCCAATATCATTGTCAAAACATTTCCTTTTTACTTGAGTCCTTGATAGCAGCTTCTCATTTTCCCCTCCCTCTTCCACCTTTTCTCCCCCATTAACCCTTGATAAATTATGAATTATTATTTTTATATCTTATATCATCTGTTGTCTCCCTTAAGCCATTTTGCTCTTCATCCCCCTGGGAGTCATATCTCATATATATTTATTCAATATTTACTTTCACTTCTGCATTTTGCTGGACATTCAATCACTTGTTGGATCAAACTGGAAGGAAACTTGGCTCTTAAGTAAATCTTTTGCATGATGGTACTTTGTAGCAATATGGAGGGATTAAAGAGATAATGTACTAATGTGGAAAAGATGTACAGGTGGTTTGTGAAGTGTTGGTTGTTTGAATTCACCCAGTGACTCTGAGATCTTCCTAAAATCTTGCAACCAAGAAACCTCTGTGATGGCCAAGTCTACTTTGCAGCAGAAGGTCACCATGAGTTACAGCTACTTCAACAATAACTAACATAAGCAGCATGTAATATGCTAGTCCTCTGTGTTGAACACTGAGTATCCTGAGCACACAGGGAAGATGGGCACAGCCTAGCTCATAGTGCATCATGTTGAACAGCAACTTCTCATAGCATTAGGTGTGTGTGTGTATAACTTTAATAGACAAAGAACTTTCATTGCTCCCTTTTGCACTGCCATAAAATGATCACTTTTGTGTTAAAGACTTTAAAGTGTGGAAGAAACAAGAAAGTAGAAATAATGAAGAAAAAAATTAAATCCTAAGTATTAGTGTCTCAAACAAAAGTTGTTAACAGTAAATAGGAAACTACTTCCCACTGTCATTGAGTCAGTTTTGACCCAGAGTGGCACTTTCAGACAGAGCACAATGATCCCTTTGAGTTTCAAGTCTATACATCTTCATGGAATAAGAATGCTTCCTCTTTATTCCCAGAAACATTTGGTGGATTTGAACACTGATATTCCAGTTAGCAACCATGGGTAATCCACCACACAACCAGTGCTGATGGGTGGTCATATTTCTTAGTTAATCCTGGTTTGGTTTCCTGAATACACAGTTTTAAAAATGCATAACAATTATAATGACACCTGTGTTCAAAAATTTAGAGCTCTGTGGAAATTTAAACTTTTGAATGAAATACTAATTTTATTATTAATCATTTCTATTGAGAAATCATGATATGGCTGCTTTTCTTCTGAGGCTTTTGGTATGAAGGCAGGCACTCTAATCCCCACTTTTTCATGTGTAATCATGTTTTACTTTGCAGGCTCTTATGGTGACTATAAATTCAATTCCAGTACTAGAAGCTAGAAAGGGCTCAAATCTCACCTGATTTTTCAAAGGAGATATTTTCTGTTTGAGTCTACATTTGTATTCCACTCATTTAATAGAAGAGAATAATAGAATCTGTCTATCCACTGTAGATGCTATTTCAAAACAACCAGGCTGGTAGTTCAGAAGATATATAAGAAAACACAAGGAAAAATAAAATCATACATCACTTTTGAAGCTTTGAATCTTACTATGCCTAAGAATATCAAAATTGTGATTTCAGAAAGAGCAGTACAATGATGCAGTCTGGAGTCCACTGATAAAGGGTCTTCTACAGTGTGAAAAGCAGAATTTTCAGATGGCCATTGTCTTAGTTTTACAAAGATCTTACAAATAGGAAGCTATACAGGGCTGGTATTTATGGTTTCTCATAGTTCTAGAGGCTAGAAGTCCATAGCAGGGTCTTCCTGTGTTGGTTCCTTTGTGAGCCTCAGTCCTACTTCTAGTTTCTACTGGTGATGGATCCTCAAAGGTCACCTATGCTCCCCCATGCCCATATGTCTGCAATAATCCAGGTCACTTTATAACTCAAAAGTGTTTAGGTTTAGAATCCATCCTATGCTGGTTTTGCCTCATTAACATAACTAAAGAAAAATCTTATTGCCAAATAGGATCACATATGCAGGTACAAGACCAGGCATTCAATACATATTTTGAGAGAATAAATTACAATTCGACAATTACTATGGTTGCTAAGAGTCCTGCTTTGTTCTGACTCATAATTACTCTATGTACAACAGAACAAAATGCTACCTAGTCCTCACCATCCACAGGATTGTTCTTATGCTTGAGCCCATTGTGGCAGCCACTGTGCCAATCAATCTCATTGAGGGTCTGAAGTAGGTAAGACTATCTTGCCATCCTTGCCTCTAAGAAGCAGTCTGGCTGCCTTTTTTCCAAGACAAATCTGTTTGCTCTTTTGACAGTTTGTGGTAATTTCAATATTCTTTGCCAATACCACAGTGCAAATGCATAGCTTTTTCTTCCATTTTCCTTACTCAGTCAGACTTTGACATGCAAATGAGACCACAGTAAATACCATGGTTTCAGTTAGGAGTACAAGAGTTCTCAAAGGAACCTCTATGAGCATTCATTATGGATCCAAGGAGGATGAAATACTTGATAACTTCAATCTTTTCTCTGCTTACCATGGTGCTACCTATTGGTTTATTTGTGAGGATTTTTGTTTGCATTCTATTTAGCTAAAATCCATATTGAAGGCTGAAATTCTTAATCATCAGCAAGTTTTTCAAGTCCTCCTCACTTTCAGCTATCAAGGTTGTGGATCTGTATATTAATGGTTATGGATCTTCTTCAAATCCTCTTGCCAAATTCTAATTCATGTTGTTACTTAGCGTACAGATTGATTAAGTATGGTTAGAGGTTGTGACCCTGATATATATATTTCTTGATTTTAAAAAATGTGGTTTTCCTTTGTTTTGTTACCAAAACTTCTTGATCCATGTACAGGAACTGCAAGAGCAGTAAAACTGAATGCCTTTGAACTGATGGGTTTCTGAGCCTCCTATTTCTTTCAAGGAGAGACTGATGGTTTTGAATTGCTAGTCTTGCAGTTGGTAACACAAAGCATTCTGAAATTCTCATTCTTCTCAAAGTTACCCATACTTTGTTATGGTCTACCTAATGAAATACTTTGGCATTACCAATAAAACAGCATACCATCTTTCTGGTATTCTCGACTTCCAACCAAGTTTTATCTGACATCAACAATGAAATCTCTTGCTTCATATTCTCAGATGAATCTGATATGAACCTCTGATTGTACTTTGTCAATGTAGTGCTGCAACTGTTGCTGGATGATCTTCAGCAAAAACTTACTTAGATGTTATATCAATGATATTGCTCTATAATTTTAACATTCTACTAAGTTACCTTTCTTTGGAGTGAATAACAATTTTGATCACTGCTAGTCAGTTTACCAACTGGCTGTCTTCCAAATTTCTTGGCATGGATGAGTAAGTCCTTCCAGTGTTTCATCAGAACATTGGTATTCCCTCAGTTCCAGGATCCTTGTTTTTGGCCAATGCTTTCAGTGCAACTTGAACACCTTCCTTCCATACCACTGGTTCTTGCTTCTAGTACACTGAAATTTTGGACTATCAATAAGCTCTTTTTGGTACAGTGAGTTTTTATTCTTTCCATTTTAAGATGCTTCCTGTGTAATTTAATATTTTACTTTTAGACTATTTCAATATTGCAACTTGAGGTTTGAATTTTTACTAGAAGTATTTCAGTTTAAGATATGCTCACTGTAATTTTTGTTTGCTTCCAAAGACTAGGTATTTGCAAATTTCATTAAAATATTTTACTTTATCTCCATCTTGATACAAAAATTTACATTCTTTTCAAGGACACATGGCATATATTCAAAAGTAGACCAAATACTAGGGTATAAGTCCACACACATAGGTCTGTATAATTTTAAATTCATTGAAATCATACAGAACTCTGTCTCTTACCACTGGCCATAAGATTGGAAATCAACAAAAGGAAGATAAAGAAAATAAGGGTAAATAACTGGAGGATGAATAACTCCCTATTTCAAAAGGAGAGTTTACTGACCCAAGTCAAAGATGAATTTAGGAAATTTCTAGAAACTAATGAGAATGAAAATTCGACATACCAAAACCTATGGGACATTGCAAAGGCAATCATCAGAGGACATTTCATAGCATTACATGAACACATAAAAAAACGAGCAATTACTTATAACTGATATACTGGCACAAAATCTACAACAACTAGAGCCAAGTCAACAAGACAAACCAACTAATAGCAAAAACAAAACAAAACAAAACAAAACAATAAGAATTAGGGCTGAGATTCAGGAGAGGGAAAATAAGAAACCAATGGAAAAATTAATCCAGCTAAAAGTTGTTTTTATGAAAGGATACATTAAATCAACAAATCTCTTGCAAATTTACCCAAAGAAAGGAAGGAACACATTTCTATAGCAAGGATGAATAATGAAAGAGGGGACATTACAATAGATCCTAGTGAAAACAAAGGAATAATTACACAGTACTATGAAGGACTGTAACGAATTCAACAACTTGGAAGATATGGAAGACAAATTCTTGAAGAAACAGTCCCCCCTAGACTATCCCCTAGGAACCTCAACAAACCCTTATCCATAGAAGAAATAGACAAGGTTATCAACAAAAATTATTCCCTGGACCAAATGGGTTCACTGGAGAATTCTATGAAGCATTTAGGGAAGAACTGACAACAATCCTACAGAAACTCTTCCAGAATATAGGAAAAGAGGGCAAGCACTCAAATTGCTTCTATGAAGCTAATATAACTTTGATACCTAAACCAGGCAAGGGTCCCACAAGAATTAAGAACTACAGCCAAATTTCCCTAATGAATATCGATGCAAAAATCCTTAACAAAATACTAGCCAACAGAATACAAAAGCATACAAAACAAATAATTCACTATGACCAAGTAGGGATCATACCACGGATGCAGGGATGGTTCAATAAACAAAAGATCATTAGTATCAGAACCACATGATCATATTAACAGATACAGATAAAGCATTTGATAACATCAAGGACCGATTCCTCTTTAATACATAGAGAAGATAGGAATGGAAGGAAATGTCCTCAAAACAATACAAGCTACATATGAAAAGCCAACAGCCAACATGGTAGTCAATGGAGAAAAGATGAACACAATCCCACTGAAAAAGGGGAGCAGACCATGATGCCCCTTGTTCCCACTCTTACTTAATATCATACTGTAGGTTTTTGCTAAAAGCATAAAGTGAAGAAAAGACAACAAAGGTATTCACCTGGAGAAGGAAAAGGTGGAACTATTATTATTTGCAGATGATCTGATTTTATATACAGAAAATTCCAAAAGCTCAACAAGAAGAGTACTGGAAGCAATAGAGGAGTATGGCAGAGTGGCAGGATACAAGATCAACAAGCAGAAGTCTAATGGACTGCTGTACACATAGGATAAAACCACGGAAGAGGAAATTTAAAAAGTGGTACCTTTCACTATGGTCAAGCACAAATTGAAATATCTAGGGATATTTCTGAGTAAAAGAACAAAAGATCTATGTGACGAAAATTACAAAACACTATTACAAGAAATAAAGAATAACCTCAACAAATGGAAGAATATCCCATGTTTGTGGATCTGAAGACTCAATATAGTAAAGATTTCAGTTCTGCCCAATGCACTATGTGTCAGTCTGGGTAAACTAGAGAAACAAACTCATAGACACACATATGGATATAAGGAAAATTTTATATATCAAGAGGAATGGGACATTGAGAAAGCATCCCAGTCCAGTCCAGTTCAAAGTCATAAGTACAATATTAACCCATATCAGTCTAGAAAGTCTCCTTCCAACTCACGAAGTCACAGGCAGTGGGTGCAGAGTGCCGGCGCCACAGGGGTCTCCCTAGGACTCCTCACTTCCAGGGCTAAGGGTTCATCAACAGCATCCAGTGGTGGTAGAAGCAACTCAGCACTGGCAGGGGTCTCCACATGGCTTCTCAAGCTTCAGAGGTCTGGTTCCATCAGGGCAAGGCTGTGTGGCTTCTCCTCCGGCTCTTCCAGCTCGTTGGACACTGTCATCTTGTCTTGTCCATAGTTTGTTGTCTCTGAAACTAACTCCCAACAACTGGGGAGATAGCTTCTAATCTCCATGAGGGAATATCACGAAATTTCCCAGAAGTCTCAGGAGAAAGCCATGCCCACATGGAGGCCTCATTGACTACTCAATGGTTATATCCAGATTAACAGGCTAGACTCCACCCCTACATCTCAATCATGAAATTAACATAAGCACATGACCACCACACACTATATAAGTTTAATGCAATTCTAATACAATTACCCTCATCTTTCTTCAAAGAAATGGAAAAAATGATTTCCAACTTCATATAGATAGGGAAGAAGCCTAACTATTAGCAGAAAACTCCTCAAGAAGAAGGACACAGTGGGAGGGTTTGTTTTGCCTGACTTTAGCACATATTATTTAGCCACAGTGGTCAAAACTGCATGGTACTAGTACAATGATAGATACTTAGATCAATGGGAAAGAAATGAAGACCCCAAAATAAAAGCATCAGCATGCAGACAATTGATCTTTGATAAGGACCCCAACATATCAAATGGGAAGTAAATGCTCTCTTCAACAAGCGGTGCTGAAAAAAATGGTTATCTATCTATAGAAAAATGAAGCAAGATCCTTATCTCACTCCATGCACAAGAATAAACTCAAGGTGGATCACAGACTTTGAGGTAGAACCCCAAACTATTAGGGCCATCAATGAGGGAATTGGGACCAACCTAAGAACTTTGGCATAGGAAATACATAAACTTTCAGATATAGGGAAGCATACAAATACAGAGGAGGCACAAATTGACAAGTGGACATACTGAAGATGAAACACCTGTACAGTACACAGAAAGAATTCACCAAGAGAGTTTTAAGAGAGCTCACAGATTGGGAAAACATCTTTAGCAAAGATAAATCAGACAAGGCCTTATTACTAAGACCAACAACACCCTGATAGCTTACAAAATAGCGTCCAAAAAAAAAAAAAAGCTAATTGAACACCAAGGAGATGGACAAAGGACCTGAATAGAAGTTTCACAGAGGCAAAAATCCAAATGGCCAATAAACATATGAGAAAATGTTCCCAATCATTAGTCATAAGAGCAATGCAAATCAAAACAATGAGTATTATTTATCACCCTCAAAGATAGCCATATTCAAAAAATCAGAAAGCAACAAGTGTTAGAGGGACTGTCGGGAGACAAGAACTCTCATCTACTGCTGGTGGACCTGTAGGTATGTACAGCCACTATGGAAATTGATTTGGTGATATCTAAAACAGATGGAAAACTACTATACAACCCAGTAATCCCCCTAATGCACAAATACCCAGAAGAGGCGAGAAACAAGTCACAGTTAAGCATCTGTACCCCAATGTACATAGCAGCACAATTCACAATTGCAAGGACTTGGAAGCAACCCAATTTTTCATCAAGTGACAAATTGATTAAAAAGCTGTGGTACACATATACAATAGAGTACTATGCATTGTTGAAAGCAGTGGTAAGCGCATGAAGCATATGGCAGCATGCGAAGAACTGGAGGAAATTATGCTAAGTGAAGTAAGCCAAGTGCAATAGGAAAGGTACAGTATGAGTCCATTGAGGTAACTTAAAAAATGTAAAAGGCGCATAGGGGGGAAAGCTACTGTATACAGAAATTATTGTGGTGAGACCCACGTAGAATGGCAGGGGTCAGACCAAAATCAGGTCTACATAGTATAGTCAACTGAGGAGGGGATGGGGACATGGCAATGTGTAATGGGGGAATGGGGCACTAACCCACCCAAGGGGAGCATATTATTTATATCTCAACAGGGAAAGAGCAACCAAATCTAGTGTTCCTGGATGTCAATGCAGCATGATGGCATGGAGCAGGGAGGCAGTGGAGGGGTCTGAGGGCCCAGCCCTAATCTTAACTACATGGACAGTTGCCTCTCCCTCCAGGGGAGTTTGCTAGGAGGTCAGCAGAGAGGCTGCAGTGTGGGGAGAAAGCCATGTCTGACCAGAGCACAGGAGAGCAAATGAAAGGAAGGAAGAGAGAGTGGAGTGCATCCTGGCCCATGAGCCTTGGGAATGATCTCTGCTCCCACGATAGCCATTGCAAAGAGAGGACCATATGGTCAGCTCCACTTTGAAATATGATGCCCCTTGCTGGCTCAAGGTCTTATGGGAACAGCACTGTCAAGCAGCATTGGGTGTGCAACCGGTCTGACACCACCACACTGAGGCAAGGGTGTGTAGCAGAGCAGCAGGAGGAGCAGAGCATGGAGTTCCTGAGGGAGTGCCAACGATATACTTTGGGGCTAGGACATGGCATCCCATCTGACTCAACTAGGGTACATTCCTAGAGAGCAGTGACCAGAATTTGAACTATTTATACGTTTTTCTTTTGTTGTTATTATTTATTTATTTTCTTAGTTGTTTATATATTTTTCTGGGCATTGATTTTTGTTATTGCTGTTGTTGTAATCCTTTAGTTTTCTTTTGCTGCTTCATCTTGTGATGTATTGTTTTTTGTACATGTTGTTATCTCTGCAAGTCTATCTAGATAAGATAGACTGGATGAACAATCTGGAGGAGAAAACAATGGGACTGATAGTTCTGGGGGAACATGGAAGATGGGGAGGTGGGGGAAAGGAGGTGGTGTTGACCATCCCAGACAAGGTTACAACAGGTGATCCAAAATCATAGGCAAGGGGGGTGTACAAGGCCTGATAGTGATAGATCAAGTGTAATGTAACAGAGAGAAATTACTGAAACCCAAATGAAGGGTGAGAATAATGGTGGGACAAGAGGAAAGTAAAAGGAAATAGAGGAAAGAAAGGCAAAGGGCATTTATAGAGGTCAAAAATACAGACATAAACATAGGTAAATATACTTAGATTTGATGGGGAATAGATCTATGTGCATATATTTAAAGGGTTAGTATTAAGGCAGCAGATGAACATTGTACCCCCACTCAAGTACTTCCTTGATGCAAGAACAATTTGTTCTATTAAATTTGCATTTCCTGATTCTCACCTTTCTGCCACAATCAAGGAAGACAAATGTGTGCACAGGCAAATGTGATGAAGAAAGCTGATAGTACCTGCATATCAAAGATATAGCATCTGGGGTCTTTCAGGTTTGAAAATAAACAAGTGGTTATATAGCACAGAAGCAACAGAGTCCACCTGGAAGAAGCCCACCAGCCTGGGAGACCACAAGGTTTCAATGAAAGCAGTTAACAGGCATCAAGGACAAAAATCATATCATTGCATGCCCACTTTCCTGACATGATCACTGAAGACAAAGGTGTGCATAAGCTATAGTAGTGAAGAAAGCTGATGGTGCTCAGCTATCAAAAAATATAGAATCTGGGGTCTTAAAGGTTTGAAGCTAAAGAAGCAGCCATCTAGCTCAGAAGCAACAAAATCCACACGGAAGAAGCACACAAGCCTGCGGGACCACGAGACACCAAAGGGATAAGGTAGCAGGCATCAAAGAACTAAAGATTATATCATTATTAATCAGGGGGAGTGTATATTGGGACCAAAGATCCCTATGCAAGGGAAGTGACTTCCCCTTACAGAAGGGTGGTGGGGAGTAGATGAGTCAGTCAGGACACAGTGTAGCAACCATGAAATAAGCATTCTTCTTCTAGTTCTAAAATGCTTCCTTTCTCTTACTATCAGGATCTGAATTCAACCTTACAAATGCAGTTGGACAGGTGGATGTACACTGGTACACATAGGAACCAGAGACATGGGGTCTCCAGCAAGCGTGATGCCTTTAGGACCAGGGAGGAGAGTGGCGACACTGGGAGGATGGAGGGAGGGTGGGGCAGAAACAGGGAACGGATTATTAGGATCTCCATATAGCCTCCTCCCTGGGGGGTGGACAATGGGGAAGTGGGCAAAGGGAGACATCGGACAGCATTGGACAAGACCAAATTATAATAGTTTATAAATTATCAAGGGTCCATAAGGGAGGGGGTAGGAGGTGGAAAAAGGAGTAATCAATATCAGGGGCTTCAGTGGAAAGAAAGTGTTTTGAGAATGATGATGCATCAAAGGTACACCTGTGCTTTGCACACAATGGATGTATGGATGGATTGTGCTAAGAGCCCCCAATCAAATGATTTAAAAATATTTTACTTTGTCTTCTTGAGCAGTCCTTTGAAGTTTTTATATTTGATTCTTTGATTTCATTATTTCTTACATTTGCTTTAGCTTCTCTATAATGAAAAGGAAGTTTCATAGTCTCTTCTGACATTTTCACGGATTATTTTCCTTTTTCCTATATTCTTGATAACCTTTTGGTTTCTTTCATCATATATGATGCTCTTGATGTTATGAAGAGCATGACCCAGCTCATCATATTTTTTATCATTAGAAATTAATTCATGAAAAATGTTCTTAATATGTTCTTGAACATGAGAGTGGGAAAAGAGGAAAGTAAAAAGAAATAGAGGAAAGAATGAGAAGGCAAAGGCATTTATAGAGGTCCAAATACATGCATGTACATATAAGGGGAAATAGATTTATGTACGTATATTTATAGGTTTAGTATTAAGCTAGCAGATAGACATTGAGTCTCTATTCAAGTACTCCCTCAATGCAAGAACATTTTGCTCTTTTAACCTGGCATCCCATGATGCTCACCTTCCCAACACAATCTCTGAAAACAAAGTGGGTGCATAAACAAATGTAGTGAAGAAAGCTGATGGTGCCTTGCTAACAAAAGATATAGCATTTGGGGGTCTCAAAAGCTTGAAGATGCACTAACGGCCCCTAGCTGAGAAGGAACAAAGCCCGCATGAAAGAAGCATACCGGGATGTGTGATCATGTGGTGTCAATAGAATCAGAAAACAAATGATATCATTGTGAATGAGGGGGAGTGCGGAGTGGAAACCCAAAATCCCATATATAGGCAATTGGACATCCACTTACCGAAGGATCACAGGGAGGAGATCAAACACACAACGTTCCTCGAGCTCTTTAATGCTTCTTCCATCCACACTATTATGACATCACTTCGACCTTACAAATCTTTCTAGACCACAGCATGTACACTGCTACAGATAAGAGCTTGCAACACAGGGATTACAGGACAGATAAATCCTTTAGAACTAATAATAAGAATAGAGATACCAGGAGAATAAAGGGAAGGTGGGGGTGAGGGTGCACTGACCACTATGATATGCAAATAACCTCTCCCTAGGGGGACAGACAACAGAAAAGTGGGGGAAGAGAAACAGCCGTTGGTGTTAGACATGGGGGAGGGGTTAAAATAAATTGTCCAGGGTTTATGAGAGAGGGATATTCAGGGAGGGGGAAAATGAGAAGCCAATATCAAGGGCTCAAGTAGAAAGCAAATGCTTTGAAAAAGGTGATCGCAACATATGTACAAATGTGCTTGACACAATGCATGCTTGTATGGATTATGATAAGAGCTGTAGTAACCCCCAACAAAATAATTTTTTAAATGGTCTTGAAATTCAGGTGGAATGTACTTAAATCCAGTTGTGTTATACCGTGTTTTGGCTCACACAGATTTGTTTTCATTTTCTTCAACTTCAACCTGAATGTGCTTATAAGCAACTGTTCTGTTTCAAATGGTTTTAACTTCTATTACTGAACTCTCTTCCCATAGCTGGAGCCCATTTCATTTCTGTGTATTCCATCTGAAGGAGTGTGTGTGTGTGTATAGACTATTGTGTTGTTGAGAAAAGTCATTGATTATGAACTAGACATGAGTTTTGAAATTTTCTATCATGGGATGTCTAGCATACTATCTATCACTCAGGCCATATTTTTCAAGTACTAACCATTCCTTTTGTTTCCAACTTTTACATTCCAATTCCCAATAATTATCAATGCATCTGGATTGCACGTTTGAGTTATTTCTTACTGAAGGTTTTGGTAAAATTCTTCACTTTTTGCATCACTAGCTTTAGTGACATATATAAATGGAATAATAACTGTATTGAATGGATGTCGATGCATCTGGATAGGTATTATTCTGTCACAAACAACATTATACTTCAAGATAAATCTTGAAGTGCCCTTTTTGAAGATGAATGCAATGCCAATCTTCCTGATTGTGCCATTCCTGGCATAGTGAACATGATTTTCTCTCACTGATGCCTAAAATATCAATCTTTATGAATTCCATTGAATTTGTAGTGACTTACAAATTTTCTACATTTATCTTTTGTCCAATTGAAGCTTTAATTACAAATTGATGCTTGTAGTAGTTTCTGCTCTGCTTGAGTTAAACCCCAGCAGCTAAAGAAGGTTCTGAAAGCTTATCAGCAAATGATGGTCCTGAAGGCTCACTCCTCTAGGCTTTTCTCCATCTGCATCACTGGACTCTACTTTGAGAGGGAAGCTCTTCTCTGTCATATTTTGCATGCCTTCTGACCTGAGACGCACTATCTCTGACAATATGTTTCTTCATTGTGTGAGTCTCTAAATTTCCCATTCCCCTTGCATTCAGATCCACATAATGTAAGCAAATGTTAAATTGATGTACTTAACTCCCATGATAAAGATAACATTATATATAGGGATTTGAATTGTAATTGTGGCTGATGAGCTCAAATTGTGAACAGAAACTTGCAAAATGTGAGTGCCTTGGACTATATAATCATAATGAGTAAATTTAAGGTTGCATCTTCTACCTGAACTTTCTTCTTCTTCTTTTTATTAAATCATTTTATTGGGGGCTCATACAACTCATCACAAACAGTACATACATCAATTTTGTGCCAAACACATTTGCACATTTGTTGCCATCATCATTCTCATAACGTGCTTCTCCTACTCAGGCCCCCGGTATCAGCTCCTTATATTTCCTCTCCCTCCTCACTCCATCTCCCCCATGAACTCTTAATAATTTACAAGTTATCATTGTTTTGTCATACCGCCCACTGTCTGATGTGTCCCTTCACCCACTTCCCTGTTGTCCGTAACTCAGGGAGGAGGTTCTATGTAGATTCTTGTAATTGATTCCCCCTTTCTACTCCACCTTCCTCTACCCTCCCGGTCTCACCACTCTCACCACTGGTCCTGAACAGATCATCTGTCCTGAAGAACCCATGTTTCTGACTCTGTGTACATCCCCTGGTATAGCTGGATTCATCAGGTAGAATTGGGATCATGATAGAGGCTAGGAGGAACCATTTAAGACCTAGAGGAAAGTTGCATATTTCATTGCTGCTACATTATACCTTGACTGGCTCATCTCCTTCCTGCCACCTCTCTGTAAGGGGATGTCGCTTCACCTATTGATGGGCTTTGGGTCCCCAATCTGTAATCCCCCTCATTTATAATGATATAATTTTTAGTTCTTTTATGCCTGATACCTGAACCCTTCGACATCTCATCGACACACTGGCTGGTATGCTACTTCCATGTGGGCTTTGTTGCTTCTGAGCTAGATGGCCACTTGTTTATTTTCAAGTCTTTAAGCTCCAGAAGCTATATCTTTTGATAGTCGGGCACCATGAGCTTTCTTCAGAAACATTATTTGAAGAGCAACCAAATCTTTTGCATAGCAATTAGAAAGATAGTTGTTCTGCTCAAGAGTTGTGGGTAAGCCCTCTGCTTTGAGTGAGAATTTCTCAGCCCTGGTAGTAATTCAGTCTTCCATATTAGGAACCTGAAAGGGCTCACTATAATTCACTCATAACTCCTTTTCCAGTGATTTGAGATATATTGTTATTCTTGCACCTGTTATTGACTAAGGTATTACTCAAATTTTGCCCTGGCTTATTGTAGTGATTCTCAACCTTCCTAATGCTGTGATCCTTTAATAAAGTTCTTCATGTTGTGGTGACCCCAACCATGAAACTATTTTCATTGCTACTTCATAACTGTAATTTTGCTACTGTCATGAATTGTAATGTGAATCTATGCTATTCTGGTGTGTTTTCATTGGTACAAATTGAACATCATTAAATTATAGTGATTAATCACAAAACAATATGAAATTATATATTATGTAATTTCTAATTACAAATAAATAAAATATTGTCTTGAAGCATGCTACAGCATGGGTGACATTCTTTTTTTGTTTTATGACCCGCACCCCTCCCTTGGGTAACTGTCTTAATATAACAACAGTAAACTAATTTGCTACATTTTGTGACAGTATGCACAAAAAGCCAATGTCGGAGGGTTGAGATAGCTTCTTTCTCACCAAATACGAAATTCTCTGGGCAGTATTTGCAAAATCACAATGAAGATCATCTTCCACAAGAAGCCTACTTCTGTATTTAGACTTGATAACCAACAAGCTGGAACACCCTCCTTCACCAAGATATGTTGTTGGGAAAGGAAGAAGGTGCAACGCAGTCTCAGAAAGAGCAGGATATGACTGCAAACACTTGATCCAGAGTGTTGTAGCTAGAGTTCTCGCTGCATCTTGTTAATAAATTTAATGAACTCCTCTTGTGCTGTCTCAGGAAAATTCCCAACTTTGACTGTGAATGGGCTTCTGACAAGTGCAAGATGGGTGTGGGGTAGATTTGGAAAGTGCAGTGAAATTTCATCTGCACGTGCAAGTGTTCTTTCATAGAAATTACATTCTAACCCTTTTGTCTGGTTCAATGTGATGCTCCTCAAAGAAAGCAGTTCAGGTAGACAACATGCAAATTTTATTTTCATCGAATTTTTTTTTGACAAGGGTGAAATTTCATTTGGAATGATTGGACCTTTTCAGGCAAATCGAGGCATGTTGCATTTGGTCTTTGCAGTGATAAATTTAATTCATTCAAGATGGCAAAGATGTCAACCAAAAATAGCTATTTTCTGCAGTTCAATTTTACTGCTGAAAAGTGCTGCAAACTGCAGTCTTGCTTTCCGATTAAAAACATTTCAAGTTCATCACAGACTTCAAAAACACATTTTCGGGACCAAGCCCTGGTGGTGTAGTGGTTGAGTGCAGGACTGTGGCCCACTGGTTTGGCTGTTTTAAAAATTTTCCTTTTGACAACCATCTCACTTCAGTGTGAAATAGAAGAGCATTAGTCAGTGCATCCAACTCACACAGTTGCAAAAATAATTGACTGTTTAAAAGTGCTCATCTTTACAAAATTGACAGAACTTATGATGCTTTTCATTACTTCTTGTAACTCTTGTGGTAGCATCTTTTTTGCTATTATTTGCCGATGAACTATACAGTGAATTCCAATGACTTTTGGTGACTCATTCTGTACCAAACGTTGAAATCCAGATCGACATCCTGGCATAGCTGGAGCACCATCTGTACAAGTACTACAATCCTTTTCCCAAGAGAACTTATACTCTTTCAGAAATGAAGCAACTTTGTCAAATACATCATGTGCAGTAGTTGTCATTTAAAGAGGTTTTCAAAAGGGGAACTCATCTGTAAAACTACCACCATTAATAAACCCCATGTAAACCAGTAACTGTGAACAATTTGCAAAATCCAACAAAAAGCTGGATGCAAAATATTGGAAATGGAGAAGACTTAATTTTTTGGATTATTTGATCAAGAATATCAGTAGACATGCCATCTGTTCTTATGCAGACAGTGCCATTAGATAAGGAAATTGGATTCAATTTTGTAACACATTCATCTGTGATCATAACTCATTCACACAATGTCTTTGGCCACTGCCAACAGTAAATCCTCAGCAATGGTATGAGGCTTCATAACTCTGGCTATTCTGAGTGCCACCAAATATGAAGCTTCAATGGCTGTGGTACTTGCCACCAGTGTCAAGTCTGGCTTTCTTGCGTCCATCAGCTTTGTGTCTAAAATAGTTGGTATCATTGACAGTAAAGCTTGATGCTTTCTATCAAAATGGCATTTTAATTTGTTCAGCTTTATAGATTCGATTGATAGAACTTCACAACAAATAACATTGTAGTTTCTCAATTATTGCTGCAATTATTGAGGTAAAACCTTACTGTAAAAAATCCTCACTATTCTTTCTTTTCTTAATGTTCTTCTCTATATGATCCATTGTCATGGGCTGGGATGCTGATGAAAATAATATATAGCAATAGTTTTAATAATACAAAAGATGATACATGGCATAGTTCAGTCAATATAGTTCATTAAAATTTCCTATAATTTATGATTCTCTGTGTTACTTTTTTGGCATATCTGTTATTATGACTAAAGGGAATTATTCAAATCAACCACAGCTCCATGTAAAAAGACTGATCAGCATCCAGATTAAGTTCCCATGATATATATATGTGTGTATATATATACATACATATATATTTATAATTTTTTGCAGTAGGTTATGACTTTAAAGTACATGATTTTACATTTATCCAGTAATTATAATTAGTGAAGTATCATTTTTAACTCCAATACTTTTGCTTTCAACATAGTAGCTGCTTTTAACAGAGTAATGGCTTTCAATACAGCAGCTGATTTCTACATAGTAGCTGCTCTCTATTCATGCATGACTAGTCTGCAAAAATACATTCTGGTGCCAACTTTGTCAAATACACCTCTATTTGTACAGCATGTATGTGATGGGTTTGGTATGATGATGTCATCACACGAGTACTCCTTTGTATCTGCATATGGGTGGACCTGCTTGGAGACGGATTGAGTAGCAATGTCTTGAAATATGTGTTTTCTGATAGTCGTAGGTGATCCCTGTGAAAGGATTGTTTGACTCTCAAAGGGATCATAGCCCACATGTTGAGAACCATTGTTTATTTCATAGTTGATTTCAGAAAGATTATCTGTTTAAGCCTTATTATACTTGATCTCATCTTATGATTGATCATGAAAATTTGGGTCAATGTTCATGTTAGCAGTCAAAAAAAATCAATGGACACATTGCATTCTGTAGATCAGAGGAACAAGACTTCTTTAAAGTGTTGAAATGCAAATACGTTACTTTGAGAACTAAGGTGCTCCTGACCCAAGCATGAAAGTTGAACATTGTATCAGGAAGATGGAAGAACAATTGACGCTTTTGAATTGTGGAGTTGCTGAAAAAATATTGAAAGTACTAGGGACTGCCAAATGAACAGACTTGGAAGAAGTACAACCAGAATCTCCTTAGAAACAAAGATGGAGAGAATTGTGTCTTATGTACTTTGTGAGCTATCAGGAGAGAGCCATCTCTGGAAAAGGCTCTTATGCTGGAGAAATTGGAGGAGCAGTGTAAAGGCGGAAAAACCTCAATGTTCTGGATCTACACAGTGGCTACAACAATGGGCTAACACAGCAGTTGTGAGGATGAGGCGGGGCTGTGGCATGTTTTCTTCTGTTGTGGATAGCATGACTCTAAGTTGGAAGCCATTTGGGAGCATCTAACAATAGCTTCGTCATCATGAATATCAACAACGAGATCACTCTAAAAGAAGAAACGGTAATCACAGAGCTGAAACCCTCAAGCATTTGAATAACCATTGCCAGCTTAAAGGCGATGGAGGAGCCAAGTGACAGGGGTGATGAGCGGCCTCTGTTGACTGAGAACAGCCCCTGTCTCAGCCCCTGGTCATACAGCTGCAACAATTTGAAGTCTGGCAACAGCGGTGGAGATTTCCCTGGAGACTCTATAAAAGAACAGGCTGGCTGACACCATGATTCTGGTTATGTGCTAACTGAGCCGAGAATTCAAATGTCCATCTATCTCAATGGCTAGTTTTCTGACATACAGAGCTCTCTGCTAATAAGAGTCATTTCAAGCCCTACAGTGGAGTTCATTTGTTACCCAGCAAAAAGGAATGAATACTCATAGTTTGGATCCTATCTAAAGTGCTTTCCCTCATTATTTGATATTCATGAATTCACTCATTCAATTATTCATTCATTTCTGAATGCAGTCCTTAAGTGTCTACAATGTTCCAGGCTCTAAATTTTATTACAGGCTTTTAACTTACAAGACAATTTTAGGACCTAAATCATGAAGAGTGTGTTTATAGAATACTGGAATGTAAAGATAGCCATCCATTTTCTCCAAACAGTATCAAATGTACATAGAATAGATACTCTGCATGTTTGGACACCTTAAAAAATCAATATGTAGTTTTGTTGCTCATTTAGAAAGCTTGGTGGACCTTTTACAAGGTATTGCTCAGGTCTAAATTATAAAGATAGAAGATGACAGCGTTTCAGTTTAATTATTGAGATTTCCTCCTAATTTTCCAGACTACCAATGTCTATCATTCTTAAAAGAGCAAAATCTAGTGTCCCAGGCCAATTAACTATTCTTATTTATTTTTTTAATATAGTTGATGAATCAAGCAAGAGTCCTCCCAGGGTGTGCTGTCAGATAATTCTCTCCAGCTGGGCTCATGCCCACTCTACTAGCTGAACAGAGCCTTTTCCTTAGGGGAAATTAAATCCCAAGCCTACTCTGGGATTTGCTTATTAGACAAAGAGAGCAAATTAGTATACCTCCGGTCAACATGAAGTTTCACTCCTGTGCAAAGGAAAAGCTGAAGTGGCCTGCGGCCAGATACTTTATGTCATCTGTAGCTAGCTGAGGGGACAGGGTACAATTTTATGCCTGCACAAATATATGTATCATTAAGATTCATAGTCTCTCAGTGTTTTCTCTGGCATGAAAATACTTGATATTCCAAGCATACAAAATGCAAGTTCAACTCATGAGGAACAAGAAAGCTTCTAGCGTTATTCTGAATTGGGTTCTATTATTGACTCAGTCACGAGTCAATATTAGGCTGTGTCTTAGAAAAAGCATAGGCTAGACCATGCCTTAAATGAAGCATAAGGAGACTTAACCTTGGAAAGAGGAATGGCTAGACTTGATCTTGCTTCTTTGGGATATGCAATTGATCAGGAGAGAGAACATTGAGAAGGCTCTTGCGCTTAGTAAAGTAGAGGGTGACAAGTAAACAGGAAGTCTTTCAAGGTGACAGAATGACACAGTAGCTACAACAATAGACTCAACTGTAGCTCCTGGTGTGAGCATGGCACAGGACAGGGCGATAACTTATTCTATTATAAGTTCATGTGTTATCACAAGCAGTCAGAACTTACTTGTTTGCACCTAGGAACAATAATATTCTTTATCTGTGTCACTCTTAGAAGGCAATTTTTCCTCTTTGAATTTTCTCCTGAAGCTAGGTGTGAGGAGTGAGTTCCTAGGATTGTTGTGAAGAGTCTGTGAGACACAGCGAGTGAAACCCTGCTGTCACAATGATGGGAAAGGCCAGACTCTTCAGATTCAGACTGATGGTGACAGCACTTAGGCTATGGTTGTGCCATAGATAGGGTATTTAAATTTAGAGTAACCCTGTGCAACAGAGTAGAACTTTTCTGCCCTGTAGAATTTTCTAGATTACCATGTTGAAGGCAAAGACCCCTGGTAACTTAATGGCTAAATTCTTGGCTGGTGATCAAAAAGTCAGATGTTCAAATCTGCTGGTCACACCACAGGAGAACGATATGCCAGCCAGCTTTTCTAAATACTACGGTTTTGGGAATTCTGTGGGAAACTTCTACCTTGGTCTATAAGACAAGTAAGATTCAATGAAGGCATTGGGTTTTAATATTTATGGGAGCAGATTGGCATGTCTGTCTAGCGAATCCTCCAGGTGGGTTCGAACTGCTAATTAACATTTTGGTTAGCAGCCCAGGTCTTAGCCATGGTGTCACCAAGGATCCTTATAGTATTTAGAGCTAATAGACCCTGGTTGCATAGGGGTGGCATGTTGGACTGGTAACTGTAAGGCAAGTAGTGTGAAACCACCAGCTACTCTTCGGGAGAAAGATGGGGTTTACTCCTTCCATAAAGATTTGCTGTTTTGTAAACTCACAGCAACAGTGCTATCCTGTCTTCTAGGGTCACTGTGATGGACATCAACTCAATGGCAATGAGTTTGGTCTTTTGGGGGGAGGGGTTTTGTGAAATAGTTCATGGGAAAACTTTCATTATTAACAAAACCCTTTCCTTTGAGGTGAAAAACCTCATGCTTGCTAATGTGGAGTGGCAATGAGAATCAGGAAGCCCCTCAACAAGATGGATTTCAACAGTGGTTGCAAGGATGGGTTGAAGCATAAGAACACGTGTGAGAATGACAGTGGCCTGGACGCGCAGTGCTTCTCTCCTTGGCATACAGGTCTCTTTGAGGGAGCACTCATCTTGGAGGCACCTGAGAACAACATGAACTGATCCAAAAATGTTTCTTGAATATCACATTCACGATCATCATTTCTCCAAGAGAAAATTTTCTTTTTATTATTACTATTTTAGTATTCAGTAGGGTAGTCCTGGCAAGCATAGCAATTACTGACTTAATTCACAGAAACTAATCGAACATTTTCTACTGCCTTCAACAAAGAGAACTGATATATATGTGTGTATATATATATATATATATATATATGGAACCTTTCTGCTAGGTTGTCCAAATAGACACCAACTATGCATAGTTCCCAATTAGTCATGAGTGTGCCTGGGCAGCACAGATCTCTGAAGTCTACAGACAAGTTCTATATGCCTAGCTTAAATTCTGATTGTTTGGCCAAACTTATTTTACTGAGCAAGACTGTTTTCTCTCTCATCATTGTAGAGTACTGTGAGATGAATTTATTTGGGTTTCGCCTCATGCAAGTATATTTTAATATTGATTATGAGTCAGTGTGCGCTAGATGCTGCATTTGATCTAGTTTAACAATGTGAATTATTGGCAGGAATTGGACTGTGATCCACAAGGCCAATAGTTTAAAACCACTAGTGTTCCTAGGAAGAAAGAGGAGGCTTTCTGCTCTTGTAAACAATTACAGTCCTGGGAACTCACAGGAGCAATAGTGTCATCATGAGGTGAGATCAACTGTTATTTGTTTCTTGTTTTAAAGATTCTTTTATCTGTTAAATTTTTTACCTATTCAAAATGTTTATCATTCCCCGCATTTAATACTTTAAATATCTACATTTAGGCCATCTTTTCTTTTCAATTCATCTAATTAATTTTCTAGCACTGAATAAATTCCATATTATATAAGTTGCTTTGTTATTATAATGTTTTACACTCCATTGAACCTTGGTGTTGTTAGACACTGTCCTACATTCAACAGAATGAAACACTGCCTGGTCTGTACCATCCTCACAATTCTTCTGTTTGAGCCCATTGTTGGCAGCCACTGTGTCAATCCAACTTATGTAGTGTCTGCCTCTTTTTAAATTTTTTTTCTGAACCTCTACCAAGACTCAGCTCTTTTAACTGTTTATATAAACTCCTCTGCTTTATCATATGTCTTAAACTATTCTTTCACAATATTTATTGATTTCACCCTGTGGCAGTCATGTGTTTGTGATGCCAATTTTATGATTGGGATGTAGGGGTTGGGTCTAGCCTGTTAATCTGGAGATAGCCAATGAGTAGCCAATGAGGCTTTCTGTGTGGGCATGACTTTCTTCTGAGAATTTTGGGAAGTCTCATGGTATTTCCCATTTGGAGAAGAGAGACTTGACTCTCAGTCTCTGGGAGTCAGTTTCTGAGACAAACTACTGACAAGACAAGATGGCAGTGTCCGAGGAACTGGAGAAGCCAGAGGAGGAACCACACGGCTTTACCCTGATGGAACCAGACCTCTGAAGCTGGAGAAGTCACGTGAAGACCCCTGTCAGTGCTGAGTTCCTTCTACCACCACTAGATGCTGTTGATGGACCGTGAGTCCTGGAAATGAGAAGCCATGCCGGTATGTTTTGACTACATGTGCTTTGTGAATCAGAAGCTAAACTGGTATCAGACATATGGGCTAATGTTGGATTTATGACTTTCTCCTTGACTGGTTTGAGATGCTTTCTCAATGCTCCATTCCTCTTGTATACAAACCTCTCCCCTATATCCATATGTATGTCTATGAATTTGTTTCTCTAGTCTACCCAGACTGACACAGACCCCTTTCTTTTTCAAGCAGATTTTTGACTCTTCTTATTAGTTCCTCAGGAATCTGTCTGCATTTTGAAAATTTAGGAGATTCTTTATATGCTATTGCTATAAATAAAAAAGAAGCCTATGTGGAGGTGTGTTTAAGTGGTCAACTACTAAGTAGAAAGGTTCATGGTTTGTATCCATCCAGTAGGAAGACATGAAAATTAGTTCTCCTCAAAACTGAAACCTCCACCCCATCCTGCACTGTTCTGCTCCCTCATAGGGCCCCACGCAACATACTCGACAGGAGGGCACCCAACGGCAAGGATATCAATATAGGAGAGAAAAAGGAGTGAACAAATCATGTTCGAATATGTGGAAAGATGACATTGACAGTGTGTGCCCTGGCAGAAATCCACTTGAGAGGTTGCTTTTATGCTTTCATTTTTGTTATTTGTAATTTTGGATAGGGAAAATTATGACTTGAAATTAATTATCTTAGAAAGCTGCCCACTCCCCACCCCGGTACAGAACAATAAAGAAGTGCAGGGGGAAAAAACCATTCTTCTCAGTTTGCAATGTTAACTTAATTATGGCCCCTACATGAAAATTATGTTCATAAGAACACATGGACCTGAGGATTCCAGAGAAAATTCAGTTAGCACACCAGTGAATCGGGTAGAGTGCATGGAATTGTGGCAGAGTTCTAAATTTATGTTTATTTATGAATAATAAAACAAAAAAAAACAACCTAAACCCAAGCAATCAACAAATGATGAACCAAAAACAAAAAAAGGATGAAGAAAGCAATATTTCATAATAGAAAATATTCCAGCATACAGAAGGACTTATTACTCTACTCAAGTAATAGGGGAATTCATTTTATCATCATTCAAAAAGTGTTAAAATTTCTGTAAAATCCAAGTATATTAGCGTTAATAACACAAAAAAAGCAACAAACAAAAATAACCATTTCCAAAGACCATCAGACAAAGTCTTTCCGACCTTGCCTCCCAGGAGCATCTTGGCTGATTGGACTTTCTGCATCTGCAAATACTTAGGCTTGGAACCCCCAGGGCAATTCTAATGGGCTCCACAGGGTTGCAATCTGCGGGCTGGCTGTGGGTTTGACTTGCTTTCGATCTACCCTGCTGCCATGGTGAAAAGGCAAAGGTTATGCGTGGTTAGAAAACGGACTACTAACCAAAAGATCAGCCCTTGGAAACCACTAGCTGCTAGTAGGGATAAAAACGAGGCTCTCTCTTCCCCTAAAGACGTAACGTTACAGAAATCCAAATGAGCAGTGCCTTCCCATCCTATAGGGTTTCTATGAGTCAGAAAGGACTTAGTAACAGAGAGCTTGGAGTGATGATTAAACAGGCAAAGGCAGAACTGTAGGAAAGTTCAGTGGACGTGTGTCATTGCGTCCTGGCTCTTCTATCTTGCTCCTGGGGCCTGTGAGAACAGACCTGAAATGACTTTAAAAATGACAGTGCCTGCTAAGGAAGGCTGAATGGACAGAAAGCAGGGTTAGGCTCTGATGACATCCCTCGGCCACTGAGCAAATGCCAGCAATGGCCCATTTCATATTTCTTTACTTGAAAAAAGTAAAGCCCCTAATGAATTTAAGACATTGTCTCAGCCTTGTTCCTTGCAGCGGAGTGCAAAACGAACTCATATTCAAATTGTATCTCAAGACCAACAAAATCTACTGATGAAAATTTACTGCATTATAACAAGGTCCCTGGGTGATCTCATGTACATGAAAGCCTGAGATGCATTTCATTAGGCCACACTGAAATAACAACCACTATAAAAAATTATCATGTTATTTCTGATGAGCACATGTTTTTCAAGAAAATGACAAATTGTAAATCAGGAAGGAGGGGGATAGCTATAAGAAAAAAAATTTAAAAAACACTGAATGAAAGAGCTTAACAAGTACTTTTCTATATAATTTCTCTGTCAGAAGTAAAATTCATCACAAAACATTGTATATAAAATATATGACTACTATCTCATATATGCTGTAGCTGAAGTTACAAAGATAACAATTTCAGATGTATTCCTTAGTATTTACAGCAGTGATGTTTATAAACTAAATCACGGAGTTAAGAAAGAGACAAGATATATAATCCAATGAAATCCTAGGAAAGAAAAAAGCTGCAGCTCAATGAATGATAGCAGGAAATCATAATGAAAAATCTTAAACTTACTTAATGAAACTAGGACAAGTAACAATTAAACCAGGAGGGGCTAATCAATAAAAACCACACTCACAGCTATGGCGTCAATACTGACTCACAGTTACTGTACAGGACAAGTTAGAATTGACTCTATAAGTTTACGAGATGGTAACTCTTTAGTGGAGTAGAAAGTTTCATTTTTCTCCTGCATAGCTGGAGAAAACTGATGGTTTTGAATTTCTGACCTTGTAGTTAGCAACCCAACGCACAGAATAACCACTATGTCACCAGGGACTATTCCCTGAAAAAGATAACCATGGTTGGTACAGTAGAAGGGTAGCATGAAAGAGGGAAACACTTAAAAAGATGGATTGGCACATCGGTTGCAACAATGAGCTCATATATAACAATAATGAAGATGGTGGAAGACGGGGCATGTTTTTGTGCATGGGGTCGCCATGACTCATTTGAACCTAACAACAAGCACAACAGCAATCAAATTTGTAAGTCCAAGTACTGCTTCTCAGAAATGATGAAAGAAGAACTTGTGGGTATATGATAAAAATAATCAAAGAACACATAAACAGATAGTACATGAGAAAGAAGGTTCAGGCAAGTAGATTCAAGAACCTAAGGCCATAATAAATCTCTATGATAGTAAATTAAGATATTTCAATAGAGTGGTGAATGTTTCAAATTACTCAAGATAAATTAGAAATCTGGAAAACAAAATAAAAAGAACAACTCACAGGGAAACAATTTAAAGAGTTACTAAATGTCTGGAAAAATTCTCCAAAGATGAATGAGTTTTTAAATGTGTATAAACATTTAAGAAACATGTTAAGTCAAACTTGACTTCCTGCAGTGCGTAAGCAGTTAGGCAGACACCTAGAAGTTTGAAGCCACCCAGCAGTCTGTCAGAGAAAGGCCAGCCTTTCTACTCATGTGAAGAATTACAGTCTCAGAAACCCACATTCTACCCTGTCCACTCTCATTTGGAATGAAGTGGTGGTATTGAGTTTGGTTTTGGTTTAATCAACTAACCCACCCAGGGGGATCTTGGAAAAAACAAGATACTTGCTGGTCCACTTTGTAAAGATCATGACCTTGAAAACCCTATGAAATGTAGTTCAACTTGGCATCAAATGAATTGTCACAAGTCAGCTCAACTCCAGGACAATGCAATTTAACAAAACATTAATGTTCTTTTTGCCTTATCATTTAAAAATATTTATAATTTTTGTGGAAGCATTTTTTCTACTTCTTATCTGTGTTAGTCTGGGCTGATTATAGAGAAACAAATCCAGAGACACTCATATGTGTATAAGGAAGAGCTTTATATCAACGAGTGACTTTATATTAAGACAATATCTCAATCCAGTCCAGATCAAGTCCATAAGTCCGATATTAGCCTATTTGGCTGATATTAGCCCATAAGGCTGATACCAGTCTTTAAATTCCTCTTCAGACTCGTGCATTAATACCAAATATAGAAAAATCACACACCAGTCGGTAGAAAGTCTTGTGAATCCTGTGGTTGTGGAAACATCTTAGAGCTGGTGTACGTCTCCGCATGGATCCTCCAGCTTCAGGGCTCTGGTTTCATAGTGTAGCTCCAGGTGGCTTGTCAGCAGGAAAACTAAGCAAAGAGAGTGTTGCGGCCCACCTCCAGAGAGGAATACCAGCGTTCCCAGAATCCTCAGGAGAAGGCCAGGTTCACACAGAGGCCCCATTGGCTATATACTAATTGACAGGCTAGACTGCATTCCTTTGCTCATTGACAAGAGGTTATGTAATTGCCATACTATCTTTCCTCCTCCCTTCCTACTTTTCTCCCCCTTCCTTCTTCCTACTTCCTCCCTCCCTCCTTTGCTTTCTACCATCTCCATTCAGCTTTCATTCTTTTCTCCCCCTCTCTTTGTGTAACCAAAAATGCTGCATTTGGTGTGTGTATTCAACTGAATATATTTCCATTGATATGCTCTCACAGAAGATATATAGGATGGAAGACCATAGCAGTATTGGCAAGGCCAGGGATCCACAGGGACTTTGAAGTTCTACAGCCTGATTGTTGCTCTTATTTGTGGAGAGGTGCCAGTGAGTTCCAACCCATAGTGAGCTTACTACTTACAACAGAAGAACGTCCTGTCCAGTCAAGCTCTATCTTCCCAACTGTTCTTATGTTTGAGCGTATGGTTGCAGCCTTGGTATTAGATCATTTCCTTGAGGGTCTTCCTATCTTGCACTGTCTGCTTTACAAAACATGATGTCCTTCCCCAGGGACTGGTCTCTCCTGATGTCAGAGAGCACTTGCCATTCTCTCTATGGAAACGACTTTCTTGTTTCACATGGAAGTGCCCTAAGTCAGGATATCATTTAATAGACAACTACTCAGTGCCAAGAGAGACAACCATCATGTTTCACAGCAGAAGCCAGAGGAGCAGATTCTGTAATGCAAGCGGTCCAGGAGTCAGAGTTGATGGAATGACACATGACAACATGATCTAAATACGGCTTGTTTTACAAAGACATACAAATATGTATTTCTCTTGTTTTCAAAATTAGCTTGCTTTCCTTTTTTATAAACTTGCTGTTAAATTAACACTCAGAGGTTGGGAAAATTTTATGAATAAGACCCCTATGCAGTTTTAAAATTGGAAGAGAGCATTTTGATAGCTGGTCACAACTGATCCAAGGGACTCAAATACTTTTATGAGGATTTGACTAGGATGTGGCATGTGGTGGTCATGTATTCGATATGTCAATTTATGATTGAGGTGTAGGGGTGGAGTATAACCTGCTAATCTGGGGATAACCATTAAGTAACAATTAAGGCCTCCATATGGGCATGGATTTCTCCTGAGACTTCTGGGAAATTTCATGATACTTCTCTGGTGGATATGAGAAACCATCTCCCAAGTTGTTGGGAGTTAGTCTCAGAGACAACAAACTATGGATAAGACAAGATGACAGCATCCAAGGGGCAGGAGGAGCCAGAGGAGAAGCCACACAGTCTTACCTTGATGGACCCAGACCTCTGAAGCTAGAGAAGCCATGTGGAGAGCTCTGTCAGTGCTGAGTTGCTTCTACCACCACTGGATGCTCTTGATGGACCCTGAGCCCTGGAAGCAAGGAGCCATGGGGAGAACCTTGCTAGCGCAGGAATCTACACCTTCTAGCCTGTGACTTCGTGAGTCAGAAGGAGACTATGTAGACTGATTTCGGGCATATGGGCTAATGTCAGACTTATGACGTCGAACTGGACTGGGTTGGGATGCTTTCTCAATGTTCCATTCCTTTTGTATATAAACCTTACCCTTATATTCATATGTATGTCTATGAATGTGTTTCTCTAGTCTACCTGGACTAACGCATGGGGAAATTATGACTCATTTGGTGGAGAACTGCTATTATTCTACTAGTGATGCTGTCTGTCTTTAGATATTCTAGAAACTATGTAGTTTCTGTTGCTATTGTGCATGGGCTCTTTCCACTAGTATACTTCCTCATTGCCAATCCATAGGGAAGCTATCAGCTGTTCTATGATGATCTTTCATCTAGCCATTTTACTGAATTCTTATTACTGCTAATACCTGGCCATTTGGGTTTTCCTTCTTTGACTTTTCACTTTTTGTTTTTGGAGGTGCATGAGAACACCTGCAAATAATAATAAAAAAAAAAAACTTCTACTTTATAAACCCCAAATACACATGAACTTTGAACTCTCCATTATACTTTTAAAGGGCCCTCTAAAAAATCAGAGATGTACCCTGATATTATGCTTGCATTAAATTATAAAATGTTATTCTCATACTCACAGAAACATTCCAAGATTTAAATTTCCATCTTTTAGAGGAGTAGACCAATCATTAATAGCGTGGACATAACATGGAGTTATTTTAACTATTAAATCAGTTGTTTATATTCCAAAGATTATTTATGCAGCAGAAATGCTCAAGATATAATGCTAAAAAAATGAAGCAAAAATAGAAAATTATCAACTATGAGGAACTCTCATTTTCATTTTATACCATTCTATGTTTTCTAATTTTGTAGTTTTAAAATGATAGTAGTGATAAAATAATAATTGAACTATGCCAATCAAAACTGTTGACAACTAAGAATGTCTCTATAGAAGGTAACATCCTCAATTTCACTACATGAAAATCAAAGCTTTGCTAAGTTTAATGTAATTGTGGCCAAAATTTGAAGATATTAAGGAAAAATTTATGCATTATTATAGATATCTGATGATAGCCTTACAAGTCATTTGAGCTAATTTGCCTTTGACTCAGTTTTTCCATGTGAAACTATTTATGTTAACTTTGATTCATCTTATTAAATAACAAGTGAATTAAATTTTACAGACTCAAGAAGATATAGTTTTACATATAATTTAAGCTTAAGACAAGAAACCATTTTTTGGGGGAGGGGGGGCGATATACATTTAAAGACCTGTTAAAAGTACTTTACTAAAGACTGTCTCTCTTAGTGTAGCCTACAGCTTCATTTTGAGCCTTCATTTCTTTCTATCTTTTTCATTCTCTGTCTCAATCAGTCATTACATATTAAAATGCCTCTCTATAGTTTATTATTAGTCTAGACATTTCTTCTTACCTAAAAACATAATTATCTGTCTTCTCAGTAATCCCACCTTCATACATCATACTCCTGACATAATCAACATTTCCTACAGGAAAATCATTATCTTGTCATCTCCAAATCTTCTCCTCCTACGTTTCCCACCTTAGTGACTACATATTGCAAAGGCAGAAAATGGGGCTCAGCCCTGAATCTTTCTACTCAGAAGGTTCCACCTTGGTCACCCAAACCTACTTTACATTACAATGCCCCCCAGCCCGCACCCGCCCCCTCCTTCTAGTTGCTCTAACCTAAGGTTTCTCAAAAAAGGACCCTTCTGAGGGTTGTTGTAAGAGCTCTAAGAGCCCCAAGTAAAATGATATCTAAGTTAAAAATAAATAAAATAAAATTCTGGGGGGAAAAAGTGATCCATGGACCAGTAGCAACTGTATCACCTGGACCTTGTGTGCAATGCAAACTACTCAACTTCATCTTCAATTGTTTGAATCATAAACAAGAAATTTGGTTCTGACTTATGTGTAGCCCGTTCCTATTTTGCTTAGTTCCTACAGCACCCACTAAGTTGATCATTCACCCTTGAGAACTTACTCCTCTTCTTTTCAAACAAAAGTTACAATGGCTTCATTTTATTGATCTAGAGTACAAATTTTGGCCTTCCAGATGAAATAAAAATGCTAGCATATAGCATATAGGTCTTAAAGGTTTGAAAGTAAACAAACAGCTATCTAGCTCAGTAGTAACAAAGCCCACATAGAAGAAGCACACCAGTTTGTGTGACCAAAAGTGTGAAAGAATCATTTATCAGGCACCAAAGAACTAAAAATTATAACATTGCAAGCCTACCATCCTCATATGATCGCTGACGACAAATGTATGCATAAGCAAATGTAGTGAAGAAAGCTGATGGTCTCCAGTTATCAAAAGATATAGTGTCTGGGGTCTTAAAGGCTTGAAAGTAAAAAAGCGGCCATCTAGCTCAAAAGCAACAAAGTCCACATGAAAGAAGCACACTAGCCTGTGTGATGATGAGGTGTTGAAAGGATCAGGTATCAGGCATTATAGAACAAAAAATCATATCATTATAAAAGGGGGGGTGTACATATTGGGGACCTAAAGCCCATCAATCAGTGAGCAGCATCCCCCTATGGAGGGGCTGCAGAGAGGAGTTGAGCCTGTCAAGGTACAGGGTAGCAACAGTGATATATGCAACTTTCCTCTAGTTCTTAAATGCTTCCCCCCACCTACTATTATGATCCCAATTCTACCTTACAAATCCAGCTAGACCAGGGGATGGACACTGGAGCTGGAAACATGGAGAATTCAGAAAAGATAGTGAGAGTGTTGATACCAGGAGGGTGGATGGAAGGTTGCGTAGAAAAGGGGAGCCAATTACAGGGATCTACATGTAATGTTCTCCCTGGGTTATGGACAATAGGGAAATGGGTGACACACTGGACAGTGTACGATATGACAAATCAACAACAATTTGTAAATTACTAAGGGTTCATGGGGGAGGGGAGCGGGGGAGGATAGGGAAATATGGGGAGATGATACTGGGGGCCTAAGCAGAAGGAGGATGATGGCAGCAAATGTGCAAATGTGAACTGCATACAATTGATATATGAATTGATCATGATAAGAGTGGTATGAGTCCCCAATAAAATAATCTATTTAAAAAATGTTAATGTAGGGCATCAAGATTCTTGCCTCTTTTTCTAGAATTTTCTTATCTTACTCTAAAAAGACAAATCCTTCCCTCACTCTGGCAGTTAAAAAAGATGTATGTTTTCTGAATGGTTACAGTACCTTGCATCTCTTTCAGCAAACAACAATTTCAGATGAAGCTTTTTATTCCTGTTGAGATTTACAGTCCAGACACCCAATGGGAAGTTCTCATAGGTGTGATAGGCTTGCCTTGAGTCAGAACTGACTCTGTGGCAGCAATTTGGGTTTTGGTACATCAAGTTCTTTTTAGTAGCAATTTATTTTTTCCTCAAACTTGAGAGATTATGGAAGCCTGTTTCAGATCGAATTGTTTCTTAATTTCCTCCTTTATGTTTTTCAATGACTTACCATTCTTCCTTATTTTTTGCATTTGCTTTTTTTCCTTTTCTTTTTTTAGAAATCACTTTATCAAGGGGCTCTTACTGCAACTATAACAGTCAATATATCCATGTTTCAATCGCATTTGTACATATGCTGCTTTCATCCTTTCCTTGCTTAAATATGCATACATGAACAAGGTGTATGGTGATAGATAACATGCTCTATTATAAAGAGCTACTTTTATTAGCTTTTACTAGTTAAACCTTAAGAAACTTGCAAATTATTACCTGACCAGTAAGAAAAAGAAATGGGCTTAGAGTCCAGGAAGTCAGCCTATGGAATCTATACCCCTTTACGCAAATCAAACAAGTTAAACATGAGCCAAATTATAACAACAATTCACTTTATGTACTGCTGCTTTGCTGATGTACCTTGCATCTCACCTTGTGACTATGGAACTGATATCGCAGGCCCCCAATCCTGTGACTCAGCACACTGCTCTGCTGTAGTGTATGGGCTGGGTGCTGAGTTAATTTATCTCCCTTGGTTTCCACTGGGAAGCGGTTGAACACCTGTGAAGACCCTGCCATCAAGTGGTGGTCCCTAGAGATGAGCTGGCCACTGAGTTATCTTACAAGGAAGAGTTGGTAAACTATAACTCACGGGCTTTACCTGATCGACCCAATTTGATAATGCCCTGGTGCTTGCTACCTAGGGCTGCTGGTACGGAAATGTCACAAGTGGGTGGCTTTCAAGAACAGACATTTCCCCAGAGTCCTAGAGGCTTCATGTGTATATTTACCTGAATGCAGGATGTGGTTCTAGGGGGGTGGTTCTTCTGTGGTAATCCCAGTAGTTCATGGGAAGTATTTCTCATTCCTTGTTATTCTTTGATATCAAGCTTCTCCCTGTATCTGCCTCTATTTGTTCTGTTCTTTGTATCTATCAGAAGTAATTACATTTTGGACTTTATTCTACTCTCTTATGACATCATTAACATAACAAAAAGCCTACTTTGAACAGGGCCAGATTTATAAATAGAGGGGTAAGAATATCAGAACATGTTTTAAAAGATGATCTTTTCTTATTTTGTCACATTTTAAATGATTGACAAAAAAAATCAAAGAATAAATGGCAGAGATATATGGAGCCCATAAGTCTGAGATCTATATTATTGAACTTTCTTTCTTTTATTCAATTATTTTATTGGGGGCTCTTATAGCTCTTATAACATTCAATACATCATTTGGATCAAGCATATTTGTACACATATTGCCATGTTCATTTCCAAATATTTTCCTCTTGAGCCCTTAGTGTAAGCTCCTCCTTCCACCCCCCCCCCTTTTTAACGAATCATTTAATTGGGGGCTCATACAACTCCCATCCTGATCCATACATACATCAATTGCATGCAGGCCACATTTGCACACTTGTTGCCATCATCGCTCTCAAAACGTCCTCCCTCCACTTAGGTTTCCCCAGTATCAGCTCCCTATATTTCCCTTCCCTCCCTCCCTCCCTCCCTCCTTCCCTCCCTCCCTCCCTTTCTCCCCCATTGAGTTAGTCCGGGTAGACTAGAGGAACAAATTCAAGGGCACTCATATGGATATAAGGAATGGGTTTATATTCAAGAGGAACAGGACATTGAGAAAACATCCCAGCCCAGTCCAGCTCAAAGTCACAAGTCCGATATTAACTCATATGCCCAAAATCAGTCCATATATTCTCCTTCTGACTCACGAAGTCAAAGGTCAGTGGCTACAGAGTCCCAGCACCAACAAGGATCTCCCCATATCTCCTCACTTCCAGGGCTCAGGGTCCATCAACAGCATGCCGTGGTGGCAGAAGCAACTCATCACCTGCAGAGGCCTCCATGTGGCTGCTCCAGCCTCAGAGGTCTGCCTCCATCAGGGCAAAGGCGTGTGGTTTCTTCACTGGCTACTCTAGCCTCCCAAACACCGCCATTCTGTGTTGCCTATGATTAATCATCTCTGAAACTAACTCCCAACAACTGGGGAAGATAGCTTCTCATCTTCACGAGGGAAATATCGTGAAATTTCTCAGGAGTCTCATGCCCACACAGAGGCCTCATTGGCTACTCAATGGCTATCTCCAGATTAACAGGCCAGACTCCACCCTTATATTTCAATCATAAAATTAACATAAGCACACAGGACTGCCACACCCATAAACCCTTAATAATTTACAAATTATCATTACTTTTTCATATTGTACACCGCCCAATGTGTCCCTTCACTCACTTCCCTGTTGTCCATGCCTCAGAGAGGAGGTTATATATAGATCCCTGATATTGGTTCCCCCTTTCTGTTCCACTATCCCTCCACCCTCCTAGTATCACCACTCCCACCACTAGTCCTGAGGAATCATCTATCCTAGATTCCCCATGTTTCTGACTCCAGTGTACATTCCTTGTTCTAGCTGGATTTGTCTGGCAGAATTCGGATCATGATAGTGGGTGGGAGGAAGCATTTGAGAATTAGAGGAAAGTTGCATATTTCATTGTTACTACACTGTACCCTGACTGGCTCATCTCCTCCCTGCAAGCCCTCTGTAAAAGGATGTCACTTCACCTATTCATGGGTTTTGGATCCCCAATCTGTACTCTCCCTCATTTATAATGATATAATTTTACTTCTTTGATGCCTGATACTGGATCCCTTCAACCCCTTGTGGTCATACAAGGCTGGTGTGCTTCTTCCATATTGGACCTTTTTTACAAGAAAAGTACAAGATAATTTTTCCTTGGTGATATTTGTCTTTTAAAAAAAAAACCTCTTGAGGCTGAGCCCCAGTGGCGTAAATGATTGAGTGCGGGGCTGCAGCCCATGGGCTTGGTGGCTCAAATCCAGCGGCAGCTCTCAGGAGCGGCACTGGGTAGCTCCCACAACCACCAGAGGCAGTGTTGCCCTCAAAAAAAAGTACAAAAACCTCTCAAATGAAAACACAAAGTACACATATCTTCTGGAATGTTCCAATACCTGTAGGGAGCCATCTTCTGGAAGGAGGATGGAAAAACATTGCTCTCTGTGGGAAAACTCGAGCAGTTACTCAATGCCCAGTATTCTGACATAAAAAAACAAATAGCTGATTGCTCTCAAGCTGAGGCATTCCTGGTACAGATCTCAATGGCTTCCAGGATTGCCACAGAGTAGACACTGTGGAACATAATAAGGTCCTCAGTGATGTGCTTACCGGAGGTGTGATAGCAAGTTTCACAAAGTCATTCTATATCGTCACGTCAATAGAGTCTGGTGACATCTTACTAATAGGCAGTTCAGTAAAGGTAGTTTTCAAAGGACCTTGATGTGGGCCAGGTAGGTGGCTTTCTGTTGATCTTGGCAAATATGGAGGAATGAGATGTCCAGGAGCCCTGGTTGTATAGGGGTTACATGTTAAGGTGTGAACCACATGGTTGGCAGTGTGAAACCATCAGTTACTTGTGGGAGCAAACAGTCACCATCTCAGAAACACAAAGCGAAACTGCTTTATCCTGTCCCATAGGGTCTCCATGAGTTGGTGTCAATTGGAAGGCAGGGAGTATTTTAGTTTGGATATGCAGATGATAATTATTCCTCAAGATTGGGGAAGCTGTTGCACACATGCCTATAATCACCCTGTCACCCATTTTCAGGCCCATTTTTCTCTACTGTCTGCTGAATTTATACCCATTAGATTATTCCTGCCAAAGAACATGATACATAACTGTATGCATGGCAATGTGAGGTTCTGGAAATGACTACAAACATATTGATATAAAATAGTTAAAGTACAAATGCTTAAAAATATCACAGTGGCAACAGATCTGTAGTTTAAGATCTCTTCTGTATTAAAAGGTATTGCAGTAAATGACAGCCAGCATGTCACTCTTGCGCAATGGCATTCATGTTCAATGTTGTCATTAGGGGCCATCCAGTTGGTTCTGACCCAGAGCCAAGCTATGAACAACAGAATGAAATACTTGTTTCTGTATCATCCTTACAATTGTGGCTAGGCCTGAGCCCATGGTTTCAGTCACTGTGCCAGCCCATCTCATGGAGGGCCTTTCTCTTTTCTGTCGAACTTTACCAAGCATGATGTCCTACTCCGGGGATTGGTCTCTTTTGACAACATGTTCAAAGTGTGTGAGACAAACTCTTGCCATCCTTGCCTCTCAAGAGTATTCTGGCCTTAGTTCTTCCAAGATGTATTCTCATAGACAGTGACAGAAAGTCTCTAACTTGGGGAAACTAAGATGTTATCTAGAGAGAGATGACCTTTATGTCGATTAGTTGAACATAATGATTTTCTTTTAGGAGAACACGGTTATTCATATTCATTTTTTAATAAACATGTTCATCTAAATTTCTAAATAATGTTTGAATAGTAAATAAAATTGATGGCCATATGTACCAAGTGAAAGAATTTTCTGAGAATAATCATTTTAAAAGTCTTTTGTATCTGAAATAAAACTTAACAGAACAAAAGGGTATTTTGAAAATGTTCTAACTTGTGTGACGAAGACAGAACTTTCCCACAATTATTATATTCTAAAATATTAAGCAAGTAATTTACCAACATTTAGTGTGCTAGCCATTCCCAACTGAAGCTCCCAATTGTATGAGGTCTTTTTCTGACTCATGATGAGGCTAAGATAGCTGACCTTCCTGATGCCCCCAGTTAGCTGAGGGCATGACTCAAATTAGGATAGTGATCTGCTCCCCTCGAGGCCTATGGATGGGATTCAAGAGTCATTATCAATGACCTCGAACAACACAGACATGTTCACCTACCCCCGGGAGTCTGAAGTGTTTCTTTATTACATCCCTCTCCTCTTAGTCATGAGTCATCCCTAAGCCATTATCATCTTATAGCCCTTAAGATAGCCCATGCTCGTGGCATGTCCTGACTGGTGACTAGAAGATTATGTGTCCCTTGTTAGGCTACTTAAACGGGGAAGATTAATGTTCACCACCCTCACTCCTGACCCTCATTGCTGACCCCCGCTGCTAACCCTCGCTCCTGGGCTGCTCCTGCCTGCCTCACTGTTGCCCCTGACTGCTGGGTGCTCTCAGCTCCTCACCCTCATCATGTAACTCCCTCTCCATCTCCACGCGGACCTCCATACTGGGCGGAGGTGAGCATGTTACCCTGAAGTTATGTATGTCTAACTCGTTTCTTTCTCTCTTTGTCATGATCTCGATATCGTTTTTATAAAAAATAATAATTATCACATCACAGCTGCCTGTTGAACCCTTGCAGTGGGTATATCAGAGGCCAACCACCTCTGATACTAACTCAAAAAGGACTTCCCCAGAAACAGCAATTTGACCTTAAGGGTTCCTTCTGACTCATCATTCCAGATACTTAGCCATTTCTAACAGACAAAGATACCTATATAATCAATGAGAATGAAACTCCTTTTTGTAGCATCCTCCTTTCTGTTAAAGATCTATCTACAATATAGTCTGAACTTCCTTGTCAGAAATGCCTTCCAAAACTCCAATTTACTGCCACTGAGTCAATGCAGACTCACAGTGACCCCAGAAGACAGGGTAGAATTGCCACTATGAAGTTCAGAGATTGTAACTCTTCTTGGGAATAAACTCTGGACCCTGGACTCTCGAATGCTAGCACATTTTCACTTACAGATGGGATGCTCTCTGTTCTTGAGCAGTTTATTGCTTCATCAATCTTGCTCATGTTAATTGACCAACTAAATCACAATTTTCTTTTCAACAATTGTTAAGAGCTTCCTGGCTTATCACACTTCATCTTACTTTTGCTAATCTCATGATACAGGCATGTCCATTGTTCAAGCAATTTCCTTGCAGCATCTTCTGAAAACTAAATTTGCTAATATTTAAAGAATTAGCTGTTGTAAACTGGGTGGATTAATCATTTTGTCATTATTGATTAATGGTCAACTATATTCTGGATTCTACTAGACAGGTCCGATTTACAGAGGACTTGAGATCACCTTTTGAAACCACTCAACCCCGCTTCCACTTCTGCAGAAAAAACTTGTATTCAGGAAGCTTTATTTCACCTAGATTTCTATAAAGATAAAACATTGAATTTCTTCATATTTGGCATTCATGGTTAATGACTAATTTTATTTATTTTAATAGTTTTCGTACTTTGCCATGTGTCATATAATTCAATAATATCAAGAAGACTTGTACAATTATCTTGATTGTAGAACATTAAAAATAATTTATCTACCATTAAATTTGTTTTTCTGCCTTTTCCTGTCCTATCTTTACCAATATTCATGCACTCTTTAGGATTAAGTACTGATATTCTTTGTATTCTCAGCATTTAACCCATTGTTGGCTTGAAGGGGCACTAGCTACACCCTCTATAGTTGGGGCATCTTAAGGTAAAGTAACTTCTGTTCCTGTGAGCATCTTTTTTTTTTTTTTTTTTTTTTTTATTTTTAGGCATCACTGCCCTCAGGTGGTGGGAGTAGGAGGCCCAGCCTTTGCTCCTGGGAGCCGGAATCGAACCTCCATCCCAGTGGGCCGCAGTCCCGCGCACAACCACTACGCCACCGGGGCTCAGCCCCCCTGTGAGCATCTTTTAGAGATTGCTAATTCTTTAATCAGTTAAACTCTCTTGTTTCCTCTATGTGGTACAATAAGATATCCTTACCTACCTTGAGCAGGGGATTTTCTTAAGGAAAAGAAGTCAAGAATTGGAAAACACATATCTGACCTTGTACCATTCACTAGATGAATTGTGAGGTAAAAAAGAAAAAAGAAAAAAAAAGGAGTGTGCTAGTCTGGGTAGGCTAGAGAAACAAATTCATAGACACACATATGGATATAAGGGAAAGGTTCATGTACAAGAGAAATGGAACATTCAGAAAACATCCCAACCCAGTCCAGTCCAAGGTCATAAGTCTGATATTAGCCCATATGTCCAATACCAGTCTAAAAAGTCTCCTTCCAACTCATGAAGTCACAGGCCAATGGGTGCAGAGTCTTGTGTATCCAGCTAGGGCTGAGGCATCCTAGCACTGGCACGTGTCTCCTTATGGTTCCTTGTTTCCAGGGCTCAGAGTCCATCAGCAGTGTCCATTGTGGGTAGAAGCATCTCAGCGCTGGCAGGGGTCTCTGTTTTCTCCAGCCCAAGAGGTCTGGTTCCATCAGGTCAAGCCCATGTAGCTTCTCCTCTGGCACCTCCATTCTCAAAGAATCAGGATCAATCAGCATGTTGTCATCTTGCCTTGTCAGGAGTTTATCATCTCAGAGACTGAGAGTCAAGTTTCTCTTCTCCAATTGGGAAATACTATGAGATTTCCCAGAATTCTCAGTAGAAAGCCATGCCTACACAGAGGCCTCATCGGTTACTCATTGGCTATCTCCAGATTAACAGGCTAGACTCCACCCCTATAACCCAATCATGAAATTGACATAATGAGTACATAACTGCCACAGGGAGTTATGGTTAAGATAGGGAACATAGGAAGACTGTGAAGAGCTTGGTTTTGCTGTACTTATGGGGTTTTTTGTTCTAGTTAATGCTCCTTCATAATCTGATAGGAGAAGATTTTAAGCTTCACAGTCCAAGAATGACAGCCAAGAAGCTTGCATTCACGAACCTCATTGCTTAAATGTGGACATCAGGCCTGATTCAGAAGAGGTCATGGACCAGGCATACCATTGGATGTCAGATGGTTCAGGGATCAAAGCAGAGAATACCAGATAGATATTGACCAGATTAAGGCAGTTTATGAGAATCATAACAAATTAGGGATAACCTTAATAAGACTGGAAAATCCAGAACACTTGATTGTGCTCACGTGGAATCTGTACAAAGATTAAGAGGCAGTATACTAATTGAACAAGGGAATACTACATGGTTTATAATCAGGAAAGATGTGCTTCAGGGTTGTATCTCTTCACCATACCTATTATGCTTATCATATCTGTATGCTAGCAAATCATCTGCAAACCTGACTTATATGAAGGAGAAATGTTTCACCAGGATTGGAGGAAGGCTATATGTATAAGACACAAGATTACTTGCTGAAAGTGAGCAGGACTTGAAACACTTTCTGATGGAGATCAAGGATGGCAGTCTTCAATTTGTAGACCCAAATCCCCCACAACTATACAACTAGGTAAGATCATGACGAACGGAGAAAAGACTGAAGTTACCAAGGATTATGCTTTGCTTGGCTTGACAATCACTGCTTATGGAAACATTAAGATATCTAAAAACCCATTGCTTTAGGTAAATCTGATGCACGAGCCCTCTTCAGAGTATTGAAAAGCAAAGATATTACATTAAGACTAACATCTGCCTGACCCAAGCCATGGTATTTTCAATAGTCTCATATATGAAAGTTGAGCATTTAATAAAGAAAACTGACAAAGGATCAATGCATTTGAAATGTAGTGCTGGAGAAGAATATTGCAAATACCATGGATTGCTAAACCAATCTTGACAAACTCAGCATTCTCAGAAGACGTATGCCAGAGGGATACTTAGAGGCAAGCATGCAGTGATTTTGTTTTGCATAGAGAAGGATTGACACAGAAGCTGCAACAATGGTCTCAAACACAGGAATGATTGTGAGGATGATGCAATATGGGTGGTGTTTCACTCTATTATGTATGATGTCACTGTGGATCTCAATCAACTGTCTGTCACCTAACAACGAAACCAAAAGAACAATATCAGCAAAACCAATTCTTTTCTTGAGAAGAAAGCCTCATATTTCCCCAGCAGAGCAGCTGGTAGTTTTGAACCACGGAGCTTGCAGCTAGCAGTGGTTCAATGCATAACCACCCTGTCACTAGGCTGCTGCTGGAAGTCACTGAGTGCAATATTCTGCCTTTATTTAATGTGGAATGTTTTTTTTTAACATCACTGCCCTCTGGTGGTTGTGGGACCTACCCAGCGCTGCTCCTGAAGCCGCCGCTGGATTCGAACCGCTAAACCCGCCAGCTGCAGTTCCGCACTCAACCACTTAACGCCACTGGGGCTCAGCCCATGTGGAATATTTTGATAGCAAACCTGTACATACAATTCCATATGAAATGTTCTCTCGCCACTCATCTCAACCCAGGAACCCAGCACATTTTGGGTTTCCCCAGGAAGGTGCTATGTGGCTGGTGCTTGTCTCAGCAGTCTGTGCTTGTACAACTATGTTATTATCCTCCTACTCCACAAAAGTTTGGACATCAGTCCTCACACCCAAGTAAGACCCCCAAAGGCTCCTGCCTACCAGAGTCTGAAAGTTCTGCTGCTAGACAAGGCACTCAAAGGCAGAGTAAAGAATCTCTGAGCAGGCGCCTTTATCAATGTGGCATGACGCGCTCAGGGCGAGGTGAACACATCTGCAGCCCTCCAGAACCATACTCCCTCTTAGGCAAGTGTGCTCACTGGGAAGTTCTCTAGCTTCTGGGACACACAGCTCACCACTGGAATCAATGCACATTCTTGCCATTGTCCTTGGAGAACAAAGGCAGCAAAAGAAAAGCACTGTGCAAAATGGAAGTCATTTTGAGGAGAAAAGGAGGTACTTGGTACAGTCTTCTTTTGTTTTATCACTCCCTGTGGCATTCTTTTTCTGGCATTGATTTGATTTATATTTTCATTTTGAGTCTTTTTTTTTTCCACTTGTGACCCTGGGTCTGGGACAATATTGAAGGCGTTCTGTTTGCTGGGTTTGTTTGCCTGAGTCAGTGGATGAACAGAGAGAGCAAGAGAATGGAAGGGGAGAGAAGGGAGGGGAGAGAGACCAGGTAAGACGAAAGCCATGTCTCTACAACAATGAAACATAACTCTGGTGGCAGTCTAAGTTCTGACGAACTTGGCTAATGTTTACCATGCAACAGGTCCTTTAAATCAGCAGGGTTAAACACACAGTGGCACATTCCGGCAATGTTTATCTTACCCACAGGCTCATCAAGACAAAAGGAAAGGGTTGACGGGAAGAGCAATCAGCAAACCAGCCACCAGAATAAGCAGGAGAGATTGTCATTGCCCTTGAGAGAAGACATTTTTCTAGTAAGCATTTGAGATGACAATTTTCCAAAAGAAAATGAGTGGCCTGCTTTTTGTAAAATTTCATAAAACTTTCCAATCAAATTTCAAGGGAAAACTGGCAATGTTTCATCCAGTGCAGCTGTGTGCCTGGGAAATGCCAAATTCATTTGGTACATCTAGAGATACCCGAAGTCAGTGTGCCAGGATGAAGGGGTGCTGCTGGTAGGGTCGTGTGAGCTTTGGGCTACTTCTGTACCAATACACAACCTCAGAAACTCTTGGGGGCAGGCTGTTCTATAGGCTTTCTGGGCACCAACGAGGATGGATGATTCATATAAAATATATATCAGTTTACCGGAGTTGGCATAAGAAAGTGCCATAAACAGGTTGGCTTGAAAGACCAGAGTTTTATTGCCTGGCAGTTCAATGAGCTGTTCAAATATAATGGTGTCCTGAGGGTGTAGAGGTTCTTGGGAAAGAAGCTTTCTTGTCTGACTTGTGGAAGCCCCAGCCATTGCTTTGTGAATGCAGCCACAAGTGCATTCTTTCCCCTGTGTGCCTTTGTTTCTCTTGTCTTCATAAATGTGCCACTCCGATTGGTTAGTATCCATTGTACTCTAACCTGACCTCAAGTTACTTGATAATGTCTTTAAATGCTCTATTTCCAAATATGATTGCTTTCACAAGCACCTAAGTTTAAGACATGGGCATATGTTTGGAAGAGATTCAATCGTTGGAAAAGTGGGTGAAGGAAGTAAATGCAGCACATTTCAGGAGCACATCAAATATCCACAGGAGGCCCCTGGTGTCATGGTTACACATGGGCTGTGATCCTCCTGGTTTGAGAGCTCCAGCTGCTTTAAGAGACAAACAGGGCTTGCTCCTCTGTTAAACTGCTACAATCTCTGAAACTTACAGGGACGGTTCTAGCCGGCCATATGGACTAACTATGCAAGGGCATGCTATTGGTGGCAGTGAGTCTATGCTTTTGTGAACGATGCATCCATCGACAACTAGTGTTACCATGATGCTACTGGGGTAACTATGAAGGGTGAAACTCTCTCTTAGTTTACAGAAGAAAAGAGGAACACAGGCTAAACTCATTGAGAAGTGTGTGTGTTTTTGGTGCATGTCTGTGTGCTTAAGAGAGATATAATGGAAAGAACACAAGTTGGAAAATTGGATTGCATAGATCTGTGATAAATGTGTTGGACTTCAGTGCATTTTTTAAAGGATTGGGTACTTTTTTTTTTTTTTTTGAGCATCACTACTCTCCGGTGGTGGGAGTAGGAGGCCCAGCCCCACTGCTGGAATTGAACCTCCATCCCAGTGGGTCGCAGTCCCGCGCACAACCACTACGCCACCGGGGCACAGCCCGGGATTGGGTACTTTTAAATAATAAAAAAAACAACTTTTACTGAAAGGTAACTACTTAAACTTTTATGTTTTGAAGCACACACACACACACACCTGGAAAAAGATATTAATTAATCCATTTTGTTCAGAAATTGCCAAAGCAATGAGTCAGAACTGTTTAGCGGGGAAATAAAGCAGTGACTAGAAAAGCTTTTAAAAAAACCTGCAATAATTGGCTCAATGCCCAAGCCTTCTCAGAGACACTTTTGTCCTATGTCCATAGAGAGAGACAAAACAAGCACACACAATTATTGCATTAGGCCAGGTTGAGTAGAAAAACAAATCCAGGTACTCTCAAAATTGTGTAAGAATGAGGGTTATATTACGAATACATTATATAACAAGAAAACATCCCAACCCAGTCTATGTCTGATCTGTAAGTTTGATACTAGTCCATAAATCCCCTTTCAGACACACACACACACACACACACACACACACAGCCACAAGCAATGGTGGGAAGTGGCGAACAATCACAGGGGTGCAAAATCTTGTGGATTCAATAGTGGTGATGCATCTTCAGACCTCCTGTAGGTCTCAGAGTGACTTGCTAACAGGGGGAGGGAAAGGAAAGAAGGGAGGGATGGAAGTGGGGCTGGAGAGAGAGAGAAAAGGAAACATTTCCAAGATCTTCCCTATGAGAAGATTATGCCCACCAGGAGGTACTATCAGACTGTGACCTAATTGCCAGGTTTGACTCCACCTATGTCTTCTTATGGGTACCATATTGCATAAAAACCTAACTATCATAATTATTAAATGAATCTAACAAATGTTTAGCAAGTGAAAAGTAAGGATATTCATACTTATTTGAATCAACTGTTTCTTATTGAGGATGATATAAGGTTATAGTTTCACACTTTATTGTGTATTTATAATTACCTGGTAGGCATATTAAAAATACATGGTGGGGCATGGGGTTTCTAAACATTCTTGGAAAGATGGTATCAGAAAAAAGAATTAAACTCCCTTGTATGTATTCAGCTAAAGTCTAATTATTGGGCGGTAAGTTGGTCTTGAATGTGGGCAAGGAAACTATTTTTAAAAATAAGCAAGGAGATAATGATGTAGATGACACACAGGCCATTCACTGAGAATTGTGTGTGTGTGTGTGTCTGTGTACTTGAGAGATGTAATGAAAAGAACTCAAGTTGGAAAATTGGTTTGGATAGTTTTGTGAGAAATGTGATTGACTTCAGTGTATTTTTAAAGGACTGGGTACTTTTAAATTAATAAAAAATGTGATCAAATTTCTAATTTCCAATGTCCCAGGTAACAGGATCGTTTGGAGAAGAAGAAGAGAGGAGGCAAGCAGACCAATTCTGAGATTTTTCAACAGGTGAAAGTTCCAGTTAATTAAGAACCCTGCATTGTGGTACATTACCTCATCATGATGAATATAATGTTGTCACTTTTTTGAAACCGCATCCACCCAAGTGAAGCAGACCCAATAAATGAGACCAAAAGAGAAGTCAGAGAAGTGGATGAAGTGGGAAGACATGAAAGGTTGCACGGCCCAGGTAGCCCCCCTGCCACTGCGGGATCAGTGTTGGGTACTAATCACCAGGTCAGCAGTGCAGACCCCACAGCTATTCTGCAAGAGAGAAAATGCTCCTGGAAAGACCAACTGTTTCAAGAACCAGAGTCCAATTCATTGTGAGTAGGAATTGACTCGATGAGTTTGGGTTTGGGTTTATAGACACCAATAGAAGAACAAATTACAGGACCAAGATGGACCTTGAGAGAAAGATCATTAAATCCAATGGTGGTGGACACATTGGTGAACATTTTGTGATGTTGTTTTCTTTTTGTAGGAGCAGAAGCCAGACTGAGGGTTTATAATGAGTGAGTGAGAAGACAATGAAAGCACAGATACTGTGTTTTTTTTAATCGATTTATTGTAAACATGATTGCTATGCATTAGCAAGTAGCACCACCTCAAGGTGGAAGAGAAGAGAAAGCAGATGCAGCTTATGAGTTAAAGATGAGATTATTGAAGTGCAAGGTCAACCCGAAAAAAGGGGTGGGGGAGAGTAGCAATGGAAGGAGTAAAAGCTGTGCTCAAATGTTTAAGGGAGTCAAATAAGCATCTGACCACCAGAGACAGTACTCGGTTAATGTGGTAGCCATGAATAGACTCGGTTTCATTATTGATGAAATAGGAACAGAAATAATACCCATTTCTTAGTGTTGTGCAAAGATAAAATGACATGAACTCTGATATTAATTTTGCATGCCATCTAATGTATTTCAACACAAAGCCAATTGTCATTGAGTTGCTTCTGACTCTGGATCACGCACTAAGTAAGAGTAGACCTGTGCTTCTCAGAGTTCCAGATGGGTGAATTTCAGAAGTAAATCAATAGGACTTCTCTCCACCACCCCAACCAGGTTCATCTTCGAATGGAATAATCAAACGTTTGGTTACCAGCCGAGCACATGAATGATTTGCACCCTCTGAGGACAACCTATCTTGGGTTCCCAACAACTGTCAAGCTGGTAATGAGACACTTAATTCATGTGAAAGCCAAGAAAGAGAGCACTAGATAAATTCAGATACACATGTACTCAGCAGAAATAACATCCAATTATGATGTCTGGGCAAATCCCTTCACCTTGTATAGTAGTATGTTCCTCAAGAGTTGGATGAAAGAAGAAAAAATATCCTGGCAGAGAACAGCTTGTTCATCTCATCAGGACAAACTCCAAATGAATTGGCTGCCTGTGGCATCCTCTGATTATTCACCAACATCTTTTCCACCAGCACATGCTCTTCATTTGGCTGGTGTGATAGGTAGGTTTGTTTTGCCAACATGGTCAAAGAAGAGAGGTAGGATTGTTGTGACAACATGGCCAATGAACACATGTGAGATTAATTGAAGGATGGAGCTATAAATGGCTCAGCAAGACTCGCGCACCTCCCCCACTCCTTGGATCTTCAGACCATCCTGTTGCTTTATTTGTCCTGTGTCTCGATTTGCAAGCTACACTACCCATGGGACACCTAATCAGTAGACTGTGTCACTGTGAGTTGAGGTTGCTTCATGCTCTGTTTCACCATGCTACTGGAATATACATATCCTGAACTGGGGACTATCGGACCCTGTAATCCGGCTGACTGTTGGTGACCTGCCTTGCTATTTGCTGCCTATTGCCAGAGGACTGCCCAGTGGCCCTCACAACTCAAAGGACTGCCAGTGTATTAGCTGTCTCACACATGCCATTTGTACTGCTTTATAGATTAGAAAACTGTTTATTTCTTCCGTTAAATATCTATCTACATACATATTTATGTAACATTATTAGTGTTCTGGTTTTGTTTCTCTAGGGAACCCTGTCTAAGAGCTGATAAACAAGCTACTGGTGTTTAAATAGTTACTTATTTTGTTACAGAATATGTGTAAGAAGGCAATGACGGTGGCATGAGATTGCCAAGTAAACTGCTCTCTGCAGCTGTGGGTTAGCTTCAGGGAGCTGCAATTTCCCTAGTTTTTCTGTTGCAAGTTTCCATTCACAATGTGTTCTGGGACAAAATCAGCAGGATGGACATCAGTATCTGCCCCAGAAGAATTGATAAAGAACACACACACACACAAATGTATGACCCAAAGCTCCCTCACATAATAGACAAAGAATAACCACATGCCCCAGTGGTCCTTGCGTGCCCTTGTTCTCTTCTCCTGATACTGAATTAGGGTTCTCAGAGGAAGCCAAGCTTCACAGAATCCCTTCCCACTGTGTCTCTGCCTTCATTCACTAGTAAATCTTGGTATAGACTACTCACTGGAGAGCAATAAAGTGTTAGGAAATTGTAGGCACTTGTATACCAGACATATTAGGGGTAGCCCAGGCTATGCTTTTGTGATTGTTACAATGGTGAAAGTTATGCATTATGTCAACATAGTTATGCTTTGATTTCCACTGCTTTGTAAGACACTAGGTAGTCAGAGTCAATTTTTGTCTTTTGCTAGCAGCCAATCAGTGGAAAGGAACATTCTTTGAGCATGTGATCTGTCTCCACTGGTTGACTGCACAGTATTTGTTCTCGCATAAAACTTTTGTTCACATCCCATTGCCTGACCTCTGACCTTAGGACCCAGATTAGCATAGCCGTCTACTCTGCCACCTGACCTTTATATTTGGGCTTTGTTAGCTTTGCATGAGTCACAAAAAATCTTTGCTTGCCACTGGATCCATGGATGTGAGATATGTTGGTCTCCACAATGGTGTGAGCCATTTTCTTGTGGTCAATCTCTCTTATGCTTGTGGTCAATACATGCTTCTATGTTGGCTTCATCAACTTTGCACCACTAGAGAACTCAGACTAAGACAACCTTTTACTAGCTGATCAACCTGCAACAAATTTACTCAACAGTGTATTCACACACACACTCCCTTTCCTCTCTAGTTCTCAATCAATACCCTTTGCAGTGTTCCTTATAACTATTAACCCAATCTTGACCTGAAGCACCTACTGAGCCAGGGTGATACTCAGAGTAAGACTACCCAACTTGCTTTGCTAGTTTATATAGATTGATTTGCAAATTAGAGACACTAGTGTTTGAAGAAAGAAGAGTTGTGGAATCACCTGGGAAAATCAGTTCCTGCTCAGAGGTTTGTGGACAGAAATAAAGCAAAGAGAATATGGTCCTATAACCCAAGTTCCTCACAGTTTTTCAAATTTGGGGGTTTAAACTCTTTTACAATTCCATTGTACTTTCTGCTTTTGAATTCTAAGAAGTACCACTTCCAATAAATTTTGGGTTTCTTTTTACTTAAATTAACTTAAATTCCATGAGGCTGTACATTCTGACTGAATGATGGGTAGTTGATCACATTATTATTGTTATTATTATTATTATTATTATTACCACCACTGCTAGATTATCAAAAGCATCATTATGGAAATATCTCCTATGTAAGTCCATTTTTGCATTCTCATTTAGTAATAGAGAACTCATCCTCACAATTATTAGAACAGCAATGTTCCGAATCATGAAAAAAACATGGAAATGCCATTTTGATCTACGTTTATATGTTCATTGATAGATTGATGTTCAAAGATTTCACTGAGAAATGAATGACGCATACCATTACTGAACATGATGGCAGCTGCCATTTTCAAAGCACATACCATGCATCAACCCTGCGCCTGGGAGGTAAATTCTCCAGCATCAAACTTGAAAAGTTTTATCTTACGAATCAGATTTGAGGAAAGGTTTGACTGCTATTGATAAGGTAAACTCTGTGAACTAGGTTAAAAAAACAAAACAAAATCACTGACATAAAATAATAACCAACTTCTGTAACCCAACTTCCCCACTTGCTGCTATGCTCTTTGTTTAATAGGCCATGGCTTCCGCATGTTCCACTGTCAGCTCATTTACTTTAGCCATATCAGCTAGAGAGATCATTCTTAGAAAAGAACATCCGGTGCAGTAGAGTCAATGTCATAAGAAGAGACGTCCTTATTTTTGGAGATGAATTCACACAAAAGCTGCAACAGCAGCTCAAACATCCCAAAATGGAGAGGACGGTATGGGACCTGGTGATGTGCTGCCTTATTATGTGTCAGGTTCTCACATCAGACACAGTATATGCTATGTATATGCTATGCCCACAGAGCTTGAGGTACACATCTGCTAGACTAATTCTATCTGTTAAAGTAATTGCCATACCAACTTTCTGAAAACCTAGAAGTTTTCAATAAAGTCTTGACAATCTAACAAGGACAAGTCAGTTATCTGAATGGTCTAGAAAAAATTACGATTCCAATTCATACCCATGTGCATATAATGGGCCATTGGTTCAAACCCACCAGGTCCTTCACAGAATAAAGAAAGAGAAAGTTGTCTCCTCCTATAAAGAGCTGGTGTCAGAAACACAAAGGGACTGTTCTACATAGTTCTACAGGGTCATTATGAGTCAGATTGAACTTGCTGGTGGTGAGTTTGGTTTGTATTTTTGTGGAATCAACTGAAAAACAAATGAGGCCTCTCACTGCAAACACCACAGATCCATGCTCACCGTCCAGCTGACCTAAGTTCTATGGCTTCTGTTTATTGTTGCTTTTAGGTGTCTTTCAGTTGGTCACAATGCTGGCTTCTAGTCATGCTCACAATTTCCCTATGTTTGAAATTATTGTTGCAGTTACTGCGTCAGCTTATCTCATTAAGGATTCCCCCCTCCCCCCACCATTTTCCCGGACCTTTTGCTTTCCTCATCATAATGATCTTGTTTAGGGAATGACCACTCCAAAGTATTCAAGACAAATCCTTACTATTCTCATGTTTAAGGAGCATTGTAACTGTATTTTCCAATACATGCTTGTTCATTCTTCTGATAGTCCATTGTGGGATGAAGACAGAATTTTTCCACAATTGGTTACTCCAAAATATTAAGCAAGTGATTTACCAACATTTAGTAGGCTAGTTAAGTGAGCTAATCTCCCTGATGCTCCCAGTTATCTGGGGGCTTTGCATAACTCAAGTTAGCATAATCATCTGCTTCCCTCAAGGTTTATGGGTGAGATTCAAGAGTCATTGTCAGTGACCCCTAAAAATACAGACCTGTTCACCTACCAGGAGTCTGATGTCTTTCCTTATCACATCCCTCTCCTCTTAGTCAGAGGCATCCCTTAACCATTATCATCTTATAGTCTTTAAGACAGCCGCCATTTGCGGCATGTTCTGACCGGTGATTATAGAATGTATGTGTCCCCTGTAAGGCTACTTAAATGGGGGAAATTAATGTTCACCACCCTCACTCCTGGGTCACTCCTGCCTGCCTCTCTGCTGCCCCTGAGTGCCGGATGCTCTCAGCTCCTCTCCCTCATCATCTAATCCCTTTCTCCACAGGAATCTCCATACAGGGCGGAGGTGAGCATGTTACCCTGATGTGATATATGTCTGACTATTACTCCTCTCTCTCTACCATGATCTCTATATCATTATTATAATTAATAATAATTATCACTGCACAACTGCCTGTTGAACCTTTGCTGTGAGTATATCAGAGGCCAGTCCCCTCTGATAGTCCATGATGTACTGGATATCATTCTTCACCAACCGCCTAATTGAAATGCCTTCTCAAGGCTGCCATTTTTATTTTCCAGCTTCCACACAAATATGGGACTATTTGAAATAGGCTGGCATGAGTCAGTTGCATTTTTGTCATCAAAATGCCATCTTTAATTTTTAACCCTTTAGAGGTGTCTTTTGCAGAAAATTTTCTGAGTGCAATATGTTGTTCGATTTCCCAACTGCTTTTTCCTTGAGTATTGAGGATGAATCCAAGTAAAATGGAATCTTGGACAACTCTTTTTCCCTCTGTTTACTTGATATTACTTATTGATTCATTGGGAAGATTTTATTTTCTTTTTGTTGAGTTGTCTTTTCAATTCCTCTTCACTTTCAGTAACCAAGGTTCTGCCATCTGCATACTGCAGGCTATTAGTGGGTGTTCCTGCGATCCTGATGATAGGCCTCTTTCTTGCATTATTTACTCAGCATACCAAGTGAATATGAATGGTGAACGATTATGCCCCTCTTGCACATCTCTTCTGATTTTAAACCATGCAACCTCTCCCTTTTCTCTCTGAATAATTTCCTCTTAGTCTTTGGACAGGTGCCTCTTGAGAACAATGGAGTATACTGAGATTTACATTCTTTGTGATACTATCCATAACTTGTTAAGGTCTCAGAGACAAAAACCCTTCACATAGTCAATGCAACACAAGCAAGCATATCTTTCAAATAGTCTGTGCTTCTTTCTTCCATAGCCCACCTGTTTTCAGCAATGATATCCTCCTTCTATGTGCTCTGGAATATAGCTTTTGGCAGTTCCCTGTGGATATACTACTGTAACTGACTTTGAAGACCCTTTAGCAAAATTTTGATTGCTAGTGATATTATGGGTACTGTTCAGTAGTTATTGGCCTTCTGTTGAATCATATTTCTGTGGAATGGGCAAAAATATGCATCTATTCCGGTCTGTTAACCAGGTAGTTGTCTTCCAACTGACTTGGCAAAGATGAGTGAATGCCCCCTGCACTGCTACCATTTGTCAAGACATTCCACTTGGTACATTCACTAATGCTTTCAGTGGAACTTGAATTGCTTCATTCAACACCATTGGTTTTTGATCCCACACTACTTCAAATCATGTTCCTTCCAAATGACCTTTGAGTCTGAGAAAACAAAAAGGAGTCTAAAGGGGCAAGATCAGGGCTGTAAAGTGGGTGGGTGTAAAATTTCCTGGGGAAGGTTTTGCAAAACAATCCTTGCTATCCTTAAGGAATGAGCAGCTGAATTGTCTTGATGGAAAAAATATTGCCTTGGCACAACCTTCCTGCTCCTTGTCTCATTGCTTTTTAATTTCCTAAAAACTCTTCCTAATCAGTCCCCACAACAAATTTATGTCCTTTGGGAAAAAAAAGTCTATCAAGATTATCCTCTTGGGCTGAGCCCCGGTGACATAGTGGTTGTGCGCAGGACTGCGGCCCACTGGGACGGAGGTTCAATTCCAGCAGTGGGGCTGGGCCTCCTACTCCCACCGCCAGAGAGCAGTGATGCCCCCCCCCCAAAAAAATTATCCTCTAAAATCATAAAGTAAAACCCATTCATCATAACCTTCTGTACTGACTTCTTTGTCGTGAATTTAACCTTCCTATAAGGCCCTCCCTGTAAGCCAGTGTTGATTGGGAAATTTGCCTGTTCTCTTATAAGTTTTTTTTTTTTTTAGGACATCCTAATGAGACTAAAACAAGTGCATTGCCAAGGGGACGTGTGTTCGCCCACTTTCTCCTTATAGAAACTTGTTCACACAGGTTTGTTTGTAATAAAGTTAACATGCCCCACAGCTATCTGAAGACTGATGCTCTGAAACTTCAGTAGCAAGCTTCAAGATGGTTAACCGTGTTTGCCCCCACTCTTTAAATCTACTGTTTAGGCTCTGTCCAAGTGATATATCGAAAATACAAGTCAAACATAAATCTACCACATTTGTGCTTGTTCTCTCAGTGATTTCATCGATGCTCTTAGTGATAAATAAGATTTAGATAGTGATGTCATCAATATTTATTTCCCACCTGATCCTCTTCTCTGAACTGGAGGCATACATATTATAACAGCTAGCCAATAACTCTCCTAGGCTGTCTGAAAGTTCAAGCAGAATGAATCGTCTGATCATCCTCTCCAAACAGTCTTCTCCTTCAGTCTTCCCACCCCACTTAATGTCAATCTGGTCTCTGATTTTGGGGAGCCAATATGTCAGAGTCATATTTTGAATAGAGAACTGAATAAGAAAGACTCATCCCTGAGTTCGTGAGTGAGAAGTAACATGACCAGAATTTGGGTCGAGAACTGCGTAAGAAATAATAGGACTGGGCTGAGGCCTGGTGGCATAGTGGTTGAGTACGGGATTCTGGTCCATTGGCTTGGCAGTTCTAATCCAGCAACAGCTCTCCAGGAGCAAGGCTGGGCCACCCACTCCCACCAGAGGGCAGTGATGCCTCCCCCCAAAAAAAGAAACAAAAAAGAAATAATAAGATCAGAATTCAAACCCAGGGATAAAACTCTAGATAATTTTCTGCTAATGTTGTTAGACTATTATCCTCTTTTAAAATTGTTTTGTTTGTAATTTGGCACTGTATAATAAATATCAACTTCAAAATGCATATCTAACTTTCATATACAAATGATGAAAACTTCCATTGCTTAGAGGTTGATTGCTTTAAGTTAAATTTTTTACCCCTTTCTTTAATGACAGTTTCTGTGTTCTTATTTAGTAGGCCAGGATTTTAAAAGGGGAACTCATATGTCTTTGTTACAGTGCTGTCTCCCTGTTACTAGCTATGTAATTTGGGGTAAGTTTCTGAGACATTTGGTTGTTTAGATTATTCTATAAAAATGTCTTGCATGGAATAGACTGCCCAGGATATAGCTATGTGTGATATTAAAACAATCAATCAAATCACAAATTACCTTTCCTTTTTGAGAATAAGAGTCATAGCAGTTTCCTTAATATCTATCTCAGAAGGGTAAATGGCAAGACTTTAACCCCAGATCATCAGAAAAGGAAGACTGAATTCTGAAAAATAATATCATGTTTGATAAAGTCTGTGAAAATCAGAAAACTCAATGAGATGCACTGACACAATAGTTGCAACAGTGAAATTAAACATACCAACCATCATGAAGATGAGAAAAGACTGGATAAGGTTTCATTCTGTTATCTTAGGGTTGTCAAGAGTATAAACCAACTTAGTAGCCACTAGTAAAACCAATGATATTTGTATTATTGAAGTATTATCTGAAGTATTCTGCAGGTCCCAGTAAGTATATATGACCTTTTGGTTGAAGATTTTCATATTTGTTATAGGTTATGGACAACAATTCAACTCAATTCATAGCCATTGAGTCAATTCTGACTCATAATGACCCATATATAGCAGACATGCCTCTTTGAGTTGTTGAAACTTTCATCTGCTTCATCTGTCATCTAGTCTGTAGAGAGGCCAGTGGATTCAAACCACTGACCCTAGTGTTAGAAACTTAAGGTGTAGTTCAGTACACCACCAAGGCTCCTTGGTAGTGACAAGAAGTGAGACAGAAAATATAGTCTAAAGGCAAAGTAGACAAAGTGACTGTCACTTGACTCTTACACAAATAACCAACATGTAAGTTAGGACTTCAGAACTCCCTCTTTTTCAGTACAGAGAAAGTGGACTAGTTGATCTCAAAGGTCTGTAAAGAGTTGAAATTGTATAATTTCCCTTTATCACAAAACACAAAAAATGTAAGCATGGAATATTTTTGTTTATGTGGGACCTATACAATAGAGAGATGCAGGAAATGAGAAAAAATAGCTTCTATAAATACCTCCATTGATGTATCATTTCTTTGAACTTTCTCTCCTTTGCTGTACGATGGGATGAGAGAAACCCCTTCAAAAATCAGAAAATGGAAGTAATCCAGGGAGGCTTCCCAGGGTAACAAGGAAAAGCTGAAATGGCTCTTAACTCTCCACTCTGTGCAGAGGCACATCTTCGCTACCTCTCCAGGGCTAGTGGTACTCACAGAGGCACTGCAGGATGTGGCCTTTCTTGCACATCAGCTCCACCTAGTTTGAGTAGGGCACCATGATCAGGCCAAGATTATTCTAGTCACAGAACACACTCCTTAATGAGAAAAACCTGGTAATTAACTAATTGCATGCTCCCATTCTGTTTTCAATAAATATAATCTGTTCAATAAATCAGTAGCACATATTAATGATAACACACAGTCTATTCTGTAATAAGCTTCCCCTCCATTAGGGAACTAATATGGACTTTTATATGAAGCTTCAGAGTAAACCACGTAGACAACATTAGCATCCTGTTCATTGCACAATTGCAAGGTACTGTGATTAGGCTGCCGACTAGCAGTCAATTGCCCAGTTATATATGGTGTATCAAAACTGATTTAGTGTTCTATTCATTCCATGAAGGGCAACGATATTCCCCATCCCTTCCCCACTAATAATTCCTGTGTGGTAGTCATGTACTGGATGTCAATTTCATGATTGAGATGCAGAGTTGGAGGATAGTCTGTTAATCTGGAGACAGCCAATGAGGTCTCTGTGTGGGCATGGCTTTCTCCTGAGAATTCTGGGAAGTCTCAAGGTATTTCCCAATTTGAGTAGAGACTTGATTCAGTCTCCAAGATGATGAACTACTGACAAGACGAGATGACAGCAGGCTGATCGTTCCTGATTCCTGGAGACTGGAGGAGCCGAAGAAGAAGCCAAATGGGCTTGCCCTGATGGGACCAGAACTTTGGGGACAGAGAAGCCACAGAGAGAACCCTTCCAGTGCTGAGATGCTTCTACCCTACCTAGATAAACAAGAGTCTGTACCCACTATCCTGTGATTGTCCTGGTGTCATTGCACATGTTTCATAAATTGGAAGGAGACTTTATAGACTGGTATCAGACATATGGGCTAATATCGGACTTATGATCTTGGATTGGACTGGGTTGGGATGATTTCTCAATGTTCCATTCCTCTTGTATATAATCCTCTCCTTATAGCCATATGCATGTCTATAAATTTGTTTCTCTAGTCTACCTGGACTAACACATCCTGTAAACTCATAACCCCCACAGATGTCTAATATCATTAATTATTATAATGTGCAACAAGAAACTACAAAGAAACTAATCATAGCTTCTTCTGAAATATATTTATTAACTGTATACAGGATAGAACCTAACCATTATGTATTCCTGAAATTTATATACCTAATGAAATGTATTTATTAAACTAGAAGAGATCTTCAAAAAATTCCTGGAGGAATGGAATAAAAAGTTGAAAGTTGGAGACTTCTGGAAAGATAGTGACTGAGTAACGTAGACCAGAGAGACACCATAAAAATCAGCCCAGGAGAGTTACTGAGGGGGATTCATCACTGCCTGTTTGCAGGAGGAGCATCATAAAGATAAGCAGGCACAGATCCACAAGGATCATATTCTTTGAGTGTTTCCTTGTCTGGGCAAATTTACTTCTCCATCTATCTTGATAGATAATTTGGCTGGGTAGAGTATTCTTGGGTTTGTGTCTTTTCCTTCAATTTTTGACCTAGAAGAGGAGAGTGTGGAGTGATATATTAGAAACCCACCCCTACAAAACATCCTTGCTGATCGAGTATGGGCAGAAGAAAAGCTCTCATCAAGCATAAATAAGAGACCATCACATAGAACGACCTCACCCAGAAGGCAACAAATAGAAAACAGCCCCAAAGATAGGATTGGCTTAAGGGTGAAAAGAAGTCAAGAATTATCCACCCTCACGCACACGTGCACAACACACTGAAAAGAAGGGGTGGTAGGGAAACAACCAACACAAAAGGTATATGATGATATTACATATTCCACAGATGAAGAAAATAACCCTGAGTATCAATGGATTAAACCCAGGCATCAGTAGACTGAGGCTAGCAGAGTGGCTTAGAAAACACTTCATCAATCTGCTGCCTAGAGGAAACACATCTCAAGACAAAAATAGGCTGAGAATCAAAGACTGAAGAAAGGCATACAAAGCAAACAAGAATTCAAGAAAAGCAGGGTAACAATCCTAATCTTGAATAAAATTGACCCCAAAGTTCAAAACATAAAAAGAGATAAGGAAGGACTCTATATAATGCTCAAAAGAACAGTAGACAATGAACCAATAAGCACTTTAAATATATATTCCTCAAATGAGAGACCCACTGAATATGTTAAACACACAGTCCAAAAGAAGAAAAAAGAAACCACAGCCTCAACACTTACACTTGGTGACTCCAATACACCGCTCTGTGAGAAAGCTAGATCACAGAGAAAGAAGCTCAACAAAGAGGATAGAGATCTGAACACTACAATTAGACAATTTGACTTGATTCATGACTACAGAGCTTTTCATCCAAATACAAAAAAAATCACATTCTTTTCAAGTCCATATCACACATATTCGAAGCTAAACCACATCCTGGGACATAAGGCAAATCTTTATAAATTTAAGCACATTGATATCATAGAGCCTCTCTCTTTGACCACCGTGCCATAAGGCTGGAAATCAACAAAAGGAAGATGAAGGAAACAAGAGCAAATAATTGGAGGATGAGTAACTCTATTGCAAAAGGGGGGCATGCGGGCCCAGATCAGAGATGACATTAGGAGATTTCTAGAAGCCAATGAGAATGAAAACATGACATACCAAGCCTTATGGGACACAGTAAAGGCAGTTATCAGAGGAAGTTTCATAGCAATAAATGCACACCTGGAAAAGGAAGAGCATCTCATCGCTGGTATGCTGGCACAAAATTGACAACAACTAGAGCAGAGTCAGTAGGACAATACTCCAATGAATTCAAGAACTTGGAAGGCATGGACAAATTGTTGGAAAAACAGTCCCTACCTAGACTATGCCCAATGGACATCAAGAATCTCAATAGAGGCATAGCAATAGAATAAATAGATAAGATTATCAAGGGATTACCAACAAAAAAATTCCAGAGAATTCTTCCAATGATGAACTGACACCAATCCTACACAAACTCTTCCAAAACATCGAAAAAGATGGCAAACTCCTGAACTTCTATGAAGTCAGTATAACATTGATACCAAAACTGTGCAAGGATTCCACAAGGAATTGAAAATGACAGAACAATTTTCATAATGAACATCGATGCAATGATCCTTAATTAAATACTGCCCAACAGAATATAAAACTATATAAAACAAATACTGCACCATGACCAAGTGGGGTGCATACCCGGGATGCAGGGATGGTTAAACATACGAAAGATCCTTAGTGTCATTCACCACATTGACATGAAAAACTGTAAGAGCCACACAATAATATCGATAGAAGTGGAAAAACATTCGACAACATCCAACACCAATTCCTGCTGAAGACACTTGAGAAGATAGGAACAAAAAGAAAATTCCTCAAGACAATATAAGGTAAATATGAAAAACCAACTGCCAATGTGGTAGTCATTGGAGAAAAGATGAATATAACCCTACTGATAAAAGGGACTGGACTATGTTGCCCCTTGTCCCCACTCTTATTTTATGTCATACTGGAAGTTGTAGCTAACAGCATAAGGCAATGAAAAGTCATCAAAGGTATTCATTCACCTGGTGAAGGCAGAGGTGAAACTATTGTTATTTGCATATAATTTTATATATAGAAAATCCCAAAAGCTCAACAAGGGAAGTACTGGAAGCAATAGAGAAGTATGGTAGTGTGGCAGGATACAAGAGCAACAAACAGAAGTCTATCAGACTGCTATACATACTGGATAAGACCACAGAAGAGGAGACAATAAAAGGTGGTACCCTTCACAATAGCAATAAGACCACAGAAGAGGAGATAATAGAAGGCGGTACCCTTCACAATAGCAAAGCACAAATTGAAATATTCAAGTATATACCTGACTAAGTGAACAAAAGGTCTATATGAGGAAAATTACAGGACACTTTTACAAGAAACCAAGGGTAACATAAATGGAAGAACATCCCATGCTTGTGGATCAGAAGATGTAATATAGTAAATATGTCAGTTCTACCCAAGACACTATATAAGTTTGATGCAATTCCAATATAATTGCCCTCATCTTTCTTCAAATAAATGAGAAAAAATGATTTCCAACTTCACAGGGAAAGGGAAGAATTAGCAGAGAACTCCTCAAGAAGAAGGATGCAGTGGGAGGGCTTGCTTTGCCTGACTTTAACACATATTATTTAGCCATAGTGGTCTAAACTGCATGGTACTAGTACAATGATAGATACTTAGACCAAAGGAAAAGAACCGAAAACCCACAAATAAATCATCAACAAACAGGCCACTAATCTTTGAAAAGGGTCCCTAACATATCAAATGGGAAGCAGATGCCCTCTTCAACAAGTGGTGCTAGAAATAAATGGATATATACCTATAGAAAAATGAAGCAAGACCCTTACGTCACTCCATTCACAAGAATAAACTCAAGGTGGATCCCAGACCTCGAAGTAAAACTCCATACTATTAGGGCCATCAATGAGAAAATTGGGATCAACCTACGAACTTTGGCACAGGGATCACATAGGCTATCAGAAATAGGGAAGGACACAAACACAGAGAAGGCATAAATTCACCAGTAGTATATACTGAAGATATAACACCAGTGTACATCAAAAGAATTTACCAAATAGTAATGAGAGAGCTCACAGACTAAGAAAATTCCGTTAACATTGCTACATCAGACAAAAACCTTATTGTTAAATATACAGTACCCTGATAGCTTCCAAAAAAACCCCAACACCAACTGCCCACTAAGGAGGTGGGCAAAGGACCTGAACAGAAGTTTCACAGAGGCAGAAACCTGAATGGCCAATAAATATATGAAAAAATGTTCCTGATCATTAACCGTAAGAGAAATGCAGATCAAAACAATAATGAGATACCACCCAGAACCCTCAAAGAAAGCCAATTCAAAAAATCAGAAAGCAACAAGTGTTGGAGGGACTGTAGTGAGACAGGAAGTCTCATCCATTGCCAGGTAGGTGTACCTGTAGCTGTGTACAGCCACTATGGAAATCGATTTGGTGATATCCAAAACAGATGGAAATTGTGCTATAATATGACTCTGCAATCCCTCTAATGGGCATATACTCAGAAGAGACAAGAAACAAAACCACAGACAGACAATTGTGCTCTAATGTTCATCATAACACAGTTCACAAGTTCCAGGAACTGGACAAAAACCAAATTTCCATCAACTGATGAATGGATTAAAAAGCTAAGGTACATACATACAATGGACGTAATATGTACCATGCATTGCTCAAAAGCAGTGATGAAATCATGAAGCACATCATCACATGGGAAGAAATTGAGGCCATCATGCAAAATGAAGTTAGCCAAGTGCATAAGGACATGTAAAACAGGAGTCCACTAAGGTAAGCTTAAAAAATGTAAAAGGGGCATAAGGAAAAAGCTACTGTATACAGAAATTCCCAGGGGGCGGGGAGAGGTCCAGGCCGTATGGTAGATGTCTGACCAAAACCAGAACTACATATGGTAGCAAACTGGGGAAGGGGGGGAAATGGCAATGTGTAGAGGGGTAATGGGGCACTAGCCCACCCAAGGGGAGCATATTCTTTATATCTCCACAGGGAAAGAGGGACCAGACTTAAACTCAGTGTTCCAGTATGTGAATGCAGAGTGACATCAGGAAGCAGGGAGCCAGTGAAGGTATCTGAGGGCCCAAGTCCAATACCAAATATGTAGACAGCCACGTCTTCCCCCAGGGGAGTTGGCTTTGGAGGGCAGCATGGAAACTACAGCTCAGGGAAAGGGCCATATCTGACCAGAGCACAAGAGAAGAAATGAAGAGCGAGGGGGAGAGAGTGGAGCACATCCTGGCCCAGCAAGCCATGAGGACCCAGCTCAGTACAGCCAATGCACAGAGAGGACGATATGGCCAGTCCCACAAGGAAACACAGCATCCCCCCACTGATCCAAGGCCCTACTGTGATAACAATGGAGAAATGGTTTGGAATTGTACCCTGTCTGTGTGTGCAGCAGAGCAGCAGGGGGAGCAGAGCATGGATTTCCTAAGGGGGTACCCAGGATGTACTTTGGGGCCAGGGTATGGCACCCCATCTGACTCAACCCAGGGACAATCCTGGAGGTCAACAAACAGACTTTTAACTATTTACAGGTTTTTATTGTTTTATTACTATTTTTACGTTTTTCCTGATTTATATATTTTTTCTGTACACTTTTTGTTGTTGTCGTCATTTTGTTTTCTTTGGCCCATTCATCTTACAATGTCTTGCTATCTTTGTACATGTTATTATCTCTGCAAAGCTATCTAGGTTTGATGAACAGTCTGGAGGCAAAAACATTGGTACTAATGGTTCCTGAGCGACATGAGAGATGGGGAACTGGGAAAAGGAGGTGGTGCTGACCAACAAATAAGGGGACAATAAGTGATAAAAAATCAGTGACATGGTGGCATTGAGAGGCCTGAGAGGGACTGAACAAGAGCAATTACTGTAACAGAGAAGTTACTGAAACCCAAATGATGGCTGAGCATGATGGTGAGACAAGAGGAAAGCAAAAGGAAATAGAGGAAAGAGCTGGGAGGTAAAGGGAATTTATAGAGGTCTAAATACAGACATGTACATAAGTAAATATATTTATATGTCATGATGGGGAAATGCTTATAAGGTTAGTATTAAGACAGCAAATGGACAGTGTATCTCCATTTAAGTGCTTCCTCAATACAAAAACCTCTGCTCTATTAAATTGGCATTCCATTATGCTCACCTTCCCAACACAATAATTGAAGACAAATATGTGTGTAAGCAAATGTAGTGAAGAAAGCTGATGGTGCCTGGCTATAAAAAGTTATAATGTCTGGAGTTTAAAGACTTGAAAGTAAACAAACAGCTATCTAGTTTGGAAGCAACAAAGCCCACATAGAAGCCCAGACTGTATGACCATGAAGTGTTGAAGGGATCAAGTATCAGTTATCAAAGAAATAAAAGGTATATCATTGCATGTCCACCTTTCTGATATGATCGCTGAAGACAAATGTGTGCATAAGCAAATGTAGTGAAGAAAGCTGATGGTGCCCAGCTATCAATAGCTATAGCTCTTGGGATCTTAAAGCCTTGAATCTAAACAAGTGGCCATCTAACTCAGAAACAACAAAACCCACATGGAAGAAGCACACCAGCCTGTATGACCATGAGGTATCGAAGGGATCAGGTATCAGGCATCAAATAACTAAAATTATATCATTATAAATGAAGAGAAGTACAAATTGGGAACCCAAAGTCCATTGGTAGGTGAAGCAACATCCTTTTACAGAAGAGTTGAGGGGAGGAGAGGAGCCGGCCCAGGTACAGTGCAGCAACAATGAAATATGCAGTTTTCTTCTAGTTCTTAAATGCTTCCCCCCAAAAAAACACACTATCATGCTCCCAATTTTACATTACAAATCCAGCTAAGCAGGGGATGTACACTGGTACCGATAGGAACCGGAAACATGGGGAATTCATGACAGATGATCCCTTCAGGGCCAGTGATGAGAGTGGTGATACCGGGAGAGAAGAGGGAAGGTAGAATAGAAAGGGGGAGCTAATTACAAGGATCTATATAGAACCTCATCCCTGGTGTACAGGCAACAGGGAAGTGGGTGAAGGGAGACATTGTACAGTGTACAGTATGACAAAATAATAATAATTTATAAATTATCAAGACTTCATAAGGGAGGGTAAATATGAGGAGCTAATACCAAAGGTTTAAGTAGAAAGCAAATGTTTTGAGAATGATGATGGCAACAAATGTACAAATGTGGCTTGCATACAATAGATGTATGTATTGATTGTGATAAGAGTTGTATGAACCCCCAGTAAGTGATTTTTTTTAAAGTTGAAAGTTAATGGGCAATTTTCACAATTTTTTGAAGCACACACACATATGTATTTTTTTCATGAAGTGCTCTTTATTTGACCACAGTTGTATTAACAAGATCCATCTTGAATTTTAACTGCATACTTTAGGTTATTGACACATCATTAATCTACTGCTTCTATTAATTTTTTTCTTGCTTTCCTTATGTATTTTAGCACAACACATTTTTTTTTCTATTTATGGGACAGGAACAGAGATGAAGTGGAAAGGTAGAAAGGCTAAATAAGTAGATACTTTCCTAAAGTTGAAATGATATAACCAGAAGCTACACTGTGAGGACCTATAAGAGTGAAAAAAAAAGTGAGCAAAGTGACATTGGCCCATTTGTGCAAAGTCACTACAAAGAACTGAGTATTTGGCTCCTGAATTTAAGAACAAAGCATGATGCCAAAGAGCAGCAGCTCTCCTTGCTTATATTTTTAGCAAGGCTTTATTCTTTATTCTTGCCTTTTAAATTATGAACAATTATGATGTATATTTTTGACCATGTGCCTTTTGGCAAATATCCTTTGAAAAGTTTTTAAAGGTAAACAGGTAATGTATTAAACATAAAAGCAGAAATTATGTCATATATTGACCTAACTATCATGTTTCAACATGACACTACAAACAAATATGGTTCTATTTTCTTATTGAAATATTTGAATATTTAAAGAAAAGTCCTATTGTTGGAAGAATTTTATGGGTGACATTTTAGCTCATTTTAAACATTCCCTTTTGACCATATGATGTGGATGACCTAGAAAACATGCTGAATGAAAAAGTTAATTACAAAAAGATGACATTTATTTGAGCCCACTACTATAGAAATCAAGGAAAGTGCTACATACCAGAAAGCAAACAAGTTGCTGGTTACCAGAGATTGAAGGGAGATGGAAAGCAATATGATAGCAGATGTGTATTCACTTGGGTAAAGGAAAGTCAACAAACCATGAAGGAGTGGACTAAGATACATGATATTTCAAAAGAAGAGGACTCAGAGGTACACCAGAGATACAGATAGCAACGATAAACATTATTACGCACATAACCCTGCATTATTAAAACAAACACTAGTCTACAAATGGAAACACAACCGGCCAGCACAATGAACAGGTATGGTTATGTGAGACTATGTTTAATAAACAGTATTTCTATAAACATTTTTATCCATGTACATATGCAGCAAACTGAGCTCAGAGATTTGCAATTTTCTCAGTCCAAGCCAAACACCTAGAAAGAAGGGATTACTGCACTTTTGCAGTAATCTTTTACCATTGAACTACTAATCACAAGATCAGCCATTCAAGCCCACAAGTGACTCTTGGGGAGGAAGATGAAACAGTCTACACCTGTAATGATTTAAAGTCTTAGAAATCCTAAGGGACAGTTTACTCTGTCCTTTGAGGCCATTATGAGTCTGAATTGACTTGATGGCAGTGAATTTGAGTCTTTGCTTTTGGAAGGATCATTGTTGTGGGAAACCGCAAAGGCAATTGAGATAGCATAGTTCTCCAGGACAAGGTTTTACAATCTCTTACTGTGGCTGGGTCTTGAATGTTTGCAAGCAGACATGTAAAGGACTACAACTGGTCCTTTCCCATCCAGCACAAAGAAGAGTGAAGACAATGAAGGGTTGTTGAAATAATCAGTCCAAATGACCTGTGCATAGAGCAAACTCCAATCTCCACTACTCAGAGACCAAAAGAAGTGGACTGTGGTTGGGACCACTGCTGATCACGTGCCATAGGAGTGCAGTTTTCTTATGGCAGAGAAGTGTTTGTTCACAGATGAAGTTGACGTTCAATAACTATGGCATCTTTCACTTACACATAGATACCACGAACCTCAAATAAGACTTCCCTCTTGCAGGCTCTCCTCTGTATGCTTTTCATTCAATTCATATCACAAATTTTGGGCATCTTGTCAGGAGAGACCAGTCCCTGGAGTAAGACCTTATGCTTGGTAAAGTAGTGGGACAGTGGAAAAGAGGAAAGTCTTTGACTAGCTGGATTGACACAGGGGCTACAAGAATCCATTCAAGCACAAGAACAATCGAGAGGATGGCACAGGTGTGGGCAGTGTTTTGTTCTGTTCCGCATAGGGTCTCTATGGGTCATAACCCACTAGATGGTACCCAACGATACTAACAACATATCTCCAGGGGACTTTCCCCTCTTTCTTTTAGCCAGACTGAGTGTCTTTTGCTTACCATCAAATATTCTCTAGCTGATACGAACACTTCTCTTTGCTGATTTTGCTGGCTAGCTTAGTAGCATTTAACACGTTTCCTACTTCTTCAAAGACTTTTGCTTCTAGGCTCCTGTTCAACTTCATCTCCTTGGCTTTCTTCCTCTTGCCCTCATTGTTCCAGCATCCCTTCACTAGCCGTTGTTGCCCCCTTCACTAGCCGTCCTCTACATGTATCATCTTTTCTTGTCTCGTCAATCAGGTACAGTGATTAAGGTCATGGACTTTGTAGGCAGAATTGCTAATTGCAAACCACCTGTCACTTTTTAGCTATGAAATTTGTGGCAGATTTGGGTGTGAGCCCCGGTGGCGTAGTGGTTGAGTGCGGGACTGCGGCCCACTGCCTTGGCGGTTCAAATCCAACAGCAGCTTTCCAGGAGCAAGGTTGGGCCTTCCACTCCCACCTGATGGCAGTGATGACCCCCCCAAAAAAAGAAAGACATTTGTGGCAGATTCCTTAACCAGTCCATCGCTCTGTTTCTTTAGATTAAAAAAATAGATATTTCATAAGATTTTTAAAGAGGATTAAGGACATCAAAAATGCTTAGAGCACAGCACAACCTCTTTCTAATATATATGCAATGTATATTTTTATCATGGTTAGCAATAACTCATTGCCATATTATATATACTTGACCCAAGCCGTGGTATTTTTAAATGTCTCCTATGCATGTGAAAGTTGGACATCAAATAAGGAAAACTGAAAGTGGTGCTGGCGAAGAATATTGGAAATACCATGAACTGCTAAAAGGACAAACTGAGGTATCTTGGAGGAAGTATGACCAGAATGCTCATTGAGCCAAGGATGGCAAGATGTACCCTTACATTCTTTTGGGCATATTGATAAGAGAGACCTGTCCTGGAGAAGGCCATCATGCTTGGTAAAGTGGAAAGGCAGCGAGAAGGAAGTATGCCCTCAGAAATTTGGATTGATTCAGAGGCTGCAACAAGGGTTGCAGGCAGAGGAACAATTGTGAAGACAGTACAGAACCAGACCAGTGTTTTATCCTGTTCTGTGTTGGTACTGACTGGAGAGTAACTAACCATGAAAGGACAGAACTTAAGTGTGCTGATGCTCTGGCGCCCTGGGGGTGTAGTGCTTACATGTTGGGCTGTAAACCACAGGTAAGTAGTTTGAAAGCACCAGTGTGCTGAGGAAGAAAGACGGGGCGTTCTGCTCCAGTTAACAATTACAAACTTGGAAACTCACAGGGCCCAATTCTATCCTGCCCTCGAGGGTCCCTATGAGTCAGCATGAACTCTATGGCAGTGAGCTGTAGTATGTGTTGATTACTCTGAAATTTATATATTGAACATTAAACTCATTCCTTGTTTCAGGAACCATACACACCACCCCTGAAATTTATCAGGCTTTATGTGTCCAAATTTTGGATACCTAGCTCCTAACAGTTACTCTACAGTCAATGTGAATTTTCCAGTTTTCTGCATCTTCATAACTGGTACCACTATTGGCCCCCTTGCTTGCTTAAGTCAAAAGCCTTAGAACCATCCATACTGATACCTTCTCATTTACTAACACATTAAATCCATCAAATTCTGTCATTTTTATTCCCCAAAGACAGATTGTATTCTACTACTTATTTTACATTTCTACAATCACATTTGTTTTGCCTAATCCATCATCATATCTTGAGTGGATTGCTGTTCTATCTTTTTTAATGGTCTCCATTCTCTATTCTTCCTCTTTGACTAAATCCATCCAATCCATAGTTTTTTTCTTTTAATCTTTCATTTTGATATAATTCAGACTTAAAGGAAAATAACACAGATTTTGCAATTCTCTTGTATTCTTCATTCAGATTTCAAAAAGTTTAAAATTTTTTAAACTTCTCACAATCATTTGAAAGTCAGTGCCAGCTTTGGTGTCTCCTGTTTTTTATAAATCATTTTATTGGGGACTCATACAACTCCCATCATGATCAATACATTCGTCAATTGTATGCAGACCACTTTTGCACACTTGTTGCCATCATCACACTCAAAACATCCTCCCTCCACTTGGGCCCCCAGTACCAGCTCCCCGTGTTTCCCCTTCCACCCCACTTCCCATCCCTGATGAACCCTTAATAATTTACAAATTGTTATTAGTTTTTCGTATCACACATTGCCCAGTGTGTCTTTTCACTTACTTCACTGTTGTCTGTACCCCAGAGAGGAGGTTATATGTAGATCCCTGAAATTGGTTCCCCCTTTCTACTCCACCCGCCCTGTACCCTTCCGGGATCACCACTCCCGCCACTAGTCCTGAAGGGATCATCTATCCTGGATTCCCCATGTTTCCGGCACTGGTACACATCCTTGTGTGCCCAAGTTCCTGATATGATCGTTGAAGACAAGTGTGTGCATTAGCAAATGTGGTGAAGAAGGCTGATGGTGGCAGGCTATCAAAAGATATAGTGTCTGAGTCTTAAAGGTTGAAAGTTAACAAGCAGCCATCTAGCTCAGAAGCAACAAAGTCCACATGAACGAAGCACACCATCCTGTGTGACCACAAGATGTCAAAGGGATCCGGTATCAGGCATCAAACAACTAAAAATTATATCATTATAAATGAGGGGCAGTACAGATTGGGGGTTCAAACCCCATCAATAGGTGAAGCGACAACCTCTTACAAGGGTTGCTGTGAGAAGATGAGCTGATCAAAGTACAATGTAGTGACAATGAAATATGCAACTTTCCTCTAGCTCTTAAATGCTTCCTTCCACACAGTATCATGATCCCAATTCTACTTGACAAATCCAGCTAGACCAGGTAGTACATAGTTTTTTAAAGGTATAGATTGTATTATTCCCATACTTAATTAGCTCTATTGTTTCCCACTACACTTGGAATTGTATCTAGTCTATTCCAACCAGTTCCTTACACACGAACTTGTCTTACATCCAAGTCTCTCACAACTATGATGATTTGGTTACACTAACTTCCACTGTTCCTCTAAAGATTTAAACTCTTTCTCATCTTGTGTTTTTTATATGTGCTATTTCTTCAATTAGTCATCCTGGTCTGGGCTCTTTTCATGAATTCTTTTTAGGTCTGTCATTGGCCTCAGAAAGACTCCCCTGAGCTCTCTTACTCCCTACAAGTCTCTCTGACAGACTCCAATTCTCTTCCTTCACTAGCTGTGCCACAGGCTCCACTTCATTATTTCTTGGCTTACTTGTTAATTATCCACTTATTCCACTCTACTAAATTCTCTGTGAATTGAGGACACTCATTTAGCCAGAATGTTCCTAAGAAGCAAGTATGGTAATACTTGATCTCATGCACTTTGGACATATTGTTAGGCGAGACCAGTCACTGGAAAAGGACTCCATGCTTGGTAAGATAGAAGCACAGCCAGTGGGGGAGGGAAGGAGAAGACCTTGAACAAGATGGATTGACCCAGTGGCTGCAATGATGCACTCCAGCATGGCCATGCTTGTGAAGGGGGCACAGGGTTCTTCATAGGGTCACTCCGAGTCAGAACTGGCTTAATAGCACCTAAGAACAACAGTATCTTTTATTTATCAGTATGTATTGAGAATGAATCAATTCCCTGGTATTTAGTAGGTATTCAACAACATGATAGTGCTCAATATATATGTGTAGAGTAGAAGATCAACCAAGGAGAGTTTGAGACAAGGTTTACTTCAGCTTATAAAATTTGCTCTGAATTGGGATTCCATACCATAAGCATACTCACTCAAATTCATATAGATAAGAAGAAAACTGATTCTACCTGTCATACATACACACACACATATATATATTTTCTTCTTTTATATTTCTTTTAATTTAATCTACACAGAATTAAGAAGTCTTTCAGGCTAATTCAGCGAACCCAAATGTAGCACTGAAAATATTTCAAATATTTTGTCAACTTACTTTTATTTTAATGAAGATATAAATGCCTGCCAGAATCAATGGAATAATTACCAGTTAGACTTATATTAATGAATGCATTTAAGTGGAAATAGTAAGACACAAAAAATGATCAGAATTTTTTGTAGTAGTTCACTGCCAGAAATTTACAGTGATGAATTGTGGCCCAGATTCAATTTTAGCTTAAGTCACAAACTCTCAAATGCTACACAGCAGGTTCTTAAGGAACATGTACCCGTTTTGAAAATATTTTTTCCCTTTGTGGTCCTTGTTGAACCAATTAATTTCTTCCAAAATGAATGAAAAGGAGTGATGGCTATAAACTTTATCCACATAGTAATCATCTAAGACTAGGCTCTATGTAAGAAATTGTATTTGCAAGATATCTCTGTTGATGTGGGGAGTCTCTGCATGATGCACATGATTCATGCTCTCAGCTGCTAAAGGAAAAATGTGGGGTCAAAATCCATCCAGAGTGAACTGGGAAGGAAGGCCTAGTCCTATACTTCTGGAAAACCAGCCACTGAAAACCCTATGGAATATTGAGCTATCGTGAAAACATGGGGTTGTGATGAATTGGAATAGACTGAAATTGGATGAAGCTGCTTTTGCATTTATTATGCATTTGATTTCAAAGCATGTTGCAAATTGAGGGAAGAGATTCTAAAGCATTCAAAAGAATGCTGAGTCCTATCAGAAAAAAAGGTTGTTAGGAAGATTAGGTGGGAAAAGAAAGACTTAGAAAGGTGAAGTACTTTCTCAAGGGTAGTCAGAATGAGAACCTACCCACATTATCATTTTGACTACAAAACATAAGCATTTTCTGGAGAAGAATGTTAATGTAACATGCCCAAGACTGCTGGTTCCCAATAAGATAACTAAGAAGAAAACAAAACAAAGAAACAAAAAATATAATTTGTTGGGGAGGGAATGGGGAACGCTTATCCATTTTTGGTGGGAATACAAAATTATACAAGTATTGTGGGAAAATATTCCTCAAAAACAAAAACTAAAGTTTGTTCTTTATGACCAAGCCATCTTACTTCTTGGTATATGCTAACAAAACTGGAAATCAGAGACAGAAAAAGAAACCTCCGCACCAGTGTTTGCTGCAGTAATCCAAAGGTGGAAACAACCTAAATGCCACTCAAAAGAGGAATAGGTAGACACAGGACCTACTACTCAGCTTCACATTGTTGGGTTTGTGTTAACAAGTCAGTCAGATTCATAGAGACCCTCTGTACAGCAAAACAAAATATTGCCTGATCCTGCATCTTCCTGCTCAAGGGTTTATATTTGAGCCCATGGCTTTCAATTGTGTCAATTCATTTTGTTGAAAGCTTTTCTCTTTGTTAATCCTCGCGAAGCATGATGTCTTTTTTCATGGACTGGTCTCTACCGATAATATGTCAAAAATATGTGAGACAATCTGCCACCATCATTCTTAATTTCAAGGAGCTTTTCTGGCTGTACTTCTACGGCAGATCTGCTGATACTTTGACAGTTCAGGTTACTTCTGATAGTTTTAAAATCAGCACCATCAATCACATGCACCCACCTCCTTTTAGCTTTCTTTTTCAATGTCCGACTTTCACTTACTAAGCAACTGGAAAAAACATGGCTTAGATAAGATTCACCTCAGTCCTAACAGTTACATCTTTGTTCATGAAGACTTAATGTGGTCTAGTGCAACAGATTTGCCCCATGCAACATGCCAATTGATTTCTTGACAGCTACTTCCATGAGCATTGTTTATGGATCCAAATGAAATACCTGGTGTGTTAGTCCATGTAGACTAGAGGAATAAATTCATAAACACACATATGTATATAAGGAAGAGGTTTATATACAAGAGGAATGGAACATTGAGAAAGCATCTCAACTTGAGATGCCCATGAGTCTGACGTTTGCCCATATGTCTAATACCAGTCTATAAAGTCTTCTTTAGATTCACGAGGCACATGCAATGATGTCAAGTGCAGGACAATCATAGCCCAGGGGTAAGAAAGTCAGGATCCAATGGTGTTGTAAGCATCTCAGCACTCGCAGGAGTGTCTCTGTGGCTTCGCAAACACCTTCTCACCATGTGGTTTTATCTGCATCAGTGATCTGGTTCCATCAGGTTAAGCCCAGGTAGTTTTTCCTCTGGGATGTCTCACAGAGAGTCAGCTTTGTGTCTTGTCAGTAGAGAGTCTCCAAGGGATTGAGCAGTGAGTCTCTTGATTCCAAGAGGGAAAAAATGGCCAGAATTCTCAGGAGAAAGCTATGCCCAGAAGGAGTCTCATTGGCTATCTCCAGATTGACAGGCTAGACTCCACCCTCATACTCTTAATCCTCAAAGTGATGCCAGATTAGGTGACTGCCATACCTGGCAATTTCAATGTTTTCTCCATTTCTCATGATGTTGTCTATTGAGCTACCTGTGAAAGTTTTGGTCTTCTTGACATTGAACTGTAATCTATATTGAAGGCTGTAATCCTTGATCCTCATCAGCAAGGGCTTCAAGTCCTCCTTCTTTTCAACAAGCAAGGTTGTGTCATCTCCATATTGAAAATTTTAAACAAACCTTCCTCCAATACTGAGAGTCCAGGTGTTTAGATTATTTGCTCAACATATAGGTTGGAGTAGTTTTGTGAAAGGACATGGTTCTGATACCTTTCCTGATACTAACCTAATGTCCTATTTGAATGGAAGTCTTTAAGAACATGAAGAGGTTCTGCATGAGCACAATGAAGTGTTCTGGAATGCCTATGCTTCATGGTGTCTGTCCACACAGTCTATTGTCTTAGCTCAATTAATATCACAAGTGAATTCACAAGCATTCAGAGGAAAGGCTGTTTAGTTATTATGCCAAGTCAATAAATCTTTGAAAATGTCAAAAATTTCCAACAACAAAGAACTCCTGGCTGTTTATAAATCCAAGTGAATGTCCACAACCCATCTCTAATTATTGATTAATAGCAATCAATTAGCAGAATGCATGTGTTAAAAATATATTTTATATCCAAAGAATACCTACACATATATACTCAGAAACACACACACCATGAGCATAGGAAATATCTAAGAGAATAAAGATTAAATTTAACCATGGTCAATTTCAAAGAGAAGGAATGAGAAATTGATTGTTGATCGGTCACTTTGATGTTTTAGTTGCAGCCTTTGGTATGATTTGAGCTGTTTACCATGACACTTTACTATTTAAAAAGAAACTAAGAAGAATCCAAATGTCATTGAATGCAGGAAGACCCTGTTTTAAGAACAAGATCCATTCTTAAGAGTCTTTAGGTTTGAATATGTAGGTCAGTCAGAATAGGTGCATACAATTCTTATTAAGCCTTAATTTAGTGCAAGGAAAGGTTTGATAACCCTTTCACTGATTTTAAAGCTGCATAGGAGGCAAGTGAAGGAGGTTATGTTGAATTGGTTTTTAGTAGCGCTTGGTTCAATTATTTCAAAGAAAGGACCAATATCCATAAATTTAAAGGGCAAGTAGGAGTTTTTCAAGTCACTTGCTTGTAACCAAGGTACATGAAGTATAATTCATGCAAACTGATACTTGTATTACTTCCTTTGGTATTTAGTAGAATAAGAGGAATGAAACAATGCATTGATCGACTATCTATTGCCATCACTTACCTGTTTGTTATACTCTGGTGGCTTGCATGTTACTAAGATGTTGGAAGATACACTACTGGTGTTTAAAATTCTAGTAAAGTCACTAGTGGTGAATAGGTTTCAGACTAAAGCTTTCACATTAAAGCTTCTCAGCTTTTCAGACTGGATCTTTCAGACTAAAACTAGCAAAGAAAGTCTAACAGTCTACTTGTGAAAATAAGCCAATGGCAACATTATGGAGTGCCACTGAATAGTTTCTGATAAGAAACCCCTCCCTCCCCTTACATTGGAAAGTACTCGAAATACACAGTGACTGCAGCATCAGACTTGAGTACACCAACAATTGTGAAAATTGGGCAGGTTTAGGCAGCTTATATTTACATTGTGTAAGGGGCTGCAACTAAGAACAATTTGATATCCCCAAAAGCAGAAGTTGAAAATAATAGTTGTAAGTTTTAAACCCAGGAGAGCAACAACACCATGCCAATAATGAGAAATCAGAAGGGCAGTCATGTTTATCTCTTTAAATTTGAAGACAATCTACTCAAAAACCTTTGCTGGCTGCTTGGAAGTCTCACAGATCACACAGCTAGAGCAGAGGAAAAACATTTCAACTCTGTTCTGTTGCCTTGGTTCTGCAGTGCTCATATAATACTTTGCACTTAGGGAAGATCTTTTATCTGAGCCTTTCAAGAGCTGAACCAAACCAATTATTGCCACTTCCCTTTATGATTGGAAGGGAAGAGCTTAATCCCTAATTTGTTGACAGGGAGACAGAAGCTACCGGGGATGAAGCGGTTTTACTGAAGGTCACACAATCAGTCAGGGGAAGTCTCAAGATGACTTCTGAGGACTTGTGACAAAACATTAAGAGCAGAACAAGAAGTTGCTTGACACAAATTAATAACTTATTTCTCTAATATACCCACCATAGTCAACTCTTTCCCAAGAGGTTGCTGAACTCTCCTCTCTTCTTCCCCACCTTAAGATGGAATGTACTGCTCTCTATAAGAATGTACTTTCTCAATCAGGTAGAGACATCTCATTTTGTATTCATTTCCATTCCTCTATATTTTAAAGGGTTAAGTGTACAAGTTCTTAAATACTTTGAGTAGAATATAATTCCACTCCCATCAAAGAAATTTGGTTTCTCTGTCCAAACTATCATAACTTCTACATACATGAAAGAAATGTTTGATACATTTGATAAAATAATTATCAAATTAGCATCTAGACTTCAGGCATATTGAAGGAAGGATTATCTGTATTTCAGCCAGACACAATTGCTACCACTTCATGAACACATGTTAAAGTAAAACCCAAAGTCATGCTCAAGTCACTTCTCTCTGAGTGAAAGAGAATCCTCTATTGCTTTTAATTGATAGAATAAGGAAATGTTTACATATTCCTTAGATTTTTTTTTATTTGGCATCACTGCCCTCAGGTGGTCATTGGAGGTACCCAGCTTTGCTCCTAGGGAGCAGCTGCTGGATTTGAACCGGCAAGCCCGTGGGCCGCAGTCCTGCACTCAATCACTTATGTCACCAGGGCTCAGCCCTGTTCCTTAGATTATTGTTGTTGTTTGATATCATTGAGTCAATTCCAACTCATAGTTACCCTGCGTACAACAAAGGAACAAGCCATCATCATAATGTTCTTAAGTTTGGGTCCATTGTTGTAGCCACTATACTGATGCATCTTCTTTTTTGCTCCCTTTCTAATTTACTAGCCTAATATCCTTCTCCAGGGACTGGCCTCTCCTGATAACATTTCCAAAGTACTTGAGATGGGGTGTCACCATCCTTGCTTCTGGAGCATTCTGGCTATCCTTCTTCCAAGACAGACTTATTTTTTCACATTTGACATACCATGGTACTTTAAATATATTTTTACCAGAACTACAATTCAAATTCATTGATTCTTCTTTGGTCTGTCCTATTCAATGCCCAACTTTAATACGAACATGAAGCAATTGAAAATGTTATGAGTTGGGCCAGGTGTACCTTATTCCTCAAATCCTCCTCATCTTTCTTCAATACTTAAAGAGGTTTTGTGCAAATGATGTAATACGACATTTGATCACTTGACTCTTACTTTGATGAACATTCCCTGTGGATCCAAGAAAGATGAAATTCTTGCTAACATCCATCTATTTTTTTTGTTTATAATGATTATTTATTAGTGTAGTGGTTTAGATTTTGGTTTTCTTTACAATGAATCTTGATCCACATTGAAGGTAAGTTCTTCAAATCCTCATCTCTCATAACCACCACTTATTAATAAACCTTCTGTATTAGTCTTCATTGACTAGAGAAACAAACACAGAGATATTCATATGCGTGTATGAGAGAACTTAAAGTAAAAGAGCAATTGTATATTGAGAGAACATCCCAGCCTAGGTCAAGTCCATAAATTTGATATTAGCCCCTGTCTGGCACTAGTACATAAATTCCTCTTTAGACTAATGCAGAAAATGCAATGATGTTGAATACACGAAGGTCACATACAGGTGGGTAAAAAGTTTTTAGATCCAATGGCCGTGGAAGCACCTCAAGGGCTCTGGCTACCATCAGTGAGACTCCATGTGACTTGTCAACAGGAAATGTGAAGCACAGAGAGTGTGGCCCACCTCCAGGGAGAAAGAAAGGAAGTTTCCAGAATCTTCATCAGAAGGTCATGGCCACAAGAAGTTATCAGGCTGTGATCTGACCGATATGCTAGATTCCATCCCGTCCCTCTTAATATTTCAAGATGACATGAGATTATGTAATCACTACACCTTTCTTTAATCTTAATGTAACATTGTTTGTTCAGCATTGACATTGAATGAAGTAGTGAGAGGAGACAACCCTGATGAACACACTTCTTGATTTCAAATCATGCTCTATTTTCTTTTTGTTTACCCAACTGCTTCTGAGTCATGTACTGCTTCCACATTTCCATCATTCTCAAGCACATTCTCATAGTGTGTTTTGATCCACACAGTTCACTTATCTGTCAGTTTGTCATACTGTGGTAATGTGTGTGTTGCTGGAAGACAGAGTCTTTGTCACTGGTAATTCAATATACTTGAGTAGTCACTTAAAGTTAACAGGTTTCAGCAGAGCTTTCATATGAAGAATAAACTATGAAGAAGGACTAGAGCATCTACTTCTCCTTATCCACTGAAAACCTTGTGAACAGCCATAGAACCTTATCGGATGCTGAAAAGCTCATGAACAATAGCCTATCATTCCCTAGACTAGTTTATGTTTCCTGGCAAAAAGATGAATGTTATTCCCAAGCTTTTCTGGATTCATTTAGAAGGCTGGAACACGATGCTCTACTTTGCTGACTTTGGAGAAGGAAGTTGTCATATTGTTTTGAGAAGACCCAGGAGAATACTCTGTGGCAGGGAACTATGACTGCCATCTCAGAGCTGAGTGGCTCTGCATTTACAAGCAGCCAGAAAACAGAAATATCAATCACACCACAAGGAAATGAATTATTTTGAGGACCCTATGAGCTTTGAAAAGGAACACTGGGGGCTGAGCCCTGGTGGCGTAGTGCTTGTGCACGGGACTGCGGCCCACTGGGTTGGAGGTTCAAATCCAGCAGCAAGGCTGGGCCTCCTACTCCCACCAATAGAGGGCAGTGACGCCCCCAAAACAAAACAAAACAAAAAAACGAAAAGTAACACTGGATGGTTAATTTGATGTGTCCCTTTAGCTAGACTGTAATTCTCACTAATTTCGCAGTAGTTTTGACTGGTGATTGTTTCTTAATGCCACACAGTACAATGGAATGCAGTGCAATATAATGTAACCCTTTTCCATGATGCAATGTGAGATGATCAACTAGTCAGCTGAAAGAGGAGTTACTTGTTGGTTTGATTTATCTCCAAAATTTAAATAATGTTCTTCCAGAGCTGACTCTGTTGCCCCTGGGTGCTTCCCATTTAAGGCTATAAGAATGGTATTAGAACAGGAGCTAATCTCCTCTATCTTCCAAAGTGGAGAAGAGGATCAATATGCAGGATTCAAGGCTGGGTCCTATGGTTTGGAACTCAGATATGCCTCCATCCTGCAACCTTTCTTACCACACAACCTGTCCCTCCTATGTCACTCTCTAATGTGCTGTTTTGTTTTGCTTTTTCACTCATTGCAATGGCTGCAGAGTACTTACAAACATATGCACCATATAGGGCTTATTAGATGTAATAAAGTAACAGAAGTAACAGAAGACATCAGGATTAGACATTATACTGGGTATAGTTATTTAATGAGGGCAACCTATTTTCATCTGTGCTCATTGGAACACTTCTCACTGACCCTTAGATTCCTGTTCCTGTGGCTCGCTGTTCTTTATCGTGCTTGAGCAAGTGTTAACAAGTTGTTTTAGCTCTGGAATAAGTATCTAGAAGCAGCCTACCACACCAGTAAGCCTTAGCCTGAAAATACTCAGCTCATGCTCTGTGGAGAAAACAACTCCATTAAAAACCTGGGGGGACACCACTCCATTAGTAAACCTGCTCCAGGACAGAGTTTGGCTTTCATGCTCCATGTTCCTGGAAGTCCACTACTCTGTCTTCCATTAGTCTCTTCATTCTGCTACCTTCAATTTCACAATTTTCTGTCACTTCTCGCATTTCTGAGGTTATAGCATTCTTTTTCTGAATTAGGGATGCTCTAGACACAGGGATACCAGATCCAAAAACATGCTCATCTCCTGGCTCTTCTTTTCTGGTGGTCACTAGATCCCCCTTTCTATCTCTAGGTTGGCCCATGACCAACGCCTGTGCTAATGTACAATTTACCATATTTAGATGGTACCACCCCATAATAGTGTGAGAATGTTTACATTATTAGCTAGGGTATGAATATTCCACATTTGCATAGGGTTGTCCAGCTAGTTAGTGGGATGGACCATATTAAACAAGTCACTGCACCATGCTTGACCTAGAGGTCTTGAGATGAGAGCCTGCAGAAGCCTCACATCTGCTGCCTGATCTACAGATCTTGGAACATAAGGTTCTGCTCTGTCACCTACAATATGGGTTTATGCCCACCAGCTCCACTTTGCTTACGCCATACCTTTGAAATGAATCTCTCTGTGTATACACACACACACACACACACACACATATATATATATACACATATATACAAATATACAAGTATAATACCACCCCCACCCTCACCCCCACCAATACCACAAACCAAGACAAATCCGGATGCAGAAAAATAGGCTTGACATCTTGATGTCTTGTGGGATCCTAAGCAGAAAACTCAGAGAATGCATGTCTGGATTGTTGACCTGGAAAAATCTGTAAGAATGCATGCATGTTGTGATACTCTCCTAAAGAGTACAAACCTCTCTAATACATGTCATTTTTTTATACCTCAATTCAAAGCTCTTCTCAGTCAGAAGATGAAGCTCTCTTCTTCCTTAAAGATAAACAGTCTTGGAAACACTACGAGTTGGAGTCATCTTCATGGGAGGGAATTTGGATTTACCTAATGCTACTAATTAATATAAAAGTGTCACCTGGGAGACATGATTTAATAAAATTGGTACATTGACCTATTGCAATGCAAAGCTCTGAAAGAGAAGGAAATAGGAAAGGCTACCACAGAGGGCGAAGTTAGGCATGCAAACTCTAACTTCTCTCAATGGCCAGTATCTTAACAATGAGAAGCAGATATTGCTTATGATGAATGAATACTACAAAATGATGAAGAAGCATCACCTGGATGCCTTAAAATGACCAACTTACATTTCAATGAGGTCACAATTGGTAATTAAAGAATGCACCAATGCAAATTGTGAAATATGGAGACTCATGCATGATCTTTAAGGTCTGTGACTTTCACATGTGGCTTTCTATTAGCTGTCGATTGTATGAAATGAAAAATAAGATAAAAAAGGAGTTCATAAAAGGAAACAAAAAGATTACAGCATCCTGCCCCTCTCCAACTGGACCCATGAGGTTCCAATAAAGTATTTGGACTCACAATTTGGCCAATTGTGGCAAGAGGCACCTTACATTTAAGATCCTACACATTTACTTGAATGGTTCTCAATTTTGGCTTTGCATCTTAGTCAGCTGGAGCTCTTCATAAAGCCTAATCTCCAATCTGATCTTAGAACAAGGTGTCAGAATCAATAAGTCTGGAAACTAACCAGGAATTGATGCTGGGTCCTGTGCAATCACATTGAAAACAGGGATGGCTTTTAGATGTTAATAGCTAGGCACCATCAGCTTTCTTCACCACATTTGCAAATGCACCCATTTTGTCTTCAATGATCATGTTGGGCTGGTAAGCATTACAGAATGCCAGATTGTTAAAACAGAAGGTTCTTGTATAAAGGGAATACTCGAGTTGAGGTCCAAGGTCCTTCAGTGACCATAACTCTTAACATATAGATACAAGTACATTGTTCTATTCCCCTCTCATTATATATATGTGTTATACATACACATATATACATATATTTACATATGTACGTTCCTGTATTTAGGCTTCTGTATTTGATATGAAAATATTTGTTTTGGGGCTGAGCCCTGGTGGCGTAGTGGTTGTGCATGGGACTGTGGCCCACTGGGACGGAGGTTCAATTCCAGCAGTGGGGCTGGGCCTCTTACTCCCACCATCGGAGAGCAGTGATGTCCAGACAAAAACAAAACAAAACAAAACAAAAAAAAGAAAATACTTGTTTTGTTTTGCTGCTTTGCTTTCCTCTGTCTTGTTTTTGTGCATATTATTTTCTCTGCCGGTCTATTTAGATAAGATAGACTGGATAAACACTCTGGAGAAGAAAACAACGAGACTGATGTTTCTGGGGGGTGGGGCATGGGAGAGGGGAAGATGAGGAAAAGGAAGTGTTATTACGAAACTAGGGACAAGAGAACAAGTGATCCAAAATTGGTTGCAAGGAGGATGTAAGTAGTCTGGTAGGGCTTGATCAGGGGTAATGTAACCAAAAGGTATTACTGAAATGAAGGTTGAGACTAATAGTGGGACAAGAGGAAAGTAAAAGGATATAGATGAAAGAACTAGGAGACAAAATGAATTTATTGAGCTCTAAATACAAGAATGTACATATATAAGTACATGTTGGAGCAAGAGATCTATCTGCATATATTTATAGGTTCAGTATTAAGGTAGTAGATGGACATTGGGCCTCCACTCAGGTATTTCCTCAATGCAAGCTCACTTTGTTCTATTAAACTGGTATTTCATGATGTTACCTTCCCAACATGATTGCTGAAGACAAATAGATGCATAGACAAAAGTGGTGAAGAAAGCTGATGGTTCCTGGCTATCAAACAATAGGTCTTAAGGCTTGAAGGTAAAGAAGCATATATCTAGCTCAGAAGCAACAAAGCCCACATAGAAGAAGCACACTAGCCTTTGTGATCACAAGGTGTCGAAGGGATCAGGTATCAGACATCAAAGAACAAAAAATCATATCATTGTTAATGAAGGGGCGTGCAAATTGGGAACCCAAAGCCCATCTGTATGCAACAGGACAGCCCCTTACAGAAGGGTTGGGAGGAGGGACAGGTCTGTCGGGTTCAATGTAGCAACGATGAAACATATAACTTTCCTCTAGCTCTTAAATGGCCCCTCATGCACTCCCCCTCCTTCACTATCATGATCTCAATTCTACTTAAAAATGTGGCTATACCAGAGGATGCAGTGGATGCAAACATTATTTTTATTACCAAAGCTTTTAAAAATTATTTTATTTGGAGCTCATAAAACTCTTATCACAATCCATATAGCCATCCATTATGTCAAACATATTTGTACATTTGTTGCCATCATCATTCTCAGAACATTTGTTTTCTACTTGAGCCCTTGCTATCAGCTCCTCATTTTTTCCTTCCCTCCTCACCCCCTCCTCATGAATCCTTGATAACTTATAAATTATTATTATTTTGTCCTGTCTACACTGTCCAATGTCTCTCTTCACCCACTTTTCTGTTGTACATCCCCCAGGGAGGGGATTATAGGTAGATGCTTGTAATTGGCTCTCCCTTTCTATCTCACCTTGACGCCATCCTCTTGGTATCACCGCCCTCACCACTTGTCCTGAAGGAATCCTCTTTCCTGGATTCCCTGTGTTTCCAGTTCCTATCTGTACCGGTGGTGCAGATTATCGAAGGTTCACAAGGGTGCGAGTGTGAGGGAAGGAGGGGAAAAGAGAGGAGCTAATATCAAGTTCTCAAGCAGAAAGAAAATATTTTGTAATTGATGATGTCATCATATGTACAAATGTGCTTGATACAATTGATGTATGGATTTTTTTACATACATAATTGATGTATGTATAAGAGCTGTAAGTGTCTCCAATTAAATGATTTCTTAAAAGAAAAAGAAAGATGGGGAGTATCTCGTTCCAATCAAAAGTAACTTTTAAAACTACTTGTATTTCCTCCATTACCCAGTTCTTAGTCTGTTGCACTATGGCAGCTTGTGTAATGCTGTGATGCTGGAAGTTACGTCATCAATGTATCAAATATTTGTAGGGGAACTAACAATGGACAGATTTCAGCAGTTTTCAGAAGAAGAAAGACTAGGGGAAAGGTCTGGTGATATACTTCTAAAATGTAGCCAATGAATATCTTATTAGTAGCAATATGATTTATTTTAACTTAATGTTGAGAATGAGTCACTCAAGTCATCAGGCATGGAAAATAAGACTGTATAAGAGCTGACTCTGACCTGAGAGAGCTTGATGAATGGCAATGTAATGGAGAGAAAGTACTGAAACCCACATGAAAACTGAACATGATAGAGGGACAAGAGGAAAGTAAAAGGAAATAGAGGAAAGAACTAGAAGGCAAAGGCATTTATAGAGATCTAAATATAGGCATGTACCTATGTAGATATATTTATATATAAGGATGGGGAAATAGATATGTGCATATATTTGTAGGCTTAGTATTAAGGTAGCAGATGGACAGTGGACCTCCCCTCAAGTCCTCTCTCAATGCAAGAACACTTTGTTTTATTAAACTGGCATTCCATGATGTTCACATTCCTGACATGATCGGTGAAGACAAAAAGGGTGTATAAGAAAAGGTGGTAGGGCTGAGCCCCGGTAGCATAAGTGGTTGAGTGTGGAACTGCAGTCCGTGGGCTTGGCAGTTCAAATCCAGCAGTGCTGAGTAGTGCCCATGACCACCAGAGGCAATCATGCCCACAAAACAAAACAAACAAACAAACAAACAAAAAGTGGTAAAGAAAGCTGATGTTGACTGGCTGTCAAAAGATATAGCAGCTGTGGCCTTAAAGGCTTGAAGGTAAACAAGCAGCCATATAGCTCAGAAGAAACAAAGCCCAAATGAAAGAAGCACTTCAACTTGTGTGATCATGCATTCTCAAAGGGATCAGGTATCATGCATTGAAAAACAAAGAATCATATCATTGTGAAAGAGGGAGAGTAAAGCGTGAATACTGAAAGTCCACCTAGGTAACTGGACATCCTAACAGAAGGGTCATGGGGAGGAGACAAGTCAGCCAGTGTGCAATATAGCCCTGATGAAATTTACAACTTTCTTCTAATTCTTTCATGCTTCCTCCCTGCCTTTATCATGGTCCCACTTCTAACTTACAAATCCAGCTAGACCAGATGATATATACTGGTACAGTAAGAGCTGGAAACACAGGCAATCCAGGAATGATAATCCATTCAGGACCAATAAGGAGAGCAGAGATACCAGTAGGGTGAGGGGAAGGTGGGGAAGAAAACGGCAACCAATCTCAATGCTCTCCATATAACAGAAGGCAGACAACAGAAAAGTGGATTAAGGCAGACGTTGGACACTCTAAGATATTACAAAATAATAATTTATAAATTATTGAGGGTTCTTGAGGGAGGGGGGAGGTAAACGAGGAGTTGATAACAAGGGCTCAAGTAGAAAGCAAGTGCTTGGAGAATTATGATGGCAACAAATGTATAAATGTGCTTGACACAATGGATGGCTGGATTGTGATAAGTGTTGTACAAGCTCCCAATACAATTATTAAAAGAGAAAAAAGTAATGACTCCTTTAAAAAATAGTTTTTTATCATGTCTGGAGTAAGAGATTAGGCCTCCATTTGTTGATGTGGCAGGACTCACAAGGAGAAGTAAATAGAGTCATCCATGAAAATGAGGAAAACCTTCAATGGACTCAAACATAGAAATGATCATGAAGATGGTTTAGGACTGGAAAAGCTGTGTTTTTTTTTTTCTGTTATCAGTGAGATCAAACCAATCCAATGATAACAATGATAACAGGCCTCCCATTGTGCATTTACATTCAAGATTGTGGATCTCTAAATAATACTTTTGTCTTTCTGATACAGATATTCTTTCTAATACCAAATTATCTCAATCCAGGTCCAAAACATTGCCTAGGAAATATGTCGGCCAATCATGGTTTTTGTGATAAAACGCAAAACTGAGACCATTTGGCCACACTACGATCATTTTTTATGTTGAAATCTCTATTCATCATTTCTACTTCCCCAAATAACCATACAAGGTATTTATTATAATCTCAATTTTACAAACTTGGACAGTTTATCTGGGAGCTTCTAAAACAAGGAAGGGAATCAAATCAGAGGGCCAGTGAAAGAGGAGAAGACCCTCAGGGATGAACTGGCACAGTGACTGCAACAATGGCCTCAAGCAAGAAACTACTGTGAGGACACACTCTGGCCTGGCAGTGCCTCATTCTGTTGTGCATACAGTAACTTAGGATTGGAAGCAATTCGATGGTGCCTAACAACACCAACAACACCACAGAAGACTACCACCTGTGGGAGTCTGCTGTATTCTGCTTCCATTCATACTGTTATGATGGTGGATGTTATTCCAAGTACTATCAGTTACCCATGTTGGGCATGGCTCAGCAGAGCTTCCAGAATAAGGTAGAATAGGAATAAATTTGTCTCCTGAGAATCAACTGTTGGAAATGCTATGAATCATAGTAGAATATTGCTTGATTTAGTGTTGAAAGATGACCCACCTAGGTTGAAAGTCAGTTAGAATACACAGTGGTTGCAATCATGGACTTGAGTATATTAATGACCATGGAGGCAGCATAGGTCTTGGTAACATTTCATTCTGCTATATATGGGGTTGTCATAAATCAAAACCAACTCAGTGGAAACCAACAACAACAACAACACTAACTACAACAGTTTAGTAGAAAAGATGATACTGGTATGTGCATAAGGACTTCAGAGACTGTCTACAGTCTTCTGACATTTAGATCAAATGGTAATCAAGTCTTTCAGAGAGTATAAAAATCTATCCTGACGGCCCTCCCAAATTGTGCTGAGACAGCCATAAAGGTCAATGGACAGACCCAAAACTATGTTTGATTATTCTCTTTATATATTTTTCTTTTTAACTATTTTTGTTTGTCTAGGCCTGTCTTTGTTGTTTCTGTTATGTCTACCTAAATAAGATAGCATGAGAGCAAAACCAATAAGAAAGCAATGGGACTGAGCATCCCAGGGATACTTGGGGGAGAGGGTCCAGGGGAAAGAGAGTGGTGAGCAAAGTCATGGATAAGGGACCAACTAGGGATCTAAAGTCAGGGATGAAGGAGTGTGTAGAGTTTCCAGAGGGGTTGGAGCAACTGCAAATGAGAGGAACTTACAGAGAAGCAAACAAGAGGTGAGCATGATAGCGGAGTAGGTGAAATGTAAAAGGAAATAGATGAGAGTACTAGGAAGTACAATTTATAGAGATGCAAACATAAACCTGTACATATGTAAATATATTAAGATGTAAAACTGTATTGGCCAATGCACTAATTACTATGCAATAAGGTAGTAGACAGAACTTGGCCCTCTCCTCAAGTTTCCCCTCAACACAAGAACACTTGGTTCTAAAAATCTGGTAATGGGTGATACCCATCTTCCAGATAAGATCACTGAAGACAAACTGGGTGCATCAGAAAATGTGGCAAAGAAAGAAAATGATACTTTGCTATTAAAAGATACAGCTTTTAGTAAAAAGTTGAAGTCACTCAAGTGGTCATCTAGCAGGCAATCAACAAAACCCACATGGGAGAAACACACCTGCATGCGTGATCATGAAATGTTTATGGGAACAGGCATCAGAAGTTCAAAAATATACAACCTCATTCGAGGTGAAGGAGAGGGGTCGAGGTAGAGACCCAGAGTTCATTCTGGGATAGACAGTCCAGCACAGAGGGGGCACATGAAAGAGAAGCTACATCCAGCGGGTGTATAGCACTGATGAAACACAAAATATTTCTCTATGTCTTTAATCCTTTCACCCCTCACTTTTATGATCTCAGTCCTATCTTGAAATCTCAGGTAATCTGGCATCTATACATTGGTATAGAAGAGACCTTTCAATTTACAGAACTCAGGATAGACAAAATGCTCAGAAATAGTTACAGGACTAATGACTTCAAGAGGGTAAGGGAAAAAGAGGGAGGGGCAGGGAAAGGAAGGGGGAACTGATAGCAAAATAACCCTCCTCTAGTGGGACAAATACCAGGATTGTAGGTTAAGGTCTAGAAGGGGCAGTGTAAGATAAGTATAAATAATAATACATAATATGCTAAGTGTTCAAGATGTTGGCAGAGCCAGGGAGAGAGGGAAAAAAGAGAAACTAATATAAACGGGCTCAAGAAGAACGATAATGTTTTGAAATTGTTGATGGCAGTATTTGTACATGTCTACTTACTATAATGAACTATTATAAGTAAGAGTCCACAATAAATGATTTATTAATAATAAAATAAATCCATGCTGAATGTTTTCCAATAAAAAGTATAGAGTTCCTCAATGGGACCCAAACTGTATCCAAGGGATATGCCCACAGACATCAGAATACTATTTGGAAGTGAAGAGACAAGTGGAATTGACTGAAATGCATAATGATGATTAAAAAAAACATAAAAGAGCTCATTGAGTACTGAATTTAGTAACCAATTTTTGTATGCTTGTCCTTGTTTACTATGCAAATGCACTGTACCAGCATCAGTGTGCCAATGGGACTCAGAGCCCAAATGCATATGAAGAATATTCACATTCACTTATGGAATGCCCATAGGCAGAGAACACAGAGCTCTGATAGACGGAACAGTTCCCCTCTTCTCTTCCCACTTTTCAATGCTTTATCTAAAGCCCCATGCACAGAAAGCCCCCAAAGGAGTTCTTACGTTCTTAAATCCCCTGTAAAGGATCTGGAGCTCCTTCTTGGTGAATTTGCTCTGGGCCTCCAGAAGCTCCAGCGCCTCAGGCCGATGCCTGACGGTGGCCATTTCGAGTTCATCTTCCACGCTGTCTGTGGAGCAAGACCAAAGAGTCTCATCAGAATGGTTCCTCTTTTCCTGGACTTACACATACAGCACAGGGAAATACACGGGCTGGTTAACAAGATCCGCTGTGTCCTTTGCACAGAAGCATTCTGATTTTGGCAAGCATGGCCTTGACCATTCTCTAATTTGAGAGCACTAAGTCAAGACTCGAAATTCCCCTTGTCCATGTTGGTTATTACTGTGGACATTTCAATTCTCACATACTCGCTCTATTTCCTGAGAAGTGTCTGCAATCACCTGCATCCCTAGAACCTGGCATTCATGGGCATGAACAAAGCATTTGATAAAAAATGGAAATGCCATTTGGTAACAAGTACAACTCCATGTATTGTGAAACTACCAGGTAGGACTCAACTCATGTTCTAGGACAATCTCACTAAAACCAGATATCCTGCCTGGAACCACAAACAAAATTGTCAGTCCAGGTACCGACAAGGGCCAAGTCACGAGACTCTGTAGGTGCACACTGGGTGGACTGGGATCTAGGGAAACTTCTAGTAGGCTCTGCTTTAGTTTAGACAAATTATAAAATAATGTACTTTGTGAATGATATTTACCTTGATATTTCATAAGGACATTCTATGTGAAAAGAACTTTACGTCCATATGTTTCATAAATGTTGCAAACTGCAGCTCATTTTTGGAGCAAAATATCGGGTAAAAGAGTTTTGAGATGTCCTGTAATAAAGAATCTTGTTTAATCCGGTAGACCCCATATGTAGCTGTCTATTGTGACATTGTCGGCTGCCGTTAAGCTGGTCTTTTTGAATAGAGACAGCAGAGTAAACAGAGAGCTGTCAATGTTGCTGTGAGGTGCTATAGAGTTGGTTCTGACTCAAAGAGAACCTATGGACTGTGCGAGGAAGCAGTGTTTGGTCCTGAGTCATCCTCACCATTATTCTTATGTTTGAGCACACAGATACAGCCGTTGTTTCCATGAATCGTACCCACAGTTTTCCCTTTCTCTCACTCTCTTTCTACTTTACCAAGGCTGACGTCTTTCTCCACCAGGGACTGGTCTCTCCTGACCACATACTGACTACTCTTCTTGCCCAAAGTAGCTTGTTAATATCTGCACATGTTGTCTAACATCAGGATCCATTTCACAGGGTTTAGAGATATACATTTGGGGTTTTAAAACATCTATGGATAAAAAAGGAACCTTTTCAAGTTATCTCATATTAGGATCTGAGTCCCAGCTTCTCTGCAGGGGGGAAAGATAGAGGACTAAGTAGATTTTCTGTGACATCATCAAGTTCTCATCTCAAGAGTGGAACTCCCTCATGAAAACAAACAGCCACGGTCACCCTTTAGCAGTCTCTCTCTCTTCTGTGCAAGATTCCCCTCTCCGAATGAAACTAAAGAAGAACAGCTACTCCTTCACTTGTCTGGTCATGAGGCCACTAACTCGTGGACATGGAATCGGTTCTGATATATAGTTACTGTTTGGGCCAGGTCGAACCAGGCAGTTCCTTACACCCCTTTGCAACAGCTTCAGAAGAAGGAGATGAGCAGTCTGCTGAACTTTGTAAGCCCTGCCTCTGGCATTTCACTGCCTTTATCTCCCTGAACGGCACAGGCCCTGCACAGAGCTTATCTCGCAGGGCTCTTCCCTCAGTGTTCCAGGAGGTGGATCTGCAAAAGACAAGATGGACTCACAGACCAGATCCTGATTCAGACACCGCAACTGCAACAACAGAAAGCCTCATTCCCTTTATCAGAATGTATGTCCTTGTCTGAAGCCCTCTATATGTCCCACTGTCTCACTGTCAGGCGCGGTTTCCCTGGCCCAACTCTTGAGCCTCAGAACCCACCCGGGATCTCAAGGTACTCCTATCTCTTTCTCTTCTGTCCCTTCCCTTCCCCAAAGTCCTTCCCTATCCATTAAAACCTCTCTTAACTTTTCATTTCCAATCGAGCTCTATCTCCTTTCTGTGGCTCTGTCCCAACCTCTTAGTTACCTGACCTATTTTAGGATTTTTGAGGCTATCATTCTGTATGGGAGTCGAAAGACTTATCTTTCTCCTGAGGAGTGGCTGATGGGTTTGAACTGCCAAACTTGAGGATAGTAGTCCAACATTTTCCTTACAGTCCAACCAGCTCTTTTAAAAGCCCTCATCTTACATCCTGTAGGTCAGAGGGAAATGTAGTGATGTTAGCAAAAATGACCACACCACTTTGGACTTTTATTTACTTCTTAAAATATTTACTACTCTGTCTCACTAGGGTCATTGGAGGTCCAGAGCATTCACTTATTAGAGAAAATCTGGTTAGCAGATCTTCTAAACTTGGTAACTCATAGTAAGAACACTAATGGGTATGAAACAAATAATTGGAGTGACATTTTTTTGTGAAAATATGTAACAGGCAATGAAGCCCACATTCATTCCATAATTTTTAATAACAATTTAGGAACAATGATATAGAAAAGTAGCAGAGTAGGAACGGTTGGTTAAAAATGATAAAGGGATGAGAAAAGAAGGCAAGACCAATGTTAAACTCTAAAAATAAAGCTGATAAGAAATGGAGTGGAGTGTGTATTTAAAGGATGGGGCGGCATAGAGGGCACCCTGATGGTGTAGTGATATATTGGTCACATGGAGCCATGGGGAGACCCCTGCTAGTGCCGGGACTCTGCACCCACTGACCTGTGACTTCATGAGTCGGAAGGAGACTTTATAAACTGATATCAGGAATATGGGTTAATATCAGACTTATGACTTTGTACTGGGCTGGATTGGGATGCTTTCTTAATGTCTTATTTCTCTTATACATAAACCTTTCCCTTATATCTATATACATGTCTAAGAAATTTGTCCCTCTAGTCTACCTGGACTGACATACCTGGACTGACACAAGGGTGCAGTGGCACATCTTGGTGATTTAATGGCCACATATTGGTGATGCACTGGTCACATATTGGTGATGTAGTGGTCACATGCTGGTGGTGCAGTGGTCACACAATCCTCAAGGTGTGCAGTTTGAAACTACCAACTGTTCCTCAAGAGAAAGATGGAATTTTCTACTCTTGTAAGCAGTGACAGTCTCAAGAATTCACCAGAGGAGTTGTACTCTGTCCTATATGATTGGTGTTATGAGTTGATATCAACTTGATGGCAGTGAGTTGTTCTGTTGTTATTATTATTTGAGATCTTTTAATGGCCTGTCAAAAGTAGAAAGAATGGGCAGTCATGAGTTAACATGGCAATGGATGAATTCAGGCCATTTTAATTTTTCTTCTTAGATTTTTCCAGGTAAATGGGTTGTTTCTACTCACTGTGTCCTATGATATCCCAGATAAAGGAAGATAAAACTCTATACAATGATTGCTAATATGATGAATTGAATTCCGTTGTAGCCACTGCAGTTGTCTGGAGAAACACATTTCGGACAACATCCAGAGTTAAGACCCCAAGGACAAAAAAAAACAAACAAAAACCAGAAACCTCTGCTAAAAAGTCCTGATCTAAATAAATAAAAATAAAGTCCTGGACTAGCTAGTTTTGAACGAGGTGCAGTACAATTCCTTTGGTTGGAAATCTCTCCCATTCTCATCGTGTCAATGATGAACTTATCTTTCCTTATTAGACTCAAATACGACCATTTCCTTGAAGCTCTTCAAGATGATCTTGTTAAATGAGAACCCCACCTAGCATTAGTGAGGATCTTGAAGCCTCAATGTTGGATAACATCATTATTTGTTCATGTTTGTCGTTTTCATTGTGACAAAAGCAATGTCTTACATATTTTTATGTCTTCGGTGATTGAATATAGAGCTGCTGGTTTTTAAAACCAGTCAATCAATAGTTATTTTACTGAATGAAAGAATGAAAAACATATCCAGTTTGCTGCCCCTCATGAAAGATTAAAGATAGCCTTCCTCAAAAGGCCACTAGATTTTATATGCCATCCAGAGAAATTGTTTAAGAGACTTGGACCCCTATTATTGTGAGGTGCCATCTAGTCAGTTCGGACTCATACAGCTCTATGTATAATAGAACAAATCCCTGCCCTGTCTTGTCCTGACCTCTGCCATCTCACAATGGTTGTTACATCGGAGCTCATTGCTGTAGCAAATTACATCCATCCATCTCTTTGATGGTCTTTCTGTTTTTCACCAAGTAAGCAGCATGTCCTTATCCAGGGACTGGTCTCTCCTGACAACATGTCCAAAGGGCATGGCAGATGTTTGGCAGAGCTTCTGTATCTTCTTTAGAATCATTGTGTTCTCAGCGTTGGCAAAAGTAGAGGAAATTTTCTGAGCAGACATTCAATCACAGCCTAACCTCCTCTAGACATAATGATCCTTTTGCTGGAGGGAAACACAGCAGCACATTAACTTCTCGGCCTTTGTATCATGCAGCCGCCTGAAACACACTGCCAAGAGAGTTTCTTCCTCCTGTTGTAACAGCTTTGCCAATTCCTAGTCTGACCCAGTGACCAAGGGTCAGTATAATTAAATTAAGAGTCTGATAGAATGAACATCATATGCCATATTCACAGAGAACCATGTTTAAAGTGTCTGCCTGTGGGGACCTTTCTTTTCCCAGGGACCAGTACCTTACTTCTTAATGGTTCATACTTGCCAAAGAGATTTCCAGAAGGCTAGTAGGCTCTAAAAACCCACCCCAAATCATTAGCCATCACCAGAAGATGGAAAGTTAAGAAAGAAACACCATAAAACCCAATCAAGACTGATTCCTGCTGCCTAAGTCAGTGGGGATCACGGCATGGTCCCTCACCAGAGTGCGAAATCCACGCTGTGAATCCATGATAGGTTAAGAGCATGCATCTTGGGAAATTTTAATAGAATGCTTCACATTTAGGGTTTCCTGTGATGTGCCAGGAGGATATAGGCTTGGTGCTTTATGGACATAATTTTTATCCTCATATTTACCCTGTCACATGTATAGAAATGGAGAGATGCGAAGAAATGTGTTGCTAGATGTCACATAGGATCAAAGATGGATATTACATTCTTAACCAAATCGTTCATGTGAAAGCCTATGCTTTATTCATTTGCCAAGCTCTCTTTCAATAACATAAGTAACAAAGGCACAGGCTTCTACAGTTTCTCTCTCCTCTCCCGCACTCTCTAAATTGTTAGTTAAGGTGAGTCAATTCATGGAGACTCTTCCTAACGTCTGTGTTCCCCTTCTATAACTCTAAATCAAATTCACTGCCATCAAATTAATTCTGATCTGTTGCAATGATTTAGGACAGTGTAGGCCTGCCCATATGAGTTTCTGACACTGTAAACCTTTATGGGAGTAGCAAACGTGTTATGTATGCCTCTGAAGAGCTGGAGGATTCAAACTGCTGACATTATGGTTGGCAGCCTGTGTCAGCCCAGGTTGACTAGAGAAACAAAGTCATAGACACACATATTTGTATTAGAAAGAGCTTTATATCAAAGAGCAATTGAGAAAACATCCCAGTCAAGTCCAGATCAAGTCCATAAGTCTGATATAAGTCCACGTGTCTAATACCAGTGTATAAATCCCTATTCAGACTCAAGCAGTCATGCAATAATGCTGAACGCAGGAAGATCACAGACACTGGAGAAAGGGTTACTAGAGCCAGAAGTGGTGTAAGAAACATCTGTGTGCTGGCAGGGGTCTCCATATGGCTCTTCCAGGGCTCTGGCTCCATCAGCATAGCTCCATTTGACTTGTCAACATGAATGTGTGGTAGGGAGTATGCTTGGCCTCCAGTGAGCTGCCTATCTCTATCGTACCTCCAAATGAGGTCACCAAACTGTGACCTGATTGACAGGCTAGACTCCACCCCTTTCTCAAGTTGACCGTAGATTATGTAACTGTCACACAGGCCAATGCATAACCCTGTGTGCTACCGGGACTCCTTATCTTTCTCCTTAATCTATCACAATTTGACTTGCTACTGAATTCACTAAAAGTCTTTGTGCTGGAATTCAAAGAATCCCTCAGTTTTCTCATTATTTTACTCCTCAGAGTAAACACCAGGCAACACTAATACAACTCATACCTGCAACTCATAGCCACGGCTCTTGACTTCTTTGACTAGCTCCAGTTAAGTTAGACTGATAGTTTTCTTCCTCGGGCTCTAAGTTTGTATCATTCTTAAAAATACACTTTCAACATGGCACCAAGTAAGAAGATATGTTGAGCAAGTCACAGCCTGATGGTGCCTTCTTGTGGCCATGAACTTTTAATAAGGTCAGCCCTGAGAACATCCTCTTTCTCTCTCTCTGCCTACAATGTCCTGCTTTTGAGTTTCTCAGAGAGCTGCTGGAACTATGCAGAGCCCTTAGAGCTCTGTGATGCTTCCACCGCCATGGGAGACAAACAACTTTGCACTCATCCATCTGTAATCTTCCTGAATTTTGCAACATTACATGTGGCTGTATGAGTTAGAAATGGGATATATGGACTAGTGTAGGACTAATGGACTTGACTTGGCCTGGACTAGGATGTTTTTTTGACATAAAACTTTTTCTTACAACTATATGAGTGTTGTTGGATTTGTTTCTCTAGGCAACCCCACCAAACACACCATCAAAGGTAGTTCGTTTGTGGTAGCTGAGAAGGATGAACAATAGGCTTCTGGGTATATAGGCATTAACGTGAGAGCGGGGCAAGCTATTGGGCAGTTTAATATGTAGTTTAAGTGATTAGGTATAAGATTGATTCTCTGAAATCCCAACTTTATCCACAATCAATTTTTTTTAAATTACTTTTAAAAAGACTTTTCTTTACTTTTGGCTCACTCGTCATTCTCTATCCTCTCCTTAGGCAAGGCCACACTCAATGCTTTCTGTTAATTTCACATATATTCAGAGAAATAGAAATAATTAGCAAAGCAGGTACTGGTATCCTTGGAGTTTGCCAGTGAGTTCTGGGATGTTTGCTAGTCAGGTACAACTTTCAATCTTAAACATGCTTCAAATGAGGGATTATAATCCTTATTTTATAGATGGAAACATCGAAATGTGGAAAGTCTAAATATTTTGCCCAAGATCAAATAGTCAGTAGGTATGAATGAGGTAGCTGTCTTTAGTACTAATTTCCAGGATTTTAAATGCCACCATCCAGAGAGCTTTGGCTCTAAGCCTGGCTGTATGTTATCGGACTTGAATATCAACAACAGTCCTGTTTTTGTTCCTGTTCTTGTTTTTGGAAGAAGAAAGGGAGACTTACAGAGCTTAAATTTCTTACTCAAGGTCACACCGCTAGCAAATGTCAGAGAAAGGATTTGATCTTTGAGATTTGATCCTTTTGTCCCAAAATATCAGCAGTTCAGTCAACATGCTATTCTGAGAGATGCTAAAAGGTATTATTCTTCATCCCCCAATCCCAGGAAATAAAAAAGTTTAATCTACAATCAATTCAGCTATTGAGCCCCCAAAGCCTCAACCTAAAGAGGCAGAGGATGCTGAGCTCATTTGAAACCCATGGTCCAGGAAGATGGACATGCATCACCAAGATAAATGCAAATGAGAATTTGATTGTTTGCATTTTCCTACAGAGAAATCTATCTTCAAAAAATATATCTCATTTTTCTAGGATTAAATCCGAAACTAGGTGGAATTCAGTTTCTGAAACCCCAGCCCCAGGTTTAGCCATCAGGTGTCTAGTGGCAGAGCTAATTGAAAAAAAATGTATTTGCATTCAGAGACAAGATGAATACAAAGTGTATTCTAATGCATGTATCTTCTGACAGTTTTTGATCTAATCAGGCAATCAGACAACACATTTCCAAAGCCAGAACTCCTTGAGTTTCGTAGGTGGAGATTTCCTAGGAGCACTCTCCTCAGGCCATGACAGAGTTGGGTAGAAATTGGAATCTAAATCACCTGGGAACAACTGAATGAGTTTTAAAAATAGGCAACTTTCTCCTCTTTCTCACAAATATCCTTAAAATACAGGTTGGTGGAACACAACTCGTAATTATTCCAATTTGACTGTAATGAAGGTCAAGCTGTGGCCACTGGCTGATAGCACCACAGCATCTAGAAAACAAGTCTGCCTGGGATACCTGTCCTCTGCAGACATGCATCTGCAAACACACATTCTCAGGTTGAACTAAAACTGTAGGAGGAAAAGTTCTTTGAGCAAATGAATTCAGAACTCAGCCAGGGCACGCGGAGTTGAGCACCTCCAGTCATATCAAGAAATACTACGATGCTGTTTTCTTGTTCTTTACTTGCTAACTGCCTTAGAATCAAACCTTGGTGATCCATAAGGTGTTTATTCATTGAGTTTTGAAATTAGATCGATAGATCAACTGGAAACACCACTGAAATCTATTTAGCATAATAGCAAAACATAGGCCTCTACTGATGGGCTGGTGGAGGCTTCTCTTATGGAGCATTGACTGGCAATCAAATCCATGTCCACCTTGTGGAAGGACAGAATTCAACCATACCTCAATTTTTACTTACATCCATTGCTCTTGGACTACTTCAAATAGCTATTTATTTCTTTCACATTTTTTAATCGAGAACTTTTAGCATGCATGCTGAAGAACATAACTAAGGAATGTTTACTTTCACTGATTAAAATAATGACTTGACTAGTATGGTGTGGCAGTCATGTGCTTATGTTAATTTTATGATTGAAATGTAGTTGTGGAGTCTATCCTGTTAATCTGGAGATAGCCATTGAGTAGCCAATGAGGCCTCTGTGTGGGCATGGCTTTCTCCTGAGACTTCTGGGAAATCTCATGATATTTCCCTCGTGAAGATGAGAAGCTATCATCCCCAGTTGTTGGGAGTTAGGCTCAGAGAGGATGAATCACAGACAAGACAAGATGGCAGTGTCTGAGAAGCTAGAGGAGCTGGAGGAGAAATCACACAACTTTGCCCTGATGAAGCCGGACCTCTGAAGCTGGAATGGCCACATGGAGACCTCTGGCAGCAATGAGTTGCTTCTGCTGTTGAGGACCCTGAGCCTGGAAGTGAGGAGCCATGTGCAGACCCCTGCCAGTGCTGGAATTCTGCACCCACTAACCTGTGACTTCATGAGTCGGAAGGAGACTTTATAGCCTGATTTCGGGCATATGGGTTAATATTGGACTTACGACTTTAAACTTGACTGGGCTCGATGTCCTGTTCCTTTTGTATATAAACCTTTTCCTTATATCTATATGTGTGTCTATGAAATTTGTTCCTCTAGTCTACCCAGACTAACACATTATGGTATCTTAGGAGTGGGATACTAGAGGAACAAATCATAAAGATGGAAATAGATGTATGCTTGACTTTTGCCTCATGGTATTGTTACTTCTTTGGCTATTCAGAAGTCAGATATGTCCTTGCAGTTTACTGAGTTATTTTCTGGAAACAACTTGGGAAGTTAAAGTTTTGATTATTTGTTTGGATGCTGTCTTTGGTTATTCTTTTGTAAAATGGGGATTCTGCTCAAGGACATTGGTTAAGAAGGTCAGAATGCCTGACTGAAAGCAGGATCTGTTTTGATGTCTTCAGAGACCTAATTCAATGTCTTTGTGTAAACAGTAGTTTAGATAAGGATATAGATAAGCTTAAGAAGTATTGATCTTGACTGTTTTAAGAATTAAGTTTGATTTCTGACTATGCTGTATATATTGATTTCTTATGCCTGTCTTTGTAAATATAAGAATGCATAGAAATGTTTATCGGGAAGTATGAAAAGAGTTTGCAAATCCAGTTACCTCAAGCCAAGCATTGACCTCTAGAGGGTTTAGGACTCAGTGTCAGACATTTCTGAAGAGATTAACCCCACCTTGTGCTTAGATGGGGTTAGGCCACACCTGGAAAGACTTCTCTGAAGAAAGTAGCCCCACCCAGTCTTTGGGAGTACTCAGGATACTTGTAGTCTGAAAGAAGATCAGATTGACCGATAAAGAAGGATAGAGTCTATTTCCTTGGAAAATCCTGACTAGTGATTATCTTCAGAAGGGAAGGAATCTGGAATCATGAAGATAACTCCTCTCTGGGACTGAATGTTAAAGGAAACTTGTGGCAGGCTGAAATGCTTGTTAGGTGACCACCCAGATTTACTACTTGTTGGTGAAAATAGGAGAAATGTGTCAATAAAGAACCTGGTTGACTTTGGCCACTGACACTCGTGGACTTCATTCACAGGAAATAAAGAAGAGAGTGGGTTGAATGGTCTGAAGTTCATGACCTAGCATGAGAGAGCTAGGCATGTTGAGAATATGTGATGGGACCTTGGTCTAAAGGAGAGGCGACCAATGGCTACCATGGTCAGGCTAAGTGGAAAAGCCCACATTGAGTTGATCAGAACCCAACCAGAGGAAGAGAAGCGATTTAAGTCTGTGAACTGGTGCATATCATTGCTGACTTTATGCATGGCCTGTCCTGATTTGACTTTGCTAATGGACACACACTTCACGAGTTTCCAACTAGAATGAAGATTCTTCACATTGAAAGATATGATTGTTTCCTTAGAGCACTGGGTTGGTGTAAGTGGGCAATATAGAAATTAGATATCCAAAATGGGAGAATGAAGGCATGAGCTGTTTGGCTTGCAAACTCTTATAGGTGGTGGGATATATATTCGAAGCTTATAGGATCAAGGTGTAGATATTTTGTAACTACAATTGTAAGGCACAGGATATCTTTTGTGTTGTACACTTATAGAATGTTTTTTTAAATGATGGTGACACATGTTGAATTGTATGCGTTTTAGTTTTATCCTGTTAGGTATAGATATGATTTTATTGTTTAGTTGAAGATTACATATGGCTATAGAGTTATGTGAAAGTATAAAATTAACAAGGGGTGGTCTGTGGCAGTCATATGCTTATGTTAATTTTATGATTGAAATGTAGGGGAGGAGTCTGTCCTGTTAATCTGGAGAGTAGCCAATGAGGCCTCTATGTGGGCATGGCTTTCTCCTGAGACTTCTGGGAAATCTCATGATATTTCCCTCATGAAGATGAGAAACTATCTTTCCTATTCATTGGGAGCTAGTCTCAGAGATGATGAATCACAGACAAGATGGCAGCACCTGAGAAGCTGGACAAGCTGGCAGAGAAGCCACACAGTTTTGCCCTGATGGAGCTGGACTTCTGAAGCTGGGATGGCCACATGGAGACCTCCGGCAGTAATGAGTTGCTTCTGCTGTTGATGGACCCTGAGTCCTGGAAGCTAGGAGCCATGTGGAGACCCCTGCTAGCACCGGGATTCTGCACCCACTGACCTGTGACTTCATGAGTTGGAAGGATAATTTACAGACTGATTTCGGACATATGGGTTAATATCAGACTTATGACTTTGAACTGGACTGGGCTCAATGTCCTGTTCCACTTGTGTATAAACCTTTTCCTTATATCTCTATGCATGTCTATGAAATTTGTTCCTTTACTCTACCTGGACTAATACATATGGCAATAGATTATAGAGTGAGAGATTGCCTTTCAATGGAACATTATAAATTAGTAAACCCTTAGAATTGTCGTCCAGTGGATGGTATTGCTGCTGTTGTTAGGTGTCTTTGAGTCTTCTGATTCACAGTGGCCCCAGACACAACAAAACAAAATACTTCCCAGTCCTGCGCCACTGTCAAATTTCTTATGATGGAGTACATCAATGCAGGCATTGAGTCAATCAATCTTTTCAAAGGTCTTCTTTTTCACTGCTCTTCTACTTTACCAGGCATGGATTTCTCTCCTGACAACATGCCCAAAGTATGTAAGATGGAACCTTTTCGTCCTTGCCTCTAATGAACAATCTAGCTATACTCCTTCCAACACAGATTGGTTCTTTTGGCAGTCCAAGGGATTATAAAGCACTATAGAGAATTTGATTAAACTTGCTCTAAGTTTTAGCTGTTCATCGAGTGATGTTGGAGGGATACATCTTGACCGGAGAATTAAAAAGCACTACTGAGAAATTCTGGAATAAGGAGAAGATGCTATTTATAAATTTTGTTGGTGTTAACTACATCAGGAAAGTCTAAAGGTGCTTAGAGGAGAAAATCTCCAGCTATTTTTCAAGGCACTGATGCATGCACCCCCTCTTTCCTTTGAAAAAGAGAAAGTATGGGTAGGAGTAAGTTAGCCATGCTCTCAAAGCACTACATGTTTTTGAGTCTACTCCTCAGAGTCCAAATGATTAATGAAGGAACAGGGCCTCTGGGGTTAAGGGGCACACAGGCCTGCAGCGAGTGAGTGGGAAGCTGAGGTGTAATGCTGACCTATCTTTATATTTCCATTATGACAATTGACTCTCTTTCTAGAGAGTTCATATGTGGGCCAGGCCCTGTAAGCAACTCTTTGAACTTTGCCAACTTTAAATAAATGCCTCATCTTAAGAACACGAAGGCCTGGGAACCTTTGTGACTCCTTCTGTCTCTGCAAACTCTTTATCCATCCACCCACTGGGAGTTATTTTCAGGTGCACACAGAGGGCATATGAGCAATTAGTTCTCAGCTGATCATGCACAGCCCACGAGCAGATAGCAATCAATTCACCTGAAACACAGTGGGAGTCCTCCAGCTTCCCAGACCAACCCAAGCAATTGGAAACTCCAACACTTTTCTTAGTCTCATGCATATTAATTCAACTCTGGCTCTGAGAGTAGGTTTATACAAAAAATAAATAAATAAATAAATAAAACAACCTAAACCTAAAACCCCCAACTCCAACTCTTAGTGATTAGCACTTCATTCATGTATCAAAGTCTTGATTCATCTATCAGAGCAAAAATTGAAAGTATTTTAATATGACCCATGGATGGGAGATTTTTATTAGGGGTATATGTTAGCACCGACATTGCTAATTCCTCTCTAGGAGGAGTTTGGATTGCTTTCTGTGTTATTCCGGGTAGATTAGAGGAACAAATTTCAAAGGCATGCATATAGATATAAAGAAAGGGTTTATATGCAAAAGGAATGTGACACTAAGAAGGCATCCCAATCCAGTCCAGTACAAAGTCATAAGTCCGATATTAATCCATATGCCCAAAATCAGTCTACAAAGTCTCCTTCTGACTCACGAAGTCACAGGTCAGTGGGTGCAGAATTCTGGTGCTGGCAGGGGTCTCCCCATGGCTCCTCACTTCCAGGGATCAAGGCCCATAAACAGCATGTCGCCCCAGCTTCAGAGGTCTGCCTCCATCTGGACAAAGCCATGTGGTCTCCCTGCCGGCTCCTCCAGCTTTTTGGATACTGCCATCTTGTCTTTTCTGTGGCTCATCACCTCTGAGACTAACTCCCAACAACTGGGGAAGATAGCGTCTCATCTTCACGAGGGAAATATCATGAGATTTCCCAGAAGTCTCAGGAGAGAGCCATACCCACATAGAGGCCTCATTGGCTACTCAATGGCTATCTCCAGATTAACAGGCTAGACTCCACCCCTATATTTCAATCATAAAATTAATATAAGCACATAACTGCCACACTTTCCAATTTCAGGATTTAAGTCTATTCAATGACTAAGGGGAGATATTTTTAAAAATCATTTTCTGGGGGCTCATACAGCTCTTATCACAATCCACACATCCATCCATTGTATGTCAAGCATGTTCATACTTTTCATAATTACGTTCGTAATTTTCCCCTCATCATTCTCAAAACATTTGCTTCATATCAGTTCCTCATTTTCCCCTCATTCCCACCTGTTCCCCACTCATGATTCTTAATAAATTATAAATTATTATTATTTTGGAATACCTTACACTTTCTGTTGTCTCCCTTCACCCTCATCTCTGTTGTCCATATTCCAGGGGGGGGGGAGGTTACACGTAGAACCTCATAATCGGTTCCTCCTTTCTACCCCAGTTTCCTGACAGTGAGGACATTGCTGGAGTTATTTCCCACAGGTGTTTCTTACCAATGGAACCCTGGTGGTGCAGTGGTTATAAGGGTGACAGCAATCTGCAAAGTCAGCTGTTTGAAACCACAAGCCACTCTGTGGGAGAAAGGTGTGGCTTTCTACTCCCATGAAGAAGTACAACTGCTGTGATAAGAGTTGTAGGAACCTCCAATAAAATGATTTTTAAGAAAAAGAAAAGAAATGGGGTCTGTATGAAATCCAACTTGATGACCCCTTGGAATAACAATAAATAGGAAGTAATTGGGGGAGGGGAGTTACAGTCTGGTTCTGAAGGGATCATCTATCCTGATTTCCCATGTTTCTGGCTCCAGTGTACATGCCCTGGTCTAGCTGTAGATTTGGGATCATGATATTGGGTGGGAGGAAGCATTTGAGAACTAGAGGAAAGTTGCATACCTCATTGTTGCCACATTGTACCTTGACTGGCTCTTCTCTTCCCTGCAACCCCTCTTCAAGGGAATGTCACTACATCTATTGATGGGCTTTGGGTCCCCTCTCAGTACTCTTCCTCATTTATAATGATACAATTTTTAGTTCTTGATGCCTGATGCCAGATCCCTTCGAAATACTGTAGTCACACAGGGGAGGGTGAAAGGAGGGTGAAGTGGAATGGGAGAACCAATTGCAGGGATCTACATGTGATCTCTCTAGAGTACAGACAGTGGGGAAGTGGGGAAAGGGAAACATCGGACAGAGTATGATATGAAAAAATAAGAAGACTGTGTAAATTATTATGGTTCATGGGGAGAGGGATTGGGGAGGGAGTGGAAATATGGGGAGCTGGTACTGGGGAACTAAGTGAAGGAAGACTGTTTCGAGGGTGAGGATGGCAACAGGTGTGCAAATGTGGTATGCATATAATTGACATATGTATTGATCATGATGGGAGTTGTAAAAGGAATTATTAAAATTTTTAAATAAACAAAGTGTTCATTGCAATATAATTTTTATCTCTCATATGACTTTTTAGAGAAAAATCTTATTATAATTGCAATTGAAATCTATTTGAGGGTTATGCATCCATCAATAACATCATTAAAATGTATGCACTAATTTTAAAAAGTTACAGTCTTGGAAATCCATAGGGGAGAGCTCGATCATGTCCTAGAGAGTCACTAGGACTCAATGGCTGTGAGTGAAAGACTGAGACTTTTTTTCTTCTTGTTTCATAAACACAGATAATGCTTCAAACATTCTAGCATTTAAAATTTAATCACCTAATTGTAGTGCTGACTACCAGCATTAACTATATTGTTTTATAGCAAGTCAGGAAGGATCCTCACAAAAGTAGCTGTTGTTTCATAAGTGGTAAACCCTTCACTAAGGAACCTTGGCTTCATAGAGGTCGGGCTGCCATCTGCAAGCTGCCAGGTTCATAGTCACCAGCTATTCTGAGGGAGAAAGATGACTTTATTCTACTCCCCGCAAAGAGTTACAGTCTCAGAACAGGGGAAGTTCTACTCCGCCTTCTTAGAGGGTTCCTGTGAGTAGACACCAGAACCTGGTGGCACAGTGGTTACATGTTGGGCTACAACCCACAAGGTGTGCTGTTCAAAACCACTAGCACACTCTAACGGAGAAAGAGCTTTCTATTTCTGTAAAGAATCTCAGCTTTGAAATCCACCAGGGCCAGTTCTACCCTGTCCTAGAGGGTTGCTGTGAGTCAGCATGGATCTCTCTGATGGCAGTGAGGGGGTTGACTTGAACTCCTTCATGAAGGTGCTCTGGTGGTGCAGTGGGAATCCTGGTGTCAAAGTGGGCTGCTAGCGGCCGTTGACAGTCACCAGCTGGATCACTGGAGAAAGATGAGGCTTTCTGTTCCCCTAAAACTGTGGTTCTCAACCTGTGGCTCACGACTCCTTTGTGGGTCGAACGATGATTTCACAGGGGTCACCTGATTGATAACAGTAGCAAACTTACAGTTATGAAGTAGCATAAACAATTATGTTTGGGAGGTCACCACAACACGAGGAACTGCATTAAAGGGGAGTGGCATTAGGAAGGTTGAGAACCACTGCCCTGAAGATTCAGTCTCAGAAACACGCATGGGCAGTCGCGTTCTTTCTACAGTGCTCCCGGGAGGCAGAATGGACTCAATGGCCATGAATGAGTTAAGTTTGTAGGGCCATATTTAATTTTTTGTGAATGAACATTGTGTTAGTCCAGGTTGACTAGAAAAACAAATTCGCAGTATATAAGGGAGAGGTTTATGTACAAGAACAATTGAAGATTGAGATAAATATTCCAATCCAGTGCAGTGCAAGGTTTTAAGTCTGATATTAGCCCAGATGTCCAATACCAATCTATATGTCTTCTTCAGACTCACAAAACACATGCAGTGGTGCCAAATGCCAAATGACCACAAGCCAGTAGGTAGAAAGTCTTTGGAGCCCATGGTGTTGTAAGCATCTCAAAGTTGGCAGAAGCTTCCATGTGGTTTCTGGCTCTATCAGGGTAGGTCCATGTGGCCTTGCCTCAGGGATGTCTCACAGGGAATCAGCTGTGTCAGTCAAGTGAACCAAGAGAGACAGAGTCTCTTCCTCCAAGAAGGAAGTCACATTTCCAAGAATTCTCAGGAGAAGGTCATGTCCACACAGAGTTCTCATTGGCAATCTCCAGATTGACAAGATGGACTTCAGCCCTACACTCTTAATCCTCAAACTAACACCAGATTAGGTGACTGCCACAAATGTAATAAAGAATTTGTCAGTCACTATACCAATAGTATAAATCTACATGTGAAATGTGGGAGAGGTGGAGTAAAGAGGTGAAAGAAATTATACTTAAAAACAGATAAAAATAATTTATATGCTAGTCAGGAAAAGCTAAAGCTTGAAATGGATTATGATCAAAGGGGGAAATGTTATGAAACATGGACTAAATGAAGAAAGAGAGTTGAGATTTGTTCCTTAAATTAAAAATGTCCAAAGTGTCTCCCTTGAATTTTGACAGACTTTCTTGTGCTTGCGCTAACATTTCCATAGTAACAAATACCACTTTTGATAACATTTACTGTGAGTTCAGCATCCTGTGTGTGTGTGTACTTGATAAATATGAACTTCTGAGCTCCCCAGAAACATATAGTCAATTCTTCCTTCCTATTCAGGAGAAGAGGAACCTACACAGGGGAGTTTAACAACTTTCTCACAGACACTAAGCAGTAGAAACAGGATATGAACTCTGGGAAGTCTGGTTCCAAGGTACTTGCAAAGAAGTACAGGGCTATTCTGACAGCCAGATGGATAGAGGTGAGACCGAGACCGTGCCACACATACAAAGAAGTCACTCGCCCAAACAAGAAGCAGAAAATGAGTAGAAAAGTGAGACTAAGCAGGGTATAGAATTATGTTAGAATTCAGTGTGGCCTCGGGTCCAGCCCCTTAAATCTGCACATGTGTATTGTAGTCCTGAATGTTAACATTCTTGGTTGGAAATCAAAGACCATAGTGCATACTAATGGCAGAACTCACCTCAACTCTGCTCTCATTGACTACGGTGTAGAGGTTTTGCAAATGTCTCTTCAAATGCCCTCTATTTTTGAGAGTCTCTATGAGAACTGAATGCACAAGGTTCACACATTGCTTGCTCTGAATATGAAGCAGGTGAGAGTAGGCAAGGCAAGTGGAAACTAAAAGGAGTCGATGGGTCACAATAGCAATAACCAACTTTTTATGACTAATTCTTTATAGGAAACACTTTTCCTCCACTCTCACTATTTTATCCAAACATTGAGCAGAGAGATTGCCACTCTTTCTCGATGAGGAAGTCGGCATGTGAGGGAAAAAGAGGTATAATTTAAGAAAGACCAAGAAATAAGAAATTATGAGTCAAGACTTAAATTAAATTTAAAGGTAAAACAATGACTGTTGAGTTGATCACAGTGACTCCATGTTTACCAGAGTACAGCTTAAGGTTTTTAATCACAGTGACTTTGGAAGAAGACCATCAGACACTTGTACACAGATTCTGTACGCAAATATTTCAATGAATAGTCTAGCACTTAGCTGTGCTGCAATACAGGTTAAAGTTTATATCCCCTGATTTGCAAATGGCTATGGACAGTGACAGCCTGAAACAGATTTCCAGAGTTCCAACATAGATTAAGCCGAAAATGAATTCCTTCTGATCAAAGATGTAGATAATCTTGCCCTCAGCCAGAGTCCTTTGGATAGTAGATTAACTGACCTCTGATCAGTCTGTCCATGGAAGGAGAGTCTCTTTTAAGGATTTGTCAGATTATGTCCTTGATAAACATCACTGCTATAGTGTAGGCAAGAATCTCTGTGTGTGTGTGGGGGGGGGGCACAGCATATACATTTTATCCCTTGTATCCTGACGTCCTTGGTCAGTAGGCCCTGGACCAATCGTGTAAAATCTTCTATTTAACAATATACACATGTCAATCATGGTCCTATTCTTGCTTCTGTAATCCGACTTGTATTTGTGATGTTTTGATTTTCCACCATTCAGGGGTATGTGACAATGCTTCCTGTTTTAGGTCTTATTTAACTAGTGCCTTGACTGTGACTCTCATATGCCATTGTGACCTTGTGCTAATGGTCTCCCTCATCCAAATGAAGTCTCTTTGTATTTGTGTTTTATTTGTACTTTTAAAGACTCAATATTCTCTTTAAATAGTACTTGAGATTGGGGTCTCTTTTATAGTCTAAAACAGTGACATACAGGGAATCCAAATGCCATTTACCTATTTTAAAATCTAGAAATCACCCCTGATTAAAATTTAAAAACATTAAGTTAAAGAGAAAAGGCAAAACACATCATAGCAAATAATGATAAAGAACCAATAAATAGCCAATGATCAACTCTGGATCCTGAATTGTCAGGCAAAGGCTATTTGCCACACTATTTAATTTCAGAAGGTAGCAGTCATATGGCATTAAGAAAGAGCAGATAAAGATTTTGCATTAAAATACTCTAAGGAGATAAACAACTGGAAATTTTATTAATCATAAGCTGTTATTGTGCTATTTTAAACAAATAGTAAATTGATGACATCTATTAGCTAGGGAGTTAAAAAGGACATTGGATAATATCAGAGATGATAATTTTTGGTGGTATTGAATTATGGTCAATTAATATGGTCTTTTGAGCCATGGTTCCTCACATATAATAGGGCCTGAACTTTCTATTCCTGTGGCTATAGTCCAATCTCAGAGGGCTTTCTCTATTATGCTGATCAACAACAGTGAGGAGAGATAAAGAAGTAACCTCGATGGTGGTTGAGGGTGTGGACCAAGTCATATCCTTTGTAACCTTGAGGGCATCTTTAGTACCCCTCCTTAGTAAAGGATGTAAACCAGGCAGTTCCATTAGTTTCCTTGAGAGAATCTTTAAGATGCTTAGTAGAGGGTATGAACCAAGCCATACCCTTTGTTCCTAGAAGCCACTTTTGGGTTGATTTTAGTAGATGGTATAACTAAAAACACCATTTTTGGTGGGATACAAAATGCTGGTTCTCACACACACATTAACCACCTGGAAATCCACACCTCAATTTTCCTGACTGAGCTTGGGTAGAGGCAAAAAGAACCACTGTGGCTTTTAGATATTTTTGACTCTGTTTCTGGTTCTAGCCCCTACATTTGGCGCTTCTCTGCCTGACTCTCAGGTTTAGACTGACCAGAACTCACCACCAAGGGAGTCATCTCCTCTAAGTTCTGTGACTTGCTGTGGGATGTTGCCGTGAACCGCAGAACAGACAAACTTAGGGAAGATATTTGAGACAGGTGTTGGGAGATGGGGAGAAGGAACAAAGTCAGACCTTGGAAGAGCTGGCTACTTGGGACATCATCAGTCTCTAACTCCTTGGAAATCATCAGGTATTAATTAAGTACAACAGAAATTACTACCGCAAGAATATAACGAAAGTTTGGGGCTAAGGTTTATGAGAGTGATATTCTGCAGCAAAATCATGATTCTGTTTGAAATAAAATATTGAACAACCTGTGTAAAGATTGTGTATTTTCTCTATGGGTTCTAGGGTCAAACTAATTTCTGAGTGTCAGTTATCCACATCATTTAATGCTTGAGGAAAATTCTTCATGACTTCATTCCCACATAAGGTGAATGAGCCTAAAATAGTGTCCATCTTTACAGAACAGGTTCATTGTGAGAATAAGAAAAAGAAGACTAGTCTATAGTAAGCACTCATTTAATCTTAGTGTTGCTGTTATTATGTAGTAGTATTAATGATAATATTACTTAGTGCTATCCTTTTTGGGACAATCAGAATAGATCCTAGGATCATTTCAAAGAGATTATTCAGTTGCTCCAATTTCTTTATTTTTTTCCCCTTGCTTCCCACCTCTAATACTGGGCCTTGTGTTTAACTTCTCCTAGCCTCAGTTTCCTCATTAATAAATGTGATGTGGTATTTACATCAATTTCATAAATATGTGCAGAGAAGTTGTTCTGTTTATTGACTTATTCTAAGGAATTATGGAAACAGCAATTAGACTATTTACTATTACTGAATACTTACTATTAAGGCAATATTATTGAACTGTCAGAAGAAAGCAATTTGAAACTACACTTGATGAACCCAATTATCTGTTGTAACCTTGATATGTGACTTTGGGCAAAGTCATTAATCTCTCTGCACTTCAGTTTCCTCATTCATATAAACAGGGCAAGAGCAGAAACTATTGCCAGGAGGTTATAAAACAATAAAACCAGTGTTTGGCATGTAGTGCTTCTATGGTAGTGAGTTGTTGCATTCTCTCATGTAGTCATGAAAATGAAATTTCAAGAAAATGTTATTTCCCCCGTTCTAGATGAAGAATGATTGAAAAGACCTATTTCCTTTTGTAAAGACTCCACTGACCAGTTACTCACATACATGCAGTTATTTATTTTTTGGGGGGTGCATTCACTGACCTCTGGTGGGAGTAGGAGGCCCAGCCTTGCTCCTGGAGAGCTTCTGCTGGATTTGAACCACCAACCCAGTGGACCTCAGTCCCCCACTCAACCACTATGCCACCGGGGCCCAGCCCTCCATGCAGTTATTATTTAGGAGTCCTACTTAAATCTTCTGCTCTTTCTGGGGCCTTTAAAAACTCTTCTTGTTTGTTATTGACATGATGAAAAGGACCATGTTGATGAGTGTGCATGATAAGTCAACTACACACAGCTATCTAGGAGTGGAGTCAGTCTGTCAATGCAATGGTAGCTAGATGCCATCTCCATGTGTGAGGCCTTCTGTGTGAGCAGGAGAGACTCTGGAAAGTGTCTCTCACCCTGCCATTTTCCTTTCTTCCTCCATGGGACATCGCTGGGACTCTGTCTGCTTTCTTGGGTTGGCCTCAGGTGGGTATCTGAACTTGACGGTTTTTGTTGTCCTGCCATGTGTCTTCTGACCTTTGGTCCATTTGACTGCTGCCGCCAGTCTTTGATCTCTCTGTTTTCCACTTCACCATTTGGCATGGTCTGCTTGAGGCTAGGAGATTCTGAGGAGAGATTCCTGGTGGAATTGGACCCATGAACTTGGGCTTTCTTGATATGGATTTGCTCCTTGATCTAAAGTTTTTTTCTTGTCTATACATGAGCATCACTGGATTTATTTCATTAAATAACTTAGCCTAACACAATCTGATCAAATGGAATTTGATGCAATAATTTACCTTTAGAGCCTATTATTTTCCCCATGTACTTTACAATCTAATTTCCTGAACAAGATCAGAACACAGTGTTTACTTTTAACCATCAAGTCTTTGCCTGCATTAAACTTTCTCTTTTGATCTGCCCTTTTGCCTCCTTTTCCTTCTTGGTCCCTACTCTATCTAAGGCTCTTTTCAAATGGGAAAGGGCTTCACCAAGGAGTGGCCTCTTTAATCTTACATGCAGGCAGTATGTTCATTTGATTTGGTGAGTTTAGAATACTCCATCTATCAATAATGTGCTTCAATATTTGCTACTTCTTCCAAAGTTTGAATACCTGTAGGCAAGCAATTCATCTTTGTTCTAATACATAACATGGCCCTAGGCATTTCTGACAGTTCATTAGCATATTTTGTTCACTAAGTATTTGCTGGGGACTGTGGTCATTCAGTGGTTGACTCTCATTTCCTATGTAGAGACATGGAATTGACTCCCAGCCAATAGACCTAATGCACAACCAACATCTCTTAGTCAGCAGAGGCTTGCATGTTGTATGAGACTGAGAAGATTTCAATGTTCGATCTGAAATTAATCTTGTGATTGGCATATGACTGGGAGTGTTTTATATCGTTGTACATGGCAACCTCATGAGTCAGGACCTATTCAATGGTAGAACAGAACAAGTTATCAATTAGGCACCAACCAAGGCATTGTAGACACTAGAATAAGAAATTTCTTGTTCACAAAGATTTCAAATTGTCATGCAGAATTCATTGAAAGGACATCTGAGGGGAGATAGCAAAGAGGAAGATGAATCTATGAGAGAGCATCAAAAAGATTGTGGAAAAATGGAATTAAAAGATAATGGATCTGGGCTGAGCCCCAGTAGCATAGTGGTTGTGTGAGGGCTGCGGCCCACAGGATAGGCAGTTCAAATCCAGCAGCAGCTCTCCAGGAGCAAGGCTGGGCCTCTCACTCCCACCAGGAGGCAGTGATGCCCCAAAAAACAAACAGAAAAAGATAATTGATCTTTTCCCAGAAAATTTTTGAAGCACAATGTTTTGTAAAACCTAACCTCTTTGCTTATGACTATAATCCCATTGGAGAATGAATTGGTTTTATTACTCAAGTGAGGCAGGATTAGTGCCTGATATGCTTTGTGTTCATATCTTTCATGAAATAAAAGATATTAAGCAAGAAAATCAATAAGCAGAAGTGCGGGAAAGATTGATGCTATACTAATAAAAATCATAAAAATTCCAAGAAACAAGGACCTTCTTCTAAAGCCAACAAAAGGAGAAAATTTTCCCCTAGAGTTGGTGTGGTAGTTACATAATTTTATGTGGACTTGATAAATAAGTGTAGGGGGGAGTCTAGCCTGTCAATCAGGTCACAGCTTGATGATCTCATTTGGAGGTACGATGGAGATAAATACTTCATTGAAAACCAGACACACTCTCTCTGCTGTGTATTCCTGATGACAAGTCACATGGAAATAAACTGATGGAACCAGAACCAGAGCCCTGGAACTGGAGGAGCCAAGTGGAGATCTCTGTCATCAATGGCATGATTCTACCACCACTGGATCCACAAGACTTTCCATCCACTGGCCTATGATCCTCCCTACATTCAGTATCATTGTATGACTCTGAGTCTAAAGAGAAATTTATGGACCAGTTTCAACACATGGGATAAGGTGGAATGCAGGGACTTGATCTGGACTGGGCTGGGAGGTTTTCTCTCTTACACTCTTATATTCACTCAAATCCAGAGTGTCTCTGGATTTGTTTCTCTAGTCAAATGTTGACCAGTGTAACGAAAGGATTTGGGTCAGAGACTGACAGGAACATCAAGGAAAGAGAAAGAGAGAGAGAGAGAGAGAGAGAGAGAACTAATTTACTCAACAAAGTCACCATTGAGTCAGTTTCAACACATAGTGACCCTATTAGATGGGCAGAACTAAGTTTGTGAGTTTCAGAGGTTGTAACTCATTCCCTGTGGAATCTCTAGTGGTTTCCAACTGCTGATCTTTTGATGAGAAGCCCAATGTATAACCACCAGGGCTCACAAGAGAAGGTAAATTGAGCACAGTTATAATTTCTGCAAAGGTCTCCTGTACTAGACATTATATTAGAGGTGGTCTGAGTTCCCAGTTGTGTTATGGTTTCATCCCATGCATTGTGTCTCCCATGTGATTAGCATCAATGAAGATTGGTCACCTAGGCTTGATCACCTAGGCTTGAGTCCCAGATTTATTGTTTAGTCACTGTATGATTTGGGGCAAGTCAATTGAAACTTCAAAGCCTCAATTGGCTGATTTGTAATGGAGTGATGACAGTGTTAGATTCTCTTTCTTAAATGAAGTAAATAAATATGTGGCACATATCATAGAAATGCATGGTTCTATTATTAGCATGATCTTACACCAACCTTTCCATCATCTACCCACCTGAGATATTGATTAATTTTGCACTATGATCGAGCTACACTAAGTCTGGTTTTTATGAACAGCATGAAAACTCACTAAAGACTATTCAAAGTCTAAACAGATTCAGAGAAAACATTCTGATTCACTCAGAAATTGTTTCTCTGCTCTAAGTTTTAAAAGAGAATGTTTGGCTGGAAGGTGAGTAAATTTTACTCTGCCAATTCATCTAAAGAATCTGTCTTCCTTGTTCTTCTTCTGTTTTTGTTCCAGAAACTTTCAACCAAGACGAGCCAATGTTCCTGTAGAGAACTCACCTCTGGTACACTTGCTATTCCACATCCCCCGGCAAGAGAGAAATTTGGAAATAAGAAGACTAAACTTTGACCCTGAAATCCAGGCAGATAACATAGCGGTGCTCTGCATTTTAGAGAGCTATGGAATAGAAAATTGAATCTGCTCAAAAATTTAAACACCTGTTACAGTGCCTAACAGAAATAAGCAGACCCTAGCACCGACTAGCTTCAAGTTAAGTCCAATTACTGGGTCAAGGAAAATTTAATATAGGTATTTATAATGCCTATTGTAAACTATATGAGTGGGCAATTATGAAGACATTAATGAATGGGAAAAAAGAAGACTCTTATTGACTAAACATAAAAATTGCTATAAGTAATCATTATTCAATTCCTTTTTCTCCACATTAACATTAAATGAATTAGGAGAACATTCAAGATATCAAGGGTGATGAGGAAGATAAAAGACATTTTAACCAGCATTACATAATGTAATTACATTACATACCTATAAATTGATAGATAGTTGTTTGAGCCAAACCATGGCATATTATGTGGCTTAAAGGGACATTGCATTCATTAGGGTTTTAGTCTTTCATCCTACTTTTGGGGCTATATTCTTAGCAAATAATCTGAGAAGTTGAAGCATGTATAGGACAGTGCAGCATGAGAATTAGAGGAAGATACTTGTGTTAGGTGGGTTGTCTAGAAAAACAAAAGCAGTGCCTCTCATCTCTGTGTAAAAAATATCATGATACCAAGAAGCAATTCTCAAGAAGGCATTCCAGCCCAGTTCCACTCGAGTCCATACATCAAATACTAGTCTATAGATTCTGCTTAGACTCACATAGCTACAGGCCAATGACAAAGAAAGGTGGTGTGGAATGCAGGAAGACTACAGACCAGTGGGTGCAGAGTTGGGTGGAACCAAGTTCAGGGGAAATAAGGCTGGGTGCTGAGAGCTCATGGCACAACTCTCAGAATCAGAGAGGCTACATGCGGCCATCCCTAGAGTCAAACCTAGGGTCCCACCAAACAGGAAGGCAAACGAGACCAGACAGCTTCTTCTTATAAAAGGGTCACATCCCCAGGGAGGCAACATCAGGCTGTAACCTGATTAACAGGTTGGACTCTATCTCCACACCTTCCTACAATTCAAGGTGACATACAATTTGACTGCCCAAACTCTTAACAACCTGCAATTTTCAGATGATACAACTTTACTTGTTGAAGAGAGTTGAAACACTGATAAAGATCAAAGAGCACACCCTTCCCTAGGGATTATATTTCAGCATAAAGGAAAACAAGAGTCTTTACAACTGGACTAACAAGAAGCATCATTATAAACTGGGGGCTGGGGGTGGGGAGGGATTGAAGTTGTCGAGGATTTCAGTTCTCTTGCTCCACAGTGAGAGCCCATAGAAGAAGCAACCAAGAAATCGCTTTCCAAAGACTTCTCAAAAGTATCAAAAAAACAAAGAGGTCAATTTGAAGCCTAAGGTGTGCCTGACCCAAGCCATAGTATGTTTTCTATCGCCTTGTATGCTTGTCAACCAGAAGAAGAACTGATGTCCTTGAATTGTGATATTGGCAAGAAATAATAAATGTTCTAAGGATTTCCAGAAGAAACAATGAATCTGTCTTAGAAGAAGTTTATTCAGATTGGTCCCTGGAAGAGAGGATGGTGTGACTCCCTTATGTACTTTGCACATATTATCAGAAGGGACAAGTTACTGGAGAATGACATCATGCTTGTTAAAGTAGAAGTCAGTGGAAAAGAAAAAGACCTTCAGCGAAATGATGGATTGACAGAGTAAGCTGCAGCAAAACTGTCAAACGTAATAATGAATGTGTGGATAGGACAACAGCAGATGATGTCTTGCTCTGTTGTATATATGAGTTTCACTAGGAATCAGAATTAAACAGGCAGCCCCTAACAACAACAGTCAAAAATACACGGCACATTTACCCTAGTCCAGAGGGTGATGAAAGAAGAATGGAAACAGGAAATGCTAGGACATATGGAAAAACCAATGGTATCATGAGGGGATTGAAATGGATGAGTTGGACCCAAATGTGTATAAATTGTTTAATATAAAACTGATGATACGCTCTGTAAACCTTCATCTAAATTATGTATGCTAAAAAATAAATGAATGACTTATGCTCTTCAGGCACTTCTAACTTGTCTAAAATAAAATTATCATTTTTCTATAACTCATTTCCTTGACTGCCGCTGCTCCATATCTTGATTAATGTTGTCATTATCCTTTTGGTGGAATCACTTTGTCACTTTCCTATTTCTCCCTTAGAATCACCAATTATTTTCCAGTGGTTTGATTGATACCTTTACAATTTTCTTTCAAATCAATCCTCTCACTTTCACCACCATGGCTTACATTAAAGTATTTGCCACCTGTAAAGACCTTGCATGATGCCAGCAAGCTCATCTGCTAACTAAAAGTGTGGCAGTTTGAGCCTACCAAGAGGTATCTGGGAAGAGAGAAGTCTGACATCCTTACACTAAACAATAATGATAAAGAACCCCATTAAGCCCTGTTCTATCCTAAATATGCATGAGGTTAGCCTAAATTGAAAGCTACTCCACTCATATAGGTGGTATGTGGCGTCATCTTTTGTAAGCAGACAGTGAAGTCATGAAGATTCTAATTTATAGCTTTTCACCCATTGAGGTCAAAATTCTACTTAGACAGCAACTATGAAAAATTAGTGACTTAATTTATTTGTTTACTTTTCATGTAAGCACAAATTATAATTATACCATCCTTATAAGCTTGTTGTAAATATTAGTCATATTTTAAGGTTTAGAATTCTTCTGTGCCAATAAAAATTAGTTGCAATCACTTGCATACATGTTTAAAGCAGCTTATGGACTGTTTTTCTGATCTTCCTTTTTCCTCTCCTTCAGTATACTTTCCATCTTCTCTATTTTTTCATCAGGGAGGGTTTCCTTATAATTTTTGCTTTGTGCTTGTGGAAGTCACCTAATCTGGTGTCACTTTAAGGATTAGGAGTGTAGGGGTGGAGTCTAGCTTGTCAATCCGGAGATAGCCAATGAAGCTTCTGTGTGGGCATGGCCATCTCCTCTGAGAATTCTGGGAAACCCAGCGGCGGTATTTCCCTTTGAAGTGGGAGACTCACAACTCGCTCCCTGAGAGACATTGCAGCTGACAAGGCATATGGCAGCATGGTGGTAGACTCTGAGCCCTGGAAACTGGAGGAGCCGTGGGGAGACCCCTGCCAGCGCTGAGATGTTTGTACTGCCACTAGATACATACGATTATGTACCCACTGTCCTGTGACTGTCCTGGTGTCATTGCATGTGCTTCGTGAGTCTGAAGAAGACTTATAGATTGGTATCGGACATATGAGCTAATATCAGACTTAAGACATTGGACTGGAATGGGCTGGGATTTTTTCTCAATGTTCAACTGCTCTTGTGTAGAAACCTCATTTTTACATCCATATGAGTCTCTATGGATTTGTTTCTATAGCTTACCCAGACTAACACAGTGCCTCAATTCAGAAATGAATTTTCCACTCTATTGTGTTCAGACTGCTGATATTCTATCTATTCCGTGTCTTCAAATGCTGATCTTGATACTTTATTGACCTCTGAGGCTGTAGGTTAGGGATTGGACTTCTAACCAATAGACATTTGGTTCAAACCCACCAGCAGCTCTGCAGGAGATAGATAAGACTGCTTCCAAACGATCTACAGCCTAAGAAACCATATGCCAGGTTGTTCGCCGTTAGCATATACTTGATGACAATGGATTTGATTTGGTGGGTTTCTGGGATTTGGGTTCACAATAAACCTGACTTGTGTGCCTGGTTCCTCTGGACCTACCAAGAGAAGCAATCACTCCCTGATTTAAAGTCTTGGATGACCACAATTTGTTTTCTGAAGTGTTAATTTCAACCTTATTCTGACTGCAAGTTTGCAGTCAAACTCTTGTCCTGGTTCACTTTTTTGGCTGCTTCTGCCAGCTACTTTTCACCCCTACAAAAAAGGATTGCAGTTCATCTACTCCCAGCATCATGGGTTATGCCTTTGGTTGGTCAGCAGTTCAAAATCACCAGCCAATCTGTGTAATAAAGATGAGTCCTTCTTCTCCCAGAAAGATTCATAGTTTTGGAAACCAGTAGCAGCAGTTCTCCTCTGGAATGTGTTTGCTGGCAGTGAGTAATAGCATGAGCTTACAGCTTTATCTCTTCCTGAAGAAATGCAGTTTCTCTTCTTTTTGAAAGATGCCACCAAACTCCCTGCCATCAAGTCAGTTCTGATTTGTGGAGACCTGGTAGACAAAGCCAAACTATCACTGTGTGACAGTTCCTTTTAGTACTTACAGGAATAAAAAGTCTCATCTTTCTCCTTTGGATCTGCAGTCCGTTTCAAACTGTTGTCCTTGTGGCTAGCAGCCCAATATGAAACCCTACCATAGCTCACACAAAAATCCTAGACTGAATTTAATCTCATGTATGTGGCTATGATGCTTTTGATCATCTTGTTTGTCTTTGATGTCATCGAGGGGGTTCTCACCCACAGCAAAATTATGCACACCTTAATGTGCGGCTTAGTGCTGCCCCAGTCTCACAGCTGTTCCTATGCCTCAGCCCATTGTTGCAGCCACAGTGTTGATTCACCTCCTTGAAAGCCTTCCTCTTTTCCACTCCCTTTCCCTTACCAAGTACGATGTCCTTCTCCGGGGATTGGTCTCTTGTGACAGTATGTCCATATTATTTGAGCCAAAGCTTGATCATCATTATCTATAAGGGTATTCTGGCTGTACTTCTTCTAAGACAGAGATTTGTTTATCCCTTGAAGAGTTCATGGTGCTTTCAATATTCTTCACCAGCACTACAACACGGACACATTCATTCTTCTTTGGTCTTCGTCATGCATTGTCCAATCTTCCCACGCATACATGGCAAATGGAAATACTACACCTGGCTCAGGCACACCTTAGTCCTCAAAGTCTCATCTTTGCTTTTCGAGAAGAGGTTCTGTGCAGCAGATGTACCAAGCGCAGTGTGCCATTTCATCTCTTCACTGCTGATTCCATGAGCATGCATTGTGGATTCAAACAAAATGAAATCCTTGACAAGTTCAACCCCTTCTCCATTTATCATGAGGTTACCTATTGTACCAGCTTTAAGAATTTTGAGCTTCTTTGCCTGGGTTGTAATCCGTACTTTCGGATACAAGCCTTGGTCTTCATCAGCAAGTAATTAAATTCCTCCTCACATTCAGCAAACAAGGTTGTATCATCCGCATATGTCACATTGTCATAAGTCTTCCTCTAACCCCGATTCATTCATCTTCATATAAATCAGCATCTGGGATGATTTTCTCAGCATTCAAATTGCATAAGTATGATGAGAGGAGACATTCCTGATAACCACCTTTTCTAACTTTTAATCATGGAGTGTCTTGTTCTGTTTGCACAACTGCTTCTTGATCTGTGAATAAATTCTGCTTGAGCACAATGACTTATTCTGGAATTCTCAAGGATAGCCTTCTCAAGGCTGTTTATACAAGTAAACATCTTTCTGAAATTCTCTGCTTCAAGTTAATATCCATCTGACACCAGCAATAATCTTCATAGAAATAAAAACAATGCTGGGCAGTCTTTATGGACCACTTTCTAGCCTGTCACTGTTGCAAATGTTTATTTGTTCATTTAATCCGTGATAGTTACTATTGTTACCCCCACTTGACAGGCAAGAAAACAGAAACTCAGAATTAAGCAATGTGTCTAAGATTTCTGTAGTTAGTTAGAACCAGAATAAGACTGGGAAGAACATTAGCTACCACCAATGGTGCAATGGTATCACTCTTAACTCTTCAATTAGAATGCCTCTTATAGCTTTATTCTTGTATTTGTTGTGTCTCTGGGATGTATTTATGTGTCTGTTTCTCTAACTACCAGGTTAGCCTGATAGTGATTCATGTGTTCCCTTGTGCCTGGCACTATTACTTTTCAAACCATTAGTGCCTGCTGTGCTGAAGTGAAATCGACTAAACCTGCCAACAGGAAATAGCTGCCCTGGGAATCCAGTCTCCATCTCTTCAGTACCAAGACTCATTCCTATCTTAGCGAAGACTGCCCATGGATACACAGAGTAGCAGAAATACTGTCCAGGAAAACCAGTGCAGGTCTTCCTGTCTTTTCCCAGTGTGTCAGTATGGTTCATTTAATCTACTTCTTCATTTGGAAAACGGAGACTAAGATGACAGAGGTGAATCATTCTCACAGGGGTATTATGTAGAGAGATGAAATGAGGAGAAAGAATTTTAAAACCTGTGAAAGACCAGAGAAAATGAAGGCACATATGTTTCTCATGAGTACCATGTATAGCCAGCTAGTAAGGGAGAGTTCCAATTGGTATTAAAGTAAAACCAAACCAGATCTGTTGCCATTGAGGTGACATGAACTCATGTCAGTCTCATAGGTTACATTGTAGAAATGCTGCAGAGGGGCTTGGGAGCTGTAATTTTTGCAAAAGTAGATCTCTCTTCTGCAGTACTAATGAGTACTACAACCCCCTTTTGTCACATATGACTCCAGATACTTTGCCAATTGGTATTAGATCTATGTTAGATCTATACCTAAATTCCCCAACTCTCATGGGCAGAAGAGTGCCATGAAAGGAGACAAGGATAAGCTGGATTTGAAACAGCCATAGTTTGTCATTGCCAGAAATTAAGCGAGGCAATCTCAGGGTTTCTTGCAATGCTAACTCGGGTAGGAGACTGAAGAAAGTTTATGCTTTACATTTTTAGGTTTGGAGACTGGAGTTCAGAGAGGGAAACTAATTATTCAGAGGGCCATCAGAATCTCTCAGGAACATACAGGCTTTCCAATTTGTATAGGTGAATGAAAAATACTTGTCTTTGTGAAATTGAACAAACATGGCTGTAACTAGAGCACTAGTCAAGTGCATAGACTCTGGAACTTAATTGATGGTTCCGAGCAGCTATCTCCCTATCTTCAGACCTCTTATTGATGGTGTGATTGAAGGACACCTGTGAGTCTTTCATACCTCTGTTTGGTGGTTTGTAAAATGGGATTAACAAAAAGTGCCCATCTCATAGGTGTCTTTTTAGGATAAATGAATTAAAGAGTGCAAAGGACTTAGAACCACAGTTGGCAGATAATATGCACTAGATGCTTGCTAAAGAAATTTTAAAAATATGTCTGATCATGTGAGCACTGCAGTCGGAAGGTTGATTCACATGCTAAAACTAAGAGGGCTTTGTTTCTATTAAGAAATAAATCAAAGTTAAGTTTATAAGTCTGAGTGGGTCATGCCTCTGTGCTTCCAGAGAATTTCCTGACTACATGCCCAGGTCTGTATTTATAGTGGGACTTATCTAGGAGTTACTATGAGGCTAATTAATTGTCCAAAGGATAAACTTTTTTTTAAATGTAATTTCTTGGAGGTTATGGTTGCATTTTTAATTGGAAGCATGTTGGCAGCTCAAGTCATTCTCTGAAAACAAATCTTTCAACAGCCAAATGCCAATTGATTACTCTGCCAAGGGAGGCAACTAAAACTTCCCATCTTCAATGTGCTCCCAGAGAAACAAAACACACTGAAATGTTATGCCAGATCTGACACAAAAAATCTGAAGCTTGCTTTGCAAATCATGCCTTGCAGTTGTGTTCGCAGTCTGCTGGTGGTGGCATATCAGTCATGAGGAATCCGGGCTCCCAACAACCTTGTTGCAGTTACTCTGCTATGTCTGCTTAAATCAACACCAGAAGCCCCTAGTATGAAGGTCTAATTTACTGAATCAATTACTGTGATTGAAGGAGGGCACTGCTCTATTATGAGGTAAATGTTATTATCAAGCACATTTCAACCAAAAAATGTGCTTGCATATGAACAAGCACACATTTCATCCAGTGTCTAATATATCAACTTTTGCATTAGCGCCCTGTGTGTTTTCTTGCAAATGACCTTTTGTCACCATAATGTCCCTTGAATAAATAAGGCAAGCAATTCCTTTTTACTTTTGGGAAACAGTCAAAACAAACAAATTGGGGCCAAGATAAATATAGTGACTGACTCAACGTCCAGGGAAGAATGATAGCTATAGCATGATTTTTTTTTAAAGAAAAAGTCCTCATGGTCATATATAATAGAGTAATTAAGAATTGCTTGAGATTAAGCCTCTCATGAAGTAGTCAGTTCTGTTCTTTCACATAACAATTGTCTACTTAGTATTAACATATATTTATGAATGGTTAGCAGTCTCAAAGATGCCATCTAATTGGGACCATAGTGTATAAGAAGAAAAGAAAGAGATCCCAGGCCCTGGCCTCCAAGATGTATTGAATCTGGGTGACATAGATTTCCTTTGGTCTCTTGAGCCTCCTCCACCCTTCTAGCAGTGCTGGGACCCAGGGTGCTGGCCTTTAGAAACAAAATCTTCTCAACCCGGACCCTTGCCTTCTGGGTTCCCATTGGTCAAATCTGATGGGAGATCCAAGAAGGAATTTGCTGACATCCTCTTTGGGCTCCCTCTCTGACAAGTTGAGAATGGCCACATTCTTCTTCCTAAGAGCAGACCTGCTGTAAGTTCTTGTAGTTATAACAGCAGCTGTGATTTTCTTCACCCTCAGGACCTCAATGGTCAACAGGAGACCTTTTCCTCTTGCCAGCACTTCATCATCCCTGTTGGCTTTTGAAACCCTTTCCCTCCACTGTCCCAGCTGAAGGTACCCAGGTTTCTTGGGATGCCTGATGGGATTTGCCGTGGCCTCCTAACTGCATGATCAGCAGTTCAAGCACAAAAGTCTCTTTGATAAGGTTTCCACTCCCTTAAAGATTTATAGGCTCAGGAATCTGAGAGAGAAGCTGTCCTCAGTCCTATGACGAGTCCTATGACATGACGACTTGGGACCAATTCAATGGCAGTGAACTTAGTTTGACCTGTTTCTGGTCTAGACTCTGATTAATGTAGAATTGTAAAACTTCAATACTGCAGAGTATTGGCACTGGACTCAAGTATTTCATCCCATATTTTTATTAAAGAATTTTGTGAATCTGACCAATGTGGATAGGGGGGAAGTATAAACAATACTTGCTATGTGGTGTTACTTTAAAGTAGGATAAATACAGGTGGTTTATAGATGAGTTGTGGTATGTGTATGTTTGCTTGCCATTTCATTTGTGTGTGTGTTTTGTACATTTCTCATTTTGTATGTAACTTCAGTGACTTCTGTATACCAATTATCCTTTCAGCTCAAGAGAGGGATTTGTAAGAAAAGAAAGGGGAGGTGGGGAACCTGAGTCTCATGGAAAGCTATTCCAGGGGTAGAGGAGCAGATACTCTACACATTTCCCTCCAGGATGGAAATAGGAGCAAAGTGTCTGCGAGTTAAAAGGAAGAATGATGTGTCCTCATGGTGACAAACACAGTTCTTGAGATCTGGCAACAACCAAATGAGTCACTTCCTGGTGAGCCAGTGCTGCACCTGGTGACTAGGGAAAAGATTTGAAATCCATTTCAGGTGGAACTAGCTGTCTCCTTGCGCTGCCTTTGACTCAGAGATTCTCTGGTTCTGGGAATCTTAATGATCTGCATGTCAGCAGAAGTTTCTTCATTTTACTCCTGTAGGACATAATTTTAACTTATGTTAATTAGTTTTATTGAGAAAGTTCAAGGGTCTTTCAAGAGGAACGAGGAGAGCTGATCGAACTGACTTTTTTGAAAAGGAAGATCAACCCTTTTCCCTAGATGATTTTCAGACATTCATTTGGGGTATTTCTGATGGGGATCCTTGGTTCAGCCAGTGGGCATCTCTTCAAATGTAGAAGCATCTTATTCATGACATGCCTCATCCACGTGGTCTGTAGGCCAGCCTGGAGACATTGGTGAGCCTGTTTTTCTGCCGACATTCTGACAGTTGGCTCATCACACCAACAGCATCTGGCTTCACATTCGTCTATCAAGTCTTCAGTCCTATGAATGATTAACTAGCTAGAGAGGGCCTGAGGCTCAGATCATGATCCCAGGGTGAACGAGCATCCTAAATGAACAGTAGAATTGAAGCACCCTCCTTTCCCTATAATGTAAGTGTCTTAGAAGATATGACTAATGTGAGAGTTGTTAATCAGGAGGGAGGAAATTCTTTATCTTCAGGGACCTTCTATGTTCCATAAATAGTAGGTCAAGTCTAAGGTAATGATAGAAAATCCAATATTCAACTCTGCTCAACTTGTAGGCATCTATTATTATTTTTACTGTTTCCTTCCCAGAAGTATTCTGGAGTCTTCATGATCAGTTGTGAATGCGTTTCACCTTCCATGAGCATTTATATGGGAAAGGGTTCTGCCAGATCTCGGAGCCAGGAATTGTGCTCACAGGACCTGGCAACTTTGTTGTTGTCCAAAGGAATGGAGAGATCCACTGGAAAGTCACATTCTACCTCTTCACTGTGTACAAAGGACAGTGTGTTTGGTAAATGTTTGGTAGATTGGTAATTTTGATCCTGGTATAAAAATAGAAGAGCGATGGCTCTCATAACCAGCATTCTTTGACAAATAGTAGCTATAAAAATGTCTACAATTTTAATATTGTGCGCTGCAGTCCCACGCGCAACCACTATGCCACCGGGGCTCGGCCGTGGTTTCATTCTCTATGGGAATAGACACCCACATCTTTCTCCTGACGAATAGGTGGTGGTTTCAAACTGCTGACCTTGCAGTTGGAAGTCAAAAGTATAACCCACTATTTCTGTCTGTCCCATAGATAAAACTTGGGGAATAAAATAACTTTCCTTTACTATTATGTCCTCCAGTACAAGGAGTGGGAATTGACATCTTATCGTAAATGTTTGCTGAATGATAAAATAATAAAGTAGATGTGTGTGTTATATTCCAATACATTCGAGAAATCCAAGGAGCCAGTGTACAGAAACTAAATAGGAAGAAAAACTTTCCCTCAGAGCAGAAGAACGAGAAAGATTTCTCTAGAGCTAGCATCGTGAATTCAGAGTTCTATTTCCCCAAATATGAGAAATGAAATTTCTCTTTATTTCGGTTAAAAAAAAAAGAAGGAAGGGGGAGAATGATCTAGAATGAAATCGCATTTTTTTTCCACCATTCATCACAACGCACCTCCTATTTCTTCCTGGGGAGTAAAAAGTTCCTCTAAGAATTTTATTGGAAAACTATATCCCACTCACCCTGTAGCCTGGGTCTTGCCCTTTGTGGTTCACTTTTATTAGAGAGGTGGAATCACCAACTTCCGAAATGTTGAAAGTCATATTCATAAATAGTTTGACATATTTAGATATCGATCTATATCTAGTTTCTTAATAAAGGTTTCTATATAATACTTTTGCAATTCATTTTATTGCGTGCATCACTACCCCTTGCTCCTGGAGAGCTGCTGCTGGATATGAACCGCCAACCCTGTGGGTCGCAGCCCTGCACTAAACCACTACGCCACCGTGGCTCAGCCCTGCAATCCATTTTAACATACTCTTCTCCTCTATGTCCTTACTGGCAAAGGCCACCATCTTTACCTGTTTCTAAGACAAATTTGATGTTTAAAAAATATGTACATTAAGGAATGAGTGGGAACATAGATCATTAAGTAAATCACATTACAAGTTGGGCTGCTAACCTTAATGTTCAAAGTACAAACAAACCAGTGGATCTAAGAGAGGAAAATGAGGCTCTCTGCTCCTGGAAATACTTAGTCTCAGGGACACCAAAAAGCAGTGTCCTCTCTCCTATAGAGTCACTATGATGGCATTGGTTACTTTTGTTAGTTACCATAGAGTTGATTTGAGCTTACCATGCACCCTTTGTGCAGTGAACTGCTCTAAAGGGTTTCCAAGGATGTTACCTTCTGGAAGCAGATGCCTTGATCTGTCCTGAGTCAGGCTAAGTTTGAACTGCCAACCTTCTAGTTAGTAGTCCCAAATTAAACCACTTGGGCCACCCAGAGACTCCCAAAGTTAGAGATGAAACCAAGAAACAAACCTTAGGGGTGATTCAGAATCATAGCAACCTGTTAGGGCAGATGGATGCTTCTGAGACTGTAAATCTTTAGGAGAGTGGACAGTCGCATGTTTCTCCTGCAGAGTAGCTCATGGTTTAGAACGGCTGACCATGCCATGAACAGCCCAAAAGGGAACCCACGAGCCCACCGTGACCTCGAAGTTATGGATAACAGTCATTCAACAGCTCAGCCAAAGAAAGGGCTGGTGATCTCTTCCCTTAAGATTACAGAGAACTCAAAGTGTTGGCAGCAGTTCTACTCTCTCGTCTGAGTTTGCTGTGAGTCAAACATTGACTTGAAGGCATCCATCCACAATGGTCCCCTCAAGTGTCTCGCTGCTCATCAGTGAGGCATGAAAAACTGTGAGACTAGTTTGAGATTAGTCATATGCTGCCTCTCTGAGACTCAGATCACACAAACATTTCCAAACTCCTCAAAGTCCAGCTGAAGCTCTGTTCCTACCTTCAGGCTGTAAGTCTGCCAAAAGGACACAAGCATACAAAACAAACCAAACAAAACCCAAAGAAATTCCTCTTCTTCTTCTTTTTCTTCTCCTCCTCCTCCTCCTCTTCCTCCACCACCACCTCCTCTTCCTTGTTTACAACCACCAACACCACCACCACCTCCTCCTCCTCCCCCTTCTCCACCGCCACCATCATCATCATACCCATGTGCTTCAGGGTGTTTACGTCAACACCAGCACGTCAATAGAGTTTGTTTGCTTGTTCTCCCTCCAGAATAAAAAGTATTGATTCCTTTCAGAAGCAGAGAACTGCAGTGCAAACCGATCTAAAACCAAAGTAGATAAACAACAGTGGGGGGGGGGGGGGAAATCAAATCAAAACAAAACGGAACAAACAAACTTGCTTTGAACAGCAGGAGATGACGTTTTGGCAGCTGAACAGGGTAAGAGCTTCATGAGGCGCTCTTTAATGCTGCGCTTGGCGCTGCTCTGGGTGTAGAGGAAGCCTAGAGAGACACACGAGATGGAGGCGTCTGTTAGCGTGGCCACGAGGAGGGCATGCTGAATCCGAGTATCAGCGGCAGCCAGGGTGCGCAGGAGGGAGAGGGGGAGGCAGCCATCCATGCGCTCAGGCAAAGAGTTGAAACCCTCAAGGGAGAAACAATGCTCCCACTCTATTTCTAAGTCACCCCCAGTCCTTTGCCGGATCTGTGGCAGAGCAAATCATAATTAGCAACAATAAAAACAGAACCACATCGATTGAAACACATCGATTGAAAATCAAAGTCAATTTGACCATGTTAGGCAATAACAAATGTCCTGAGAGGACTGGGCTGCCATTTCCGTTATTGGAACCAGTGCCAAAGAGCCCGATGGGAATGTGTTTTTCTGGATGGCCTCTGATGACAAAGGAGAGGGACAACCGGCATCAATCACCCACACAGTGAGCACCTGTTTGTACTTTTGCCTTCCCTGAAAGATGAGAAAACTAGGTTTCCTTGGTATGCGGATTCATTAGCATAGGCTGACAGCCAGAGAGAAGAGGGTCCCTCTGATCCTCCCCTGAGGGCGGTAACAGCAGAGGGAAGCTGTGCTTATTCATGGGTGGGAACAGATGGCTAACCAGGACTGCCCCAAGTGGTATCTGTGACCCGGGAGGGTGGGATGGGTAAGAAAGGTCATAAGGACAAGAAATACCGGTGGATCAGGCACCTTGGAAATGAAATGCTGGTGGCACAGTGGTTAAGTGCTCATGTGCCATCCTAAAGACCAGTTGTTTGAACTCATCCGCTGCTCAGTGGGAGAAAGATATAGCAATCTGCTTCTACCGAGATTTCCAGCCTGGAAAACACTACGGGGCAGTTGGACTCTCTGCTGGAGCCACTTTAGAAGCACTGGAACATGGAGCAAAAGCAAAAGAATCCATTTACATTAAAGTCCTCCTTCTTGTTGACTGGTGCCTTCAAATCCAGTTGCCCGCACAGCAACTTCCCTGCCCCCCTCCCCCTTTGTGTACCACATGTTTGACCTTTAGGATTCACAGGATTTTTATGACTCGGATTTCTGAAGTAGATACACAGATCTTTTTCCCCAGTGGGTCTTGATCCTAGTCTGGAAATGCCTAGTTCATTCCGCGTCACAGTGGTGTTCAGGTCTCACCTGACAAATGCGTGGTGCCTACACATGACGTTTGGATGGAAAACCAACCTCGGTCTCCCACATAGCAGGTGAAAACTCTGCCAATCAGTCATCCCTGCCCTCCAGTCAAGGTTAGTCCATCTGTGTAATGTAACTGATATTGGCACACCAGGCATGTGTTCTTTTTCTGCTTCTGCTGGAAAGACACCGTGTGCTGATGACAGACAACTGATGGAGTTTCCTGCAGAGCTTGTCAACAACCACCTCCCGGGTCCACTGTCAAAGACAAACCTGCACCAAACAACGTGGTAGGTTTTCCTTGTGGGCCCAGAGACCAAACTAGTAGGCCTACACATAGAATCACAGCTTTCCCTCGATTCCAGTCCCTGGAAACTGAGCAGCCTTCCTTCCAAGCCCTTCAGGATGGGGCATTCCCTTCCTTCCTTCTCACATCCTGTCTTACCACCCAACCTGTGGCTCTCCCTTGAGGGACACACTTTTAGAACTCACAAAACTGTTCTGGCCTTTCTGGAAACTCACCAAGTCAGCCCCTCCTCCAGTCTAGGCCCCCCTCTCCCCCCCAAAGAAGGATGTGCTTTGTAGAATCTCATTTCATTCCATGTCTATGTGCCTATCATTCAGATCCCTTTCTCCAGCCACCCCACCACCTCGTTCATCCTGTCTCAAAGGAATGACCCCCGCTCTGCTCTGGGCTGCCACTCTCTATACCCACATCTTGGCTGTGCATATTCCTGGCTCTTCTTTCCAACTACCTACAAGTATTTAATCTATCCATTTATTTGTCTTTGGTCCACCTCTTTACCTCTCATCTAAACTTAATGAGGATATTGTGTAGCCACTTCGCTGAGGTGCTAGTACCCAAAAAACAGCTTAAGGTATTTTTTAAGGCATGCTTTTTAAAGACGTGCATACGTTTAATTAAGATACCTAAAGAAAGGAGATGTGCCTTCACTTCTCAGGTTAGTATCCAGGTACTCCTGTGGCACTGACTCCCACTCCTGGTGAGCTCACACATAACTGACAGACAAGCTTCTACGCCTCACTCCGTCCCCATCATCAATTGTAGGTTGGCCTGGTGTGAGTGATAGGGTTGCCTTTAATTGCTTCTCAGAAGTAAACTCACCAGATTTTTCTGCATAGTCTGTCTGAGTCTGGAAGCGCTGCTGAAATCTGCTCATAGCAACACATCAGCCTCCAAGTACAGATGGGGTACAGTATGTGTGATACATTGGACAGGGATGAAGCCCAGCTCTCCCACATGGAAGAAAGAGTCCACCAGTGAATCACCATGGACCTAATAACACCCAAGTGAAGTCCTCCTCTAGTCTATGTGTATATATCTGTTGTTTGCATAAATCAAACCCTTGCATTTGCTTCTCCCATCTGCATTTTTAGAAGAACTCATGCCTTTTGGATTGTGGTGTTGGGGGGAAATATTTCCAGCACCACAGACTGCTACATACACAAACAAACCTGTCTTGGAAGAAACACAACCAGAATGCAGCTTGGCAGAGAGAATGGCAAGACTTAGGCTGATATACTTTGGACATGTTATTGGTCCACGGAGAAGGACATCACACATGGTGAAGCAGAGATGAAGACCCTGAAGGAGATGGATTTACATAGTGGCTCCACAATGGGCTCAAACACCCCAATGGTTGTGATGATGGCAAAGAATCAAAGGCGTGGACAGTGTTTGGTTTACTTGTCCATGGGGTAACTAAAAATCAGAACTGGAGTTTGAACCTCTGAAGAGCGGCAGTTTGAAACCACCAGGCACCCTGAGGAGGAAGAGAAGATTTTCCACTCCAGAAAGGAGTTCCTTTCAGAAACCCACAAAGACAGTTGTCATCCCTACAGGGTTGCTGCAAGTGAGCATCCCCTGGATGATGGCGACACTGTTCATTTGTGTAGCCCGGCCTTAGTGAACTTCTCAGGGAGCTTAAGATTTCCTGTTAGGCCCCTAAGGAGTGCACCTTGTTCCTCCAGCGAGTGTCATTTCAAACCACACCGCCTGTACATGCTACTCATTCAGTTTGGAGTGCCCATCAAATAGGAACTTCAATACCCTCACATAACCTTCGAACTCTGAGCGCTCTTTGCCTTCCTCAGCTTAGTAACCTGCAAAGTTCTTGTTCCCTTTGATAGGAAGTCTCTGTCTGCAGTTTTTCTCCCAGAACTGTGGCCTCATACAATATCTGTCCTTTAGAGGCTGACAGGTATTAAGTTAAGTGACAGGGAATAGTAGTCCACAAGAAAGAGAAGAGAAATCGGGGGGGGGGGTGCACCAGAGATAGGATTAACCATGGGGAGTTTGATAAGTATTTTCAACTGTTGAAAACAAAACTGATGATCTAATTTTTAAATTCCCCAACTAGTTCACATTTAAAACTTATTACTATTTTAAATCATTCTACTGGGGGCTTTTACAACTCATCACCATCCATCCATCCACCCATTGCATCAAGCACATTTGTACATTTGTTGCCATCATCATTTCCACAGTCTCTCTCTAAGTTCTTTGCTTCACAAATTCCAGTTGACCCAGTCTCTTATCTCTGTCTTCTCAGAGACTGCTATGATCGACTTGGATCCCTCTTTTTCAATCTCTTTTTCAAAAAATTGAACTTGCAAATACTTTTTTTTCAGTGATTTTATTGGGGGCTCTTAGAGCTCCTATAACATACAATACATCATTTATATCAAGCATATTTGTACACATGCTGTCACATCCACTTAGAAATATTTTTTACTTGAGTCCTTGTTATAAACTCCTCTTTCTCCCTCTTTTCTAAAAAATAAATCATTTTACTGGGGGCTCATACAACTCCCATCATGATCCATTCATACATCAATTGTATACAGGTCACATTTGCAAACATTCTCCCTTCACTTAGGCCCCCAGTACCAGCTCCCCATATTTCCCTTCCCTTCCCCTAACCCTCTCCCATGAACCCCTAATAATTTACAAATTGCTATTACTTTTTCATATAGTACACTGTCCAATTTCTCCCTTCATTCACTTCCCAGTTGTCCATATTCCAGAGAGGGGGGTTTTGTGTAGATCCCTGAAATTGGTTCCCCTTTTCTATTCCACCATCCCTCCACCCTCCCAGTATCACCACTCCCACCACTAGTCCTGAGGGATCATCTATCCTAAATTCCCCAGGTTTCCAACTCCTGTGTACATTCCCTGATCTAGCTGGATTTGTCTGGTAGAATTGGGATCATGATAGTGGGTAGGAGGAAGCATTTGAGAACTAGAGGAAAGTTGCATATTTCATTGTTACTACACTGGTAACTGGCTCCTCTCCACCCTGCAACCCCTCTGTAAGAGGATGTTGCTTCACCCACTGATGGGCTTTGGGTCCCCAATCTGTACCCCCCCTCATTATAATGATATCATTTTTGGTTCTTTGATGTCTGATACCGGATTCCTTGGACACCTCGTGGTAACACAGGCTGGTGTGCTTCTTCTAGGTGGACTTTGTGGCTTTGTAAATCTTTATAGGAGAAGACAACCTCATTTTTTTCTCATCACAGACAGAGAGATTAGAATTTATGACATCTGCTTTTAGAGGGAGGAGACAATTCAATCCATAACAATATATACATTCCAGGTTACAGTGGTAAAAACCCAGTTATAAATTGTAGGTTTAGCACACATTGGTGAAGACAGAAGTAGTAATTTTCCCATAATGAGAATTAAGCCTATCTTTTTTTCTTCCCTCCAGTGTAACTGATCAGCTAAACGAATCTTTCTGGTGTTTTTCTTAGAAATAAAGGCTTCTACTCAATATGTCAAAAACTTTTCAGTTCTATCTGGAGGTTTTGAATTATAGAAAAAGTTTTTTCCCTTCTTATATCCCAAGCTAGTGAAGACTGGTGGAGGAAAGTGGCTAATCATGTTGTCACAGTCACAGTGTCTTCCTCTGGATCAATAATGAAGACAAAAAGCACCAGGTTTTTTTTTGAGGCATTGTGATCCCACCTGGGTCCCTCTTTGAAACAGCAATGAGCTCATGCATTAGACGTGATTTGGATGAGGAAGCTAGAAGAAAAATACCTATTTCATGAAACATTTATCCACCAGTAGGACAAATTTTAAAATTAGGTGGATGGCACACATCTACCATGCAGCTCTCAGTATATTGTGCTGTGACGAGTTTTGGATTGCTAACATGCTGGGTGCTCTGGCAGCGGTACTTCAAATGCCATTGATATCATCCATAGGATTGATGGCAGCAGAGTTTACCGACTGTAACAGATCGGAAAGCAACTAACGCATGAGTCACCAGCTGAAGCCTACTCAGAGTGGCTTCATAGATTATATTAAAACACGTCCATGTGGTTTCTGAAGGCGTAAAGTTTTACAGAAGCAGACTGCTTTAGCTTTGCCCTGTAGAGAGCCCAATAGGCGGGAATTGCTGGACCTTCAGTTAACAGCTCTATGCTTAACCCACCGTCTCACCACCCCAAGGTTATCAACACAGTCTGGCCTGATACAAATGAATTCTGAGGTTGGAAGGTAACAATAGACTCAGGATGCCAAGGGTACTGGGCAATTTTTCCAGTCTGTTGGATGTAGGGTGGCCAGAACTCAGAAGACTCCTTAGAGGTAAGGACAGTGAGACTTCATCTCACATACTTCAGCTGTGTTATTAGGAGAGACCAGTCCCTGCAGAAGGGCATCCTGGTTGGTAATGGATAGGGAGAGAGAAAAAGAGGAAGGCCATTGGTAAGATGGACTGACAGTGACTTCCACAACGGGCGAAAGCAGAAGAACAACGGTGAGGAAGGTCTGTTGTCCATAGTTGCTATGAATTGGAGCTTCCACAATGGCTCTTAACAAAAGCAAAAATAGGATTCAAAGCCAACACTAACTACCAATAATATCAACAAAACAAACCCTAAAACTACACACACACACACACACACAAACACACACACAATGGGTTTGTTGTGGCTTTTTTTGTATTTTCAAATGTATCCCTCATAAAACAGATGAAGTAATTTGGTTTCATACTGGTGATATTTCTTGCAGAAACTTTCTGCCCACTACAGCAGCTGTTATTAGTGGATCTTCTTTCAGAAGGACCAGGAAGTGCAGGTAACTCAAAATGAAGGGGAAATGCTTACAGTGAATTTTGTAATAATATGAATTTTGGAATGAGAAAACAGACTTCTGCATTGACTTAATTTGTTTTGCTCTAAAACAAAGTCTGAAGGAGGCAATCATAGTTGCTTCAGTTTCTGGATAAAATCTACAGAATCTATATGCAAACAGTATACATTTGACTGTTTTGAGCTGTCCCTTAAAGATACCCGTTTCTCATAACATGAACACTAGTTTGAACACTAGCTTCTGGGCCGGTCTGTCTAAGTTTCTCTCTGGTATTCCAACCTCCATCTCTCACGCTCTTAGTATTTGTCAGTTTATTTCTCTTTCTGGCCCTAGGTGTCTGTCTCCTCACTGTTTCTGGGCCACTGTCTCCGTCTCCTGCTCCAAAGACTGCTGACATCTCCGTGTAATTCAGTCTCTCCGGATGCATTGCTCTCCCTTCTCTGTTCACTGTGTCTCTTCCAACTTCTCTCTGCCCCTGCTGGGCTAGCTCTCAACCAAAGCACGATTTGCATTCTCTTCAATGTATGCTTCAAACTAACAGGCAGTTTTCTGGTCACCCTAGTAAGGAATAGTCCTCTATGTGTTACCCTTCCTAAAGTGGCAGAAAACCTCAGAGGAGAGAATCAAGACTCTGGAGCACAGAACTGTGTTCCATGTAGAATGTATCCCCTAAATTGCAAAGTGTTTTTAGAACAGGAGAAATTTTTAATAAGCTACACAAAGGGAGCCTAGTACTCACCTGATTGAACTGATAGTTTTCTAGATTTTAAACTATGGCTCTACTAGAATGAGATTTTGGAACAGGTAATCAAATTATAGAAATGAGGAATATAAATAAATTGCAGCCATGAGGAAATAATTGCTTCATGATGAATTAAAACTAGCCCTCCCCACTAACATAGCTCAACACAAAGCTAATGCCTATCAGCTTTCCAATGAGCTCCGGTGGTACAATAGCTTGAAGCAATAGGCTGCTACCTGCAAGATTAATGCTTAAAAATCACCATCAGCCCCATGAGTGAAGGATTAGACTGTGCCCCTCAAAGTTTAGTCTCAGAATCTTTTGAGGGTCACTATAAAGTGTTGGAATCAACTTGATGGCAAAATTGATACCCACAGTCTTTGGAGATGAAATGGACATTTTAACCCTCTCCTGACCCTCAATCTAGATAAGACTATTTAGTCTTTCAGAGCACACAGGGCTGGGAAAACCTCCACATGTACAATGGCTCTGTGGATCTTTCTCTGCATTCTAAGTCCTCAAAGTTGGCGAGTTATGCATTTCAGCTCCTCTGGAACCCAGCATACATTGAACTAAAACTAAATCCTCTGCCATTGAGTCCAGTCTGATTCATAGTAACCTTTTGAGGTTTATTACAGCAAAATCGAAAGCAAGGGAGGGATATGCAAGTGATGAGAACAGAGAGGCAAGGTTGCTGTGTGTGGTGAAATCCCATAGGGCTTTGTCATCGATGATCATAATTTAGCTTTCTATACAGGGTGAAATAAAGATAAACTGAGGATTTTGAGCACAAAGGTGATGCCATCTCAATTACAGTTTAGCCTACCAATATTTTTTTAATAGGCAGTGGCAAAAATACAGATCATTCCTCCTTTCATGACACAAACAGTTGAATGAGAAAGCTAAGCATGCTTCTCAAAAAAGAATTAAACAACAGAAGCAGAAAATCATCTAGGTTTTCCCTTGAGCAGTATCTGTTTCTAAAGACTGATGGAATCAATTGCGCTGCAAATGGAATTCTACAACAACAAGGGTCAGGAGAACTTGCTACGTGCCACACATCCTATGCCACCCAACCTACACTAGAGCACAGGATGGCAAACTGTCTTAAGAGAGCCACATTTCTAGGAGAAGAAATTCAGAATCAGAAGGATGCATGTACTTTAACCTGATAATATGTCCAGCTGTCTCATTCTTAGAACTTATGGTGACTGCTAACTGCATCTCCATCAAATCATTACACAAGGCCATTTTCTGAGTGGCACTAAGTGTTGGTCCCTTTGCTACAGATAGTTTCAGTTTGTGGTTTGGTTTTTATGTCTATCCTGACTCCTCAGTTGTGTTCTCTAGCCCATCCCACCTTGAATAGAGTTCCTCATAAGGGACTTTCCATTTCCAATAGGACATCCATCAAATTCCTGGTGGTATTAAAAAATAATAATGCAATTGAAGAGAGAGCTGCCCTTGGAGATCCAATTTCTTCATCTGAAAAATGGGGGTAATAATACCTGACACTTACTAATCTCAGGGAAGTTAGGAGATGAATGAAGTAATTGCTTCAGCAAAATGGTTGAAATGCCAGAAGAAATAACATATAATCCATTATAACTTCCAGGGAGACACTCTAGTATTTTTTCTCTCTTCTTCTTTCTGGTAGCTGTAGTCAATCTCCTTCCTTTTCTGTGCATATGTTCATTTTAATCACGTTAAATGACTAATAATTTTTTTATATTATTGTAAACAAGATGCTGGGCTAGGCATTTCAGATGAAAATTAAATCACGTACTTAATGAAGCTCTAGAATTGATAACTTTGTGGATATCAATTACATGGTCCTGACTGCTCATTATAATCACCAGGATTTAAATAGATAGATAGATACATACATACATACATACTGGCAATTAAATTACATTAGTCCAATGGAGTCCAAAAATTCAGATATGATGCCAAACTTGAGAACTATGGCTTTGTTCTGATTCAATTCAGTGTCAGATAGAATGTCTTAATGTGTGTGGTCATGTAATTTCATATCATCATCTCATGGTATAGATGCTTTTAATACCTGTATAGCAATAGTTATATTGATTTGAGATGAAATATGCATTTTTTAGTTTCCAGGCATATATTTTCTATTACCTTTCTCCCCCTGTCAACTAGTTGCTGTTTAAGTTGGCCCACTTTGCTCATTTACTTGTCCTGTCTGACTTGATAGGTATTTAAATTTTTGGTTCTCCTTTTCTGTGTGGATAGACATGATGCTGTATATAGAATGTTTTCCTAATGGCATTGGTGCTATTTTAAAATTGTTACCCAACACATTAATCCCCACTGAACTCATGCACTTCATACTACAATTGTATGTAGTTGACATGGTCTATATTCTGCACACTTTTGCTATTGTTAGCTGTCCTTGAGTTAGCTCAAACTTTTGGTGCTATCTTGTTTATAACAGAACTAAATATGACCCAATCAGGTGTCCTCTTCATGGAATTGTTACATTTGAACTACCGTTAAGTTATGGCTATGGCATCAATTCATCTGCTTCTTAAACAGGATAGTCCAAAATAAACCTTCATAGGGCATCCCAAATTAATCTATTGAGCGTGAGCATTTATAGGGAGCCACAGTGGCATAATGGTGCCCTGTTGAGCTCAAATTACAAGGTAAGCTCAGCTTCCCAGAGGGCATTGATGCCCAAAAAACAAAAACCAACAAAAAAGAGTTTCAGCTTCAGAAACACATAGGAGGAGTTCTATGTAGGAGTTTCTGTAGTGTCACTATGAATCAAAATTGACTGGATGGCAGTGAGTTTGGTTCACTGGTACTACAAATGGTGTCTTCTGGTTTTCATTACACATTAATTAATTGATCAGATGTTTATGAAAGGTCAGATGAATTCCCATATCACTCCAAGCTCCATAGATTGTCCTACAAAGTGTACAACCTCCCCAGGTGGATTATTTCATCTGAATGTCTCTGAACTCATCTCCTATTACACTCTCCTTGCTCTTCCTCTTGCCATTTGCAAGTTTCTCTGCACTACATGGCCTTATTTTAATATTTTCAAGGTCATGTACCTATTTTCTTCAAGTATTTACTCTAATGTTACCCACTCATGGAGTCATTCCCTGACGATCCTCTTTAAAATTCTGTTATTAACTGAACACGCTCTATTAACCTTCCCTGCTTTATTTTACTTCATAGCCTAGGTAACTATACAATATTTTTTTCTCCAAACTAGATCATCAGTGACAATGAATGGGGATACTGTTCATAAAGACATAAGGTCAATTGGCATAAATCTGGACTTCCAGTTGCTAAGGCAACTTTCACCAACCTATAAGACCTGTCACAAGGGACATATGATGTATATGTCCCTCAGTCACTTGTATGTTTACTGCCTGATTGGCCACACAGACAGTAAATTCCTTGAGGGAAAATATATATACATATAAAACATATACATATATGTGTGTTATATATACACATGTGCTATATACACATACATATATGCATGTTATATAGACACATATACATACACACATATATGATTTTAGCAGTATTATTTTCAGTATCTAAATATTTGGAACTAATATCTAAATAGTTGTATCTAAATAGTTGCCAAATAACTGCAGACTTGAGATGAGTTAGACTCTTGACAACTTTCTATGTGTATATAATGGAAAATGCCTGCTCTTGCACCATTCTCTCTATTGGCAGCTTATCATGTTAGATTACATTGTAGCAACTACTGCACTGGTCTATCTCACTACGAGGATGAGTTGTAGTTGATATCAGGGATAATGGAGCCATAACATTTTTGAAAAGTGGAACATTTGGAACATATTTAGCCTCCAGTTTTGGGGGACATGTCTTGTATTCATTTTCCTGAAAGAAATTATTTCTACAGAATTTCAAAAGCACATGAGTCATACAATTTTTGGGGTATTCTGCATAAGGTTTCTGACAGCTTATTTTCCTAAGTAGATCACGAGGACTTCTTTCCTAGCCAGTGTTAATCTGAAGCATTCTCTGAAACTTGACAACCATGGTTGACTCTTCTGAAATTAGACCTATCAGTAGCATAGCTTGTCACATTAGTATGCATGTGACCACAGAAGAACTAACTGACACACAGAAGGTGGTGTTGTTTTTTTTTTCACTATGTCCCTTGAAGTTTGTTCCAATTCATAGAGACACTGTGTACAACAGAAGGAAATACTTCCTAGACTTGCACCATCCTCACAACTGTTTGAACCCCTGGTTGAGGCCAAAGTGTTAATTCATCTCATCAAGGACTGTCCTCTTCTTTTTTGCCCCACCCCTCCACTTTTCTAAGCATTATCTCCTTCTCCAGGGATTGGTCTCTCTTGATAACATGCCCAAAGTTCTTGAGACTAAATCTCCCCATCTTTGTCTCTTAGGAGCACTCTCAATGTCCTTCTTCCAAAACAAATCTATGTGGTCTTTGGGCAGTCCAAGGTACTTTCAACAGTTTACACAATCATCATTTTTCAGTGACCTTGATTTTTCTTTGTCTTCCTTATTCATGTCCAACTTTCACATGGATATGGGTCAATAGAAAATATCATTGCGAGAGTCAGTCACCGCTTAGTCCTTCAATAAACATCTTTTCTGTTCCACACTTTAAAGGGGTCTTGTGAATAGATCTACCCAATGCAATATTTCATTTGACCCTTTGCTCTTACACAAGCTTGATTACGGATCCAAGGCATAGAAAATCATTGAAAACGTCAAACCTTTCTCCACTTATTGTGGGGTTAATTTTTGATCCAATTGTAAGGATCTTTGTTTTCTTTACATTGAACTGAAGGCTACAACATATGATCTTCATCAGCAAGTATTTCAAGTCCTCCTCATTCAGCAATAAGTTCACCTCACCTGCATATTACGTGTAGTTAATAGACTTTCTTCCAATCCCAATGCCACATTCTTATTCATCTAATCCAGTTCTGTGATGATTTGCTCAGAATACCGGTTGAACAAATATGGTGAGAGGATAAAAAGTCTGACATCAAACTTTATTGGTTTAAACTATGCTGTGTCCCATGTTCTATTGTTAAAATGGCTTCTTGATCTATGTACACGTTCTGCAAAACACAATTAAGTGTTCTAGAACATCCATTCTTCTTGAGGTGGTATTATAATCCATAAAGTCGAATGCAAAGGCTTGGACTAGTCTTGTGCTAATAAATGAATGCAAAGGCATTCAACTGTGTGGAGCATGATATGGTGGATTCTTGACAAGAATATGCTTAATATTTAACCTGTGGAGATGGGTTGATAGTCACTGTTCATAATATGACTATCAATTGTTTTGGACGGATGGAGTTCTAGTCATTTGTATGTATCATTATCAAGTATTCCTACAACCTTGCAAGACGGATATCACCTATTTTATGCTCTTTTTGTTGGCAGGAGCCAACAAGTAGATGACAACCCTTTACTAGGCTGTACGACAAAGTCAAATTTTGTTTTCTTAACTGCAATCTTAAGGAGGCAATTCACTAGCTCGTTTTCTCACATGAATTCATTGAGTGAATTCAAACCATCAACCTTTCAATTGGCAGCTAAGAGCTTAATTGTTGTGCAATAACAGTTCCTACATAAGGAAGGCATGCAAGGAGATGGACTGACACGGTGGCTGCAACAATGAACTCAAGCATGGGAACAATGATAAGGATGGCGTAGGACTGGGGAATGTCTTCTTCTGTGGTAGATAGGGGTACCAGGGCTTGGAATCAACTGGAGAACACCTAACAACAATGACAACAACAGCGACAACTTCTATACTGACTAAATCTGGATGCCACAGAACTTTATGTGGCAAGAATTCAAAATCAGATTTGTACCACTTAATGCAAAAAAAGTTGGCATTATCTGGATATTTAAAAGTGAATAGAGATGAAATTTTCTAATTCACCCAATCCACAGGAATGACCAATTTCATTAGTCACAATACCATTAATTTCTACATACTGAGGTATAATAGCTACCATTTTACCAATTTGGACTCAGAATAAGCTATATTTAATTGAACATGGTAGGGGGAAATCATAAATATTCTATTTGTACTACAGAAAAACTAGGGACTATAAATCAATGTCCCTAAGACAGATATGAGTGACTCTTGGATGCTAATCTGATTTTCAGTAATGAATGTTGTGGGCTGACACACAATATAAAATGCTGTCCTTGAAAGTCAGTCACTCCTTCTGATGCTCATCCTTTTTATTTATTAGAAACGGTGTCAGGAAAGTCCAGCGTTAAAACTGATCACATTGGCTGAGGGTCAATGTTTTAATGGGGAATAGTTATGACAAATTAATAGATGTTTGAGTCCTTCCTTCCTAAGAGTAACTATCTTGGTTGCTTTCAAGTATTGCCTTAACAAAACTCTTATGAGTTATGTAAAATGAGACTACATTTCATATATCAAATGCTGGTTTTATATAGCACCCTAAAAATAATAAATAAAATCCCACTCTGTGAAAATGAAAAAACAATGCATTTAATAACAAATAATGCAAATAATAACAAATAATAATTTGTTAGTGATTTCATAATTTTAAAGCTCATAGGCTTGGAAGAAATTTTTAGAATATGAAGGAGCTACAAAAAATTCATGAACTTTTCCATGAACTTTTGGAAGCCTTCTTGTGTGGGACAGTGCCCCTTTAGAATTTGTAAACAGAAACTCAAGCCATTCTTATGAGCCTTCTGGGAAAAAAAAAACCCCTGAAACCTTAAATTACTTAAGGTCAGCAAGAGCATATTGTTAAAATAAAGCACAACCCTGGTATAATTCACTCTGACCAAGCTTCACACTAAACATAGTGGGACTCAATTTTTAATCCAGAAATACTTAGCAGTGCTTTATTTAGTTCTAACAATATTCATTGATGCTTAAAACACATTAAATGTGAATTATTTTCTATTCCCAGGAAGCTTAGGGTTATATTGGGAGAGAAAGGAAACTTTCAAGAGTCAAAAGTAAAATAATCAATTGTCCCCAGATATTAACTCTGTACTTCACTCTATCATTCAGAACACATTATACTGTACTGGAAAGATCAGATATTTTGGCTGTCAGATATATATGAAATGGAAAGCAAGGTTACTTGGGAAGGTAAATTTACTATATTTTAGTCATCTATTAAAAAGAAACATTAGAAAAGGCAATAAAAATACCATCTAATATAATTTTTAAAAGAATCCTATGATATAAGCATGCATCATGGAAAAACTGAGACCAGGATCATTTTCACTTGTCCAAAAGCAGAAGGCTTGAGAGAATTCAAATGTGTGTCTGAACCAGTTTGCCTGGGACTAAAGGCACTTTTTATGTATTACTCAGATTTATCTCCCCAGAATCTCGCACAATGCTGTTGTATGTACATTTTTTCAAATGGATCAATGAATCAATGCTAAGTAGATTTCAAAGAAGAAAAAGATTTGGTTTATGAATAAACCATGTGTTTATCCAGGTTTCCAAAAAGAAGTTGCATTCCATGAGGTCCATTTGAAAACCAAGGCCCTGACAAACCTATTTCATAAGAGTGTGCAGAAACCTGGACCTTGCAAAGTTGCAGGTTTAGGTCATTCTTCCAATAGTGGTTGTTGTTATTATTGTTAGGTGTCATTGAGTTGGTTCTGACCTACATCAACCTCTATGCACAACGGAATGAAACACTACCTAATTTTTCAGCAGCATCACGATTTTTCAGTGCTAGAAAAAGCCACCTTGTTAATTCATCTCCTTAAGGTCCTCCGTCTTCTTCACTTTCCTACATCCCCAACATGTTGTCCTTTCTAGGGACCAGTCTCTCCTGACATGTCCAAAGTATGTAAGATGAAGTCTCACCATTCTTGAAATGCCTAGGGAGCACTTTGGCCATATTTTCCAAGACAGATGGGGTTTTCTTTTTCACAGTCCATGGAACTCGTGACATTATTGTTAAGGTATTCTTATTTCAAGAAAGTATTGTGCTCTCCAGGGAAATTTTCAGAAGCTTTTGAAAATTGGTCTCTGGATAAATATACAGTCTTATGGTCCAGATGAATAAAACAGTGCCTGCATATGATCTCAGGATTATACATGCATATGACAGAGCAGGGCCAGTCACAATATATATATATGTATATATATATATACACACACACACATACAAGATAGATTTGAGGTTGATACAGACTTTGTTTGATTTTCACATTGATGAGAATAGTAATCACTGTCATTTTCTGAGTATACTATCTATGTGATCTTCACAATAGTTCTCTGAAGCAACACGTTTGGTGTGACAGATGATTTCCAAGTAAGACAACTTTATTTTTCTTGTTAGTTGTCTATTCTGACTCAGAGACTCCATATGTTCACAGAAGTACCTCAGGATTTTCATGATTGAGACCTTTGAAAGCATATCTCCATGACCTTATGCTGAAATGTCTTTTGGTTAGTTTGCACTGTTTGGTTAGTGGAATGGTAATTAACCATCAGAAATACCCAGGGACTGCCATGAAGATTTAAGAGGCTTAGAACATTCTTATCTATTGTCCAGTTGTGTTAGTCTGAGTAGACTAGAGAAACAAAATTCACAGATACTCTCACATGTCTAGGAACGAGCTTGATAGGCAAGAGCAGTTGAAGATTGAGAACATCTCAGCCCAGTCCAGATCAAATCCATAAGTCTGATACTAGCCCCTATGTCTGATACCAGATTCATGCAACACAAGCAATGACGCAGAATGTAGGAAGATCACAGGCCAGTGGGTACAGAGGTCTTCATGTGACTCCTCCAGTTACCAGGGCGTGAGGTCTATAGGTATAGTAGCATGTGTCATGTCAGTAGAATATTTCTCTGGGAATGAGCAGAGAGAGGAATTATCTCTGCCTCTAATAAGGAAATACAGGAATTTACAGAATCCTCAGAAGGCCATGCCTACACAAAGACCTCAGTAGCTTTGACCTGACCGACAGACTAGACTCCACCCTTTCACTCTTAATCCTCTCAAGTCCAAAATTGACACCAAATTATGTAACTAGTCCACCAGCTGAAACTTTTCCAGGTTCTTTCACACTGGGCTACTCTTTCCTTTGTTTCCTGGATCTCTAGCATTGACAGCATTTTAGAACTTGTTTGCCTTGCTGAATGAGTCTTTGAAATCATCCTAGAGCTACTGATTGAGAATTTTCATCTTAATAAGATACATGGGTGATTTGTAGGTACAATAAATTGTGGAAAACATTGTATCCACCATATCTCTCAGTCAGTCATCTCAATGCCCCTGCATAAGTTGTTATCAAGGAAGGCTAAGCAGAGGGCACTGTTATAACAATGAGCTGCAAATGTGTGAGTCTCCTCTAAATATAGTGAAGCTACAACATAAGTGAACCCTATTCTGAAAGGCTGATTGCTAGCTTGAGCCTACCAGCGACTTAGTGGGAGAACTCTGTGTAGCCTTGTTATGTAAAGGATAGTGTTTGTTGCTAGGTGTCATTGATTCCAACTAACAGCACCCCAGGGGACAGAGTTGAAGTACCCCTTGACTTTTCTAGACTGCAGTCCTTATGGGAGTCATTTGCCATATTTTTCTCCCATGAAACCATAACATGGGTTTGGATTGATAACATTAAGTTACTAGGTTAGCACCTAGACATTGTGTGCCCTCCGCTTCTGGACTAATAAGTAATGCTTATTCCTGCATCTCTTGGCTCATAAGATGCACTTCCCCCCCAAAGTGAGAGAAAAATGAGGGTGCATCTTATGGTCCAAAGGTGTGGTACCCCAGGACATTTTAGTATACTGGTATTTTTTGGTTCAGAATATTTTTTTCTTGTTTTCCTTCTCAGGTGTGTCTTATGGTCTGAAAACATACAGTAGCTTCAAAAAAATATGCTGCTAAGAATTCACTCCAGTTGTCTACCCTAATAGGAAAACAAGTAATAAAGACTTTAAAAGAGAGTCTCCTGGGTTTTCAGTAAGGAATCTTTTGACTACCCTCACAAAGACTATGACCTGTGGAACTGTGATTTTTCAGGGAATTATTCCAGCGGGAATTCCTGACAAAATTTACAGATTTTTAACCTTTATGAGTACACATCTTTATCCATATTGTTTGCAAGAGGCCACAGTTCTTAAGAAATGGATGGGGTTGAGCTCTTTTTCAATGGTAGTTACAACGTCTCTTCTCTTGTCATTGTTAGGTGTCAAGTCAGTTATGACTGAGTGGTAACCCTATTTGCAATAGGATGATGCACTGCCCTATCCTGCACCATCTCCACAACGCTTCCCATGTTTGAGTTCTTTGTTGCAATCACTATGTGAATCCATCTTAGCGAGGGTCTTCCTCAGGTTCACTGACCCTTTACCAAGAATGATATCCTTCTTTAAGGACTGGTTCTATCAGATAATGTGTCTTCATTATGTGAGACAAAAATCTCCTCACCCTGACTTCTAAGAAGCATGCTGGCCAACCCCAAAGAATAGGCCATTGTTCTTCCAAAATTCTGTATTTATTACCAAGACTATATTTTTGAAATAGTGACTAAACAAAAGTAACTGATCATAATTGGAACACTGGAAAGAAATTCTTCAGTTTCATCCCTCAGCTTCACCCTGATGATACATCTGCATTTTATGAAGAAAGAAATGAGAAAAAGTCCTCTGGCTATGTTGTTTTTGATAAGTATGGAGAAGTAGCTTCTAATGTAAGAAGTCAAAAAACTAAGTGTGTTTTGATAAAATGTATTTAACACAGTGGATTATTATTTAACATTATGCTATGGTTATTCATATGTCATTTCCCTGGCTTCAGTAAATGTGGGGTTCAGTTTCATATTGGGTGTCATAAAATCATCATGTAGTAGTATGTCATGCTTCCACAAGTACATGATTCTAGCCAATTTTGAAAAGTGAGGTAAAGAGTAAGGATCCAAACACACCGCAAACTGCCAAAGGCATACAATGGAGTTCATAATACAAACTCTAATTTAAATGCAGTACATATGAAACAAAAGTTCTGTATGTTTCTGTACATTTTTATCATTTTTTTTAGCACTCCTAATCCATCCACTGAATGTTACAGGACAGACAGATACTAACAGAGCAAAGGCATGCAGGGAGAGGGCTTGAAAGCTAGCTGACCTCACCAACCGGGCTCACTAATGTCTTCTTCCCATGGGGTAACGTGCTTTAATTAGCTTATGAAAAATGGAGCAACCTTTTCTTTTAGTGCCTGAATTAAAACATTTTAACAAATAATAATAAGGCTCGAACTTTTTCTAAGTCTCCAAAGACAAAACTTCTTTGTTCAGATTGCTGTTGTTAACTTCTACAAGGTAGAAGGTATTTTTTAGGGGGAACTTCAGGAATTCCATGGAAATTCATGGTTCTTCCAAAATTCTATATTTATCACCAAGTCTGAAATTGAAAGATAATGAAACCTTTTCATGAACCTTTTGAAGCACCCTCATATACAACAGAAACATTCCCCTGTCCTGTGCCTTCTCCAGGATCTCTGATAAATTTGAACCCAATATTGAAGCCATTGTGTCATTCCATGTCACCAGGTTTTCCTTATTTTTCCTGGCCTTCTCATTTACAGATGGGATGTTCTTTTGCAGTAATTGGGCTTCCTCTGATGATGTGTCCAAAATAAAGAAGCAGTATCATCCTCACTTCTAAGTAACATACTGTTGTATTTCTTTTGAGGCAGATTTGTTTTTCCTTTTGGCAGACAAGAGACTCTTCAGCCTTTTATACCAGCACAACAGTTTGAGCTCATTATTTCTTTCTCCCTCTCTCTGTTTTCAAAAAGAGAACAATTGTTTATCTGAGAAAAAACATGAGGTTTACCTAATCTTTGAAATAGGTTCATATATTTTGAAAAAATCGAAAGTCATCTTCAAACTCATAAAATAGTGGACTATTTTTTTCACATAACTCTTCTTTCATAGCCTAGCATTTTCTTAACTAAATTTCTATTGGCTTTCCTTTTATAAATATTTATTTTTATTCTTGAAAAATGTTCCTTCACCCTCAAGCTCATGGAGATTTTAATTTTGATTTTTCAGTCCAATTTCATTGGCTTTACTTGTTTATGTTCTATCATATATTAGATAAATCTTTTCAGTTATTTTGTCTAGTTTTTTAATCGCTTTGCAGCATATCTCATTTTTCAAACTTTTGTTGCTTTCTTTCATTCATCTGTGTAAGTTTTTATAGCTAATATATCATCTGTGTTCATTTCCCATCCTCTGAGTCAGAATGGACTCAATATCCATGAGTGGGGTTGTGTTTGACTTACATATGCTTTTTCCGAAGTCTGACCTTTCCTTAAAATTTGAACCACTTGATGTCGACCAGCCCAGGAAAAAGGGAATAACAATTGATACAAATGCAGGGACAAGGTGGGTGAGAGAAGGCCAATAGGGATTGATTAAGACTAATGTAACAAAGAAAAAATACAGAAACCCAAAGGGAGAGTGAGCATGATAGTGGGACAAGAGAGAAGCAAATGGAAATAGAGGAAGGAACTGGGGGATAATGAACATTTATAGAGGTTCAAATACAGGTATGTACATAGGGGCATATATTTATAAGTGAGGATGGGGAAAGAGATTAATGTGTATACTTATAGGGTTAGCAGTAGGACAACAGATGGGCATTGGACCTCCACTCGGTTCAAGAACACTGTGTTCTATTAAATTGGCATTCCAAGATGCTCACCTTTCCGACATGATCACTGAAGACAATGTGTGCATAAGCAAAGGTGGTGAAGAAGCTGATGGTGCCTGGCTACCAAAAGATGGAGCGTCTGGGGACTTAAAGACTTGAAAGTAAACAAGCAGCCATCTAGCTCAGAAGCAACAAAGCCCACATGGAAGAAGCACATAGCATGTGGAATCATGAGGTGTCAAAGGGATGAGATATTCAGACTTCAAGAACTCAAAAGCACAAATTTGCATGCTCACTTTCCAGATATGATCCCTGAGGACAAGTGTGTGCATAAGCAAATGTGGTGAAAAAGCTGATGGTGCCCGGCTACCAAAAGTTATAGCGTCTGGGGACTTAAAGCCTTGAGTAAACAAGCAGCCATTCAGCTCAGAAGCAATAAAGCCCACATGGAAGAAGCACACCAGCCTGTGTGATCATGAGGTGGTGAAGGGATCTGGTGTCAGGCATCAATGAGCTAAAATTATATTATTATTGATGAGGGGGAGTACAGATTGGGAACCCAAAGCCCATCAATAGGTGAGGTGACATCCTTTTGCAGAGGGGTTACAAGGAGGAGATGAGTCAGTTAAGATACAGGGTAGGAGCTGTGAAATATGTAACCTTCCTCTAGTTCCCATGCTGCCTACCACCCACTATCATGACCCCAATTCTACCACATAAATCCAGATAGACCAGGAGATGTAAAGTGAAGTTGGAAATATGGGAAACTTAGGATAGATGATCCATCATGACTAGTCATAGGAGTGGTAATACCAGGAGGGTGGAGGGATGGAGGAATGGAGAGGGAGAGTCAACTTCAGGGATCTATACGTAGCCTCCTCTCTGGGGCATGGACAACAGGGAAGTGAGTGTTGGGACACATTGAACAGTGTACAGGATGAAAAAATAATTTGTAAATTACCAAGGGTTCAAGGGGAAGGGGGGGAGGAAGGGTAATATAGGGAGCTGATAATGAGGGCCTGGAGAGAGGGAGAATGTTTTGAGAGTGATGATGGCAATGGGTGTGTAAAAGTGGCCTGAATACAACTGATGTTGTTAGGGATTGTGATGGGAGTTGTAGGGGTCCCCCAATAAAATGATTAATTTAAAAAAAGGTAGGGAGGGGAAAGGGGAGTTTTTTTCCCAGAGGAGCTTGTATCAAGGGCTCAAGTGGAAAATGTTGGGAAATGTATGTGGAAATATGTGTGCAAATGTGCTTGATACAAATGATGTACTGAATGTTGTGGTAGCTGTAAGAGCCCCCAATAAAATTAAAAAAATTTTTGAACCACTTAGATTACTCTCATGTAGAAGTAATTCCTGCTTCTTTCTGGTTTTAACCCCACTTTTCATCATCAGTTAAAGTGTTAAGGTAATTTTGATCTGTATCATTGAGTGTGTTTTATGTACCTGGAACTGTTAACATGTAGATAAACAGGGTACGCAGAAAAGCAGCAAATAGGAGTAGAATCCATTGTTCATAGGTGAAATTTGGAGTTGGGTGAAGACCCTGTTGATACATTTCTTTTCAGACTCCAAACTCTGTGAGAGACATACTGTGTTCACTTTGCTCTTCTCATATCTCCAATGTTCAGCATTATAAGGAAAATGAGTCCTAAAGAATACTTGTGTCCATTAAGAATCAAAATATATTAGCACCATGGGTTAGACATTTGTCTGAGAACACTCCATTAGTACATTGACTCTTCATAATGCCCTTGTGAGAATCTTACAGCCCTCATGAAGAACACTTGTGAATCTGCAAGAACCTTGAGACTCAGAGAGATATTAAGTGGCCAGCCTTAATCACTTGGTTAGAAAGGAGAGGTGAAACCTGAATGCTTGCCATCTGTCACAGAGGCTGAAACCTTTAGAAATCACTTGTCCAATATGTGGTACATCACGTATGAATGAGTCCATAAAAGGAATTTACCTTGTGGAAGTGCTATCTGTAAGCAAGGGGTTCATGAATTACTACCTAGGATATAAATACATGGGAGGCTAGGGACACAGATAGTTTGCTTTGGGTTATTGGCCTACAGGTGGACTGTTTAAACCCACCCAGTAATGTATGCCATAGGAAACAAAGTTTTGCTTCTGGACACATCAACCTCTCCAGTGGTACCATGGATTGATGGACAGTAATCTACTTGTGTGAAGATTACAGTCAAGAATACCTTGTGTATTCTAGTATATAACACATGGGTTCACCATGAATTAGAATTCAAAGACTAGGTTGTCTTTTATTTGGGGGTTTACCCAAGATACAGAAAGATAGATGAACTCTTCTAAATTAGTGTTATCTAAGAAAACACTGACAAACTGGCAAAACTTTTAAATGCATCACTCTCTCTCTCTCTCTCTCTGTTTTGAGGTGACCCTTGCAACCTAACACTATTAGATGATCCAATTTAAGTCACCAGCAGCAGATGGTATCGCCTCTCAGTTTGACAAAGATTCATGAAAGCACAAGAGCAGCATTTTAAAGACTCACCTTAACCCAATGAGCTAATTTTCTTCTCAGTAAGAATTCCATCCACTCTTTAGTACTGAGCGCAAATGGGGAATGAAGAACTCAATCAACCAAGTACAGAACTTTCTATTTTCATTATGTGATGTTTTACCCTTACTACTAGGGAAAAATTCCCTGCTTTTAGGGCAAGCTGCTGTCACCTGTAGTTGAAATTCAAGAGTCCAAAGAAATTTTCTGTATGTTTTTTATTTTATGGGCTGTTGTTACATTGGGAACAGGGTTTCAAGCCTATACATGTGAAAAAAAAGCCGTGTATATGTGAAAGACTTCATGGTGGAAACTTTTGTTAATTAAGTTATGGTCATTCAAAATCCTTCTAGAATTTTCTGAACTAAATAGTTAAGCAAAACCATAATTTGCCATCATTTGGAGAGTGGTGTCAAAGGGATCAGTTATCAGGCATCAAAGAACTAAAAATCGTAACATTGCCTGCTCATCTTCCTGATATGATCGCTGACGAAAATGTGTGCATAAGCAAAGGTTGTGAAGAAAGCTTATGGTGCCAGGCTATCAAAGATATAGTGTATGGGATCTTAAAGGTTTGAAAGTAAACAAGCAGCCATCTAGCTCAGACGTAACAAGTCCACATTGAAGAAGCACACCAGTCTGTGTGACCACCAGGTATCAAAGGGATAGGTATTAGGCATTAAAGAACTAAAAATCATATCATTATAAATGAGGGAGAATACAGATTGGGGACCCAAATCCCATCAATAGGTGAAGTGACGTCCCTTTACAGAGGGAAGAAATGAGCCAGTCAAGGTACAGTGTAGCAACAATGAAATATGAAACATTCTTCTAGTTTTTAAATGCGTCCTCCCCCACAGTATCAAGATCCCAATTCTACCTTACAAATCTTTCTAGACCAGGGAATGTATATTGGTATGGATAGGAGCTGGACACATGGGAGATTCAGGACAGATGATTCCTTCAGGTCTAGTGGCGAGAGTAGTGATATCAGGATGGTTGAGTAGAATTGGGGGCGGGAGATTAATTGTAGGGATCTACATATTACCTCCTCCCTGGCATATGGACAACAGGGAAGTGGGTGAAGGGACATATCAGAGAGTACAATGTGACAAAATAGTGAAAATTTGTAAATTATCAATGGTTATGAGGGAGGGGGAGTGGGGACAGAGGGGAAATATGAGGCGCTGATACCAAGTTGAAAGATGATGTTTCAAGAATGATGATGGCAACAAATATACAAATGTGGTTTGCATGCAATACATGTATTTATTGATTGTGATACGAGTTGTATGAGTCCCCAATAAAAGGATTAAAAAAAAAGATAATGGACCAAGGACTCAAGTAGTAAGCAAATGTTTTGAGACAATGTACAAATGTGCTTGACATAATGAGTGGATATATGGATTGTGATAAGAGTTGTATAAGCCATGAATAAAATGATTAAAAACAAAAAACCCCATAATTTTCATATTCACTTTTTCTGCTTCTCTCTTTCCCTAGGCTAACCCCACTCTCATTTTAGGGAAGAAACTTAAATATAGCAAAGAACATTTATTTTAGGTTGAGAAAATTAATATCAAAAGGACTTAGCTAATACTCAGCAATTAAATAATCCAACTAGTTCTACAGCATCATTGATTGGAGAGTCCTCAACAAAAACTTTAATTAAGCCTTGATTTTTCCAACACTATGAAGAGAAAATGTTTAACTAATAAAATAATTCTTAGACATACCTCTCTAATATGCTTAATTTTATGATATTCATGCAATAACTGTTGGGATTTAATGCAGATTTAATTCTATCTAAATATGTTGATGAAATTTTGGCCATACACACACGCATGCAGTAACTATCTCAGGATTTAGCCACTATGAGACTATAGACAGGAAGCTTTTATGTGAGGTAGGCATTTTGTAATTCAATTCTGAGTCACAAGGTGACTTTATTATGACTTAAACATAAAACAAAGACAAACCTTACCTCAAGGAGCACCTGTGCTTAGACTGTACCTAATGAGTTCTCCGTGAGGTTTGCTGATGTCAGCTGGGGTGAATGTCTCTCAGATGGAGTGTGAAAGAGCTTGTGGTGCTTGCTCTTCACATTGTCCCTTAGACGAGAGTGTGGCAAACACCATGTGTCAGTGTTCTAGTTCTTTGGAGATCCGGATTACTCCTCCCTACTCATGGCCTTACTTTTTGATTGATACATTATTGGGATTTCCCGGCTTCCAGCCCCAAATCATGAGCCCTGCTGGCTTAGTGTGTTACATACACATTGAACTTTGAGTTGGAATCAACTTGATGGGAGGTTTTGTTTTTAATCCTGAATCATCTGTTTCATATTTCCATCAAAGTTATCTTTTTAAAGGATACTTTTGATATAACAATCCTACAAGTATTCATTACTTCAAACAATTCAGACTATCTGCTCTACCATGTTAATGACTTTACTAGGCACTGGAGATAAAACCAATCCAAACCTTCCATTATTTTCATTGCTTATCAGATGAAGTTGAAATTCTTTCAGATGATTTTGAAGAACATACATTCTTTAGGCTTTAAACACTTTTCAAACGCCTTTCATCTCTGGGTACTCTTGTAATTACTTGGGATGATTTTTTTAAAATCCCCTAAACTGTGTGATACTCTACAGCCAATATACAATGATTATTCCTATCATTCCAAATAGTCTTTCATCAGGGGAAGATCTCTCCCAAACCCCAAACTCACCACAGTTGGGTCCATGCTGACTCATAGTGACTCCCTGTTGGTTTCTGAGACTGTAACTATTTGCGGGAATGAAAAAAAACAGGTTTCCTCTCATGGATCTCGACCATGCCGGTTGATGCCCAACTCAACCACTACACTACGAGGGCTTCTAAGTACCTTTAAATTCCAACTTTAGACCATTGCCATTGCTTACTTTAATGAGGCAATGAATTTATGAGATAAATTTGAAGACATTTGGGGATAATGTAAAGGTTCTGGATTGGGGTATCTGTGTGAATTAATGGTGGAACCATTCCATGTGGCTAGAGGAAAATAGAAGGAGAAAATGATTTCTGAAGTTTAGTTTTGAGATATCTGTGGAAGTAGATTAATCATCCCCGTTTACTGCTGCATCTCTAATACCTGGGATAGCTTTATACAGTTTATAAAAACTTACCACCATTGAGTCAATACTGACATCTAGTGACCCTGTGAGACAGGGTAGAACTGTACTGGTGAGTTTTTCAGGAAGCATGTCATTGTGGGAGTGGAAAGCACTGTATTTCTCCTGAAGAGTAGCTAGAGGTTGGAATTGCTGACCTGGCAGTTAGCAGTTCAAAATATAATCACTATGACCACCTGGGCTCCGTGTGGCATACAGTAGGCCTTCAATATATGTATACATGCTTGTATGTTGGAGGTAACTAAATGGATATGCTTGTAGTCTTCAGTATGGTGTGCAAGGTAATTCAATACCCCTCAGTCATCTATCACTACTCTACGATAGTCTTGTAGCTGGAATGCTGACTACTGTCACAGCATTCTTTTGTCTGTTAACAATGCTGAACGTGGAGGTAGGTGTGTTTCTTTGTATGGCAAGGGGCTTCCCCTTAATATTCTCTTATAGGATCCTAAGAATTTCCCTCAAAGGAAAGAATTAAGGTTCCACACTGAGCCAGATAAAAGTTTCCATTTTCAGCAGAGAACAGGTCATGTTTCAATGACTTTCCTATAATGGTTTGTCCCTATACTCCTTTCCTTTGCAGAGTTTACCACACTTAACAATAGCTGTCAATTGTTCAACCTTTGACATAGACCATCAGAGCTGTGTTGCTTTGGTCTGTTACTGAAGCTTCCACACCTCACCTTTCTAAATGTAATAGTACTTACCTTACTTAGTTTTAAAGTGTTTAAATTATAATTTAATTATAATTCAAGCACTTCATATAGTGCTTATCCTTTAATAAAAGCTCTCATATGTTAATGTCATTGCTAGGCATAATAACCTCAACATTGGCAATTTTTGATAACTCACAAGTAAAACAATCATACATCTTTCACTCATGGATTAGGTGGATATGTTTTGGTAACTTCAGGTGACAAAATGACAAGGAGCTGTTAAATATTCTGTTCTCAGCTAATGCACAAAAAGGACTATATGGCCAGCCCCACTATGAAATATGGCTACCCTCATTGACTCAAGGCCTATCAGGGCCAGGATGAAGAAACGGGGTCAAGATTATACCCTGTTGGACACAACCACACCAATGCAAAACACTAAGAGTGTGCAACAGAGTGTGGAGTTCCAGATGGAGTGCCAAAGCTATATGTGGGACCAGGGTATAGCACCCCATCCGACTCAATGCAGGGACGCTCCTGGAGGTCAACTATAGACCTTGAACTTTTATACAGATTTTTATATTGTTATTATTTTTATCATTCTTTTACATATATGTATCGCACATTGAGGGGTTTTCTTGCTGTTGTTATTGTTTTATTTGCTTTGGTTGCTTCATTTTAGGAGGACTTTTTTGTACATATTGTTAACCTCTGCAAGTCTATCTAGACAAGATAGGCTGGACAGAGTCTGGAGGTGAATACGATAGGATTGATGGTTCTGGGGTAGGGGACATGAGAGGGGGGAGGAGGGGGAAAGGAGGTGATGCCAACCAGCCCAGGAAAAAGAGAATATCAATTGATACAAAATCAGTGACAAGGTGGGTGAGAGAAGCCCGAGAGGGATTGATTAAGATTAATGTAACAGAGAGAAAATGGAGGTTGAGCATGATAGTGGGACAAAAGGGAAGCAAATGGAAATAGAGAAAGGAACTGGGGGATAATGGGCATTTATAGAGATTCAAATACAGGTATGTACATAGGTGCATATATTTATAAGTGATGATGGGGAAACAGATCAGCATGCATACTTATAGGATTAATAGTAGGACAGCAGATGGGCATTGGACCTCCACTCAAATACTTCCTCAGTGCAAGAACACTTTGTTCTACTAAATTGGCATTCCAAGATGCTCACCTTTCTGACACAATCATTGAAGACAAATGTGATCATACGCAAAGGTGGTGAAGAAAGCTGGTAGTGCCCGGCTATCAAAAGAGGCAACATCTGGGGTCTTAAAGGCTTGAGAGTAAACAAGCAGCCATCTAGCTCAGAAGCAACAAAGCCCACATGGAAGAAGCACACCAGCCTGTGGGATCACAAAGTGTCAAATATATTAGATATCAGGCTTCAAGAACTAAAAAGCATAACATTGCATGTTCACTTTCCTGATATGATCGCTGAAAACAAATGTGTGCATAAGGTAATGTGGTGAAGACAGTGGATGGTGCCTGGCTAGCAAAAGATATAGCATCTGGGGTCTTAAAGGCTTGAGTAAACAAGTAGCCATTCAGCTCAGAAGCAACAAAGCCCACATGGAAGAAGCACACCAGTCTGTGTGATCACGAAGTAATGAAGGTATCCGGTGCCAGGCATCAAAGGGCTAAAATTATATCATTATTTATGAGGGTGAGTACAGATTGGGGACCCAAAGCCCATCAATAGGTAAAGCAGCATCTTCTTGCAGAGGGGTTGCAAGGAAGAGATGAGCCAGTTAAGATACAGGGTAGTAGCAATGAAATTGCAACCTTCCTCTAGTTCTCAAATGCTGCCTCCCACCCACTATCATGACCCCAATTCTACCACATAAATCCAGATAGACCAGGAAATGTACAGTGAAGTTGGAAACATGGGGAATTTAGGATAGATGATTCCTCAGGACTAGTAATAGGAGTGGTTATACCAGGAGGGTAAAGGGATAGTGGAATAGAAAGGGAGAACCAATTTCAGGGATCTACACATAGCCCCCTCGCTGGGACATGGGCAACAGGGAAGTTAGTGTTGGGACACATTGGACAGTGTACAGTATGAAAATAATAACAATTTGTAAATTACTAAGGGTTCAAGGGGGAGGTGGGGAAGGAAGGGAAATATAGGGAGCTGATACTGAGGGCCTGGATGGAAAGAGGATGTTTTGAGAGTGATGATAGCAATAAGTGTGTAAATGTGGCCTGCATACAATTGATGTATGTATGGATTGTGAGGGGAGTGTGTATGAGTCCCCAATAAAATTATTCATTAAAAATATTCTGGAAATGTTCTGGAAAATGTTCTGGAACTGTTAAGTGAAAAAATAGATAGTTTTCCCCTAAAAAAGACCGGGAAAGCATATACAATGTCATTCGCACACAGAGCTACTGGATTACTATAAAACTTATTTCTCTTTTTTCTGCTCTCTCCTTCCACATATTGTGTTGTTTACATTAAGGAAACAATTAATAAGAAACGTATGGTTTGGGTCACACCATGAATACTATCCTACCTATTACAAACCACCTGTATACTGATGAGATAGGCTCACTTCCACAGCAACTTTGGGTTTTATCATGCACATAGTTTTCACCACACTGATTGCAGATTTCTATAAAAAGCAAAAATATTAGCCCTTGTAAGCAGTCCAATATATATAATCATTCTGGGACCAAGGACCCATGAATGCCAGAAGCAGATGATCTCTCATGTTTTTCTCCTTTTTCTACCATTTATAAAACTGTGGTTTGACTATCTCACAACCTATTCCAATCCTTTTATCCCTTGCCTGATTTCACTATCAAAATAGAAGAGTTATGAAGTCTTTATGCGCCTCGTTGGTTCATTGTATCTTTTAATATAAGGAAACCTGTTGTTGCTAAGTGCCATCAGATGGTTCCAGCCCATAGCATCTTTAAGAACAACAGAACCGAGCACTGTTCGGTCCTACAGTCTTCACACAACTGTCACTATGCCTGAGCCCATTTTGTTGCAGCCTCTGTGTCAATGCATCTCATTGAGGGCCTTCCTCTCTTTCACTGACCTTTGACTTTACTAAACACCATGTCCTTCTCTAAGGACTGGTGCCTCCAGAGAACATAGCTGAAGTACATAAGACAAAATCTTGTGATCACTGTCTGGAAGGAGCACTCTGGCTGTACTTGCAAGTCAAGAAGCCCATCCCGCGCCAAATCCATTTCCGTTTCTGAAAGTGAAACATGGACTGGATCTGACAAGACACATGCCTGTCTAGATCTCAAAGGAGACATGGAACAGAGTGAGCCTAAAAAGTCTAGGAGAACACTGTTACTTTCCCCCACTTTCATTTTGTAAATTCCTGCTGGCATTTACCTCCAGGATTTCAGTAACCCGATAGCAGCTCTGCTTCTTTGTAGCAGCAGCATTCAACCTCAGTTATCTATATTCATGAATCATGCTGTGTTCCAATGTGATTACCTCTCCCAACCCCACGTCTCCAGGAAAACTCTGCTTCTCTTACTGTTTGGGGAAAAAAAAAAACTGACTACATTTCACCAAGATAGAATTGTGTGTGTCTTGGGCCTCTAACGCAGCTCAGACTCCCAGGAGTGTGACTCAGTTCTTATGGGGAATTTGGGCTCTATGGCAAAGATAACTTTATCTCTTACTTTATCCTGTGAACTAATTTTTATTTCCCCCATCCATTGGAAAATTGAGTAGGAGATGTCTCAAACCATAATATTCTGACAGCCTCATAATGAGATGCCTTTTTCTCAAAAACAGAAAAGTGTGCTAGAGTTGAAGTATATTTCTAATTTAAGAGGAAGTCAAATGAGAAATATCAGGAGAAAGCAACAGTAAAGCAAAGAGATCTGGATTTTATTTTTAATAGGAACTCTATATATTCTCACTAGGCTACCTTTTCTCTCTCTTAGTGAAAGAACAGTTTCTTTGACTCTGAAAATTATAAATTTTGTTCATTTGTGGGAATGACTTCATTGTTTCACCAATATTACAGTGCTGCAGAAGCACCATTATAGATACTATTTATAAGCGCCCAGTTTCCTGTGATATTAACAGATTAAATACTATGGTATCCATAAAACCTTTCCTCAGTATTCTTTCACCCATGATCCCACTGCATTTGTAAAATTCTGAAACAACATGCTATTTAGTATGATGGTTAATTAGCTGGGCTACAGAGATAGAACTCCCCAATTCCAATTCCTATTTCTCTGTATAATTGTTGGCAATTTAGTTAATCTCACTGTGCTTTAATTTCCTCATCTGTAAAATGGATAATAGTAATATGCTTAAGTTATTGGGCTGTTCTGAGGATTAACTGACTTAATAATATAAACCACTTAGGAAAGTATGAAGCAGACAATAAGCACTGAACAAATTCTCTCTTTTTATTCTTACATTGACTGTTATTTATATTGTTATCACTTCTAAGTCTATTTAACACTGTGTGTCTTGTTTAGTAATTGCGCATATTAAGAAATGTCTTATCTCTGAATGACTGACCCCAGGACCTAACCAAGACACTGTCTATTCAGAGCCAACTGATCAAATTGAGTTGGCTGATATCTCTGCACAAATATGATTGCAATTACTAAGATGGGGAGTTACCCTTAATGGGTGACATCTGGATGGGTAGACAATATATAATGTAATTATGATGTAATCTTCTTCTTTTAGGACACATATTTATTTAAATAATGATAGTGTTGGGGATAACAACAAAAGCCTGTTTCTAAAATGGGTGCATAAGCAAATGTGGTGAAGAAAGCTGATGGTGTCCAACTATCAAAAGAGATAGCATCTGGGATCTTAAAGGCTTGAAGGTAAACATGCGGCCATTAGCGCAGAAGCAACAGAGATCACAAGAAAGAAGCACACCAGACTGTGTTATCATGAGGTACCAAAGGGATCAGATATCAGGCATCAAGGAAGAAAAAACTCATACCATTGTAAATGTGGAAGAGTGCAGATTGGGGACCTAAGGTCCATCTGTTGACAACTGGACATTTTTTTTTTTTACAGAAGGGTTGTGGTGAAGATGAGTGCTTCTTCCCCTCCCCCCCACCCCCATTATCACAATCCCAATTCTACCTTAAAAACCCAGACATATAAGAGGGTGTACAATGGTACATATGGGAAATAAAAACACAGGGAATCCAGGAAGGATGATCCCTTCAGGACCATGGTGAGAGTGGAGATACTGGGAGGGTATAGGAAAGGTGGGTAGAAAGGGAGAACCAATGACAGGGATTTACGTATAACCTCTTCTCTGAGGGAAACACAAGAGAAAATTGGAAGAAGGGAGATGTGGTACAATATGACAAAATAATAATTTATAAATTATCAAGTGTCCAGCGGGGGTGTGGGGGGAGGAACAGGGAGAGAGTGAAAAAATGAGGAGTTGATACGAAGAGCTCAAGAAGAAAGAATATGTTTTGAGAATTATGGCAACAAATATACAAAAGTACTTGACAAAATGGATGTGTGTATGGATTATGATAAGAGTTATATGAGCCCCCAATAAAATGAATAAAAAAACTAACAACAACAACAAACCACAACAAAAACACCTTGTGTCTAAATGAGAGTTTTGAAGGACTGAGAATGAGCAAGAGGTAACAGTTTCCTGAGACGTTTGGACCGCTTGGATTTTTTTTATGGCATCACTGCTCTCTGGTGATGGGAGTAGGAGGCCCAGCCTTTGCTCCTGTGGAGCCACTGCTGGAATTGAACCTCTGTCCCAGTGGGCCGCCGTCCCATGCACAACCACAACGACACCAGGGCTTAGCTCCCTCTTGGATTATTGTAATAAAAAAATTGAAGTTGCTCAGAATTTCATCTTGTTTGCATCCAAAGTCAATGCTCATGCAAGTATTTAAAGGCAATACATATTGCATTGTGTAAATCTGCTGCATAGGATCTTGTGAAAATGTTGAAAAGCAAGGATGTTACATTGAGTACTAAGAAGTACCTGACCAAGTCACAGTATTTTCAATTACTTCTTTTGTGTAGGCAAATTGAATAAGAAAGACAAAAGAAAAATAATACTTTTGCACCATGATATTAAGAAAGAATATTGAAAGTATTATGGATTGTCAAAAGATTAAACAAACCAGTCCTGAGCCTGAAGTAATACAGTTAGACTGATTTTAGAAGCAATGATGCTGATATTTCATCTCATATACTTTGGAAAAGTAGTCAAGGGAGACAATTCTGGAAAAGCCATCATGCTTGATGAAGTAGAGAGGTCAGTGAAAAAGGAAAAAAACTGTCTTGAGACAGTGGCTGTAACAATGGGTTCAAACATAGCAATGATATGAGGATGGTGTAGGACTAGACATTTTTCACCAGTTTGTCACCTGCCTTTGCACTCCTGTTGGGAAAATCTGAGGATGAATTTCAAAAAGCATCGCTTGTGGCTCAGCTACAAGAGCAGTGTGTGTGTAAGACACTGAAATCATTTGAGTCTAAAAGCTTCTATTTTTTGAGATATGGAGGGTACAATCAGAATGTTCTCCAGAGACAAGGATGGTGAGACATGTATTCAGATGGTGAAACAGTATTCAGACGTGTTTTTGAGAGAGACAGTCCCTGGAGAAGGACATCGTGTTTGGTAAGAGGAAAGAGTTTTGAAGTGACGGATTGACATAGTGGCTACAACAATGACCTTGAAAAAGATCATTATTGTGAGGATGGTGAAGGAGTGGGCAGTCTTTCCTCCAGTTGTGTTTGGGGTCACTCTGAATTGGGACCTCCTCGATGGCACTTAGCATCAACAAGATTGCCCAGACCTCCTGCTACTAAAATCAAGGGAGAAAAAAGTCCCCCAGTGGTCTGTGTTCTCTCTATTTTTGTTAGGTGCTTTTGAATGGGTAACAACTGAGAGGTCACCTCTGTGCAACAGAACTACACACTGCCCTGCCCTGCTCTGTCCTCACAATTGCTATGTTTGAGGGCTCCACAGGTCTCTTTAGTGTATCTTTTCTTTCCACGTAGCTGTTTTACTCTTCAGTACATGTCATCTTCCAGCATTTCATATATACTTCAGAAGTAACAATAAAGACTAGTCAGTCTCTACATGCAGTCTACTCTTACAAAGCCCAGAAGAGAACATTTCAGACTCAAATGATTTCAGTTTCTTGTACACACACAAACCCTTGCAAGTGAGCCACAAGCAACGCTTTTTGAAGTTCACCCTCAGATCTACCCCACAGGAGTGCAAAGGCAGGCCAGGAACTGGCTCATTATTTATTGTTTAGGAGGGCAACTTGCAGAAAGAAAAATAAACATCATGACAAGATTTGCTTTGAAGTATATGACTTACTTTAGCTCAAGGAAATCCAAGATAAATAACAGATCATTTTGTCTGTATCTGAGGTTTTCATCAGGCGTGTTTTCAACCTATCAATTAATATGTCCATTGCATTTTCTTCAAAATGAGAAAAGAATGAAGTAAAGAATTGGTAGTGCCACAATATATCTGTGGTTCTGACTCACCAAAACTCTCTGAAACCCTGTCGGGGACTGTGCCATCGCACAACTGCAACATATTGTTGAGGGCTTCTCTTTGTCATTGTTCCTCTACCTTTCCAAGCATATCTTTCTCCAGATTGCACAGCACATTCTGAATACAGCTTATGTTAGCTAAAGAGAAATATAGTTGAACATTTTCTAAAATCACACTCTTTGCAAGTATATGAAACAGAGCCTCTCTAGACTGGCTTTGAAGGAGAATTCTAGCTGCACTTCTAGAACAGGTTTATTGTTTGTTTTTATAGTCCATGGCACATTCAATGTTCTTCAAGCTCACTGCTGTTGAGTCAATTCTGAGTCTATGCTCTCCACAGGACAGGGTAGAACTACCCCTGTGGGGTCCTGGGCCTGTAACTTTTTATGTGAGTGAATAGCCTCCTCTTTCTCCCATGGAGTTTCTGGTGGTTTCCAACTGTTCACCTAGTGGTTAGTAACCCAACATGTAATGCAGTACATCAATAGTCACCAGCATCATAATTCAAATACACCGATTCCCCTTTGGTCTTCCTTATTTAATGTCTAACATTCCCATACACACAGGATTATTGAAAATACCATGGCTGATTCAAGCATATGCTAATTCTCAAACTAATACCCTTTTTTTTTGTATGCTTAGGTCCTCCTATGAAATAGGCCTGACACTATCTGTTTCTCTGGTGAGGTTTTCAATATATTTGTCCACTAGAAGGACATGTTTCTGTTATTTGGTGGTCTTTGTGTACAATCTAGGGGTGGCACTTGCATAATCTATTTTCAATTTCAGACTATTAAGAGTGAAGGTGTGGAGTTTGGCCTGTCAATCAGGTTGCAGCTTGATGACCTCATTTGGAGGCACTAAGGAGAGAAAGTTCACTGGAGGTCAGACACAGACTCATTCCCTGGGAGACATTCTTGCTGACAAGACACATGGAGCTATGTTAGAGCCCTGGAACTAGAGGAGCCATATGAAGACCCTTGCCAGTGCTGAGATGATTCCTCGGCCATTGGATCCACAAGACTTTCTACTGGATCTGATCTCCTTGAATTCAGTGTCATTGCATGTGTTTCATGAGTCTGAAGAGGAATTTTTGGACTGGTATCAAACGTATGGTCAAATGTTGGACTTACAGATTTGATCTGAAATGTTTTCTCAATATAAAATTTCTTTTTTATATAAAGTTCTTTCTTATACACATTCCAGTGTCTATGAGTTCATTTCTCTGGTCAACCTGCAATAACAAACCCGGACTGGGTGCAGCAGGGGATATCAGCTTTATAAAATAGAAAAGAGAAACTTGAGGAAGAGAAAAATGAGCTTTTTCATGAAAAGAGGAGTTCAAGTTGTTTTAGAAGTTCATTTTAATTGCTAGCCCTTAGCATACACTCCAAATTTTAGAAATAATATTACTTCTAATAACAGCGTGTTCTGAATGCAGCTTATGTTAGCTAAATAGAAATATAGTTGAACATTTTCTAAAATCACACTCTTTGCCTCCTGGGCAAAGCTTCTCTTCTTGAACGACTGCTCAGCTATCAAAGACATTTGTTTTGATTCTTAACCCTCCTGCAGCAACCACTAAGCCAAGCCCATAATGGAGTAACCTTTTTTTAATAACCTCTGATGTGATTAGCTTCTACAGTGTCCTAAGCTACACTTGTCTTACTTAAGCTAGGCTGACTTTATTGCAGTTGGATTTATTTATTTACTTTCTGTTTCTTTTGTTCTTCTTCTCTCAGCTTTATTCTATCCTTCATCATTGTTGTTGCTGGTTGGTTTCTTTGCTATGTATCATCTCATGGCCTTCCTTTATGAGTATATCCTATATATTTTTGCTTCAACTCTTTCCTTTGTGTCATAGGTTCCAAAACCTACTTGAGAAACTTACTTCAGAAAAAAAGAAAAATCACTCAGCACTTATGTCCTGGGAATTAAAAACTTTACTATGAACGTCTGCCATCCAGGACAAAGTGTAAGTATATGCATTTGCAACACTCTTTGATTGTTCTAGTGCCTCCCGGGTAATGTACCATGCATTTTGGAAAGCATTGCTCTCAGCTAACATCTTTTTCTTTAATATTGAACATATCATTTTTAACAATTACATTTGTGAAGGACAACTCTTGTTTCACTTTTTTTTCATCCTGAAGAAGAGTGTGAGCAGTTCTTTTTTTCCCTTCATTGTTTTCAAATGATCCACCAACAATTTCTTGTACCAATGCTGAGGTTGGCCCTGAAATTCACTGTGAGCAAAATAGACGTGTCCCTGTCTCGGAAACTTTATGGGCCACCTAGTAGGAGTGGGGATCGGATCCCATTTTTTATTAACACTTGTGTCATAAGAAGAGGCTGTGTCCTGAAGAAATGGAATGGGCGGGGGGCGGGGGGAGGGGTGGATTCTGTCACAGTGTAAGAAAACACAGGGGTCAATGCTGGGATATTCTGAAAAGGACCCTTGGAATTGATCACATGATCATATCTGGGGGAAGAGTACATTATTTTTGAAAGACAAATCTGTTAAAACCCTATCTCCAGCTCAAATTCAATCTCAGTCTTTTTCTTGGTTCTCCATGGTTCTTAGAAAAATGATGATATCCCCTGAGTATTGTTTAAGATCTTGCACCAATCCCATCTTCTTTTTAAGTATACTGCCATTTTAGCCATGAGTCACGTTCTGTGAATGATCTGCCCACTCTCCTCTCTCTCTGCAGAAGCTCATTTTGCTTATGAGAATGACCGCCTTTCAAATGGCTACTTCCTTCTTTTCATTTACGTGCAGACACATGTGTAGTGTCACAATGCACCCTTCATTCCTTCCATTCTTTCTTCCTTTTTTTGTCTTATCTTTTTCCCATCTTTTGTACCACTCATTTCTATTTACGCTGCGCTTTCATTTTAAAACCCTGTATATACTCATCTATAAGCTGAGTGTTTCAGCACACTCTTGACGTAGTTTTGGGGGTAAAATGAGGTGCCTTGGCTAATATTAGGGTTGGCTTATACTCAAGTCTATATGATAATAATTTGCTCACAAATATTACATGGTCTAATATATCCATGTGTGTACAATTTTGTTAAAATTGTTCTTTCATTTATTCACTTTAACTCACTCATCTATTGAAATATAAGCTCAAAGACAGAAGGAACTTGATAAACTTACTCATCACTCAACTTTAATACCTAGACCAGGGTCTGGTATGGAAAGAACAAATGAAAGCAAGAAGGACTCATTCCCCTTCTCCACCCCTCCAGTTACACCCATGCATTTAATTGGCAAAACATTCATTGATATGTTTATAAAGTGTTATATTTTTTGTTGTAATATTTGACTAATTTTAATGAAAAAGTAATTCAGCAATTGCCTATTTATACACTAGACTCTGTGTCAAGCCCTGATGAAAACAACAAGCTTACCTATGACACTTTGAAAGAGCTTTCACACTATGGAGACAAGGTAAGCCTCACAGATGCTTCCTGCTTTTTTAATATAATAAGTCCAAGTCCTTTAATATCATAGGACTGGGTCTTTGTCTCCAATATAATCAACTCTGTGATCTTAAGCATGGAGAGTAAACACAGAGAGAACATCCCTTCTATCGTTACATAATTTACCTCTAAAGAGTAAACTTATAAATGTAAATCATAGTATAAGTATCATGATATAACAATCATCATAATTTTAAAAACATATGAAATTGAAAACCTCTATGCTTCTATCAGGAATTTTTTATAGAGTATGTGGCAGACAAGTGATAGGGAAACCATGGTAGACAAAGTGTTTGGGGACCCAATTGGCCATGTCTTTTTGCTTTCTTACTTTCCTAGGGATGCTGTCCCAATCTATCCCAAACTACGTGGTTTCTTGCTAGTGTAGTTGATAGTGATGGAAACAACACTAGTAGTTTTTGTTGTTAAAATTTTGAGAATTATTTAGGCTGATGAACACTCTGGAGACATTAACTCAACATTGGATACCAATCCTTGAACCACTGGAATTGACCAGTAGCCTCTCTCGGGGGGAAATCGGTTGTTGTTGCTGTTCTGTGCCGCTGACTCATTTCTAATCCATAGAGACCCTGTGCACAATAGACGGAAACACTGCCTGGTCTTGGGACACATCAACACTCCAGGGTGCTCATCACTGATGAAATTGCATAGTGCTCTTTCTAAATGTCAACTGCATTTTCTATAACCATTATAATACGGCTCAGCCCAAAACCTTGCTTGGTCATGAACCTAACAACATGTAGTTTGTCTTAGAATCCACTGATCTCTAATTATTTGGATATCTTTCTTCAAGACTAGTTGCTCCTAAAACATGGACAGAAACCATGTTTTGATCTCTCTCTCTTCCTTATAGAATCTCACATAATACATTATGTAGTAGAATTTCTGAAATATTTTATACCTGAGTAAAGAAGGGCCTCCCACAAAATTCTGTCTTTACCTTCTATTGGGAAAAAGAATATTTACAATGTACACTAAAGACCATTATGAAAAAAAGACCATTAAAGAACCTGCCCAAAAGGCACCTCCCTGAAGTTGAATCACTTACATCTACTCAAAATATTTCCTAGAAGCAAGCAATGATAAAGTGTGAACCTCTTGCTAAAATCTGAGCAAAATCGAATAAATGTTAGGTAAGTGAAAGAAATCACCTTTGCCTTAATACATGCAAATTGGCTTTCTTACTTGATTGGGGCTAATTTGCATATGACACAACTTAACTGCAGGTAAGACTAGCTAATTTTTGTTTCCCTCTTTCCAAAGAAAAGTCTCAGATACTATGAAATGGAAATGCACTGCACTTTTTCTGATATATTTTTCATCTTTCTGAATTATGTATGTTCGGGTGGTTTGCTCAAGATCACTAAGTCCCAGAGTTAAGGAGGATGGGAAGCTAGTCAACATTGTGCTTCTTTTTTATAAATTCTAAATCCTCCATTATTAAAGCCCAGATAAAGAGCTCTTTGCATTCACATTTTTCATAATAATTGTTTTCTCTGTTATTAGAATAAGTCATTATGCTTGACAAAATGAATGTCTGTATGGATTGTGATAAGAGCTGTAAGAACCTCAATAAAGTGATTTTTAAAAAGAAGTAGTCATGGGAACTAGATGAAGTAGTAGATTATTTCTTAAGATAAAGTCAATGCTGAAACAAATATATTGTCCTTTTGTTTTCTTAAAAACACATTTTCTAAGGATCTACACTTTATTTCCTTTAAGGAGATGGGAAGTACTGTTTGATATCAAATCGTCTACGCTTCTCCTTGTTTTGGGTTCATCCGTCAACATGTATGTGTTGAATACTTGCTATATTCAAATGCTGTGCGAGATTTGAAGATTTCATCAGTGAATAAGATAGCTGTGTTTCTCCATCTTTCTGAAACTTAAAGTCAAGCTGTGAGTGGTCTCACCCTGACTATCTTTCCTCCTCTTTTCCCTTTCACTCAGTTGATTCTCTTGCTTAAGGATGTCAGGGTTTGGGAGCTTGAGGGGGTGAACTTTCCCCAAGAAGGAACTTTGCAACAAATACTGAGACTCTCTAAATATAGACTCAAACCAAAAACCCATGCATAATGTTGAACAGTAAGAAAGTACAGGCTATATTAGTATGCTTTTAACCTTACCACCTCAGAACTATTTTGTTTTATATTGTTTTCTCTTGGGTCTCGCAACTGTGAAGCACAGAAGGAGTGGATGCATAATGATAATAATCGATATAAGGAGATTACAGAGAATACAAGGCTAGGGATGGATGATAGTGTGGGAAGAGGATTTCAGGAGTAAATAAGGAAGATGGGAGGGAAGGTAACACTACAATGGATTGTGATTATATAACTCTTGTTAAAAGTGATTTAACCATGGGGGGGGTACTCTAAAATTGAAATGGTGGCGATCGTATAATTCTTGATTTGATTGAATGATTAGGCTGCTGAATTATATAATATATAAATCACATGCTAATAAAACTGTTGGTAAAAAAAAAACACAGCCTGTAAGCAAAAAGTTACATAGAAAATCAAGTAATTTTATGTACATATGTTATTAGGAGAATAGAATGCTCATGTATACCTCATAGGCACACAAAGCTGGACAATGAATAAGGAAGACCACAGAGAAACTGATGTATTTGATTTATGGTTTGGGGAGGAAATAGCTAAAGTATCACGGTCTACTGGAAGAATTAACAAATCTGTGCTGGACAAAGTACAACGAGGATGCTCCTTTGCAAGGTGGAAGGTAAAGCTTCATCTCACCTACTCTGGACAGGTTATCAGAATAGATGAGGCCCAGAACACAGACTTTTTTTTTTAATGTGATGTCAGTGAAACAAAAGAAGCCCCTTCATAAGATGGACTGACACAAAGGTTGCCCCAGGGGCTCCAACGGCCCAGACGATGTTCTGTCTGGACACACAGAGTGGGCTTAGGAGTGAGAATAGACTGAAAAGCATCTAACAGGAGCAACCACCACCTCTACATACACTAGAGCTTCAAACGAGCTTATGTTCAAGCGCTAACATACAAAGGGGCCGCATATGGGCAACCGATTGGGAGGCAGAAAGTAGTAAGAACAGAAATTTTAATAGAAAACTACTTGTGTACCACTTATTTTTCTCTTATCGTAGAAAAAATATTAGGAATTTTGGGATGATCAAGACTGGTGGTGGGGCGATAGGAAAGATCACGATGGGGAGAATAACCCAAAGAGTACATTTTACAACTTGATGTGCCGAATTGCTTTAGTACAGAACAACTCAGATCTGAACTTCAACCTAACAGACTTTTACTCTTAAAAAAGAAGCAATCTCTGGTATACTCATTTTTAACAGTCCAGGCACTAAACACTGAAGAGGGAGCTTTTTAGATATTCAATGATGGCTGTGAAGAAATATCAAGGATGCTTCACTGCCTTAGGGAATGATGACCTTGATAGAATCCCCACACCTTTTTCATTCCCATTATTTACCCAGAAAAATGGAGTAGTGGTAGGAATATATATGTGTGTGCATACATATATAATGTTATATATAATATATATAATGTTGAGGGTCAAATGGAAAAGCAACCAATACAGAAAAGGTGGAGACCCTGGATGATGCAAACAGTTATCATGAGCAGTTTATAACCCCAAGGTTGGAGATTCAAGTACCATCAGTTTCAAGTCCACACAGAAGACTTATAAGAAAGGTTATTGGAAAAAAGCTAGATTTATATTTCATAAAGAGACCTTAAAAATAAATCGGAACATAATTATCTGACACACAAAGGGTTACCATTATTGGAGTTGACTTGATGGCAGCTGGGAGATACAAAGAACTGCTCAAATCACATGTTTTATAAAACTGCCATGATAGCTGCCTTCATATCTGTACCACAGAACTTGAGAACTTAAGTAAAGTGCACCACAGTAAACAATTCGAGATTTGAACATAGTATGCTTATCACTGTCTAGGACCTTACTTTGTAGTCTGAAGTGGAACGCTTCTCTACCCCTTTTTTTTTCTCTCATAGAAATGTATATTCAAGGGCTTTGGGCATCTTGGGATAAAGGAATTATTAAAAAGAATAAAAGTAAAGTATCATTACACCATTCTTAACTAATCAGATTATTTCAGAATGTAATTTCCATCTGCTAAAATTTATAAAATCAAATTATATGCAATTATATGTAATTTCCCAGCATGGTGAGGAAGAAATCTATTTAAACTTTTTTCTTTCACCAGAGCTATTCAGTTTAAAACCATTCATCAGCTAGGATTCTTTAATTTAAGAATACTAAGTAACAGTTCTTGAATATATCCTATAGATCAAGTTTTCAAAAATAAATTATCATTATATGCCTGGGATGAGATTTTCATATGAGTAAGATTCAGATAATAGCATTAGCAATTTTACAGTATGATAATTTTTAGCTTGAAAGACTTTCATTTTTATTTTTACCCCATCTTGTCATTTTAAGAATATTTTACTTAGAGGAATATTCTCCAGACTTAAAATTATGAAAACACATATTGGTGGAAGCATGAAGTTTGGACTGTCTGGAGCAAAGAACATAAGTGGAGAGAGGTGGAAGTAGAGTATGGCATTAGGTAGGGTTGGATTTCAAAGGGTGATGTAAAATTATTAGAGGAACTAAGGCTTGATTCCTCTGGACAAGGGAGAGTTACAATCACCTCCAACCCACCCTCGTATTGGAGTCAAAGATGAATGTGAACCAGAAAGTATAGGGGCAAAGAATGATCAGATAAAGTTCTTTCTGTACTCCAATAAAGAGCTGATGACGAGCAGTACAAAAAGGTATTGCTAATGGGGCCATACAAGTGGTGTTCTAGAGAGAGAAAAAGATAAGATTAGAGAGATAGGTGCCTTTTGTGACACTGAGGTTCAAAGCTGGAGGGCCAGAGTTTACAAAGTTCTATGGGGAATGTGGAGAATGATGCCTTTAGAACTGGATGGCTTGGTTGCCATTTGCAATTTTGGAACCAAAAAATTATACCATCTGTTTTACTGTCTAAACACCTCTAGAGGTTTTAATTGCCTATAGTATTTTTTCCAGACACATTTCTTACTATAGATTTTCTTGCATATATTTTGGAAAACTCTGATATATGTATATATATGTGTGTGTATGTATGTATTTATATATCAGAAAATCCAGTTTAGTCAAGTAAGATCACACAATTTTGTGGCAGACATATTGTTTTTGGCTAAATATGTATTTTAACTATTTTATTTTGTTAAAAATATGTAGTAAATCCAGAAAGCATTGTCTATAAATAAAATCTTTTTAGAATTCTAACATTTATGAGCTACTTGAACATGAAGTATTAGCCAAAATAGCATTATGTTGTGTTGTTTATTTGGCTTCTATACCATATAGTTTTTCACAAAGAAGGCAGGAGACACAAATATTTTCTACCGGGTACACATTGTTTTAAGAGAGTTCACTTCCAGATCTCTACAAGTCATTTTTCCATACCATGCTCCAATATAAAAGAAAAAAAAGGATACTTCTTGCTTATTCCAAAAGATTCTTAAGATGTAAAGACCTGGGATTCTGTGAGGATATCAAACACAGAAGAACAAAAATATAACCAAATAATACTTTGTAGTGGAAGGTTAATAATACCGGGGGTATCAAATCCTTTTAAAGGTTTATTTTTAATTCTTCCCCTTTAATACTATTGATGGAGGGCTTAACCAAGTTGTCCGTGGATAGACCACCCAAAATTATTATTTTAATGTCATATCATGAGGTGATCTTTTACAAACACAATGAAATGGTTTTCAGGGATGAAGTATTTCATTTTCAAGCAATTTCCTTACTTTCCTGTGCACTCACTTCACTGTAAAGAGTCCAGAAAGCCAGACTCATGGGTTGTCTCCACTGTAGTTTGCTTGTTTATTTTTGCGACTGCTGGCAATTGATCAGTTTCCCCATGTATACATTTTCTTGTGTTCAAGAAGTAATAGGAGACTCTACAGCTACACATTCAGATTTATGGATTCATTTAATACAACAATTCTGTGGTGGTATAATATGGGGTATTAGCCCATTCTATAGACTTTTAAAAATAAATAAAAACTTGAAACTTCCCAAGCACACACAAACAAACCCTCTGTGGTCCAGCCAAGTTCCGATAAGGTGGATCAGAGCAGAGCTGCTCCATATGGTCTCCTGGGATGTACATCTCGAAGGATGCTCAATGGCACAACTGAAACTCAAAAAAAATCATTTCCATGAAATACATGATGATTCACAGTGACCCAATAAGGTTCACTGATTTTAAGTCTTAATGAGAATATATGGCCTCAGAATGGCTAGTGGTTTTGAACTACTGACTGAGCAGTAAGCAGTCCAAATGTGTAACTCATTATGCCATGAGAACTAAATGAAGCTCAAGAGGGGTGGGGTGAATAACAACATGTAAATATGAACTATTAACATTGAGAACATATAAAGTTATACGAACTAATGTAAAACATGGGTGGCAGGAATGAGTTCAATAAAACATGTGTCCTCTGTACCTATGGCAGCATATGGACAGCACTTCATGTAAGTTTACCTCTCATTATCTAGTAATGGGAACAAAATTGCTCAGTCTTGTGTCCCTAGAAATGGGAAGAAACACTAAGACGGAGGTTGCACCCTCCCCCATTCTGGCAATTAATATGAATCTTCCATGGAAACATGGAACAAGAGAGAACATTTCAATTAACTCCTCCTTTTGATGTGTGCAAAATATGAAACACATTTTTGTTTTGATTAGTTATATATTTTTTATTAATTCAAGTGTTTAAAATATTTGGAAATATGTAGTTACTGATTTTGTAAAAATATATTGTGGATCATATACTTATTTTTCTTGCAGAGAAATATAATAGGATGATAACTCAAATATCTTAACCCTCAAAATACATTACTTTAGATACATTTGTGTGGAGGAATTGGAGTAAAAAGATGAATATTTCCACTTACAAAAAATTTTATTCCAAGCAGTTTTGTAATGGATTATCATGGTTGTTAACCAAAGGGATCACATTGGGTAAAAAGATGGAATAAATGCATTTATTTTAAAACATCTCTATAGTTTGTTGGAAATTACAGCAATGCCCATGATTGTGTTCTGAGACAAGAAAGCCTAGATGAATGGAATAAAGACTCGGCATTTTCTGCCCAGTTCAAATCAGTGCTCTGTTAGTGAGAATCCAAAATGAATGGGGAGTACTCCACATCTGACTTTAACTTGGCATCTTAAACCACTTCAGTCAGAGTTCAGTGCAATCCAGTCACACTCCAATGTATTTAATATATCGATGTTTCTAGGCAATCTCTTTGCAGTCTGAACTGCATGCTTTTCAAGATCAAAAATTGCATCATATTCATTTCAACTTAGTTCCTACCACTTGGTGGGCTCACGATTTGCCTTGTTCTCGTTTGGGGTTGATTGTGTCACACTGGGCCTGGGATACATTAAAATGAATGATACATTCCTAATGAGCTTTGGAGTGTGTATCATTTGATTTGGGGGTTATTCAGCACTAATCACCAGAGAAAGCCTTAGCATTTTGCACTTGAAGCCTAATTACTTTGATTTCTTACATTCTAATGCTTTTTCTAGGCTATTGCTGAACCAGAGACAACATGCACATAATTCTCCCTCCCAGAAGCACCTCAAATTGGCAAGGCCAAGAACAAAAATCCTCTGAAGAGTTGGACCAAGGACTTTAAGACAAATTTGGAGTTGTGCAAACTTTATGGCAAACTATGATTCCTTCTAATTACTAGCTATATATGACGATAATCATCCAATCTCAGGACCTCTTTATACAGAGTTTATATTAGAGTTTATTATATTATATTAGAGTTTATTATATAATGCTCTTAATTTACTATTGTTTTCCTTTTTTTGTTGATCTATTTTAAATCTATTTCCCATGGCCTAATCCCAGCCTACTGGGACTTGATATAAAAGCTAAATAAATAAATGATCTTGGTGAAGTTACTAAGCTTTTGTTGTGCTATAATCCCCTCATTATTGTTGCTATTTGGTGCCTTCAAGCCTGTTTCAACTCACAGGGATTCTGTGTACAACAGAACAAAATATTGCTGGGACCAGTGCCATGCTCATAATCACGCTATGTTTGGTCACAGTGTTCCAGCTACTGTGTCAATCCACTTCATTGATGGTCTTACCCTTCTTCATTCTCTTCTACGTTGTCAAACATGATGCCCATTTCCAAAGACAGGTTTCTTCTGATAACATATCCAAAGTTTGTGGGAAGAAGTCTAGTCACTTGCTTCTAAAGAGATTTCTAGCTGTATTTCTACCAAGACATTATTTGCTTGTTCTGTTAGTCTACTATAATTTCAATATTCTTCATCAACTCCATAATTCAAATGTATGAATTCCTTGGTGGTCTTCCAAGTGCATATGTTTCATATGCATATGAAACAATTAAAATAAAAATAATTTGGGTCAGGTTCACCTGGGTTAAAAGTGATATAGTTTGCCTTATTATAGAAAAAATTATAAGCAGTTGACACAGGAAAAGCACAGGTTTGGGAGTCAGGAAGTCATTTTGACTTCCAGTTTGAGTCCACTTATCAAATTATAAAAATGAATGTATGGTTCTTAACCCCCCAGACATTTACTTAATCCATACTACTTAGCAGGTCATATTCTAGATTCTGTAGTAGTCCATACCACCAATCATATATGGTACATGTTTTTAACCCATCCTTTTACCTATTAGGCAGGTAATATATGCTGCCTTCCCAGCACTGCTGTGGATATTAAGGTGTGGGTTCAGTCTGTGACAATGTATGCCTGACATGCTTTAGAACAGTGGTTCTCAATCTTCCTAATGCCATCACCCTTTCATACAATTCTTCATGTTTTGGTTACCACCACCACCAACAATAAAATTATTTTCATTGCTTTTTTAAAGCTAATTTTGCTATAGCTGTGAATTGGGCGGCCCCTGTAAAAGGGCATTTGACCCCCCAAAGGGGCCGCGAGACCCAGAGGTTGAGAGGCCCTTCTTTCGAGTGCTTACTATTAATGGACTAAACTTATCTAATGGAAGCAGGCGATTAGTAGCTCTTTTACTTCTCTTGTCCTTTTCTTTAAGCTGTAAGCAGGCGCACATTTTTATTTATAAGAGTGATCTCAGCACTGGATGGTTCTCATAGAGATCCCAGCTAATTTACTTCATGTGTTGCTATCACTCACTTGTCATTGGAAACTTGTTATCACCCTGAACCTTCGAGCTTCTCTACTGGGATGGACTGGGAGGAAAAGATTCATAGTCAATTTCCTTAGGCAAACCTAAGGTGCCATCATGATCTAATCTATGACCCATCATAGGAATTGGCACAGAACCAAAAAAAAAAAAATCCCACACCAAACCCATCACCATCCAGTCAATGCTAATTTACACGGCTGGACAGGGTGAAAATGCCCTTATGCATATCTGAGACATTAACTATGGGAACCGAATGCTCCTTCTTTCTCCCAACGAGTGCCTAGTGGTTCTGCATTACCCATCTCAAGATGAGAAGCCCAAAGTGTAACCCCTCTGCTACAGGAAACTGGCAGCACGTAAATTAGAGTTCAGTGCTGTGGTTCGGCTGCCATGAGTTAAAGACCAACTCCATAGCAGGCAGCCTTAGTAGCTACAATAAAGGCACTGTGGTAATCCGAAACATTGCACCCTCATCTGTTGTTTTTTTTTAAAAATATATTATTTTAATAGAAAATTACTTGAGTGGTTATTTTCTCAGCTCTTCTAAAGATATGCAAGAGCTAATAATGTGCTAGATGCATGGTCATTATATAACTATGTTGTCATATGGTTATGGGGCCCCAAACCAGCTCTGCACTTATTAACGACTCACTAAGACAGCTTGCAAGATTTCATATATAGGTAAAGTCCAGTGAAGAGAAATTAAGGTGTCAGGTTCAAGAGATTTTCTCAAGAGGATGAGCATGGAATGCACTACTTTCTTGTAGACAGTTGTAAACCATGTCAAATGCCGTGTACCCAGGAAACTCCTTAGAGACTCAGAATCCAAGGGTTCATTACAAGTTGGTTCTGTAAGCATTCTCTCTCCAGCGTGCACTAGGATTCTAGATGCCCCCAAGGCTAGAGATCAGCATAAAACATATTGTTTTCTCTAATAGTGTTGGCATGGCTAACCACAGTTTTCAGTTACAGAGTGGTGGACACGCCTGAAACCTAGCTTCCTGAATACATACCACCCATGTGGGACACTTGAACTCTCCAAAGCACAGCCCTGCATCCTCCGATATCCTGGGGCATCACAGAGCTCAGAAAAGCAGTTTCTGGTTGTCTTGTTATCATTTGATCATTTTGTGATATTTACGTTTTCAGTGTACTTTATCTTGCCAAATGATGTAGTTTATTTGTTTTCTTTTGCCACAGGGTATAATTTCACAGCCCAAAATAAATCCTTCTACCTCTCTAAACAAAGCAAGGAGTTATCAAATCAACAATTAGCCTCAACATACAAATTCCACAAAATGCTATTGCTAGGTTTAATTTTTTTGAGAGAGATAGTGGCTCAATGGCCTTTATCCAAGAAAGTGTGTGATTATTTTGGCATGCTGACAAGGACAAGGGACAAGTGTGTGGGAACAAAATATCTACAATTGCTATTTTCTTTGTAGCTCTTTGGGTGTAGTCATTCATAGGACTTCAATATTGTTGGTTCAAGCATAACTCCCCCTCTCCCCTCAAAGGTTGTGTATCATATTTTTCCTTTTTAAAAATTAATCAATTGATTTAAAAAAATCAGTTTATTGGTGGCTCATAGCTCTAGTCACAATATATACACACATACTCTGTGTCAATATTTTCATCTTTTTTGAATAGGGGGCACATACAACTCTTTCCACAGTCCATCCATCCATCCATTGAATCAAGAAAATTTGAGTACCATATGTTTTACTTGAAATCCTTTGCAATATGATAACCATTGATTCAAAGGAAAAATTAAAAAAAAAACAAAAACTTCTATCTACTGTAGTATTGCTGCCAGCCCGGAGAATCTTCAATCCCCTAAATAAATAAACAATGGGAATAAAAGAATGTTTCTTCTCTTGCTAGCAGCTTAACTCCTGGGGGAGGACTTGAGACTGCATTTTAGCTGTTTGTTTTCAGTATTTATTAGTGTTTAAATTAAAATGTGGGGGATTTAGTCATAATGTCTTATTACCAGTGTAGTGTATGCAACTCAACATTTTAACTACCATAGAAAATACCACGCTCATCTATATTTATAACAGTGTATTTTTAAAGCCAGAAAACATTGCAATAGCACATATTTTTAAATGGTGATTTCTCTCAGCAGTGCTATATCAAAATGCCTGTTGTTTCTAGGGCTCGTTAATAATTGAAAACAAGATGTATTTCTGGGGGATAAGCTTTTTCTGTTCTAAGAACAATAGAAAAATATTAGGATAAAAGAAAATAACTTGATTTATGGTGCTTGTGTGTATGTGTAGTTGAATTTAAAGAAGTATACCTAAAATATAAAAACACTGCGTAAAGTAAAATATTTTTTCAGCATATGTCTGAATATATAACACTTCAGTGTCCTTTATTAAAATGTGTATCATCTAAGAATTATGTTCTTTGAAACTTGTTTGAAAACATCACTGAGCTCATATGAATTCATTCCTCAGATATTCTGTTAGACTACATTCAATTTATGATGTTCTTATTAAGGTTGACTTGTCAAAATATGCTTGAGTACAGATTTAATTTTCACCTCTGTCAGATTTTCATTTGGAAATCTTTTAAATTTTTGAAATAGCCCAAGTGAATATAAATAAACAAATTAGAAAATAATATTCATTGTTGGACTACTGGTTGTGTAACAGTTAGGCATTGAGATACACAGGATCAACAGTTCAACCCCACCAGCAGCAAATCTGAAGAAAGATGAGCTTTCTACCCTGTTGAACAGTTACAGCCTGGGAAATCACAGGGGAGATGCTGTACATCAACATCGACTCCTTGGCAGTGAGTTTGCTTTATAAAGGATCTCATTAGGATACATTATATAAAGTTTGTTTTAAAAGTCACATATTCCCAACATTGCCAGAGAAATCCTCTTTGCTTCAGCATTGCTTGAGGCTTCAGGATCTAATGTACCAGTGTACCAGAAGTCATTAAGGATATTCAGACACAGAAACCTCATGTGTGTCAAAATAGAACTGTATGCCATGGAGATGTCAATGGTTATTTTTTCAAAGTTACATCATCAAGTCTTTCTTCCAGTTGAACTCTGAGTTACCTCAAATTCCCAACCTTTTAATTACCAGTTAATACTTTTAGGACTGAAGTAAAACGAACCCTGTGATCTATTTGTTCACCAGATCTATTTGTTCAGTGGAAGTTGGAGAACCACAACAATAGAGACAGGTTGAAGCTGGTCATTGATACCCATGACTTTGTTCACAGGGACTAGAAGAGAGAGGGGAGCAAGTTGAATAGCCTGAAATTTAAAAAGTTGTGCAGGACCAGACCCCATGGCATGACCTAGTCCAAGGTGGGTAGGGTTGTTGAGAATGTGTGAATGTCAAAAGGCAAAGTGGCCAATGGGAACCTTGGCAAGGTTAAATGAGGTGGCCCACACTGAGTTGGCCAGAACCAAACCAGATGAAGAGAAGATTTTTAGCCTACAGATTGGTGCATATTGATGCCAATTTTGTGGATGGTCTGTCCTGATTTGACTTTGCTTATGGCTGCAGACTTGCAAGGTTCTAACTGGAAAGAAGATTCTCCATATCAAAGAACATGTTGGTCTCCTCAAAGGACTGGGGTAATATAAAGGGGCAGTCAGGTCAATACCCTAAGTGGAGGGGGCAGTAGGGTGGTGGTGGAGATAACCGAGTGAAGTGGTTGGCTTACAAACTTTCATGGGTGGGACAATATGTTCATAGGATTATAAAATTATGGTGTATGTTCACATAAATGCACTTGTTGAATATAGAACATTTTTGTTTTGTTCACCTATAGAACATTATATTTAAATGAGGCTGGCACATTTTGAGTTGTATACATTTTAGTTTGGTCCCTTTAGGCACAAATGATCTTACTATTGTCTTTGTTTTAGAAATTATGAATGGCTAAAGAGGTGTATAATAATATCAAGTTGATAAGGGATGGTGTGTGGAAGTTACATAATTTCATGTTGGCTTGAAGTGTAGGAGTGGAGTCTAGCTTGTCAATAAGGCCACAGACTGATGGTCTGTCCTTGTGGGTATGACTCTTTTAGAAGGAAGATGCTAAGACCCTCATATGCACACCCTTCTGCCTTCACCTTCCTGCTGATGAGCCACATTGAGGCCTGCCAGAACCCTGGAGATGCATCTCCTGCCATTGGATCCACAAGTATTTGCATCCATTGGCCAGAGATATTCCTGTATTGGCACTATTGCTTGTGACTGCACGAGTCTGAAGAAGGAAGTATGGACCAGTATCTGATTTATGGACTTAAGTTGAACTGGGTTCAACTATACAATTATTCTTGATATAAAATTCTTCCTTACCCATATATGAGTGTCACTGGGTTTGTTTTTTTAGACAACCTGACCTAACACATGAAATTTTCAGTTGCCTCTTATATGTATGTGAAAATTGGACATCAAATAAGGAAGACAGAAGAATAGCTGTACTTGAATTAGGATGCTGGGAAGATTATTGAAAATGCCATGGACTGTTGACAGAACCAACAAATCTGTCTTAAAAGAAGTATACTCAGAATGCTTCTAAGAGACAAGAATGGGAAGATGTGTCTCATGTACTTTGGACATATTATCAGGATACACCAGTCCCTGGAATAGGACATCCTGCTGGTTAAAGTAAGGATAGTAAAAAAGAGGAAGACTCTTGATTAGGTGGACTGACACAATGACTGTAACAATGGACTCGAATGTAACAATCGTGAGGATGTCACAAGACTGAGCAATGTAGCCTTCATTGTAGATAGGGTTGCCATGAGTGAAAATGTACTAGATGACCCATAACAACAACAACAACAACAAATCCTTAAGACAATGATCCAGCAGAGCCTTATTTTTTTAAGCTTAAAATGTAAAACCCAAGTGTGGCAGTCACCAATCTGTGTCAATTTCAACATTGGGAGTTAGGGGTGGAGTCTAGCCTGTCAATCTGGTGATAGCCAATGAGGCCTCTGTATGGGCATGGCTCTCTCCAGAGAATTCTGGGAAATCTTGCAGTATTTCCCAATTGGAGGAGAGATACTTGTGACTCAATCTCTTGGAGAGGGTCTACTGACAAGACAACATGGCAACATGATATAGACCCCGATACCTGGAGATTGAAAGAGCTGAAGGAGAAGTCACATGGGCTTACCCTGATAGAACCAAACCTCTGGGGTTAGAGAAGTCTTGGTGAAGATTCGTGTCAGTATTGAGATGCTTGGGAGGCTACAGAGAGACCCCTGACAGCAGTGAGATGCTTCTACTGCCAATGAATACTGCTGATAGACCATGAGCCCTGGAAACGAGAAGCCATGGGGAGACCCCTGATAGCTCTGGAATGCTTCTAGTACCACTGGATACACAAGACTCTGCAGCCACTGGCCATGATGGTCCTGCTGTCATTGCACATGGCTCATGAGTCAGAAGAAGACTTCATATACTGGTATCAGACATAGGGCTAATATCAGACATATTACCTTGAACTGTACTGGGTTGCGATGCTTTTTCAATGTTCCATTTCTCTTGTATATTAACCTTTCCCTTATATGCATATGTATATTTATGAATTTGTCTCTCTAGTCTACCTGGATTAAAACACCAAGTAACTGCTATTTTAGGCTAGAATTATATTGATTTGGTTAATTCAATTTTTCCTTTTCTAGTAATTTTAGATTCCCTGCCTAGATTAGCATTATTGTTTTTTCTGTTTTTTAAGGACAGGGAAGCAGGTAAAAAGTTCATTAATTGAATTATAAATTAATTCACAATGTTAAAAATGTCAGTTTTTGCAGGTATCTCTGAGATTTTATCAATCAAAAGTCCTGTGACCCAAGAAATAACTCAAGTTCCAATTAACTATCATGGTTGTAATTACCCATGGCTTTTTCAAATCCATGTGATGCCTTTCTGCCTCTCTGTTTGTATAGATGTACATTGAGGTACAAAATGTTCTGGTGACATTGAATAACATCTCACAGTACAGAAGCAACAACTTGTTTGATCTGGTTATAGAAATTTTGCACACACACAATATTTTAAGATCAATGCGTTATTAGGTACCATTGAGTCAGCTCTGACCCATGGTGATGGGGAACACAAGAAAACCAAACACTGCATGGTCCTATGTTATTTTGTGATGAAACTACCTGAAAGAACATCTATTCACTGACTGCCACTGAGTCAGATCTGACTCATCTGGACCTTATCGGACAGAGGAGAGCTGCCCGTGTAGCTCTTTGGGAGCAAAAAGGACCATCTGTCTCTCAAGGAGTGACTAGGGGATTTAAACTGCTGACTCTCGGTTAGAAGTCCAATGAACAGTCCCATACAGCACCAAGTCCAATTCAAGATGCTACAATGTAAGCTTAGCAGAAATTTTAACTAAATTGAATTTGCAAGATATACATTCTTCTTTTGCTCCATCTAGAATTTCTCCTTGGCCACTTGTTTCTATGCCCATAGACACTAACATGCACAGATTGAAGCCTCACTTATGTCTTAATAAAATGCCTGCCACCATCTAGATGCTCACTACCACACTCACAACGCGTTCTATTGTGAGTTTCCCTAGGGCAAAAGTGAAAAGCCGCTCTCTCCAGCCAGTTGAAGATGTGCCTCCAGGATCCAAGCGTAGCAACAGTTGGGAGGATGTTGCAGGACCAGACAGTCCTTGCTGCAGTTGTGCATCGGGTCACTCCAAGTAGGAACCAAGCTGATGGCACCTAGCAGCAGATTGTTTCAACAATCCAGTCACTGTGCAAGTACCATTCTGAGATCCTCTAGGTGCCAGGCACTGACATTATGTTTATTTTTTCCAATACTGTCTAAAGATTAAATCACTCAGAAAGATATATATAAATGTAGCAATGTGCATATATAAATCACTACTTTTGTGAACATTTGCTACCAGTATTTATACACAAGTTCTTATTCAGCACATTTTCTGTATCAGGAAAGCAGTCCCAAAGTTCCAAAGTTCCAACTAGCAAGACAGAGTTTCGCAATGCCCAGACTTAGTACACATGTGCTCCTACAGTGCCCGTGCTTAGAATATAGACAGTTCCATCCACATCCAATGCCTGCTTCCCCACCTTGTGTTCTCCCCTACATGTGAACTTTACTATCCATAACGACTCTATAGCAATGGAAAGAAAATACCTGTCTCTTATTTGTTTTTGAATCACTGACCATTCCCCCCCTAAATGAAATTGTTAGATAAAATGTACTCCAGGCTAGGTGCCTGAAAAATGACTAGTAATAAAACCACAGTTATTAAGGACAGAGTGGAGATCACACACATGAATCATAGTTGTTCCTGCAAGTTTTCCCTGTAGCAATTTCTGGACCTCTGAATTGTCTAGGGCATGGTCGCAGACAGAAATATAAGTGGGCTGATCTCTTGGCTGAAGAAATAAAAATATATAATTGTCCTTGTGCCTCCTCTCCTCCTCTGAGCAGGCTTCCCATCATGAAAGGCACACCTAGGGCAAAGCTGGCTTCCGCTAGATCAGCTTTCCGATGGTGTGGTCAATTTTATGGATCCTAGGGAATGTCTTTGCTAGATTATCCTATCGGTTCCCTGGTGCTTCCCATATTAGTGATAGTTTAGTAAACTAACTGCACTCTTGTCATGTTCCTCACACTGTTTATTGTGTCTTTTCCATGGCTGCCTAGGCGTAGGAACTCACAGTCCCACCATTGATTCAACATGTTTCCTTATCAAACCTTTTCTATTGAGAAAAGGTGAACCCACATTTTATCATTAAGTAAGACAAAGCAACAAAAAAAAAATCATTTTCTGTTTAAATTCTGAGTACATTGCTCCTGCTGTTTGTTTTTAAAGATTAGGTGGTGTCCTCCAGGAAATAAAATGCTGGAATTCTATCTGGTGTGGATATAATCCCGTTTGAAAATAGGGTGGCATTTGGTAATGTAAACAGAATCATTGAGGATAGATATAAAAGAAGTAGATTAAACACAGATGCATATGTACACACACACACACACAGAGAGAAAGTTAGATGACACTGAAAACTATCAAGGAACCAAAGGAAAGGAACAAGACATTTTAGCCAACAGTATGATAAAGACCTTGACTTGGACTTTCAAATTCTAGAAGGGTGAGGCAATAAATGCCAGTCTATCTTTAATAAGCACGCACATGTGCTTCTTTTGTTGATCGGAACCCTAGAACACTGAGGTAAATGTCTTAACTAACTCCTGGTGTTGTCCAGATCAAACTAGGGAGAAGGGTCCTGATGATCCCTGTTCATAGAGATCACTTGCCTCTTCTGTTAATCTTATAATGGGAAATTTGACAAGCTTTATTTTATGCTTATTTATCCAATTTTTCATTTCCTATGCACTCTCTAAGCAACTAGAAATGATTTCATCATTACCACTCCAGCCCACACAAATATATGCACTCATCATTGATTACTTCATTTTCAAATTCCATTAATCATTTTCAAATATTTTCTTATTGGACTATCTTGTTGCATCTGATGCTGGGAACATTGAGGATTTCACTGCTTGCCTTTCATCTTATTCTCGATCAGTAGTTCTCAACCTTCCTAATGTCGTGATCTTCAATACAGTTCTTCAAGTTGTGGTGACCTGTTGACCCTAAAATTATTTTCGTGGCTACTTCACAACGGTAATTTTGCAACTGTTATGAAATTGGGTCACCCCTGTGAAGGGGGTGCTTGACCCCCAAAGGTGTTGTGACCAACAGCTTGAGAACTGTGGTTCTAAATCCTTCACAATCTCTTCTTGAACCAAACTCATTCTTGTCACATTGCTTCTGACTAATAGCAAAGCCATGTGTATAGAGTTAAGTTTGGGTTTACATCAATTATTACAATATTGCTCAGAGAGACCATGTTCTGTTTTGTAAGATCTGAGCTCTTAAAAACTTGCAAGCAGCTATCTAAGATACCCTGATTAGATTGTTTTCACAAAAGAGTGGATGGAAAATAAAGACTCGAAGAAGTAATTAGTTCAAAGAGTGAATGGACCATATGCACTGCAGTAAATATAACCCAAGGGCAGAAAAGTTAGAGGACACCTGATTACCACTATCTACTGCTCTGATTGAGAGTGCTGGACAGACCAGAAGAAAATTCACAACAAAAATTAAAACTCGCATGAAAAAACAGACTTGCTACACTGACAGAGCTTGAAAAAACCCCAACACTATGCCATAAGACAGTCTTCTGACCTGGACCTAAAGCCATTCCCAAAAACCACTAATCAGTTAAACAACAAACAAACCCCTAAAACAATAATAGCCTTGAAGAAAATGCAGCAGAGAACAAACAATTATATGAAAACACAAGGGCACTTCTTTGAAATTGAAGTTTAGAAGATACTAAAGGGTATGCAATTCAAATGAAATGACAGGGGAAGACAGGGTGGAAATGGGGCGAGGGCTATTGCATTGTGTGATGTGGAATCTATGTCATGAACGGCTTTGTGTACACACTCTAGAAGGGGACACTAGTTGGCTCTTTAAACTTTAAATTTTCACATAAAGCACAGTGGAAATATAAAATATAAAGACTAAGCTTTGGAAGAGAAGATGGACATCATCTAAATGATTTTAGATGATTTAGGGAAGGTAGGGTCAAGATTGCAGAGGGAACATGAGTTCATAAATTTGTCCATGGGGTTACAATTCCAGTTAATGACTACATAAAAATGAGCAAGTCATTCCACAACTCAGAGTCTCATTTTGTTTTGTTTATAGGATGACATTAACAGTGATACTCCAGAGGGCTAATGTGAAAATGAGATGGGTTACATAGAATTAATGAGTTGATGTGGACTCATAGTGACCCTTGAGAACAGGGTAGAACTTCCCCAGTGGGTTTCTGAGATGGTAACTCTTCACAGGAATAGAAAGCCCAGTTTTTCTCTCTTAGAGAGGCTGGTAGCTTTGAACTACTGACATTGCCTATTGCAGCCCAATGTTAGTGCCCAGTGTTAAGTGGTAAGTGCCACCAGGGCTCTGACTACACATGCTTTAAAAAAAAAAAGGTATAGTTCTTTGCATTTTTTCCTTTTCCTAGTATGAGTTAGTATAGAAATAATGCCTAGAAAAACCTAAATTATTACTTCTTGAATATTTGTGCTATCTCTAATTCATATCAACATTTATTATGAAAAATGGCTTCTCAAAAGTAAGATTTTCAGTGAAATTAAATATACAACAGTGTGATATGAGATTGGTGTGTGTGTGTGTGTGTGTGTGTTTTGGCTTCTTGGTAATGAACTTATTATATTTCTGCTTTACTTCACTGGTCACCAAAGACTTTTTCTTGACTCTATGAAAGTAGAAATTGGATGAACTTTTCTTAATTGGCCTAAAAAAAACACCTGAAAGCAGAAGTTACAAAAGAGGCATGTTCTACTTCTTCAGAGAAAGGCTAGCACAGACAGAAAGTTGCAAATGGAACAATCTTGTGTCACAGAATGGGAAAAAGGGACAAGAGGAGAGGAACTTTTAAAGATAGAAATACTCATTATAAAGATTGATTGCTTAGGCCAGGTTAGTTTTCCCAGGCTATGGACCCATTACGTTTAAGATGGCAAACAACAAAATGTTACTGCTAATTAGACACACAATGAAATGTCACGAGGAAAGGTTAACTATTTTAAAGAATGTTATGTATTCTTGTATTTAAAATGTCATTGTTATTAGTTTCAAAATAGAGTTCACTATCAAAATAGGGACTGCTGCTTGTACTGCAGGGGGATAGAGGGATATTTTATTATTTGTTCCACATCATAAAAGGCTGAAAAATAATATAAAATCCAAGGCCATTGCCACAGAGTCAAGAACAATTCACGGTGAACATCTATTGTCAGAGTTTCTAAGACTCTGACAATTTCCTTGACACGTCAGCATCTTTACGTATTCACATAACTGTCCATGAATGCCACAGTGAAAGCAAATGATGTATTAGATTAGAAAACTATGCTGCAAAAACCCCTTTGAAGTTTTAATAAGCAAATATGTCACTTTTATGATTAAGATACACTTGCCCCAAACCATGGCAGTTTCATAAACCTCATATACATATGATAATTGGACACTAAAAGAGGATGCTTGAAGGAGACATAATACTTCTATTTTGTCATGTTCATGAAGAATATTGAATATGCCCTGGATGTCTAGAAGAATGAGAAAATATGTCTTGGAGGAAGTCCAGCCAGAAGGTTCCTTAGGCATGAGAATGGTGGGACTTCATCTGACTTAATTTAGACATGTTATTAGTGGAGACCAATTGCTAGAAAAGACTATTACGTTATGTAACTTTAAGATTCCAAGGTTTATGGACACATTTAAATTGAGGGAAAATCTCCAGAGGATGGACAGACAGAGCGATTGCCACACTGAGCTCCAACCTACAATGATTGTGTGTGGTAAAGGACTGGACATAGTCCCTGCTATAATATATAAGGTCGCTATGAGTTAGAATCAATTAAACAACAGTAGCATTTTCTCTGACTACCCATTATAATAATAGTGGGGTGGTCAAAGCAAAGATCTCTGAGGTAATATTTAAGAAGAAACCTCATTGAAGACCAAGAGACGGAACAGATACCAAGAGCAGGGTTGAGAACACTTTGGGTTGGTCTCTGTTTTGTTTCTCTTGGACTACAATCTTGGACTACACTTCCATTCAGTGGAAATAACAGGGAAACTATTGATGTGCTCAGTGGGAATGCCACATTACAGTTTCCACTTCCCCATCTCAAGTATGAGGCAGGTTGAACTTCTTCCATCCCCTTGATAAAACAACTTTGACTCAGGAAATTTAGGAATAGGATCCCTCAACTTGTAGTTTTAAAATTTTGTAGGGTATCTGATACAAACTCTGTTATTTTTTAAGTGTCGATGAGTAGATCCTAAGTCACGGTAGCACTATGCACAACAGAATAAAACACTGACTGGTGTTATATCATTTTTACAATGGTTGATATGTTTGAGTCCATTATTTCAGCCAATGTGCCAATCTAGCTCATGAAGGGTCATCCTCTTTCACTGAACCTCTACTCTACCAAACATGATGTACTGTATAGACTCGCATATAAGCTAAGTTTTTCAGTGCATTTTAAAATACTGTTTTTGTGGTATAATTAGGTGCCTAGGCTGATATTCAGCTTGGCTTGTCTTAAAAGCTCCTTCAGGCAAAATAATGGATGATGCAAAAAGCATCAAGAGAAGATGGAAATAATACACCGAGTCACTGAAAATGGCATTAGTGAATGGTTTTAAATAACAAGAAAAAATATTTTCCACAGTCCATGACACTGTAAGCCCAATATTATGTTAGTTGCTACCAGAAATCTTTGGCATTGCATAACTTAGAAATGCAGCTGCCTCTGTGTATTCTGTCTCTATTCCTATTCCTCTGTGTGTCTTTGTATCTATTATAATGTCTTTAAAATTTGGAAATGATTAGATGTAGGATACCCCATCCCCACTATTGTATAGCCTCATTAATATGACATAATAAATTTTCTTGTTTCTGTACAATATTCCATAAAGAACAACAGAGTTAAGACTTTCATGTATTTTACACCCCCATATTACATAATTCAAATCATAAAAATGCATAAATGGAGCAACTGTGTATTTTATGCTATATATATTTACCCAATCATTGATCCAGCCTTTATTGTTACAGTTCAACAAAAATATGATTACCAACACATTTGATTAACAAGATCAATGATATGAACCTTCTTCAGAAGACAAGCGACTATCAAGATAGCAGTTTATAGGATCTCAGTGACTGATGACACATGGTCTTAGACAGGAGCAGTATGCATAATAATTCCCTGCATAGCCTCTACTCCATGGTCTTTCCCAATAGATATGAGTATCTATTAATAACCAACTATCATTATCAGCAGAAGCAATGCTATAGAAATGAAAGGCTGGGGTTCAAATCCCTTCTCTGCAATTTAGCACCACTTACTGCTTACTGCAGCTTTTTTGGTAATTGTTCATTATGTTGTCAAACACTCATAATGGGCCAGTGACTCGTCTATGCTTTTTGAATTTAATCTTCCCAAGAGTCCTAAAATATTGACCCCGTTTTATGGAAGAGGGAACCAAGCTCAGAGAGGGAGATTGGGTTTTAATGACAAATGCAATTAATAAACTGCAAAGCTGGCATCAGTACCCTAGGTGTCCGATGTAGTAGCCTCACCTCCTACACGGCACAGCAGAATTTCAGAGCCTCCATGAGACGACTGCAGCAGGAAACATAAGAAGCTTAAGAAGCAATAAACGCACAGTGCCTATAGATTCTCAACAGAACACTAGTGCCTGGTTGCTGTTCTCTTAGATGCCATTGGATGGAAAGGAAATGCTCTCTGGACCACTGTGAGCTACAGCTTTCTTTCCCTGGTATTTCAAAGTAGAGGGCCAGCACTGTCTTGTTGGGTCTTCCTCTCTTAATTTTGCTGCTTTTCACTTTACATCATAGCACGTGGAAGCCTCCACACAGATGGGTCATGACTGTCCAAGAATTGAAAGTAGCTCCCCTGCATGAAAGGCAAGAATTCCAGATCTGAACCTGGTCTGTCAAATATCTGATGCTATTGATTTGTTGCCTGGTCTAGGACATAGGAGTGTTAGAATGAAGCCAGCGAGAAAAAATTATATGTAGCTCCCGACAGGTTGAAATAGAGAATGGATTAGGAATGCTTAGTTTTGTTGCTTTACCTGAAGCTTAATTTCCTCTTTTACCAAAAGGGACAGACCCTGCCCAAGTCATTGGGTGGTCATGATGGAAATTGTGAACTAAGGACAACCCCATATTCTACTCTAAAGACACACCAACCCACCATGGCCTCCAGCCCTACCCTGCATCTAACACTTGCTCCATTATCCTCAGCTCCTACGGAGCCACAGGGAGCTTTCTGACCATCTTTTGATGCGTAGGAAAACAATTCTATGCAATAAAACTTCTACCCAGGCCGTGGTCTTAAGGAGGATCTGGGGTCCCCTGATTGCTGCAGATAACTGTGACTGAGCTTCCCTAGGCCACTGGATGATCGACCTTGTCTTTTTCCCTCATGGTGATGATGAGTGCACAATCAACAGTGATTACAGACCCCTCTGTGGCTGAGGACACAGATACTGACAAGGTGCCAAGAATGGGGAACCCACTTGTGCTTTACCAGATGATGATAAATGTCAATAAAATGATTTCTTTTCTTTTTGTCAGTCCAGGCATTTTCTTCTAAAATCCAAATCTTTAAGGGTTCCCCAACTGTGACTAGGCTCCAAATTCATCGGGGAACAAATATGGTGTGGAGAGTAACTAGCTTGGATGTTGCCTAACTCCTCTCCTAGAGTTCCAGGTGTTGCCTACGACTCTCCTAACCTCAGGCTACCCAAATGCTTCCAGATCACCTGCATGGCTGTTTTCCTGAGATGACCGCATTTTAAGGGACCTGGGCTACTGGACCCTGTGCTTGGAACTGAGTTCTTCATTTATCGTTTGGTCTGTCCAGAGACACCTCAGAAGGAAGACCTGTCCAATTACTTCTCCACACGCACACATTATAAACCCTGTAAAGCACAGTTCTGTTCTGACACACATTGACCCCCACAGGTGCCAGAGTTAACTTGATGACAACAGGTGGGGGTGTGGAAAGTCAGAAGGTAGTTGATGGCTTCCTTCCCAGGAAACCTGAGGGAAAATTACACATGTGTTAGATGCCACTCTCTGGAGGACTCAAGGTTCTGTTTCTAAAGTGTCTGTAACTATTTCACTATTTCACTTCCTAAGCAACTCTTTGCCCCACTCAACCAAAACCATGCATTGCCTCTCTGAGACATTGCCTCCTATGAATGAGTTTAATCTACCTCAGTGACTTCCCCAAAGATCACAGTCCAATTTAGGATGCACCTGGAGGGAGAGTTTTGAAGTCTCAAAATGGCAGTTCATTAGACCTGGGGCTTCTCAGATTCCACCATGTGCCTATGCATCTCGGGGGAACTTAGTTCATCTGTAATTCATTTAGCTCCATTGTCTTTGCTACTCAGGGTCTGGTCCATGAGCTAGCAGCTCAGGCATCATTTGGGAGCTGTTAATAATCGTTCGAAATTCAGAATAGCAGGTCCTACCCACACTGAGGGCTGCAATTTACCCAGATCCCCAAGTGATCTCTAGGCACATTAGAGTTTGGGAAGCACTGCCTTGGAGATGATCCAATCCCCCTCATTTCTTAGGGGTAAAAAGGCTGAGTGTTAGCCAAGAGACATAACAGATTGTTTCACACAAATTTAAATTTAAATTCCGGGATGATACCAACTTAACTCCTCTGAGCCACCAGCAAAATCAAAATAGCTCTAGCTATCAAATTATGTGTGGTTGTTGGCATGCTATTATGATGCCAGAAACTATGCTAGTGATAGCTAAAATTCCAAAATGGTGAACTATGGTGGGTAGGTTTCAGCAGCACTGCCAACCAAAGGTGCACTAGGAAGAAAAGACTAGCCATCTACTTTTGAAAATTAGCAATAAAACTGGCTGATGTAGTTTTGTGGGATGAGTCTCCTTGATGGAAGGTACTCCAAATATATAATGGTCATGACTATGGACATGAGCATGGCCATCAGGGTGGGGCTAGGGTGGGACCAGGGTGTGTGTTGTTTTTTGCCTGGGATTGCTACTGGTCAAACTCACTTCCGCAGCAACTAACAACAATGACAAAATTGTACCACATCAGCCTTGCTTTCTTCTTGATAAAAGTGTCATGATATTTAACAAATCACTTATCAATTATAAAGAATCACGCAAACACATGGCTTTGCTACATTATCACATCAAACTGAAATAATCTTAACAGATACTTGAGGGGCCTTCAAAAAGTTGGTGGAAAATTGGAATAGAAGACTCTGGGGCTTTTTCCCCACTGAAAAGTTTTGGAAGTCCCCTCCCTGTGTGTGTGTGTGTGTGTGTGTGTGTGAAATTATGTGAGTATGTATTTGTGCATGCGTGCATGAGAACCAGGTACAGAACTGGGTCACATATGACAAACTTTGTCCTATTTAATTTAAAATGTAACCTAATTCACAGCCAAGTTGCCAAAAAAAGAATTCTTTTTTTCTCAATCTCTAAGGGGCTCTTAAAATGGATGGGCCCCTGGGACTTCCCCACATGTTTTGCTGCTAGAGAAAAAGCAGCCTCATATCACTGGGCTTCATTTCAGATGGGGAGACATTGGGGGCATGAGCACCGGTGGGTAGAATCCATAGTAGAGGTGAGCTACCTTTCATCTTGAGCTTAGGACCCTGACCCCGCAACCTAGAGGGAAAGAAGTGGGACCAAAATGGGAAAATAATGTGATTGAGAGAGAGCCAGAGGAAGACATTGGTGAAGAGAATTGTGTGGAAACTGTCTGTTCCTTCATGAACCAAGGATTTATTGAGCATTTTCTGTATGCCAGAAATTGTTCTGAGTGATGTGGACACAGCTGATAACCTCCTGCCCTCAGACATCTTCCCTTCTCCTGGTGGTCAGGAGGGTGCAGGGCAACACTCAATGAGCTTCACAACTTGAGGTTATAAAAGGTGCTATGAGAAACTGAAGGGGTCCTCCTAGCTCCTCTGAGAAGGAATAGCTCCAAAAGATGGCAGCCAAGTGCAGACACAGGGAAATACCTTCTCTGAAGGGCAACAACTACAAGGTGAGAATGACATTGGAAATATCCAAGCTCTCAGAAGGCCAGCATCGCCACAGGGTTGGGAGTCAAGATTGTAGAAGTAAAGAACGAAAATCTGAGTAGAGTCAGCCAAAAACATGAGGCCTTATGTATCACAATGAAAAGTCAATTGTCCTTGAGTCAATTCACTCTGACACCTGGTCATGGGCTTTGTAGCAGTTCTCAACCTGTGGGTCTCTACCCCTTGGGGGAGGTCGATTGACCCTTTCACAGGTGTTAGAGGAAAACTATGCTCCATGGGGGTTCCACTGGGGGACTTTTGAAGTAGGTCTTTAGTTTTCTTTCTGGAGTCGATTGACCCTTTCACAGGTGTTAGAGGAAAACTATGCTCCATGGGGGTTCCACTGGGGGACTTTTGAAGTAGGTCTTTAGTTTTCTTTCTGGAGGACCCTCTAAGCAAGTGGTTCTCATCCTTCCTAATGCCGCGGCCCTTTCATATAGTTCTTCATGTGGTGGTGACAACCCCCTCACCCCCCACGACTGTAAAACTATTTTTGTTGCTATGTCATGACTGTAATTTTGCTCTGTTATGAATTGGATGACCCCTGTGCAAGGGTTGTTTGACCCTCACAAGGATCACGATGCACACGTGATCTAACAGCCAATGTTCCCATTAGCACCCAAACATGCTTGCCCTGTTCCTCATCCTGCAATTCCATGGGTCATGAGAAAAACTCATACTTGGTGGCCCTCAAGTTATTGTGGAGGGAGGGTCACCCCTTCTGTTAGAGAGCAGAAACCTTCCATAGGGTTTTCTTTCTCTCCTTCTCTTTCTTTCTTTTTAGTTGAAAATAATTCCATTTTTTATTTCTTTAAAAAACAATCAATGTCTTGGTGGCTGTTACCACAATTCATGTATCCATTCATCCATTGTATCAAGCACATTTGCACATATGTTTGCCATCATCATTTTCAAAACATTTTCTTTCTACTTGAGCCCTTGGTATCAGTTCATTCCCCTATTCCCCAACCCTCCTCCCTCATGAACCCTAGATAATTTATAAATTATTATTTTTCTAATATCTTACACCAACTGACCGCTGTGTCCCTCCACCCACTTTTCTGTTGTCTGTCCCTTTGGAAGGGGGTGATATGTCAATCATTGTATCGGTTCCCCCTTTTTTCCTTTTGGTATTGCGCCTCTCATTATTGGTCCTGAGGGGTTTTATCTATCCTGGATTCCTCCACAGGGTTTACTTGGTTATGGATTTTATATAAATATATTAGAAGGACTTTCTTGATGACTCTGTTGGATGGTTCCAAACTACCAACCTTTAGGTTAGTTGTTGGCTGCAAAACATTTACATCACCCAGGAACTACTGGGTCATGGTTAGGAGTATGAATCACACTCTCAGTAAAACAAAATGCTAGTGGTAGCTTCACTCTGATGAGGTGAAGGGTTGAAGTTACATTTTCAGAGTCATAGCAGAGCATAGGTTAATGGACTTAAATTTGGAAACAATAAGGTCTTTTCTTACGCTCCTTTATACCATATCTTTTGACCTTCAGGTATACCTATTAACCACCAGATGTCGTATCTCCATGGACATGAATCATACTCATCCCTGACCCAAAGCAACCAAAGTTCTCCATTGCTGACAGCTGTGTTCCTCAAATGTTGGTTTGCTGTCCATGAAACTTGTGAACTATTAAAACAATCTGAGATTCCACTTCCACACTCTGAATAGGAATTGTTGGAGGTACAGCTGTGGTTACTGCTGTTATTGGTAGGTGCGTTTAATTGGTTTCTGGACTCATAGAAACCCTCCATCTGCTCCCGCACCATCCTGACAACTATTACTAAGTTTGAACCCACTGTGTATTTTCAACACAGCTCCACAGGCAATTCTGAAAACCATGCATATCTCTAATTGGGATCCTGCTGTTCCTTCTCTACCTCCTTAGACCAATGGTTAAGGGTAAGGTGTGATGGTCAGAATGGTTCCTTTGATATGAAGTAGTACAAGTAGGCACTCTTTTGAGCTCAGTTTAAAATCCATCCCCCATGATATAAACACCCCATGAATATCTTGCAAACCCTTTCAGTTTGCACAGACTCCTGCTTCTCTGCATGTGTGTCTCACTGGATGATCCTCCCAAGCAGGAGACAAGCAGTCTGGGGAACCAGAGTGGTTTCCGAATCATCTGTGCTCTCTTGGAGGACTACCTGCTGCTCTGCGTGCAACAGAGCCTTGAGAAATGGTGAGTGCTGATCACAGAAAGAGCCTGGCTACAGAGAAGCCTCTCCAGACAAAGATACTCCTTATCCTCCTGTTGGTCACATCGGGGATGGGACAGACAGGAGTAGGAACAGATAGATGCATCACAACTGTAAATCCGCAAAAGCAGACTCAAACAACTGAAAACACTCACTGCCATCGAGTCATTGCCAATTCATAGTGACTGAGTGGGGCAGGTAGAACTCCACTGTGGGTTTCTAAGAATGGAAGGCTTTATGGGAATAAAATTCCCTCTTTCTCCAAAGGTGCAGCTGGGGATTTCAAATTGCTGACTTTGCAATTAATGGCCTCATCAATGGCCTCATCCATAACCATGATAACACCAGAGACCTTAAATTCACCAAATATTTTGAAACTGGGACTAATAACTCATCATTTGCCAGGTACTGAACTAAGTAAGTGTATATATCATTTCTTAGTCTGTTTCTTATCAAATCCCTACCTGAAGACCTCTGTTAGCCTGGTGCTTAAGCCAATGTGCCACCATGGCACTTAATTCTTTTAAGTGCCCTGTAAACACGTATTAAAGGAGCAGATTTATACAAACAAGGAAAAACCCCAATGGAACTCACTGCCATTGAGCGAATTTCGACTCAACAACCCTATAGGTCAAGGCAGAATTGCCCCTGTGGCTTTCGGAGACTGTTCACCGTCAAAGGCGCAGCAGCACAATCTCTCTGCTTTCTAGGCCCGCAGCCACATTCCAGAAGCCACCATCTGCTCTCCTGCTCCAGAACTGCCTCTTATGTATTTGCGATATTGCCAAACTAACGGTGAAATCTGAGCTAATCTAAGAAGCAGGTCATAAGTGAAGGAGAGCTTGATTCGATGTAATATTGGAAAGCTGAGAAGCCCAAGAAAGAAAAAATCCAATAAGTATTGACCAAGGTCTTTCATTTCTAGTTTGCTTTGACAATAACCTTTATTTTTCAATTAATTAAACTAGCTCTACTCTAAGTCAAATAACAGGCTGGATCTGGCAGGGTTCTGTAGAGAACAAATTCTTCAGTTTCTCTTGCCCATGCTGGTTTTAAGGTGGCTGTTCAGGTTTAGAGAAAAGAAATGCACTTTGTCTATTGGGAGGGAGGAGGAATCTCCCAGTTGGACCACACCATCCCCCCAGTGGACCACACTGCACAGGAAAGAGGCTTTTTCTGCCCAGTGCAGGTTTGCCTAAGCAGTGCCCAGCATGTGACTCTTTGGAATATAATCCTGGGCATTATGTAATGATGGGGGGGAACCTGATGGCACCATGGCTTAACACTTCTTGGCTACCTGAACGGTCAGTGTGAACCCATCAGCGATGCTGCAGAGGAAAGATGTTGAAGTCCGTTCCTGTAAAGAGGGCACCATTGAAAATCCTCCATTGCCACTCTCCTCTGGTCTGCAGGGTCACCATTTAAATCTTAATTGACTCAAAGGCAAACAGCATAACTCCAGTGACAAGTGGATGCATAGTATTTGAATGGAATCAGAAACAGCCATTTTCCTCTTTCACTTTTTGAAATTAATTCCATCATTTTCTCTTGAGTTTTTTTTAAGCTAATGATTATATTCAAGAACATGGTACTATATAACTATGTATATAGTATATAGTGATACTATAAACTATTTTATGACGATTGGTCAACTAGATCTCTTTTCGGCTAAGAAGGAAGCTATGGGTTTTCATGTTTTAGGCAAGTTTTAAGGTCCTTTAACTGCATTTTCTCCCTGACTCTTTATAAACCCCACTTCTCTTTAAAAGGGAACATCAGAGAGGGACCAGCTCCTGTGGGGCACACAGTTGTTGAGTAGCAGAGAGTTGAGCACACGCTCTTCTACCAGTGGTCTTTTCCCCAAGGTTACTCCCAGCCCTCTCAAGTTTAAAAGACAAGGACATACTGACTATTAGAAGAGGAGAGGCTGAGATTTAAATCACCTTTGAAGGAATAAAAACCTTTGTAAATAGTGAAGCTACCTGTTCAAATGTGTTTTGCTAGCACTGGAAAGCCAAGGATGGGAAGCATTACTCTTGTGTTTTTATAGGCTATAGTTCCAATATCTAGCTTGCCTTTTTACTTGATTACTCCCAACAAGAGGACCACACGGCCTGGGAAATCACCTTTGTGCCCAGGACAATTTTGCATCAGTACAATGTTTACAATGTGGCTCTTGGAGTGGTAAACCTGAGGCTTCTCTAACAATGAAGATTGCAAACAAACTCTTAGTGGCAGATCCTATACCGTTGGATTTTTCTGCCCATGTGGTTTACTAATTGGACCAGAGGATGAATCTATCAGCCACCAATGAAAATACTGATTTTTTTCTCCTCTGTACAGAAGAGAAACCACCAGTGATTGGCCTCCAGACTTGCTAGCTCACTAGTCATGAACCAATGCAAATCCTTATGATAAAGTGACCAGGTGCCCCGCTTTTTAACAATTTAACATCCCGCAGCATTTTAAAATTAAAATGAACACATTACAATACTCTTTTTGCATTCTATGAAAATTTTTGTTTCTCCATATAGACCAAATTTTTAATCAAGAGCCTCCCCCGCCTGCCCCCCCCCCCACTTAAATAGTGTCACTTTTAGTTGTCTTAGGTCTCTCTCGCTCTGTCTTTCCTTTTTCATTGACTTTAATTCATCATGAGCAGCAAGGGATAAACTCGCCAAGAGGCTCCTCTGATTCCTTCCTGTGGTCTTCTATTCCGTCCCTGCTTGGGAATCAGAATGAATAAGTCCAGGATCCTTTTAATCTTCATTGCTGCTCTTTGATATTGGAAAGCATTCTACTCCCAACCATTTGGCAATCAAACTGAGACACTGAAGACATTGTTAACGAGATTTAGGCTGGAAACTTAACTCTAAAAGGATGTGATCAATGCTCTGTACAGGTGAGCTTGATGCCATGAGAGCCTTCTCCCCAATTGCAGGTTCACACAGACTTAGCGTTTCTAAGCAGCTGAGAGGCATGCGATGCTGGAGCAGAAGAGATTAGCCCTGACGAATTGCATTAACACAATCATACCCTTTGGCTTCAGGACTCTTACGAAACCAACCTGACTTCCACAAAACAATTTCCTGCTGGAATGTTCAAGGAGAAAACTCCTATTAGGTGGAGGGTTCAAGGCTTCTCTAGAATGCAGATAGTATCCCTCTATTGTTTTGGCTTCCCTTCATGCCTCCATTTCAACCTACTCACACTCTCTTGTGACAGAATTCTCAAGGGACAGGAGCATGTATTGCTCTTCGTCTACTATTTGAAGCAATTGGGTAGATAAGAGCAATTAATTATTCCAAAGTCTTTTGCAAATTTGATTTGAATTCCTGCTCAGGAGATAACATCAGTTCATCTAAAAGTGATTAAGCATGTTACAATATCCTTTAAATCTCAAATTAGGATTAGCAGCTTTTGACCTTATAGTTTTTTTCCCTTGGGAAGACATAATACTACAGCTGTCTTCTCCCCAGCACTTCCGATTCCCTACTGTTAATGGACATACTATTTTTGCTTAGGATCCCCTCCTGGTACAAGCAACACAAAACAAAATGACTAGTCAGAAATATAGTCATGTGAAACACCCAGAGGAAACTCAGCAGAAAGTCCTGCTAAGAAACTCTGAGAGATTAAGTCAAAAAGACAGTTGCCTCACAGCAACTCTATAGGAGAGAGTGGAACTGCCCATGAGGGAGTCCAAGGCTGTCAATCTTCATGAAAGGAGAGGGCCACATCATTCCCGCATAGAGTGGTTGATAGGTTTGAGCCATTAACCTTTTCTTTAGCAGGAGAAATGAGCAAGAATCCAATCCAGGCAATAAGCAGGTCTGCTCTGCAGACTTGGTTTGCCATGAGTCGGAATGCATTCAATGAAATCTAACAACAATGCCACTTAGGTTTCAAGAGAGGAAAGTGTCTGAGATGGTGAGAGATTAGGTCAGTTAGACACTTTTGGGTAAGGGCAGGACAGAGGAGCTCAATCTATCAATTACCTCACAGGCTGATGATACCTCCTTGGTACCATCAGCCTTTTTGTCTAAGAGAGAGACCTAGGAGTCAATCATTCACCTTCTGCTGGAGTTGGATCTTATTCCTGGTTCCTTGATCTCCTATTGTGTTACCTGCCAATACACTAGACAGCAATGGATTGCCAATGGTGGATTCATTCAGGCAACTTTGGACATCTGCATCCACCAGCCTGTGACCCGGCTGTCTCCATTTTGTCCCTCTCCTTCTTTTTCATCAGCTTCCAGAAGTCAGAAGAAGCCTGGCTTGAACCTGAATAGACTTACCTATTTGTAAAACTATTTATTTGTTGATATAAATCTCTTTCTGTGTAAATACATAAAAGCATGACTGGATTTGTTTCTCTATAGAAACAATCCAAACACAGTGTGCAATCACATATGAGTATTCTATTCATTTCCATGTTGGACCTGCATAACTGTATCTTACTGAATTTTTGTTTATCTTACTGAATTAGTAAATTTATTTTTTGATGGAAGTGAATCCGAATCTGAAGGAGAAAAAATATGGGCTTCCTTAAATCATTGAGGGTAATGCAATTGATTTGCAAAATGAACAGTCAATTTACTTTAAAGAACTGGCTTTTTTGTTCATTTTTCATATATATTTATATATGTTTATCTATACAAACTTTTATCTTCAACAATCATAATAAATATATGCTCTGCTCATTGTTATCTGCCCTGATACTAATAGAGCAGTCATATACTTATGTGTACATATATGTACACATAAGTAAATAATTATCCAAAAAATCTGGCTATACTATGAACATATTCAATAAGTAAGAGAAGAGATATGGCTTAGGCCTTTATTATTTATCTGTAATAAACTTCAGAGTACTAGTGATTGTTAAATATTTCAGATAAAATATACTTCTAGAGTTTGCTGTTTTCCTGTGAAATGACAGTAATTTGCACATACACACAAATGCCACCCCAACTGACAACAACAGCAAAACATCAGAGATCCTTATGAGATATTCTTCGGGATTCAAACAGCCAAAGAATAAAAAGCAACTCCTGCTGTTCTTCAGATTTATGAGTAGATTCTCATACTTTTAGTATCTAGTAATTGAAAGCTTGATGACACATCTTACTACACCCCTGGTGGTGAATTGCTTACAGTTGGACTGCTTCCTGCAAGGTCAGTGGTTTGAAACAGCCAGCTATTCTGTAGGAGGAAACAAAGTCTTCTCCTCCAGTTCAGCTTTGTCCTGGCCTACAGATTCTCTAAGAGTCAAAATTGACTCAATACCAGAGAGTTTGATTCATTGAGACCAAATATGTGTCTGGAGAACTACAAGATTATTTGCCTATTTACCTTATTTATAATAGCAGACACCATTTTTTCTCATGTGAATTCATAGAAATTTTGAGATCCTAATGCAGTTATAATAGTTTTATATCATATATGTGTATATATATGTATATGTATATGTATATCTATATCTATATATAAAACTAAATTAGTCTTTGGGGGATGAGAAATCTGAAATTGTGTAACTTTACCAAAGTTCCACAGATGCTAAGTAGCAAAATATGGATTTAATCTTTTTTCTAGCTGCCTCAATGCAGTTTGAGTTGCCTGTATCACTTCCTAAGGGAGCCCATGTCTGTCTTAAGGCATTTCATCATGGTTTGTACACCCCTTGCTTATTACATTTTTGCTTTCTCACACTATCTCTATGTGTATGCCTTCGTGTACCATGTGTGCCTATTGTACACCCCCTTTCTGTTACATATGTGGTTACCTGTACTTAGGGGCACACCCCTAAGTATGGCACACCCCTAGCATGTACATAAGCCTTGGTTGGAAATATAGTCTCTCTGTATGTAGATCTGGCTCCCAAAGTCATGATGGTTCCAGAAGTGAGCAATTTCATGTACAATCTTGTCTGATATCTCTAATTTTACCCCTCAAATACGCAACTGTTCCTTTCACCCATTCAGTTGTGGAGGCTGGTACCCCAGATTGAGGTATATCTATTATAGCAGCAGAGAGACCTAATAAAGCAATGATCTCCCCTTCAGTCTTGACCGGGAAGAATTCCCAAAGCAGAGTTAGGTACTCAACCCTAAAATGGGCTACGTCAGATCTCCTTCCACTCCTAACAATACAACGCCAAATATTTATCCTGCTAAGAGTTGGCCATGCACAGTAGTGAGCAAACAGAATGCTTCTCTATGTTATTTTGCCTTGTTTTCAAGAAATGAATAGACTTTCTGTTCAGGACATAAAGAACCTCCTGCAGAAGTCATACATCACTATCTCCGAAGCCTCCGTTCATGTGAATGAGGCAGCTCTGAGTTTCCATGTCCTCAACTGGTTGACAAGGATGATGAGCATGTAAAAAGCAGGAGGACTCAGTTATATACAAGGCATGCCTTCCTTCTAAGTCATTCTTGATCAACTTCCTAAGATACAGTAAATGAAGACAAAAAAAAGGTTCATTTTATAAAGTTGGCTAAAAGAGATCCTTTGCAAATATATTGAGTCTCATTGAGTCTGTGGCCATGATATATATTCTTTAATCATGGTGAACACCCAGGTAATGTTTGAGGATGAAATGAATGGGATTTTAAAATAAAATCAATGAATACTAAAGTATATGAGGCGCTATGCCCAATGTAAAGATGATTAAATTTTCAAGAAAATTATCATTTGCTTTATTCAACAAAGCATGATAATAATGCTAATTCAAAGAATTTAGTCATGGAATAATTAAACAACCAGAAACAGCCAACAATGGGAATGTCACTAGGTATTGTGCAGTGATTTTTCAACCAGGCCAGACAGGTAGTAAGTGACTTAAAGTTATGGTTGTTTCCTGCCCATGTTTCTGGCAGACATCACTCATCCATCACAGGTCTGGTGGTCCTGAGTGGTTTCAATGCACTTTCAACATCTTTTACATCCCTACGCTCTTGGCAGTCTTGCCAATTAACTAGAATTTCCTGGCAGGATAACATCCATTTGTTACTCATGTACTCAACAATTTTTTGTATGATATGATTCCATCACTGCTATAAGGTTCATTCTGACTCATAGCATCCATATATAGGATTTCTGAAGGGGTAACTTTCTAGAAAATCAGATAGCCTCATTTCTATTTTGACAGAGTGACTGGTGAGTTACAACCTTCTACCTCTTGGTTAGCTGATTACATATTCCTAACCCAGAAGTGACACCAGGGATCCCGAGAGAAATGATCCTCTGATTTATTGGGAATTTGCTCAACAGACTTACTGATAGATTGGAAAAATTATAATAGAGAAATAGAAGAGAGTAGAGATAGAAAAGAGAGAGAGAGATGTAGTAAAGAAATGATAAACCTTGGTATCACCTACGCTCTTGGATTCCGGCAGGTGGTCTGGATTGTGTCACTCACCATTCATGTCTCAACCTACTCTTAGAGCATGGCCTTTATTCTAGAGTTGTCACTAGGTGTCATCAAGTCAGTTCCTAGGTCTAACCACCTTACAAAACAAAAAACTGCCTGGCCCTGTGTCATCCTCACTACTGTTCCTATGCCTGTAGACATTGTAGACAGGCATTGTGTCTGTCCATCTCCTTGAGGACCTTCCAGTTTTTGCTGCCCACCCCCATTTGAGTAAGCATGATGTGCTTCTACAGGGACTGGTTAAATATTCTTTTGTCTACACTAGAGAGCCAAGCCAAATGCTGACTCCTAACCACCCCCTTGCTTGTGTGTTTCTGAAATAAGAACTATCTAGGGAAGTAAAAAGCCCAATCATTTTTGCAGAGGAGCTGGTGATGGTTTTAAACTCCTGACCCTGTGGCTCACAGCCCAATGCATACCCACTTCACCCACCACCACTCTAAAGATAGGAACATTTAAAATCCTTGCTCCCTTGCTCTGGATTTTAGTTCCACTTGAATTCAACATGGAAAGGCAGGTCTGGGGCAGGGGTCGCATGGGTCTATGATCACATTCCCATGATATAGATGGCTCCTGTTTCGGTGGTCAGCTTTCTGATTCTGGCAGCGTAGGAGTAAGTTTAGCTGTGGGGAATTGATCTCTGAAGTGTCTATCGCTAGTCCTTCCAATTAGTCTGTAAACTCCTTAAAACATATTATTAAAACAACCTCTGCTTTGCTTTACTGGCATTTTTAGGATGCCTGTTGCTGAGCCCTCATCCATAGCCTTCTCCCTCCTAAACCAGTCATTCACATGAAGTCTTCTTTGAACAAAGCAAGCTATATCTTGCTGTTTGATGCTGTCATGTTAGTTCCACCTCACAGCGATCCAATGTACGAAAGAACAAAACACTGCACAGTCCAAACATGCCCACCCTCAAAATTGTTAGGGTTGAACCCATTGTTGCAATCACTGTGGCCCTGTCTTATGCAGAGTCTTCTTATTATTCATCGATCCTTCACTTTACCTAGCATGAGGCTTTCTGTGAGGGCCTTGTCTCTCCTGACAATGTTTTTCCAGTCTGTGAGGCTACGTCTTGCCACCCTCCCTCCTAATGAGCATTCTGGCTGTACTGCTATGGAGACAGGTTTGTTTATCTTCTGGCAGCCCATGGTCAATGTAGTGTTCTTTGCCAACACTACCAGTCCCATGACATATTAACCTCAGATGAAGAAGGCGAGGTTCAGGGAGGTTGACCAAAGGTTCACGGTATTGGTCAGGATTTTAAAACCAAGTTTTTACACTAGTGTGATAGAGATACATAGAGGCAGAGAAGAGAGAGAGAGAGAGAGAGAGAGAGAGAGAGAGAGAGAGAGAGTTTGATTCTCAGGTTGACTACATTCAATTCCCATGTTCTCATTGCTGTGTGATTCAGCTTCCTTGCTTATCCAACAAGTGACAGGATTTTAGACTCTTACACTTTGAAGTGTCTAATTCTAAGATATGGGAATTATATTCCCTGCATGACCTTTCTGCTATAAGCATTTATAAAGCCTCACTGCCATTGAATCCACTCCATTCCAACTGAAGAGGACATGGTGATGATCACATAGCATTATGTGTGTGGAAGCCCTCCAGGGTACTGGTATAGATAATGTACCTATATTAAGTAGATGGCATATTACCAATATTAATAATGCCCTCCTAGATTCTTCACTTTAGATATTCTTTGATTTCTAGCCTCAAATCCCTGGGGAGCTGCCACATTTATCCAGTGAAACAGGAAGAATTTGACCAGCAAACCTCTTAAGAGCATCCTCTCAACACTTGACTTTCAGTCTAACAGTTGAGAAAATGAGGAGCCAAATCCTTGAGCCCAGCAAGGATTACATTTGCACATTTTGCCAACCTGAGTGCTAATGGCTATTACCTAAAGCCTTCATGTTCCTTAATAAGGGAGTAAATTGGCAGATGACTGATCAGTCCTGAGTATGAGAAAGCTGACATTGCTGTGTGCTAGCTGGGGGTGAATCCTTCTCAGCTGTGCAATGACAGCTGAAATTGAAATTCAATCATTGTAGAGCATGATAGAATCAGTTGTTCTCAATGATTGCTTTAGCCAGATGGGAAGGTTTTCACTTACTGCCTACTGTGGAGAGAACGGCTGGAAATGATAAAGAGAGAAGGATGGCTTGAGACACTTTTTATGTACAGTGAGACCATTGTCCAGAAGTAGCTTAAGCCTAGAATGAGTAGCCTTGTTTCCTGTTAACTAGTGTACCGTTGACCTTGTCTACTGTCTTCCTTAGTACTCACAGCAGGTTCAATATTCTCTTTCATTTTACATAGAAGATTGACTTTCAGACAAAACCATAATGCAATATTTTAAGTATAAAATAAGAGGATGATTTCATGCAAATGCTACACTAATACTGCCTCAGTAACATAACAAAACCCCATTATCAATCGAGATTATAATCTCAGATATAGAGATGTGGAGGGGTCTGGTGGCACAGAAGATCATGCATCAAATTGCTAACCACAAGGTTTGAACTCTCCAGTTGTTCTTCAGGAGAAGGATCAGGTTTTCTGCAGCCATAAAGAATTAAATTTTGGGAGATTCAAAGGGACAGTTCTACTATGCCTTGTAGCATGGTAATGAGTTGGAGTCCGTTCAATGGGTGGCAGTAAATTTAGTTTGGTTTGGGTTTGGAGTTGACAAAACATATTTAAGAGGGAAGGATACAATTTAATCTGTAATGCTTCAAGTGTTTTTTTCTTATGTTTGTCTGGTAGTTCTTTTCAAATTGTTCTGCTATTCTGATGAAATGATGAGCAGAAAAGTTTGTGCTCAGGGACTAGGTTTAAATGCACCCTAAGGCCAAGTCAAAATATTGCTTTTTCAGTAGACCTCCAGTTTCTCTTTTCCCAGAGCAAAAATAAGAATGTTTATACCCTACCAAGTTCTAAAACAGAATTCAGCCAGGGAGGAGTGGATGTGGATGGCCAGGTTTGCATTAAATGACTTTCTTCAGAAACACTTTGACAAAATTAGGCTCAGCCTGCAGAGCCATAAAAAATCTGTTTCTTTTCATTTGTTGCAAACCTCATTAGTTGGTCTTTGGGTGTTCTTGTTGCTGACACTTGGCACAGGTTTCTGCTCTGCTTCCCGTGTGGCCAGGCTGGCAGTGGGTGCCCCAGAAAACATTTCACCTTATACACAGGACACAGGGACATGTACAGACCAGTTTGGTCACCCTGAGAGGCACTTCACCACCAAGTAAGGTCTCCAACCCATGAACACTCTGACCAACCAGCATGTCCTCATTCAACAAATCCTGAACACTTACAAAAATATGGGGGCTATTTGCTTCTTTTAAGTACTGAACATGCAGCAGTCAATCAGCCAGAAACAAAATAAGAACAGGCATCAATAAGCTAAAACATACTAGAAGATGATAATGTGCCATGAAGACAGAATCACAGGGCAGAAAGGTAGAGGATTCTAGGAGAAAGGGCTGACTCTGTGCAACTTTCAATGGGGGTATTGGTAAAGGCACCACTGAAAGATGACATTTGAATGTATGTATGAAGCACTGAAGCATTTGAAAATGCTGTAATTTGAAAATAAATCTTGCTTTTCAGCGTGACCTCTTTCAAATCAAAGGACTTGCTACACATTTTCCTGTGTAATGAATATTTGCATATTAAGGTACAGTTTCCCCAGTACTTTACTCATATGCATAGGAAATTGAAAAATGAAGAGGAAGACCAGAAAATTGATACATGAGAATCCTGAAGTTGAGGAAGAATACTGAAAGAATCAGGGATCATCAGCATAACATAAATCTGTCTTAGAAGAAGAATAGCCAGAATGCTGCTTAGAAGTGAAGATGATGAGACTTCATTCATGTACAGGGTGTCAGGAGAGACCGGTCCCTGGAAGAGAACATCCTGCATTATAAAGTACAACATCAGTGAAAAGGAGAAAGTTCATCAAGGAGATGAAGAAACACAGTAACTGTGGCTCTATTGTAACCACAATTGTGGGCATTCAAGCTCAGGATGCGCAAGTGATTTTCTATTGCACATAAGGCCCCCGTGGGTCAGAATTGCCTAGCTAGTGCTTGACAGTAACAGAAAATTGGATATGGATTTCTCAGACCCCAAAAGGCCTGAGAGAAAATAAAGTATAACTCAAGAATTTAGTAAAAACAAATTTGTATTTATTAGGTTATCAGAGGTAATATTCAAGACTAAGTTCAAAATGTGAATGAAACACATTATTTTATGATGGTTTTATCTATAGGATTGATTACTAAACTTAAAAGCTACTTACCCTTATTGGAAATAAGTCCCAAATCTAAGCTACATGCCCAATATCCTACCACAGTTTATATAAAAATGTGTATTTGTGTATAATGGTCCAATTTCTCAAAGAAACTTATGGGTTTCAGACATTAACATCCTAATATGTAGTTATTTAAAAGGAACGTCCCTGCTCCACTCAGCAGAAGTCATAGTTAGTAATACCAGAGCAAAGAAACATGGTGCCAACTTCTTTGATTTGAGAAACTGATATAAGTAAATCAGATTTGCATTTTTGTCCCATACACTGAAATTACCATGCAGTTATTCGTGTGTTGTGGAATTTGCAAAATCTGATGTAGTTCCGCAATAAGAGTGTGAAAGTAATACCAGGACCTCTCTTTCTAGGGGCACCAAGTACCCTGGGAATTCTACTCTCAGTGGTCCTCACATAGAAAACAATGGCCCTTGGGATGCACTGAAGACAAACAGCAAATAAAAGCAGACAAGCAGATGCAATGTTTACTTACATACTTTTTTTTAGGGTGGCTGGGTTTTATTCTTTTCTAGAGTAGTGATTCTCCAATCTTAATGCATGTGACCATTAGGCAGATCTCTGAGCTTCATCTTGCAGTTGTTGAATTAGAACTCTGGCGTTAAACCCTAGGAAACCTGCAGGTTTATTCCTTCTCTGGGTGATTCTTTTTTAAAAAAAAATCATTTTCTTGGGGGTTCATACAACTCTTAGCAAAATCAATACATGCATCTATTGTATGCAGCCCACTTTTATACATTTTTGCCTTCATCATTCTCAAAACATTCTCCTCATATCAGGCCCCTGGTATGAGCTCCTCATACTTGAATACTCTTATGCTGTTAACTTCGGTAGAGTCTTTATGTACAATGGAACAATGCATTGCCTGGTTCTGTGAAATCCCTACAATTGTTCTTATGTATGAAGCCACTGTTGCAGTCACTCTGTGATTCCATTTTTTGAGGGTCTCCCTGTTTTTCCGATGTCCGTCTACTAAGCATAATATCCTTCTCCAGGGACTGTTTTGTGATGAGACTACCAAATCTGAAGTGGTACCATCCCTGCTTCTAAGAAATATTCTGTTCGTACAAATTTTTAATCATACTATTGGGGGCTCATACAACTCTTATCAAAATCCATACATCCTCCCATTGTGTCAAGCACATTTGTACATTTGTTTCCATGATAATTCTCAAAACATTTGCTTTCTATTTGAATCCTTGGTATCAGCTCCTCATTTTCCCTTCCCTCCCCACAGCCCCTCTATCATGAATCCTTGATAATTTATAAATTGCTTTTATTTTGTCATATCTTACTGTCCGAAGTCTCCCTTCATTGACTTTTCTGTTTTTCATCTCCCAGGAACAGGGTTATATGTCGAGCCTCGTAATTGGTTCCTCCTTTTTTTTTTTTTTTTCCTTTCAGATTACCCTTTCTAACCCACCTTCACTCCACCCTCTCTGGTATCCCCACTCTCTCCACTGGTCCTGAAGGGTTGATCTGTCCTGGATCCCCTGTGTTTCCAGTTCTTATCTGTACCAGTATACCTCCTCTGATCTAGCGGGAATTGTAAGGTAGAATTGGGATCATGGTGGGGGCAGGGAAGCATTTAAGAATTAAGAGGAAAGTTGTGTTTCATCGTTGCTATACTGCATCCTGACTGGCTCATCTCCTCCCCGTGATTCTTCTGTAAGGGAATACCCAGATGCTTAGAGATGGGTTTTGGGTCCTCATTCTTCACTCCCCCCTCATTCACAATGATATAATTTTTTGTTCTTTAGTGCCTGATACTTGATCCTATCGACTCAGGATCACACAGGCTGTTGTGCTTCTTCCATGTGAGTTTTGTTGCATCAGAGTTAGATGATGGCTTGCTTCTCTTCAAGCTGTTAAGAACCCAGCTGCTATATCTTTTGATAGCTGGACACTATCAGCTTTCTTCATCAGGTTTGCTTATGCACCCACTTATTCTTCAGTAGTCGTGTCAGGAAGGTGAGCAACATAGAATGCCAGTTTAATAGAACAAAGTGTCTAGCATTGAGGGAATACTTGAATGGAAGCCCAAGATCCATCTAATACCTTGTTCATCTTTCAAGACAGATCTGCCTGCTCTCTCGGCAGTCTGTCATACTTTTCAATATCCTTCTTCATCACCACAATTCAAATGCATAAATTCTCCTTTGATCTTCCTTATTCAATGTTCAACTTTCAAAAGAGTATGAAGTAATTGAGTATACCATGACTCTTATAGGAAAATATAAAGTCACCTTATAGGTAGCTCATGAATATCAGTACACAATTTGATAAAAAGTGATTTCATTAATAATAATGAACATATGCTTTAAAACTAGATACTTTTATTTAGATACTAAAAAATACAGAGATTAAATGGTGGATAGATAGTGAACAGGCAAGTCATTGTGGGGGGGAAAGACAGTTGACCAGGTTAAAAGTGTCATGACTTCTGGTTAAAGAGGAGAAGCTGGTTCCCTGACATGGATAAATTTGTTCTGTTTCTGTACAATGAGTAAATTCTGTGCCACTCCTCGATTATGTGGTTTGGAACAAGTATGACAAAAATGTTTTAAATATCTTGATATATGTAAATCTACAGAAGCAAGATGAGGCTGTCTGTTCTCATAGACATTTTCAGTTTCAGAAACCAAAAAGAAGAGAGTGTTCTATTCTTTTGGATGAGTTAGGATTAACCTGTGGTTTTGTTTTATTTATACAAATATACAAAGGAAACTGTGGGTGGTCTTTTACTAACATTCCCTACTGTACCATAAAATATAGCTAAATATGCATTATTATATACTGCCAAAATTGCCATTTGTCTATCATTGTGTTATAGGGTTTAAAAACACCTTACATGCACATAATCCCACAATAAAGTCCAAAGACTATAGCTATTACAAAAAAGGGCATACGTGGCTACTTGACATAAAAGAAATCTGAACTTAAGTGATTTGGAATAATTTTCCCAAGAAAACACATGCTGGTGATGAAACAAACATTCAAATTGACATCTTACTTAAAGCCTTGATCATAATGCCTAGACCTGCTCACAACTGTCATTTAAGTGGTTGAAAATCAAGTATGCATTTATTGCATGAAGATAAAAGCTGACTGCAGCTATGATTAAAATATGAAGATCAGATGGCTTATCATTCTGAAATAGCCTATATATTTGGTTTTACTGCACATCATCTTTGGCAAAAATAAGAAAACAATGCTTTGTCAACCTGCAAAGTTGTTAAAGTTCAGCAGAACTTATTTAAAATAATTAAATAAGGTAGTGCCGTGATTCACATCCAGCTTTCTGGTTATTTGTGCCAGCTGCTTTGGGGTTAAGCTTTTGTCACCAAAACCGTGTGCCGATCCATTCATTAAGTCTATTTTCTGTTTAACAGATTTATTCATGTATGATATTTTATTTGTTATTTTAATCTATTTATTTACAATGTTCCATTTTCTGAGGCAAGAGTGTATTAAATATTGACAGTACTTGTAGCATTTAGCTGTAACCATGGAAATGAAAATCCTTGTCTTGCTCATGATTTCTAGCTTTCTAAGTCTTTGATGAAAACACAGATTAAATGTGGAGTAATTGGTAGTGGGGTAGGCATTATCGTGTGTAATTTCAAGAATTCTAATTCTGACCTACAGAGTAGGATCTATTTATTCTTTCATTGGAAAATATTTTGAAAAAATCATTCCAATTGGGTGACAAATTAAATATGGTCTGCTAGAAAATAGATTTGAGAGGTATGAGGCATCTCTCCTGTATTTTGTTTTCTTTCAAGGCTATAAATAATTTTATGAAACTCAAGAGATGGTGCAGCAAAGGAGGAAAATATGTCATTGTGCTTAGTTTCTAAAACTCGATTTAAATGTTTCTCTGCTCTTTTTCCATAGAGTTAAGTGTAAACATTGTCAGCTTCCATCCATACTTTGGAAATACAGAACAGAATCATTGAAGGACAGGCAGTGTTCTTATCCTTTCCCTTCCCTATTACCTCTGAGATTGAATTTTGACCAGTGCTTTCAATATTTCAGAACCTAATTTGAGCTTGATATATAAACAATCTTCCTGTGCCACCACTTGCAATGTATAAATCAAGTGCCAGAGTACAAAACAGAGGACCACAATGAAATCCCACTCTTGACACCATTTTTAATGAAATGGCTGAGCATCCTCCAAGGAGAAGCTGCTTATGGGACCATTATATCAAGCCACACCTACCCATTTGAAAATTTCCCACCTATGCTTAGTCTAGGAAAGATCTCTTTAAAAAAATTGACAGATGTTCCTTAATTATTCAACAAATAGAACTTAATTTGTTCCTTAAAGAACAGGCATATTCAGGTCCTCCTGGAATGCAGCAGGAAAAGAAAGTTTGCCTCCATTAGAAAAAAAACCTACTCACTTTGGACAGTCATTGGCAAAAATAATTCCTACATTGTATAATATGGGTATTTTAAATATTTTAGCTAGGTCAAGTCTGAACTTTATGAACATTTTGCAACTACAGAATGTCTTTGCTGATACTGCATTTTCCTTGAATACACCAATAAATGGTAATCTGCAAGCTGGTTGTATTTTTGATGCATTGGAGAAAGTGTATAAAACAACACTGGGATCACTTTTTTTTTATGATTTCAGCATTATACCTTTAGCAAGTAATCTTGTCAAGGATTCAGAACACTTGTGCACATTCTTAATTACCTAAGTCTTAAAGTCAATTTTGAATTTTACCTACATTGCCTTTATTATGAAATTATGCATGAAGCTAACACTCTCTGTCTCTTGAACATTTACAGGATGAAACCCACGGATTCTGACTCTTAGCTGTCAGGTTGGGTGCAGTAGAAAGGCTCCATGGGGCTTCCAAGGCTATAAATCTTTAGGAAATCTAATTCTTTCTCTCCCTCTTTCTCTTTTACTGCAGAGCAGTTGGTGGGTTTGAACCGCCAACCTTATGTTAATTCTTTAACCCACTGTGCCACTACAGCTTGCATTTATAATATGAGAAAGTAGCTAATCCTGATTTGATTGAAGGCATGTCTAAATGCCTCAGGTAATTTCAACTTCAATGCATCAGTGAAGTTTAGGAATTGCTGAACACAGTGAAGACAGATGTGGTGTTTGAGTGTTTGTTCAGATGCCTCAAGTTTCTAATTATTTTATCATTATTCATTTCCCTCCTGCAAGTTGTTTATATGTGGAATCTCATCACCAATTTATCTCACTGCTGCTAGGTCTTCAATCTTCTTCTGTGTACTCATTAGAGAACGTCTGTGACCAAGTCGTTAAAAATTATGTATTTACTCTCATGTGAAGCCACCTACACTTATAATTCTATTCACATGAATATCTAACACTAAAAATAATATTCTGATTGTACGAATCCAGAGAACCTAGAGCATTTATCGACCCATCATAAAGAGTTAGCAAAAAAAAATGAAAAAGGAGAAGGAGACTGAAAAGGATAGCTGATTTGGTTACAGACTCTGCCACATGAAGGAGATGTCCCCACACTTCTAGTTTATATGAACATGTAGATATCACTTAAAAAGAGACATTAATCAGCCTCCTTGGTTACTGAGCTTATATAAGCTAAATAAAACTTTTACTACAAAAATAGGAAATATTTTGAATGTCTATAGCACCAATATTGCAGCAACACAGAACTAGAAAAATACTTCATTTAGTGCAAATTATGTCATATTTTTCAATAAAAATTGATAGTTTAGATGGTGTAACTTCTCCAAGAAATCTGAAACTTCTTCAGAAAAGAAAACCATACTCCCAAGCAAAAATGAAGAAAAATAAGATCATTTTCAAAGAGTAGATCTGTATAGTTAGACTCTGCAGTTTAAAAGGTGTTTTCTAGTCACTCAACCCCAAGACAAAGTTATTTAAAAAAAAAAATCATTTTATTGAGGGCTTGTATGACTCCTATCACAATCCATCCATCCATTGTGCCAAGACAACGTTTTAAAGGTCACCTACACCCATTAATTGTCAGCTTCACAATTTGGTCTTTAATGCCCATCTTCCAAATGTTCCCTTGATCAATTAAAAAAAAAAGTGAAAATGTAGTGAACACAGATCCCTGGGCAGTCATCTCATTATACTGGTAGGTTATATTTCCTCAAACCTTTTAGGAAGCACTTTAATACTATTGCAAACTATTTTGACTAACAGCATCCTTATAGGCCAGAGTAAGACCACCTTGCAAGATCTCCAAGGCTGTACATCTTCATGGAAACAGAATTCTCCCATAGAGCAACTCATCTTAACCTAATTTCTATCCTGTTGGTTATCAGGAACATTTGGCCAATTGTCATTAGGGCTCCTGTAAAGCAATTGGACTTTATATTCAAATGTAGCAAGAAATTTGAAAATTAAATTTGCTGTCCCATTGATTACTTTTTAAAAGTAATATTCTAAGGGTACAATTCTGAACACAAAAGCACCTTCATGCACAAATAGTTCACTACAGAACTTTTCAAATGTTTGGGGAAAATAGAAGGAACTTCCGTGTTAAAAAGTTAAGAGAGTTTAGCTATGTGGCTGTTCTGCAGTTGAATCCATTCCAGACCATGTTGTTGCGGTTAGGCTACAATCTGGTTGTCATCAGGGAGACTAGTCTCTGGAGAAGGACATCATGTTTGGTAAAGTAGAGAAGCAGTAAGGGAAAGAGAGGAAGGTCCTCAAGGCGATGGGCTGATGCAGGGGCTGCAACAATGAGTTCAAGCATAGAAACAACTGTCAGGATGGTGCAGGACTGCGTGGTGTTTCCTTATGCTGTGTATAGGGTCGATATGGGTTTGAACTGACTCCATGGTAACGAACAACGACTAAACAGGACTCCAAATTTGGCCCATGTTCACTATGCTTGCTACATTTGATTCCATCATGACAGCTACTGTGTCAATCCATCAACGTGAGGGCCATCTTCTTACTGATTTTCTACCAAGTACAATGTCCTTCTGTAATGACTTGTCCATCCTAATAGATGCAAAGAATCAAGTTCTTGTCATCCTTGGGCGAAGGAATATTCCTGGGTTATTTCTTAAAACACAGATTTGTTGATCCCTCCACTAATATATCAGAGATTCAACATTTTTTTGGTCAAAACCATAATTCACATGCATTTATTCTTCAGTCTGCTCTTTTTGTTGTCTAACTTTCTAAGTCATATGAAGTGATTCAAAATGCTATTACTTGGGTCAGGCTCAATTTAGTCCTTCAAGTCACTTCTTTGCTTTGTAACAGCAGTTTAAAGAGATCTTTTGCAACAGATGTGCCCAAGACCATATGTCATTTGATGTCTTGACTGCTGCTTCCAAGGAGGCTGATTGTGGAGATAAGCAAAATGAAATCCTTGACAACTTCAATGTTTTCTCCTTTTATTATATCATTGCTTGTTGGCTCATTTGTGAGATATTTTTTAATGTTAAGGTGTAATTTGTAAAGAAGGTTGTTGTTATCTTTGATATTTTTCAGTAAAATCTTCAACTTATTTTCAGTTTCAGCAACAAAGTTGCATCCTTTGCATACCACAGGTATTTAATGGGTCTTCCTTCAATCTAGCTGCCACTTTTAATCCAATTCTTTTCTGAGCATGGAGATTGCAATATGGTGAAAATAATACAAACTCACATACATCTTTTCTGATTTTAAACCTCTCAGTAAACCCTTTTTCTTTTGGTTCTTATGTAGGCTCAGCAGGAGCATAATTATGTATTCTATAATTTCGGTTTTTCATAACACCATCCATACTTTGTTATAATCCAGCCAAATGGCTTTGAATATTTAGTAAACCATAGATAAACATCTTTCTGGAATGCTCTGCTTTTAGTTTAGATCCACCTAACATCTACAATGATATCCCTTGTTCCAAATCCTCTTTTGTAACTGACTTTTCTTATGGTTCCTCATAGGTATTCTGCTTCAATAACTTTTTAATTATCTCCAGCAAAATTTTGATAGTTCTAGTGTTCTATAATTTGGACCTTTTTTGAATCATTATTTCCTAGAATAGAAATACAGATTTCTTCCAGTTGTTTGGCCAGGTAGCTGTCTTCCAAGGGACTTGAAATTGACTAAAGAATATTTCAGCATTGCTTCTGTTTGTTGAAACAGCTCAACTGGCTCCCACAAATTCCTGAAGCCTTTTACCCCCTAGTTACTTATCTGCCACCAGTAACTCTCAAAATTGTTGAACAAAGACCAATCCTTTCTGGTACGGTGACTCTGGGTATTCCTTCTATTCCCTTTTGATGCTTCCTGTATCCTTCAATTTTTGGCCCTTGATGTTTTCACTATTGCAACCTGAACCTTACTCATTTCTTTCCCTGTTATTTCAGCTTGAGAAATTATGTTTTCTTCTTCCTTTTTTCATCTCTACCTCTAGGTTTTGCACAGTTCATTAGGATATTTTGCTTGAAGGATATTTACAAAGGCATAAATATAGGCATGTGCATATGTAAATATTTTATATATAATAATAGGGACATAGATCTATTTACATATATGTTAAATATTAGGGTAGCAGATGGACCTCGGGCTCTACACAAATACTCCTTCAATACAAGAACACTTTGTTCTAATAACCTGACATTCTGGCTCATTTTTCTAACCTGATCACTGAAGAAAAGGCGGGTACATATGCAAAGGTGGTGAAGAAAGCTGATGGTGCCCAGCTATCAAAATATATAGTATCTAAAAAAAGAGATATATCATTTGACACCTTAAAGGCTTGAAGTTAAAAAACTGGCCATCAAGCTGGAAAGCAACAAAGCCCACAACACCCTGTGTGACATGAGGTGTCAATGGGATCAGGTGTCAGGCATAAGAAGACTCAAAATAAACAACCATATTGATGCAAACAAAGAGGGGTGGGCACGGAGTGGAGACACAAAGCCCATCTGTAGACAATTGGATATTCCCTCATAGAAAGGTCACAATGAGGGTATGAGCCAGGTAAGGTGCAGTATAGTAGTGGCAAAACACACAACACTCCTCTAGTTTTTTAATGATTCCTTCTTCTCACTATCATGACCCCAGTTCTACCTTTCAAATCCGGCTAGATCAGACCATGCACAGTGGTACATAAAAAAGCTCTTGACACACAGACTACAGGACAGATAAACAATAATGGGAGTAATGATGCCATAAGAGTAGTATAACATGGTAGGAGAAAGAAGGAACTGATCACAATGATTAATATATGATGCCTCCCTCCCCTTTCCCAGGGGATGAACAACAGAAACATGGGTGGTTGGAGGGATATAGTGCTAAGTGTAAGATATGAAATATAATATGATAATTTATAAATTATTAAGGGTTCATGAGGGTTGGAGGGTGGGAGAGGGAGGGAATATATGAGGATTCAAGGACTCAAGCAGAAAGATAATATTTTGAAAAGGATGATGGCAGCATATGTACAAATGTACTAAGCACAATGAATTTATATTGTTATATTAGCTCTAAGAGCTCCCAATAAATTATTAAAAATACTGTGCTTGACATCTCCAGTCACCTCTTGAAATCATTTTGACCACACCAAATATTAAAAGTGACCTTCACACCTTTTGTTGTTGTTCCATGAATACCAATTGTATGTTCCTCACTCCCATTCTTAGAGACCTCTCATTAAGATTGATCTCATATATTCCCCTCAATTACAAAGACACAGTCAGAAGGACATCCCCTCAAAGTAATAATCATTTATACCTTATATATTCTCCTCTTGCATTTAACTATTTGCCTTCCTTCTATATCTTGGACTTACTGGCATTGATCTCTATATATCATAATGTTGTACATTTTCATTGGTTTTGTTTTGTCTTGTTTTACTCTTTTTGTATGTGTGGCATCAATGCCTTGGTTGAAGTAGGAAGTCCAGTCTTGCTTCTGGAGAGCTGCTGGTGGATTTGAACCATCGGCCCTGTGGGCTGCAGTCCCTTGTTTTACTCTTTACACACTTATAAGTTCTTTGAGGTAAGGGCCTGTTTTTAATTTTTCTTAGCATGCATGGTGTCAGCTACACATAGTAGAATAATGAGAAATAGTCATTAAAGTTAATTATTAGTGAAACACAATTGGCAAGTATTAGTGATCATTGAAGCTAATTTTGGACACATGGCAATTTACTATACTAGAGTTTGTACAGTTAACTTTATGAGCATTTTCAAAATAATATTTCATAATAATTAGGACTTTCTCAAAATGAAGCTATAGCTAACAGAAATATCAATTTCACCCCATTAAGCAAGCTATCATATCTGTAGTTACAACCTTGGTGAACTGCATATTTTTCTCTTTTCTCATAAGAAAAAAAAAATTAAACCAAACAGCCTTGCCCTGAGGTAAAACACAATTATTCTCCTTGACAACACGAGCAGGCCGAGAAAATTATATTAAATGAGAATTTCTGGAAAAGCTGGAAATGGATAGTTTCCCATAAAGTACTTTATTGAAGTGTATTGTATGGATTTTGCCCTTATTGTTTGCACCTGGATTGCCGCAGAAATATTCCTGAAGTCTTTCCTTCTACTCTCTTATGTTCTGAAATTCACAGACTGAAGTTGTGACATACCTAAAGTAAGGTTCCATCCTTGTAGTTCATTTCTTATACTTTGGAGTCTATGAGTCATCACCATTTAGGAAAAAAAGTGTACACTTCCTATATAGAGTGATTTGTCACCCACATACTCCATTTTATCATACTTATAAATCCATGTGTTCCACATACACCTGCTTCTATACCCTTACAGATAAACTACATACTGTCAGAGCCTCGGATCACAGTGAAAGCTCTTGGTGTAGACTGGACTACTTTCCATTCATTCTCAAGTTTTCGAAATAATTTTCATTCTTGAAGGTCAATTGACCCTTAATTTTGTCTATTGACACCACTTCTCTGACAATTCATTGTACTGTGGTGGCTTGTGTGTAGCTGTAATGCTGAAGGCTATGTCCCTACTATGAAGAATTAATGCCAGAAGGATCACCAAAGTGAACAGTTTTCAGGGGAGATTCCAGACAAAGAATTGATAATGAAGAAGGTACAGGTTTTCCATTTCAGAGGAAGAAGCCACTGAAAACCTTAGGGATGGCATTGAAACATGTCAGTTATGAAAAATCTGATGAATAGAAGCAGAACATTATGAGTGCCAGAATATGAGCCCCATGGGCAAGAAGTTGCTAAAAATATGACAGAGAAAGACTTTTTTTTCTTAGGGTCAATCCTAATGATGAAGTTGGGGTAGCGTCTGTAGGAAGAGAGCCTTCAGCACCTTCATTTTCTGATGGAACATGACTCAAAATGAGAAGAAACAGCTAAAACATCGATCAATCATCAAAATCTGGAATCTATGTATGAAGTACGAATCTAGGAAAATTGAAAGTTGATTTGAAGTTGAATGCATAAAGGCTGATATTCTAGGCAGTAGACAATTGAACTGTACTGATACTGGCCTTTTTGAATCTGAAAATCATATACTGAAAATGACACAAGCAAGAGGAATGGTATTGAATTCACCATCAAAAATGACATGTAAAGATCTATCCTGAAGTACAATGCCATCTGTAGTGGTGGGATAATGTCTATCTGCATACAAATAAATTGAATCAATTCAACTATTATTCAAATGTATGTACCAACTACTAAAGCCAGTGATGTAAACCTTGAAAAATTCTATCAAAATCTCAGGCTGAAATTGATCAACCATATGTGAGTCAAACTGTATCGGCTATTATTGGTCATCGGGACCCACAATTTGGAATTAAAGAGGAAGGAACAGTAGTTCGACAATATGGTCTTGGTGATACAAATGTAGCTAGAGATTCAATGTCGAATTTTTCTACACCAATAACTTGTTCAGAGCAATCCTCCTCCCCCACCAAACCAGAAGGTGAATATCCTGGGGGGCTTCTACAGAGAGAGTATACAGAAATAAAATTTGATCACATCTGCGGGCACAGATGATGGGAAAGCTCAATACCAGCACTTAAAACCAGGCTGTTTGCGGACTAGACCATCAAATTGCTCACACCTAGGTTCAAGATGAAGTTGGAAACAAGTTCCTTAGAGCCAAATTGCAACCTTGAATATGTGGGATGACATCAAGAACATCCCTCATGAAGAAAGCAGCCATGGGTTCAAACACAAGAACCGGTGTGATGATTGTGCAAGACAGACCAGTGTTCTGTTCTTTGGTCTACAGGGTCACTCTAATTCCCAATTGACTCAACAGTACCTAACAACAACTATGAATGCATTCACCTCTTTATGGTGCTGCTTTTCTGGAGAACTCTGACTAAGAGTGTACTGTTCTCTCTTCCATCTATTTCATTCAACTATCTTCTCTTCATGAAGCACTTTTTTCTTTTTCATTCATATTCTATAAGCTTCCCCATCTCCTTTGCCATGGGTGTAGCACTTCCTCTACTTGGCATGGTAACTAGTATTCCATAGTGGAACAGAAATTATGTCAACATATATTCCTTTTCCTACCACCTCAGTCAAGACCCTACAGGGTACTCTGGACACAATGAATTCAGGAAGAGGTTTAATATATGTATGTCAAATTATGAAACAATGAGATTAATCTTGTGTGCATCCTCCTTGTTCTCCTTCTCAATAGTAGAAGACGTGTAAATCTTCACATAATTATATTTAGATTTCATTAGTCATTTTAATCCTCTTAACAAATTGCTTTTGCCTCCTAAGCACTGGATTTCATCGAAAAGGGAATTATTTTTAATGGATTTTTATCAAAATGTGGATCTAATTTAAAGAGGAACAGAAATGCTTCTCTTAACCCTTTTCTACACAGAGCTGATTCTCACCAAGCCTCAAAAATCACAGCACTAATATAATACTGCTTTATCCCCAAAGGAACATGGGCCCTTTTAATTGAACCCATTCAGCAATTGGCTCTTAAGCCACCTATGTACGAAGGAAGCCACATTCGAAGAAGCTCGCCACAGTGTATCTTGGAGGCATTGTTGCCAGCAGTGAGCCACAGAGCAGCTAACTGTTGCTTAAAAGAGGCTGAAGGCTATGCTCTGGGTTTCGTCAAGTACCAAGCCATGGCCATTCCCTGAGTCACACGTTCAAAGTAGTGACATCCCAGGGACAAAGTCTCCATGGAGGAAATCTCCTCCTTTTTTTAATCATCTGTGGCTTCGGTGAAAGGGCTGGCTCTGCTCATCAAATACATCTGAGGCTTACTCTAGCTTCCTTTTTCTGCCCCTCTACTTGCAGTGAAATCAGAAAATCTAGATCCTGTTCCTGCTAAGACACTGCCACTGTTTGAGAAAAAACAGGCAGAAGACTCAGGTCAGAATCCCCACACCTGCTCTCGGGCCTCCACTTTGGACTGAAGTGGGAGTTGCCATGGGCTACCATTTGCTCATTGGATTGACTGTGTTTTAAGTGACCACAAATGGAATGTTCATTACATGATTCTATGGCAGATGATTGCATTTCCCACAGACACCTCACAGTGGCAAGTTGAGAATAAGATCCAAGACATGAGGAAATTCTTCATGAACTCCCTTTTCCAATACCAAGAAAGAGGACTGAAAAAAAAAAAAAGCTGCCGTGGCAGAAAAAACACGGTGGTTCTATTTGGGCTCTGCCTTTGGTCCCAGTTAGTTTTCCCTTCCATTAAACCCATTAGATTTTCAGGTCTCAGTTGTCTCCTGTCTAAAATGAGAAAGTTGGACTAGATCAGCCCTTTTTATAGGACGGTAAAGAACAACACTGCAAATATGGACTGAATATCACTTCCCAGAAGCTCTATCCTTGCAATTTACCATGATGAAGCCTTCCCCATGGAATCCAGAGTTCATCAAGCATTACTGGACAGTTTGTATCATCTACAATTATGTAGGTGTATTTATATGCACCCATGCATGTCTCGATTTGTAGAGGAAGATGTGGTCGTGAATCAAGGAGCTGCTATGGGGTAGTTGAAAACTCTTGTCATTTTAGTTGGCGAGAAATCGAGTTTATGATTCTACTCTTCATATTGCTGGAAACTCAAATCTAAACTTTTAAGGAAAATCTGAACACATATTAGAGTGGCACAAACCTCTTAGAAAAAAATCAAAGCAAGGCCACGGGCTAGAACCTTGTCTTTGGGGCTTATGCTTTGATATATCTGCCTCACCCACACTGACAAGAAGAGAGTTCTGTGCTTCCACAGCACCGTGAAAGTTGACCTCCTAGAGCACCTCCATCTGGCTCATTCCTTACAGTTTACTTTAGGGAACTCTGAAACCAGGCTGCCTCCAATACACATGGAGACAAGGAGGGATGGTTTCCTGCAGATGAAGAATAAGAATAAGGTAGTAACAAAATCAAACCAAAGCAATGATCTCTACCATAGGAATTACATTTGATGATAACACTGGCCTCAATGTCTTGAGGGAGGCATCTCCCAAGAATGCTGGCTCGTGATGGGACAGCTGAAGAAAATTGTTCATGTGCTGGTTTCCTTTCACGGGTTAAATCAAATGGTCGTGTCCTTTGGAGTCTTTGGATATACCTGACTGTGTCATGTTATGCTCATGTTTGCCTAAACAGAACTTCTCATTGACTGAGCATGTGAAGGGAAAAATATACGAATTGAACAAGGGTTTATTTCTGTCCTTATACTGGTGTAAAGACAATGTGATAAGCTAAGTAGAAACAAAGGACTCTCTAAAGATGTATTGACTGTTATTAACAGAAACAATGATATGTACTTTGAGATGATGTCATGTTAGCTCTCAGGTGGTTGCAAAGATTATAAAATTTTTACTTTTCTTCATCTCTCCATCATGACATACACAATGAGAGAAAAAGAGACTTCAAATATGGCACAATACAGTCATATTTATATCTGGAAGGAATATTAGCACCTGTTTTAGGAGCTCCATTCTTCCATGTGAGAATAAAGAAGAGCTTGGGTTCTAAACAGACACCATAGGATAATGCTGAGTGTGTGCTGTGTACATGGTTTAAGGTGTGTGATTTCAATGGAACCATTGTTCAACAAGCAAACAAATTTTAAAAACCCACAGATTCACACACTTTTTTCCCAAAAAAAATTTATAGAAAACACCATTCTCTTTTAACTCCATTTCCCCATGAACTTTTTTAATGTTCCTGATATATGTGTGCACAGATACAAATATATATACTCATCTAGATATTAAAATTGGTAAAGCCCATCAACATTTGTTACTCTTCAGTTTGTCAAATAATGAAGTTGATGATGAGAATAAAAGTATCACGTGTACCAGGAAAATGAAAGAACAACAGGCCAACCCCTCCACAGACAGATGATTCTGGCCCACTGGGGGGCTGTACAGGAAATACTCCTACAAATTAAGTACTCAGAGGACATTTGGGGGTAAGCACACCTAACCGCAATTTTAAAACCCAAGTCTACTACCCCAGCCAGCAACTCGGATCCATCCCTAGACCCCCTAGCTTAGGATCCAAAGACAAATACCCCCATCCCCACCCCCAAGAAAGTAGGATCCATCTTTGGAGAAGGGAGTGACTGGTGTCAAGCATGAGTTTGACAACCACAATGCAATCTGTGTTCAAACCTGTTGCTCGCGGTCCTGCTGTGTGCGACTCACAGAGACCCTCTAGGAGGGTATAGAACTGTCCCCTGAGCTTTCTGGAGCTTCGAGATTCCCTCCCAGAGGCTTCTCAGGAGGGCAGCTGGTGGCTTCCAGCCTCTGACCACTCAGTCAAACTTTCCTGGCTGTGGCCCCAGGGTGCCTATCACTCACAGGAGAGTCCTAATTAGAAACTGACTTAACCCACAAAAGTACTGTGGACTCAAAGAAGTCTCCTAGAAGAAGTCCATGACAAGGGAGAGACCCCTTCCCCTCCCGCCGCCTCCGCCACACATCCCAGAAGAGCTAAGGGAACTGTCCAGCGGCTAGACAACTCTAGGTCAAGCATGCATAGATTACACCTTCCCCTTGGGAGAATCAAAGCCTCCCGAACTTCTGCCGCCTCTGCATCCGGAACCAGCCCTGAACCACGGCACAGCCTGGGAGCGAGCACTTTACCTTCCGAAAAATCAATCAGTCCCAGCAAATGAAGCAGCTTCAGAGATGCACATATAATCACAACAATACCCACTGTTTGCAGTCCTTCCGACTCCCACTCTAGAGTCAACATTCTCCGAGCCGCGGGAGCATCCCAGCCCCCGGACCCCTTTGGAGAGGAGGGAGTTAAGGAGCGAATCCAATCGGAGCCAGGTCGGGCTGGGAAGGCAGGCTGTCGAGGGGGGCAAGGGAGCGGCTCCCAGCAGAGGCCCCGGGCTGAGCGCCGGCCTTGGCTGCAGTCCAGCCTGTCATGCTGTGGGGCCAGACATGTGTCCGGCGGGGTCCCCACCCACCCTGAGCACAGCCCACCAGCTTCTGCACTCTGCCCTGCAGCCGGAGCGCACTTGGACTTGCAAGCGGCCAGGGGACTGCTGCTGGAGAAGCGCAGACTTTGCCTTGTGCGCGCCAAGAGGGAACGCTCCCAGGAAACTTGCCCCGGCGAACGGGCAGGGCTCCCAGCTGACGCGGCAGGGCTGGGCTGGGCAGGCGGCTCGCGGGGTGGCAGTGGCAGTCTGGGGAGCCATGGTCTCAGTGCTTCCCTCCCAGAGCTGACTCCGGTGGCAGCTCAGCTCAGAGGCATCACTGTTGGTGCCTGGCGCCCACAGAAAACCCCAGTGCCAGCTCAGGAACCCAGCTTTCTAAGGAGAAAAGGGTAGGAGGGAAAGGTACCTGGTTTAGATAGCTTGGCGGACCTTAGCATTGGCCTCTAGGAGGCTTAGTAGGGAGTTTAGGGGAGAGATAGATGGAGTCCAGCTGCTTGCAAACAGGAGTGGAGGGTGAGGATCAGGGAAGACTTCCTGGGGCGGGGGCTTCCTTTCAGCCCTACAGATCAGGCTTCTGCCACACCCGAACTTCCTTGATGGCTTACAGCGGTCCTCCACCTTCCTCCTGTTGTGGTGACTCCCCAACCGTAAAATTATTTTTGTCGATACTTCATAACTGTCATTTTGTTAGTGTTATGATTAGGGCGGTCCCTGTGAAAGGTTCCTTCAACCCCCAATGGGGTCGCGACCCACAAGTAGAGAATCACTGGTTTAAAATGACACGGACCACTCAGTCTCTGGAGTAGGGGGTGCCGCCTGTTAAAACCACGCCCTTGTGGCGGTCCTGATTCAATGGATGCAGGCCTTTGCAAAACAGCAGCCCCCAGGCTTTCTTGCCATCAGGGCCGGGTGGGCAGCATCCTGCTTTCCTAATCCAGCTAAGCCAGGGGTGCCCCTGCCTCATCTTCCGGCAGATAGGACCACCCGGCCAGAGTCAACCCCAACAATGTGGCTGAAGAGAAATCCTCTCTGTGCGCAGGTTTATAGCTCTTGAAACTTCATAGGAAACATAAGGGTTCTTGAAAAATGAATTGGCTTTTTAAGGTCATAGCCAGGCTCTGCAACTTCCTTGCTGTATGATCTTCTGCAAGGGACCTAATTCCTCGGAAAACTGCTGGGGGAAATGGAGCCTCATAGAACAGTTAAAGTAAACCAAAGAAAGAAGCTAATGGTAACTGGGTATTTACTATGTGCTAACGAGGCCTGGCAGTATAGTAGTTCTGCATCGGTCAGCAGTTGAAAACCTCCAGCCATTCTTGGGAGAAAGATGAGGCTTTCTTTTCCTGTAAAGATTTATAGCTTCAGAAACCCACAGGGACATTTTCACCCTTCCCCATAGGGTTGCTCCAGGTTGCAATCAACTCCATGGCAGTGGGTTTGTTTGGTTTTAGTTTAGTGGTGCAGGGGCAATCAGATCCTGCAGAAGGACGCTAGCCTGAATAATGGAGAGGGTCATTGTCACCGAGAAAGATCCGCAACAAGATGGCTGGACCATGGGACTGCAGCAATGAGCTCAAACACATACCCCGCGTGAGGCTGGCCCAAGATCTCTCAGGGTCTCCTGTTACTCACAGGTGCCTCTAAGTTGGAGTCAGCTCCAAGGAATGTAACAAAAAAGTGATTTCTCCACCATGAATCACTCTCCACAAGTTTCTGCAGCAGGTAACGCGGTGACACTAAATTTTACAGTTAAGCGAAATGGGACACAAAGACTAACTCACTCATCAAAGCTCTGAGCACAGTTGCCTGGTAGGAGATAAGCATCCATTCATTTATCCGTTCATTCATTCAACTCAAGAACATGGAGTTCGGGTGTTTTCAGTGGTATATGAAGAACAAAAAAGAGGCAAATATGTTCCACTCTATTCTAATGTGTTTCCAGTTCCATAAAAAGAGACAGATGTGAAGCAGAATGAGACCGGTAAACTGTAGCTGCCCTTGCCTTGAATGGTTGCCTCTGAAAATTACTATGGAAAGACAAAGCAGGGACTGCCCATGCCTTCTGCAGAAGAGTTGGGGATGGTGACAGTCAGGAAATTTGACAGAGGAGATTTGGGGACAGTGCTAACCCATAGCAATCCAATGCACAACAGAACAAAAGACACACATGCACACCAGTTCATCATCCTTTCAATTGTTCCTATGGCAGAGCCCGTTGCTGCGCTGTGTCAATCTTTCTCATTGAGGGCCTTGACTCTTTCACTGCTCCTCTCCTTTACCAGGCCATATCGAGGAGGGAGCCATCTTTCACATTTGCTTTGTGAATATTTGATATATTATGCACCGTTTTTGGAACAGGTAAAAGGCAACCACCACCACCAGCAGTAGCAGCCATTATCCAGTCGATTTCAACTGATGGGAAATGCATGTATATCAGAGCAGAACTGTACTCCAAAAGCTGATTAAAAAGTACCTCGGGGAAGATTTGAACCCATAATCTTTCAGTTAGCATTCAAACAGCCCACTCTGTGCACCACGCAGATGTAGAGGTTACGCAGGAGACAGCAAGCTGCAAGGTCGGGAGTAGTGAAACCAAGAGCCACTTGCTGGGAGAACGATGAGGCATGCTAGTTCATATAGAGAGCCTCAGAAACCCAGTGGGGCAGCTCAGCTCTATTCTTGAGGGATGCTATGCCCTGGAATTGACTCTATGGCAGTGAGCTCAGCTGGCTTTGTTGCTCCCTGTTTACATGACTATATTCAGCATACTTCATGTCTGAGTCTCTGTTTCCTGAATATAAAATGGGAAGGCAACTCTCTCCTCCTGGAGGATGTGAGGATTCACTGACTTATGATGAGCTGAGCTCCCAATGCTCAGCAAAAAGGTACCTGTGTGACAGTGATGGAAGCACTACCTTTTCAGAGGCTCCCCTGGGTATATGGGCATGAAGCTGTTTTGCTCCCCTCTGGCCCTGGCATGTGTCCTCTGTGCCCAGATATGTACCAGCTTCTTTCACAAGATAACACTCTTGTTCATGCAGTGCAAAATAATGTAAATGACATTTTTCTCCACAGGACACCTACCATGGTTTCAATGTCATCCCTTAAGAGACATTGCTTTACATTTTAGAAATATGTTTATATGACTTCTCTCTTTCTCTCTCTCTCTCTCCCTCAAACATCTCATGCACATAAAGATCTTATCTCCAGCTAGATGTGCACGTTTTCAAGGGAAGTGATTCTCAGTAGTTAATGGGAAAAATAACGTTTTCAAGTAGCCATTTGATAATAATTCCTGCAAGCATATGGCTAGAGAACGTTAAAAGTAAAACTTTTTTCTAATTACAAAAATTAACTAGGTCAAATTGTCAAGTGTGAATGTCTCTTTTCATTCTACATACTTCTAGTGCATAGCTGAAAAAACCCAAAACAAACCTGAAATTCAAAAGCTTGGCTCCCAATCTCATGTGTCCCCCTTTTTATAACTCTGCAAACTTCAGCAAACATTTTTAAATGAATCTCTTGATTTGTGGGAGACCTGGGGGACATGAGACTGCTAACTGAAAAGTCAGCAATTCAAACCCACTAGCCACTCCCAGGAAAAAAGACAGCCTTTCTATTTCCGTAGATAGCAACAGTCTGTGAAGCTTACAGGGCCAGTTCTACCCTGTCCTATCAGGTTAGTATGAGTCAGCATGAACTGGAGAGCCATGCATTTTGGTTTGGGTTTTCTTGATTTATGTGGTTGAGTTGTGAGCTGTAAAATCAATTCTGACTTATGGCGCCCCTCTCAATAGAGGAGTAGAGTTTCTTCTATGGTTTCCTGAGCTTTAATTTTTATGGATACAGATCACCAGGCCTTTCTTTTCTCTCTGCAAGTGTTGGTATTGCTAGGTGTCATCAAGCTGGGTCTGATTCCCAGCAGCCTATTGTACAACAGAAGGCCATACTGCCACGTATTCTCTTGATTATTGTTCTGTTTGAACCCTTCGTTTCAGCTATGTCAATTCTCTTCCTTGAGTGACTTCTTCTTCTTAGTTGATCCTCCAGTTTACTAACCATATTGTGGTTTCCCAGGGATTGATCTCTCCTGATAATATTTTCAAAGCGTGTCACTTAAAGTCTCATTATCCTCGCTTCTATGGAGCACACTGGCTGAATGTCCACCAAGACATATTTGTGCCTTCTTCCAACAGGCCAGACTACTCTCAATGTTCAGTTCAGATATCATCACTCAAATGCTTTAAGTCTTTCTTATTCATTGACTAGTTTTAATATTAATACAAGAGAATTGAAAATACAATGTCTAGGTTCAGACACAACTTAGGCTGGTGCAGCAGGAACTTCTCTATTCACAGGAGTCTCACTGATTCTGATCCTGTAGCTCAGGGAGAAGCGCCTCATGATGGTCTTGTCTGAGAGTTTTTGTATATGTGAATGTTTAGAACTCTTTCACTGAAAAAACCCAAAACAAAAAGTATTTGTTCAAATGAACAGGGCCAATGTGATTTGGAAGACATTTTTCTCAATGTCATCCATACTGTGTTATGATTTACTTTCAGAATGCCTTTGTTTATTCAATAAAATGCAAGTAAATATTTTTCTCTTCTCTCACTTCAGTCGAGATCTATTGATATCAACAGTAATACACCTGTCCCAATTTCTCTTCTTAATCTAACATGAATTTTTGACGGTCCCTGTTGAGGTACCACTGTAACCATTTTTTAATTACCTGCAGCAAAAATTTACTTGCATGTGATATTGATGATGTATTTATAGTAATTTCTGCATTCTTTTAGACACTCTTCTCTCTAATGGGCACAAATATGTATCTTTCTTTTCTAGTTGGTTGGCCAGGTTGATGTCTTCCATATCCCATGGCATAGAATAGTGAGAGGTTCCTACACTACATTACTTTGCTAAAACAGTATAACTGGTATCCTGCCAATTCTAGGATCCTTGTCATTCTGGGTGCCTTTAGTACAGTTTTGACTTCTTTCTTCAGTACCATTGGTTGCTGATCATGTGCTCCCTCTAGAAATGGGTGACTGTTGAGTAGGTTGTTTGTTTGTTTAATTATAAAGTTAGCCAATATATTTTAAAACTCATTACATCTTGCTTTCCAGAAAAGACACGTCCACCACCCTTGAAATTAATGTCAAGTTTCAAGGATATGGTATTTCAAATAGCAAAGGAGAATTTCCTTCAGGACAATGGCATGCCTAAACTGTTTGAGAGACTAACCTTCTCTATGGTGACTTGGTGATCCAGCCTTCATTGTCTGTATGTCACCTTTGTTTTTCTGGGGCCATTCTGTTAGCTTGGCTACAGACCCTTCTGCTTCTCTTGCACGGTGTAAGGCAACAGAATGATGTAAGGGAACAACACCCATAAGTGAGTGTTTTTTTCCCATAAATGAGTGTCTTTTTCCCATAAATGAGTGTCTTTTCCCCATAAATGAGTGTGGGTGAGGGCAAACTTGGAGGAGAGCTTCTTCCCCTAGGACCAGTTGTGAAAGACTACTTGGCTGCATATGACTGAAAACAGAATTAAAAACTTCAGATGACTTGATGATGCCTCAAATATTATATTAGCTTGGTTGCCTTTACCTCGTTCATACTATTCAAGAAGATCCTGGTTTTCTCTCCTCTAGTTGATGTTCACACCTGTATTTCTATTAAAATTGGCATCCCACAGAGCTCTGTATTTCATACCAAAGTCAAGGAACCAGGAAGAGAGGAACATACCACATTTTCTGTCCACTTACTCTAAATTAGGCACCTTGTTGGGTACTTTAAATATACAAAGTCATTTACTCTTGCATCAAACCAATGAGCTAGAAGAATTAAAAACGCAAACACTGAACTAAATTGACTTCCAAAGGCACCTGGAGTAAGCATCACCACAAGGATTTATGGGAAACATGCACTTGTCAGATACTATTAACAAAATCTTGATGCATATTGACTAACTTAATCATTCATGCTGCTATCATTTGGTTCTTTTGAGTGAATGCCGATTCACAGAGGCCCCATGCCACAGAGTGAAACTTCCTTGAGGGATTTGCTTAGCTGTTATCTTCAAAGAAGCAGCTTATCAAGCTTTCTCCCTCCATTTCTGAGTGAGTTGGTGTCTTCAATCATTTAGTGACTAGATGAGGTTTTGTTGCTCTCCTGCCATGACTCATAACTCTTTCATGTTCCTCTGAAATCCATATTACGCACCCACCCCACCCCCTTCCAGGATAAAGCAGAGGTCTAGAAGGGAAAAATGACTGAGGTATTTAAAAAGATACTGGTGGCAGAGTGGTTACATGTTAGGCTTCTAACCATAGTCTCAGTAACTGAAAGCCACTAGCAGTGGCGAAAGAGGAGGTTTTTTACTTAGGTAAATAATCATAGGTTTGGAAAGCCCAGGGAAGATTTTATTCTGTCCTGTCAGATCGGTATTAATCAGCATCGACTCAATGGCAGTGAGTTTGCTATTTTTGAGTTTTATATTACTTAGAGAAGTCCAGATTTGAACAGGGGCAGCCTGGCACCAGATCCTGCCACATCTTCATTCCCCATTTCACTCTTAGCTCTTCTTATAGAATCTGGAGTATGTCTTAACCAGTACTGCACAGAGGCTCTGTAAAAGCCAGAGAGAATATTCCATGTATCTGGATTCTGATTTTCAATGCTGTTTCTAATGCTTTAACATTCAGACACAATTACTCATAATTTCCATGGACTGCAATACCAGCTAGCAATCCCTAAAGCTGGTGGGCATCTTCATGAACCTCTTTGATGAAAACATTCTAAGCCTGGATTGAAAATCAGGCAGAAGGAAAACTTTGTATTTGTCAAAAAAAAGGGAGCCCTAGGGAGTCATCATGGGAAAGATAGTTTCTTTTCTGGGAATGGCATGTTTTCATAGAATAGAGCCCACAGTCAATCAGGGATTTATTTTCTCTTTGCCAGTGATGATTGTGTGTTCTGTCACCATATGTATGGCTCTCTCAGCAACGTGTATTCATTTTCCATTACTGCTATAACACCTTCTCAAAAACATAGCAACGTAAAAGCAAAACAATTTCACTGCCTTGGAGGGGATTTAGACTCATAGCCACACAATAAAATAGGGTTGAATGGCCCCTGTGAGATTCTGTAACTGTTCGCAGGAGTAGAAAGTCCATGTTTCTCCCAAGAAGATGCTGAGGGTTTCAACTACTGACCTTTCTGATGGTGGCCCAATGTGTCTGGTCTTAGAGGTTAGTAGCTTAGATGTCGGAACTGCATTTCACTGTAGTATGGGTTGCAGATGTTAAAGCTTAATAAGCATTTTCCATCTAAAGACTAGCATCACATTGCCAAGATTAGGTCCCTTCTAGAGATCCTAGGGTTAAGTGATTTTCTTGCTTCTTCCAACTTCTCCAGACTCCCCACATTCGTGGGTGATGGTAACCTTACACCTTTTAAGCCCAACTGAGTCATTTTCCAGCTGTATTATTCTGAAACTGACACTTGTACCTCCATCTTCCAACAAAAGGAATGTCTGTGATTGAGTTAGATTTGCCCAATAATTCAGGATTATCCCTTATTTTAAGAACAGCTAATTAGCAATATTATTTTCAGAGATGACCTTAACTTCTCTTTGTCACCCCAGCTGACATATTCTCAATTTCTGGCAATGAAGATGCAAACATCTCTGGACTGGGGCCATTTTCCCAACCACAGAGTTGAACTGAATAATTCACCTTCACAGGAATCACTCCCTTAAGAAAGAAGAGAAAAAACTCCCCTACATGAAAACCTACAATGACATCCTCTACTTCCTAGGGAGCCAGCCACTTGACTAGATGTATGTGAATTTAAGGTATAGAAAAGCAAAACAAAATCAAACAAAAAACTTGCTGGTGAGAAGGAGGTATCGGTTTTAATTGGCTTTCCAATTTCCAAAGAGAAGAGACTCTGAAGAAAATAAGTTTTACAGGAGTGGGTGAGTGTAGCCAACACTTTAGAGCACGTGAGCTAATTGTCAGACCAAGGGGCCCTCTCCTTTCTGGTGAGGGCCCAGAAACCATTAGCCACAGAGCAGGCGCTTTCTGGAAGCTCAGACCTCACTCAGTAAGGAGCCACAGGGGATGGAAACGCAGAGTAGGAAGAATAGTGATGATGTGCCTCCTCTCAGAGTTGCTGGGGCAATCAGAAAAGACAATGGAGGAGAAAAGCCTTCTTAAGCAGCAGAGGACACTCCAATCTACTCCCCTGGAAGTCTTACGGGGATATGGCTGAAAATGGATGCAGATCACAACCTCTCTAGTATTTTTACTTATAATGTACAATTCTCTGAAATTGACACAGTCACAGACCGTGACCTTCAGAAAGACCAGGAGCAAAATCACAATAAACAGGGAACTTCGTTCTTTCAAGAGAACACTATGCAATGTGATCCTAAGAGACACAAACCTACCAGTCACCATGAAGAGGACATAGGGCCTGACATGACTTTATTCTGCTATATGCCAGGTGGATAAAGATTGGAATCAGCTCAACAGGAATTAACAAAATACTTTTGAAATGGGGCATCTTTTCCTGAGGAATATGTGCTGAAATATGTTGGCATTCTATAAGTTAGAGATAGACATCACCTCAATTCCCACTCTCCTTGTACTTTCACCTGCTTTTTAAGTTAGTCCTGGGTAGTATGTGCTGCTATTTCTACATAAATGCCCCTCAGTAGACAAACCAATAAGCAGCAGTTGGTACCTACACACAATGGACACTGTGCTGTAATGAGAACACAATGACGAAATCTCTCAGTGCCTCATGGAATGGGTAGACCTGGAAATATTCTCATGAGTGACATGAGTCAATCACGCAAGGACAGATATTATATGGAACCACTCATAAGGAAAAATGCAAGATAAAGATTTTTATATCATCAGGAAGAGATGTTGGGGATTCTCAAGAGTGAGCTTGCGTTCAGGCAAAGATGGGAATTCATAGAGGGTAAAAGAGAAATCAAAGGGTGGGGATAGAATAAACTCTTCGGGAGATGGTCTCAATAAGTAGCTTAAATTTAAATACAAAACTGATTATTTAAAATGTGAAAATATCCACCTAATTTGTTAAAAATAATACTGACCTCAAATAAAACTGGAATCCTGAGAACTTGCTTTCTTTATGTCTAATAAACAAAAGCAAGACTTTTGTAAAACTAGGCATACTGGCTCCATAACTGTGCCCTCTTCTCAAGTTTGTCTGTGTGGAGGCAGTAAGAAGGGTTTTATATTTGTAATCTATAAATAAGAAAAATGAAAGTGCCTTCTCTGTGTGGTTAAGAGCAACAAGTGTATTAATAGACGTAAAAGCCACCATCCAATGGTTAATCTGTCTTCATAAGGGCGTTTGTGTGTTGCTATGAAGTGGGAAGTTATGCAGCCACATCTCAAACATCAGCAGGGTTATCCATGGGAAACAGATTCCCGTGGACCTTCTGCATAGAGTAGGAAGAAAAAACTGAAATACACTTCAGGAAATTAGCTAAAACAAAAACCTAAAAAGTGCAACAAAAGTCTGCTTAATTAGGCAGCTATCAAGAAAGATTAATTGCTAGAAAATGACCTCATGATTCAAAAAGTAGCAGCCAATGGGAATAAGGAAAACCCTCAAAAAGATGGATTGATATAATACATGTTACAATAGACTCTAACACATCAATAGTCATGGACATTATATAGTGAGAGACTTGGGAAAGTTTTGTTCTGTATATGTATGATATGTAAAGTCACCAAGAGATAGTTACTAAGGGGACATGAAGACAGTTCTCTAGTAGTGTGTGTGGACCTTTATTAAGATTTCTCATTTCCGGGGGGCTGAGTCCCGGTGGCGCAGTGGTTGTACGTGGGACTGCGGCCCAGTGGGATGGAGGTGCAATCCCAGCAGCAGCTCCACAGGAGCAAAGGCTGGGCCTCCTACTCCCACCACCAGAGGGCAGTAATGCCCCCCCCCCAAAAAAAACCAAAGGAAAAAAAAGATTCCTCATTCCCAGGTACTCGGGACCATGGCATACATTCATTTCCAAAATTCCAATGGCAAAAGGAGAGATTGTTCTTGTCCCAATTTTCATCAGAAAATGAGTCACTGACTGTGGACTCTGCACTGAGCATTTGCTCCTATAATCTAAGGGCAATTTACAGAGAAAGAAAATTTAGAAAAGCCAGCTACTTATATTCTGTGTAAAAGCAGCAAGAAGAACATGTGCAGGACTTACGATGGCTGATATTTTGATTAAGTTGCGTTTGGGAAACCAGCAGCAGGGGATGTAAGAACAAACAGTGAGCTGATCCGTCAAAACGAGGAGCTATAGCTTGGGAGGGAAGTCAGAGCTAAAGATAAAACTCTGAGATTCACTGATGTAAAAGTGCTAGTTGAAATGATGACAGTGTACGAGTTACTCAAGGAAGAGAGAGAGAGACATTGAAGAGCAAAGCATCAAACCCACAGGGACAAATGGAATAAACTGTGTCAGGTCTGTGGAGACCTTAGAAAATAATATTTTAATGGAATCAAGAGAGGAGAGAGCTTCAAGGAGAGGATGGACCGCAGTGCTAAATGCAGAAATCATTCTCCAATTTCAAGAGTGGTCCCATCTCCAATTTCTTTGGGATAATTGAAGTTAGTGTGTGTGTGTTTGTGTGTGTGTGTGTGTGTGTGTAGGATATCTGTAATTGTGTATGAACACTTGCTATGTGTATATTTACAGAATATTGGAGTATAGCAGTAGAAAGGGAAAGAGGGTGCTTAAAGGGAATTTCTGCAATTGTATATAATATATGGTAAAACAACACACACAAATCAAAGCAAAGTCACTGCCTTCAGCTTGGTTCCAACTCATGCTAATCCTATAGGAAAGAGTAGACCTGCCCTTATCGTTTTCTGCAATACTTTATGGGAGCAGTAAGCCTCACTTCTGTCCTTCAAAGCAGCTGGTGGTTTTGAACTGCTGACCTTGTGATTAGCAGTCCAACATATAACCACACCACCACCAGAGCTCCAATATACAGTAAAGGCCCACAGAATTGACCAAAAATATTAAGTACAACTGAATAATGACCAAATCTGTTTTGAAGGAACTCTACCCAGAATGTTTAGAAATAAAGATGCTGAGACATTGACTTGCTTTCTCTGGGCTTATAATCAGAATTGACCAATTCCTTGAGAAGGCAGCAGGCTTGGTAAAGCATAGGATCAGTGAACAAAAAAGAATGACTCTCAACAGGATGAAATGATATAGTGGTGTGATAGGTAGATTTATTGTGTCAACCTGGCCAATAGGAACATGTGGGATTAATCAGGTTGCAGTTCGATTGGAGGGCAGAGAGATAAATGATTCCATCCCGCCTACCCTTCTCTCTCTTGCTATCTGGTGATGGAAGTATGCTGGAGCATGTGTGTTTCGTGTCCTGCTGCTGTAGTTAGTTCTCTGACTCAACTTGTAAGTTACACTACCTGTGGGCCAGGTCAATAAGTGGATCCTGTCACTAGAGATTGTGACTCTTTCAGGACTTGCTTTTCCATGCTGCTGGTGCACACATCGCTTGAGCTTGAGACTGGTGGATTCCATCATCTTGCTGGCTTCCTTCTGTTTGAGATTCCATCCTGGCCTGCTTCATTAAGCTCCTGAGCTACTGACTGTTAGTGACCCACCCTGCTGCTTACTGCCTGTGGGAAGACTCTGCTTCCTTGCCCCAGGAAGGACTCTGAAGCCTGCTTCCTTGACCTTGGATCCAGCAGCCCACACAACTTGATGGACTTTCAGTATAGTCACTGTTCTATCGAAGTGAGCTGAACTGAATGCTCTGTACTGCTGTGTGGACTGAGTAGCTGTTATATTTCTTCTCACTGTATAAACAGAACCTCATGTGTGTGTGTGTATATATACATATGTATAAACACTATACATACATATATACACACACAAAATCATAAGTGTTCTTATTTTGTTTTTCTAGAGAACCCTGGCTACCACAAGTTGTTACAACAGTGAGTTCAAATATTCTTACAATTGTAAGACTGACTGGGTGCAGTTTTGCTTGAGTACTCACAGAGTCCCTGAAGGAGATCTAACTCAAGGACACCTCACAATTTTCTGCCTATTCTAATGAACCCCACCCCTCCCATCCTCTCCTCTCTCTTTAGTAAACGCATGGTGTAGAGTTCATTTCCAAACATATAATTCAAAAAGATAAGGGGTGTGGATTAAAATTGCTACTTGAAACTTGAAGACTTCCTCAGCAGATTGAAGGATCTAAGATTTATTTTCTCTTATTCACTAAACTATTGTAAAGCAACATTAAAGAAAAGACCAGCTGTCTTGCAGTAGGGTTCTCCCCCACCACCCACCATAAGTAATCAATAGTAGACCATAAGTAAACTGTAGACCATTGTAGTTGCTGGGCTTTTAGGTGAAGAATAGTTCTTTTAAAAAAAGTACCCTGAAGTACACTAGGACTCAAGTTTGTGGCAACAATGCTTTCTCCTTATGGAGTTATATACACATTGTGCAAAGGTTAGTTTACTATAGCAGCTGCAAAATATTATTGTAGCTTGGTGACTGAACACAAACAAACTTTACAGTTCTGTGTTCACAAGTTCAAATCGAGTTCCAGTCAACTAATAGCTAGGTGTCAGTAGAATTGGGCTTCTTCTGGAGGGCAAGAAGCAAGTCTAATTCCTCACTCCACCTAAAAAAAAGTGAAGTCACTTGAATTGCTTGGCTTGTGACCCCCAGAGAACAATCCTACTCTTTCAGTTCTGTGTTTACCATGAAAACTCCTCTCTGACCCTTCTACCTCCCTCCTAATTACAGTGGTTCCTGTGCAATCATCAGAATAGCTTCCCTGCTCCACCTCTCAATATCTTTCACTGGATTAAATCAAAATACTGTTAACTATTTAGGAAATATATTCACAGGTGGAAGATGAGTATCTTTACAAGACTACTCTTGCACCTACCACAGGGCATAATCATAAAGGACTGACTTTTTTTCATTCCTTCTAGAAGAATTATGGAGTATTCAAAATGGGTCAGACATTGACTTGTACACCAGGGAATACACTACCAACAGTACATTCCTATATGTTTTGGATATATTGTCAGAAGAGACCAGTCCCTGGAGAAGGATGTCATGCTTGGCACAATGCTGGGGTGGTGAAAAAGGAGAAGGCCGTCAATGAGAGATTGAGAGAGTGGCTGCAGCCAGGGGCTGAGGCAGAGCAACAATTGTGAGGATGGGCAGGACCAGGTTGTGTTTCATTCTATTGTGTGTAGGGCCACTATGGGTCAGAAAAAATTCGATGGTGCCTCACAACAACAACTTTCTTAGAAGATCCACTGTCGGTGGACATCCAAGGCTGGAGGCCAACAGCAATCACTCCAATAAAAAGAGGACATTAGAGTCTTCACATGCATGTGTGTTGTGCCATTTGAGTGTCACAAGGTCTCTGCGAGACAGAGTGCATCTTTATTGAGGGCTGGTGTGACTGAGGAAATTCTTTCCTGAGGGTGTGCTCCTTGAGCCTCAGCTGCCTGCTCCCCCACTTCTTGCTCCATGAAACAATGCACGTTTGTTCTTTGAACTCTCTTTCCATCAAGCTAAGAAGGAGAAGGCATTTCCCCTTAGAAATAACTTTACAAATGGTAATGTGTTTTTCAGGTAAGTTCATTAGGACCTTTTGTAACGCATAATGGAGCTGAAATAGCATGATTGTTTCTATGGAAATATGAGCAGGGAGTGCTAAACTGCCTTTTTTAACAAATGAACTTTGGGGACATAATCTGTTTACCTCTTCTCTGCAGAGATAAATGGTTGCCACTGTTCAATTCCTCACACTCCTTCTGTGTTTCATCTTTCTAGAGAATGGTTAGGTGTGTTGTACTTTCTCCCATGACTCAAGTTCAAAAGCAGCCACTTCTGCACCTCACAGAAATCCATGATGAGTCCCAGAGCCAATTTCTCCTCTTGGGCATGGCACATTTATATGTATGTGTATTGTGCTAGCTCCAAATAGGAATGTAAATACATCAGCCAGAGAAAACGATAATTTTAGAAAATAAGCCTGGGGGACATTCTTCCCAAAGTCTCTTGTCTAAAAATATCATGGGGAAAGACAGGAGTGGAGGACTATCTTGTACTCCATTCAATAACAGGGCAGTTTGACATCCTACATCTGGTATGAGAGTAATTTAAACACATGGATGGCCTCATCACTTTACTACCACCCTGCTCCTCTATTCTCTCTCTTTCTCTGTCTCCTGTGCATGTGTGTGTTTGTGTGTGTGTGTGTGCGCACGCGCACGTGCACAGGCGCACTATGGAGACAGCGAGAGAGGGAAAGAGAGAGAGATTGAAGGTAAAGTTGTCTATAAGGAAATTGCCAAAGTGCAGTTATCAGTAATACATAAAGTTTGTAAAAATTGCAAATTGATCTGCTTGCTGGACCCACTGAATGGGCCAATGAACCCTAGTGGTGTAGTGATTATTCCTAGGCCTGCTATCCACATGGTCTGCAGGTCAAATCCACCAGCAGCTCTGAGGGAAGAAAGGCTGAGTTTTCTACCTCGGTAAACAGTTCAATGGGCTAGTAATGCTATATATTATAAGCTCTTCATGTGATGATGGTACAAACAGAAGTCTGAGGACATAAGCTAAAGAGAAGCGATGAAACTTTAAAAAGAATGGGAATCAAGGATCCATATCATCCCTTCGTAGACAATGGTTTTGAGAACCATCTTTCATCCTCTCTTTCATTCTCTGTATCTGAACGAACATGCGTGAATTATAGTTTAACTTAATATCAAAGTATCTCGTGGCTACATATTTCTAGTGTAAATCACTTCTCACATTATGAAATATCTATCGCACTATGATTGTAGGTTTTCTGTCTTTAGCGAGTAGAAGAATTAAAACTCATCTTTAACATGTGGTTACTTCCTGTATAGCAAGTATTTTATTGGAGGTAGGACGTATGGTCTACCTATTCTTGTCATTTAGCAACAAGCTTTCTGTCAGGTTGTCATACTGTGGTGACATGCTTATTGCTGTGAAGTTGGATGTGAAGTCACTGGTATTTCAAATGCCAGCAGGGTCACCCATAGTGGATGGGTTTCAACAGAACTTCCAGAAAAGGCAGACTAGGAGGAAAGACCCAGTGTTCTACTTCCCAAAAAATCGAACAAGGAAAGTCCTCTAGATGAGAACAGACTATTGTTTGCTATTGGGCTTAAGATGAACCTGCACAGTTGAAAGCAATATACCATATCTTCAAAAACTGTTTTTGCTGTGAGTTGCCATCCAGTCAGTTCTGACCTATAGCAACGCTACCCACAGCACAATGAAACACTTGCAGGTCCTGCACCATCTTCACAGTTGTTGCTAGGCTTCCACCCCTTATTGTAGGTACTGTGTCAGTTCAACTCCTTGAGGGCCTTTGTCTTTTTCTATGCCCCTCTCTGTTTTCAAGCATGATGTTTTTCTCCTGGGACTGGTCTCTCCTGATAGCATGTCCCAAGTCCGTCATACAAAGTCTCCTTGCCTCTAAAAAGCGCTCTGGATGTATTTCATCTGAAATGGATTTGTTTGCCCTTTTAGTACTCCATGATACTTTAGTATTCTTTGCCAGAATCACCATCTGCCTGCCATTTTGTCATACTGTGGTAGCTGTGACTTGTTGTATTGATGAAAACTATGTCAAGGATATTTCAAAGGCCAGCAGGTTGAGCCAAGGTGCATAGGTTTCAGGGAAGCTTCCTGACTCAGAAGAGGCAAGGAAGAAGGACTCAGTTTGCCACTTTGGAAGAAGTAGCTTCTGAAAACCCTCTATCATATACTCATTTACATCAATGATCATGAAGCTGGGACAGGACCAGGCAATGTTACACCTTCTTTTATGAAGTTTACCCTGAGTTGGAATTCTCTGAAAGGTAGCGAACAACACATAAGTAAACATGTTCTCTAGTTTATTACTGAGACAACCATGCTGGAGAGAGATGCAAGGTGACTTTCTCAAGGTCAAAAAGAGAATAAACAACAATGCCAGGTTTGACTTCAAAATCTATCTCCCTGCTCTTCTGCCAAGGTCTGTCTCCCCAGAAGTTCTGGCTTTCATCAATGAAAGGAAATGCATGCACAGCACACTAGACTCCAAGAGGTGAAACTGGGCAGACTTCATTTCTGTTTCCTTTAAGTGTATAAAACAATTACTTTGAATATACTTAACATATGTATTGATTTCATATAAAAGCCACTTTACTTAAAAGTGATCAATAAACGAGGTTTGTAGTTGTATTAAACTGCTGATTTATTGACAACTGTGAGAAGTTTCCCTAGTGAAAAGCCACAGAGAATGAAAGCTACTAAAGGGAAGATTATTAAAGGCAAAAGGGACTTTGCAAGGCAAGAATCAAGTGATTTGTCCAAAGTCAAATAGCTGGGAAGGGTCAGGGATTTAACTAGAGAGTCCCTTACTACCCAGTGCTATTAGTGAAAAATGTTTTATAAGTGTAAATTGGAGATTCCTTTTCTAGTGAAAAGGACGTTCATGCATCCACCTTCAAATGTTTATTAGGAAAACATGATGCCTTTAGTATGAAGAGTGACTCCATCTAATCAAAAGGACTATAATTCTGAGCAAAGACATGGGTTTCTCGGACCATATGTTTTGTTTAGAGAGTGACTGGAGGTTTGAAAATCCTGATTTTAAAGGTACAAAATTTGTACAGGAAAGTGAACAGATATGTAAGGGGCTAAGACTTATTGGGAGGAAAGAGGCCACAGAATTTTATGCACGAGATTGACATGGCCAGATGTGTATCCTCACTCCATTTAGCTGCAGAGTGGACTGTGGGGAGGAGGTGTGTGTTTTGGGGAAAGGAGGGAGGTCAAGTGTCTCAAGCCAAAGGTAAGGAGACACTGAGTTTGTGCAGGTTTGTGTCCTTTGATCTCTTGACTTCCGCTTCCACGAGCATTGATTGTGGATCCAAGCAAGACAAGAGCCTTGTAAAACATCAAGGGTTTCAAGATTATGCTAACTGCAGCTTTGAAGTGATGAAAATGCGTAGTCAGTTCATTCTGGCACCTATCTGGTCATATTGTGGGATTCCCATATACACAGGCAAAAAGCAGGCACAATTGTCTGCCAGACCACACCTCAAACGCCTCTCAAATAATCCAGACTCACCATGACTCTATGTTGCCGCTAAGTGTGCTCTAGTTGGCTCCAGCTTACAGCCAACAGTTCCCAGTCCTATGCCCTCCTCACCCTTATTCATATGTTTGAACCAGTCAATGTATCCACTGTGTCAATTTATCTTATTGAGGGTCCTTCCTCTTCTTCTGACCCTACACTGTACATGATGCCCTTCTCCAGGCAATGTGTGCTTCTCACAATATGTCCAAAGAACTTGAGATGGACTGTCACCATCCTTCCCTCAAAGGAGCATTCTGGCTGTACTTCTGCCATGAGAGATTGGTTTGTTCTTTGGACTATGTGTGGTACTTTCAATAATCATAACCAGCACCATAATTTAAATGCATTGATCCCTCATCAATCTCCAACTGTCACATGCATATGAGACAATTGACTTGGGCCAAGTGTACTCTAGTCCTCAAAGTCACCTCCTTGTTTTTAAATATGCTAAAGACGTCTTGGGCAGGAAATTCACCAAGTGCCATGTGTCCTTTTATTTCTCGATGCGTGCTTCCATAAACATTGATAGTGTATTTGAGCAAGACAAAAATCTTTGGAAATTTTAATATTTTATCATTTATTATTACATATTGGTCCAGCTGTAAGGATTTCGGTCTTCTTTGAGTCATAACTCATACTGAAGTCTGCAATCCTTGCGCTTCATCACCAAGGGCTTCAAGTCTTCCTCACTTTTGGCAAGCAAAGGTATGTGATCTGCATATCAAAAATTGACATCCTGTTATCACATTCTTCTTCACCTAATCCTACTTCTCTGATTATTGCTCTCCATAGAGATTGAATAAATACAGTGAAAGGATGCAACCAGTCTGCACATCTTTCCTAATTTTTTTTTTGGGGGGGGGGGGCATCACTGCTCTTCGGCAGTGGGAGTAGGAGGCCCAGCCCCACTGCTGGAATTGAACTTCCGTCCCAGTGGGCCACAGTCCTGCGCACAACCACTACGCCACCTGGGCTCAGCCCTTTCCTAATTTTCAATCATGAAAGATTCCCTTATTCTGTTTCCATAACTGTCTTAATTCACGTAAAATTCTGCATGAGCACAACTAAGTGTTCTGGGATTCCCATCCTCAAGACTATCCATCTGACGTCAGCAGTGATATGTCTTATTCCACATTCTCTTCAGAATCTGGTCTGTACTTTTGGCAGCTCACAGTCAATTTTTTCTTTAGGAAAAAATTATCTGTATGTGATGTCAATGATATTGTTCTGTAACTTCAGTATTCTGTTAGGACACCTCTCTTTGAAATAGGAACACATCTGGATCTCTTTCAATCAGTTGGCCAAGTAACTGTCTTTGAATTTTTTAGAAGCAGAGACAAGTGAGTGCTTCCAATGCTTCCTCAGCTTGGTGGAACATTTCAGCTGGCATCCCATCAATTCCTGGAGCCTTGTTTTTGGCTACTTCTTGCAGTGAAGCTTGGACTACTTCCTTCAGTACCATTAGTTTTTGCTTATATGCTAACTCCTAAGACGATTGAATGTCAATTAGGGGTGTTTTGGTTTTTTTTTTTCGGTACAGTGACTTTGTATTCTCTCTATCTCCTTTGAATGTTCTTGCATAATTAATGCCATGACTCTTTAGGACAGATTAGAACTGCCTCTGTGATTTTCAAGACTGATGGCACTGAGTTTGATTTTGATTTGAATAATCCAGAAAGCATACTTTGGCAATGCAATTATAGTACTGTTAAATTAATGAGGGAAATTTGGACCCTTCCAAAATGTACTCAGCTATTGAAGTGTGTTTAGAATAAAGGCTTATGGACCTAAATAGGTAAAATGACTTCAAAATGTTTGTTGGAAAAATCCATTATCTTTCAATTCCATTTTCTAATTTTTCACTTGTTTAATCCCCAACTCTTTAAAATGTAGGCAGGAAAACATATTTATATCCATCTGTACTTACTCAATAAGCCTTCTTTAAACATAGCATGCATGTAATAAGGAAAAGTAAATTGGAAAGATAATGGAATTTTTTCACCAAGCATTTGACACTCCCTTGTATAGTTAATATATCTGGGGGATATGTCCACATACAAAATTCTCTCCACCCTCATATATAAGATTGAGGAAGACCCTCAATGAAATAGATTGATATGTTGCTTGTAATAATGGAGGACCAGGCTTTTTTTGTTGTTGCTGTTGTTCTGCTACCTATGAATTTGAACCTATGCGATGACACCTAACAGCGCAAAAATCCACAGATAGATTGATTGTCTGAGAGGCTTGACTGAATGGGCTCTCATATTATGCTGAACAATAGGACATGTTTGATGAATTTCACTGAGAATAGGATTTGGCAGAACTTTATTTAAAAATAGAGTGATCAAATTTGTGTGAGCTTGTACCAAGCTTTCCCACATGGCTTGAATATAGAGTGACTCTGGGCCCCGTGAAGGGGAAAGAGGATAAAGGTCTTGACAGCGTGGCTCAGGCATTTTTATTTTATTTAATCACAGTAACAGTGCTTTGGGGGAAATGTGATATCCAGTTGTGTCATCTTAGAAACTACTATTTTCCCTGACATTTTAATTTTTGAGTTTTTCATATTACTTTTCGTTCATCTGATAATTGTGACATTTTTAAAAGTATTTCTCTAAAGTGATTATTTTAACAGTAAAGAGCCCTTAGCATGGAAGGAATCAAAGGATATAGATGTAAGGCAGAAGGGAACTTCAAAACATAGAAACGCTGAGATCTTCACAACAAAATGTAGATAAATGGAATTAAAAGATACTAGATTTTTTCATGAACAGTTTTTTAATCCCCGTTATATCTTGTTCATGGGTTAGAATTATTAGAGTATTTAAACCCAGTGTCGATTCAGTAGTAGGATTCTCTGCTTCTCTGTGGAAGACTTGGGTTTCATTCTCCGATCACATGAGATTTTCCCCTCAAACCAGAATTGCATTGGCCAAAGCTGAGCTTCCATAGTATGTATATGTCTCCCTGTGCAAGCATCCAGTAACACACTCTGAGTTAGTGCACCCAGTGGCATAGCCTGGAAATATTCTCCCTGGGTCATAGTGAATTTTTTGTTAAAGCAGTTTCACTGGACTTCATTTTTTATGGTGACCAATTTAAGAGAAGAGTATATGGTTGTGAGGTTGTCTTCTGCTAAAAAAATGCTACAAAAGCTGTTGTGGTGTTGAATATAGCTTGCAAGGACAGCACTATGTGAAAAAGCTCAAGTGTATGAGAGATTTTCTCATTTCAAAGGAGGTGAAATGTTGATTGATTAAAAATGTTGTCTGGATGCCCATCAACTTTCCAAATGGATGAAAATGTCAACTCTTAGTGCATTTGGAGTTTATTCCACCAGGTCAGACTGCTAATCAAGCTTTCTGTTTAGACTTTCTGAAAAGATGGCATGACAGTATGTGACAAAAAGGCCTGATTTACAGCAGAGGACTGGTTTTGCAAACATAGCAATGCACCTGCATATGCAGCCATCTCAGTACCCTAATTGTTGGCAAAACAAAACAAGGACAAAAAAACCCCTGCATGATTATCTTGCAGAAGCATCTTACTCACCTGGCCTCACTCCATGTGACTTCATTTTGTTTCCATGAACAGTGATTTGAAGATGGAGAAAAGGTGAAGGTAAAAAATGAAGAAAGTGCAGTCAGCCATTCAACTAGATGACCTTAAAAAAATGTCTCCATGAATGGAATCACAGATTTGACAAATGTATTAAGTGTAATAGAGGATCATTTGAAGATGATAAAGTTGTTTTGTAAATAAAGTTCAAATAAAAGCTTTGAAAAATTTATCTTTTGGGGGCGTGGGTGTCTATTTCCTTTTATACCTTTTGTTTGGTCAGTATTTGTCTGTCATTGGTGTTTGGGTGTTTTATGAGACTGAGTCATTTTCAGCAGAACTTCTATACTAAGGTGGGCTACAAAGAAAACCCTGGTTATATATTTCCACAATCCCTTTGTGTATGGGAACCACCTTGAGTCAGGCATTTACTCAAAGGCTTCTAACAATGACAACAGACTGGCTTGGGAGCTGGTGAGAACAACTATTTGCCATCTGCTACATTGTTGCAGGCAGTTTTCGTGATCTGTCAGCAATTCTTGGTGCTCCTTATAACCAGATCCTAATATAGAACACCTCTCGTCCCCCATCATCTCTGTCTGTATGTCTACTCTTTTTCAAATGAGAGCCCTGGTGGTGTAGTGGGTTCTGCATGCAGCTGCCCGTCACAGGTTTGTAACCAGCTGCTCTGCAGGAGAAAGATGGACAGTGATGGCAAATTCTTATCAACATTGCTAAAGAAAGCTCTTACTTCTCAACTGAGACACGCTCAGAAGGACAAAGATTAAGGCTGGAACGCTCATCTTGGCAGAACACTGCTCACTCCATCACAAGCCCTGAGAGTCTAGATGATTTGGGAGGGGAATTGCATTTTTCCTAATGGCAAGGGGCACTTTGTATTTGGGAAGACGTCACTTACAGAGGAGAAAGGAGTAAGTCAAGGCTGGTCCTAGTACCTATATCAACTGTGCACACTCAATTTGCCACATTCTACAAAAACTGAAAATAAAAAAGAGCAGGGTGCTTGAGGGCAGGGAAGATGGAAAAGGCTACTTGGATTTCTTCCTAAGAACCAGGGTTTTGAAAGTGATTTGAAGGGAAAGAGACATACAGTGATTATTAGGCAACCAGCCTTTGAAGAGAGAAAATAAGGATGCCAAAGGGAGGTCCTGGTTTTGATCAGTCCCAAGCAACGGACAATAGGAAGTAATCTAGCTGAGAAGCCAATTGTGATTGGTCACTTTACTTACTTTTCCAAACTGACTTCTGAAATATGCTTGCTTCGTCTATAAACCTTAGTTAAACAAAGTTATCATGCAAGATTCTGAGAGTTTCCAGAGAACAACTAGCTTAATTGGAGCTCATCTGCTTTTGTGTCTAATGAGCCTGCCATTTAATAAGCTGCTCCTAATTTGAAATAAAATGTCCCTCTATCTAAGATGATTAAAAGACCTTGTTTTAGTGTATGATATATGGCGCTATCAGAATATTCCCAGTAGGCAATGGTGCTCAGAATTGATATTTGCAGGCAGAAGAGGAATAGAGGGGGAAATGTTGATGGGTTCATCTTCAAAAAAAAAAAAGACACCCAATGGTCTGACTTATTATATCATGGGAAGAAGACCACCTTCATAACATTTATTTGTCAAAACTTAGTACCAAATTTCTCCAACCCATCTTGCCTGCCCTCCAGCTCCCTGCTCTTTTTGATTTCTAGTTGGAGTTGAATATGGCAAATTGTTTGAGCGATCTTTTTCCTGTGGGGTAAGCATCGGGCTTCTCCCAGTGATGTTAAACAGTGGTGGAAGTTCTACTGCACTAGTTACTCCATAGGGAAAAAAAAAATAAGGTTGTTCCTTCTGGTAAAGAGTTGTAGTATCAGAGAGCTTGTGTAACTTTTTGGTTCACAGCAGAGCAGGTGAACCATCTGCAGACACAACCAGGGACTCCTTTGCTTAAGTCTCCATGGAGTAAAAAGAATCACCTGTCAGCTTCTCATAAAGGTTACCTTAGAATCCCTCAAGGAAAATCTTTATGGCTTCTAAAGTGAGTCGGTGGTGGAATGATCAACTTGGAAGGGGAGACTCCTCAATTCTCTGTTACAAATATGTGGTAGGAGGAAGGGCAGACTCCCTTCTGTCTATTTCTAAAACATTTTCTCCAAGTGATGCTGATTTTCAGTCATTCTGAGAACATTTGCATTTCACCTCCCTGCCTTCCTAAGAAAAGGGAATAGTGACTTCAGCTTTTAAGTCGACTAGTGATGTCCTAAGTTTGATGTCCTAAGTTACTCACAAGTTCAGGGCTCATCCTTCACTCCCTGGGTAGTACCAAACCCATACCAACTGCAGACATTGTCTGAGAAGTTCAGACACAAGCTCACGGCTTCTTCTAGATGTCTCTGTCCTTATTAAGCACAGAGGGTCATGAAGATGTTAGAAGCCATAGGAGACACCGACATCCCCAGCAGCAGTAGCATGAAAAAGCACCGGGCATTTTTTTTATTTGTTTTTACAGGGATTTCCCAACCTTCGTTTATATTTTATTTTTACACATTTGCAGAAAGACTATATGATATAATAGGCATGCCTAAACAAATAAAAACCAGAATTTATACATCTAAATTCCAGGTAGTGTCTCACAGAGATCCCGAGGGGAGCTGTACACTGAGTCTAATGATGCTTCTGAGGCTCTGAGCACCTTTTCCCAGTTCCCCTGGGAAGAGCCTGCAGAACTTGTGGCATTTGCTTTTAAGTGTCTTCTGCTTAAAACAAAACAAACCAAGACAAAACCCCTGACTTTTATGTGATGGATTTGCTTTTGTGGAACAAGCTAAATTGTATTTGGAGACAGGCTTTGCAATCAAGTTAGGTGATTTCACCAGGGAATTCAGTATTGGGATCAAAGCAGAGAAAGACCATAGACCAAATGTATTCACTACTGGCTTGGAAAACTTGTTTAGAGACAATTGCTCAATGTTTCAAATGGAGTTTTAGCAATAACAACCTTGAAAGTTAAGTGTGCAAATTTAAGTGGAAAAAAATCCAAAGGAGAAGATATATCTGAAGATTTAGCTTCTGATTTATCTGTATGCATGCATATATAGATGTGTGTATACATATATATGTATGAAGACACACACACACACACACACATATATATATATATTTTTTTTTTTTTTTGTTTCCAGGTTTTCTTTTTATTTGTACCCTTAGATATTCAGAGCAGATGAATTTCATTTTGGCATTAGATGATTGTATACAAACAGTTTGTGTTGACACAGCTAAGTATTTTTCATCTGGTTACTCTGAGTGGTAGCATGCTATCATGAGGGAAACAGCAAATGAATTCAAAAACAATTGCTGCAGAGTTGATTTTGATTCATGTCAATCTTAGGCAGTCAGAGTAGAACTAAGCTACCTACATTTTTATTTTTATTTTGTTTTAGCTGTACCTTCGGAGACTATGAAATCCAACTATTCCTACATGTACAATTCAGAGACATCAATGACATTCGAGTTGTACAATTGTTCTTATCCCTTTTTTCTTTTTTGGACTCACATTCCCAGTTAGTAGAGGCTCATTGTCCTCTCCAGTTCCTATCTGATCCTTTTAAGCTGTTATTGTCATTTTGATACCAAGTACATTGTTCTTAAATAGGCACATTGGCCAGAGTGGAACTAGTTCACCTAAACCAATGTTTGGTTTATGATGATTTCAAGAGTACCTGTTTGGTTTAAAGTGGAGAGATTTTAGGGCAATATTTTAGGGCAATAGCTTCAGTGTTTCGTTAGTCTCCCTTGGCTATTGAAAGTCTGGAGTCCAGGAGAATTTGAAAATCTGTCCTACCTTTCCCCTCATTTGTCTCCATGGATTCTTTGATCAAAATGCTCAGTAATAGTAGCCCCCAGTAGTCAAGCACCATCCATGACTGATTTGAATGGCAAAGGAGCAGACTGTTAATAGAAAATTAGCGGATCTCCTCCCTCTTCCCCATGCTCCTTGTTCCATTGTTATTCCAGGGATGGAGACTTACAGTTTGGTCTTTCAGAAGCAAACCATCAGGAATTTCTGAAACCTCTAAAGGTTTTGCTTAGCAGGCAAGCATGTTAACCCTTTGGACCATTCAGGGATAACATGAACATATGCCTCACTCACTCTACTAAATATCTCATTATGAAGTTTGTGGGAGGGATACCTGCAAGTTATTGTTGTTACTATATAACTATTTTTTTTCAGTTTACAGTGGCCTCTATGACAGAATAGGACTGTATTTCCTTGGCTTACAGGGTATCTACAGGACCAGATCACCAAGTTAGTTAGCTGTGCACTGAACCATTGCATTATTGGGACGAATGATAAAAAAAATGCACCAAAAAGGAAGATTTGGGCAAAATATGGCTAACAATGCTATTAAAATATGAAGCAGTCAGGGGTGGGGGCGTTAATGGCAATCACTTTTTAAAATACCTGTAGAAATAATTGACAGCTTTGCCTTCATGGGAAATATATAGGAACCTGGCATCTTGATTCTTCCTCATTAGCCTTAGAAATGCGGCTTCTACCAGTCACATCCTGGCTGCCTTGCAGGAGATCAGCTTGCACTCTGGGTATCTGACACAAGAATTCCTACAATCCTTGTTTCTGAAATGTTTCTGAGCCCAAGTTGCAAGTATAACCATTCTTGCACAGTCATTTTGTTTTGCAGGTCTAGAATACTGCTTGGACACTGCTATTATGCACTTCAGGACTTCTCCATCCTTTTGTGCATGCTATTATTTCTAGACAACTTTAGAAAAATAGGTATCATCATTATAGTAGTTTTGTGTAAGTGCCATGCACTCTGAATGGTTATTTATAATTTAGAATTCCAGAATATGTACCCCGCAACTAGGGCTCTGGGCACAACTGTGTCAATCGAATGCTTTCCTTTTTCTTCTGTTTTGCATAGAAAAATACTTTTTTTAATGAAAAGCATTCTTTCTTGTGTCCAAGTCAAAAAAAATTAAAATCATTTGTTCTTGCCTGGATAGAAAAATGGCCTCAAATATGACTTAAATAAAAATAACTAGTCCCATTAAAATCATGTTTCCAAATGGCCTACGAGCAGTCCCCATATGTTCACTGCACCCTCAGCCACAACAGATGCAGCATTTGATGTGCTTAATGCTTCTGCTTATTCTTCTCTGAATCTCATTTCATCACGTATTTTCTGTGGCATAATTGAGACAAGCTGAGTAAATTATCTCCTAACTAGTTTAGTTCATCTTTAGAAAGAGAAAATATAAGAGCCCAAGCTGCTCTCAAAATAGTTTTGATGTTTGGAGTGTTTCTGAAAGAAAGAGAATCAAACAGAATTGTGATGGGAATGTGTAGAGCTGATTGATGAAGGAAGCTACTGTCACACAACTGAATAATGGTGTCTAATACAATTGTCTGTACACAGTTCTTCTCCTCCAGCTAGCATGAGATTGGAAATCACAGCGTGAAGCCATGTAGCTCTTAGATGCCCTGCCCTATCATTGTTCTTGGTAGACAGTAGATGCTAAACAAAATTTATGGATTATAGTAATTTTGATCAAGAGCAATGTAACAGAGAGGAAAATACTAAAACTCAAATGGAGGCTCAGCATGATAGTGAAACAAGAGGAAAGTAAAAGGGAATAAAGGAAAGAACTAGGGGGTAAAGGGCATTTAAAGAGGTCTAGATACAGGCATGTACATAGGTGAACATCTATGTACATTTACTTGTAGGATTGGTAATAAGACAGCAGATGGACATTGGGTTCATCAACGATTCAAATACTTCCTCAACGCAAGAACACTTTGTTTTATTATATTGGCATTCCCTGATGCTCACCTTCCCAACATGATCACTGAAGAAAAATGTGTGCATAAGCGCAAGTGGTGAAGAAAGTTGATGGTGCCTGACTATCAAAAGATGTGGTGTCTGGGGTCCTAAAGACTTGAAGGTAAACAAGTGGTCATCTAGCTCAGAAGCAACAAAGCCCACATGGAAGAAGCACACCAGCCTGTGATACAATAAGCGATCTAATGGATTAGGTATCAGGCATCAAATAACTAAAAATTATATCAATATAAATGAGGGGGAGTACAGATTGGAGACCCAAACCCCATCAATATGTGAAGCAACATCCCCTTACAGAGGGGTCACAGGGAGAAGATGAGCCAGTCAGGGTACAGTGTAGAACAGTGGAATATGCAAATTTTCTCTAGTTCTCAAAGACTTCCTCCCACCCACTATCATGGTCCCAATTCTACCTTACAAATGTAACACCAGGGAATGTACACTGAAGCTGGAAACATGGGGAATTCAGGACAGATGATCCCTTCAGAAACAGTGGTGAGAGGAGGGTGGAGGAAAGGTGACATAGAAAGGTGAAACCAATTCCTACTTTGTCGGGAGCCATCCAGCTGACATGCTTGACCTGGCTACAGTCACGTAGCCTGAACTCTGTTGCAGTCTGTTGCCTGAGGTTCCTAGTTACCTTTGTTACTGTTAACAGCCCTGGCCTTGAAAGCTCGGCGTGCAGCTCTGCTGCCATTCACTTGTTAATAACTATATGCTAATTCCCCAAACCTATAGATAAGGCATTTCTGCTTGTCTTGATTTGCAGATATGCTGGCCTTCACTTGTTAATTTTGAAGATCACCATGTGCTAATTGCCTAAGCTTGCTTGCCCTATAAACTTGTTTTATTTCTCCCAAATAAACGAGACTTGATCAGAATCCTGTCTTGTCTCCATTTCTCGCGTCTCCTGTCCCCCCAATTCCCACTCCTCCTTCCAGGACTTGTGAATTACGGACCCGCAGGCCGGGACACTACTTCCACCAGGGGACAGTGATGCCCACAAAAAAAAGAGGGAAAAAAAAAAGAAAGGCGGAACCAATTACAAGGATCTACCTATAACCTCCTCCCTGGGGTATGGACAACAGGGAAGTAGGTGAAGGGACACATTGGACAATGGATGATATGACAAAATAAAGATAAATTGTAAAGTATTAAGGGTTCACGGGGGAGGAGAAGGGGGAGGGGAAATACGGGGAGCTGATACCAGGAGCCTAAGTAGAAGGAGGATGTTTCAAGAATGAGGATGACAACAAATGTGCAAATGCAGTCTGCATATGATTGATGTAGGTAATGATCGTGATGACAGTTTTATGAGTCCCCAATAAAATGATTAAATGAAAAAAAATAATTTAATCCAGGTTTTTCCAGGGAGATAAACTGGCCAAAGAAAGGGAAAACACCCCCGCTCCAAAAAATAAAAAAAGAAAAGAAAAGAAAAGCAGCTTCAGATTTCTGGGTAAAACTTAAAGTTATGCTGTTGTTATGTGCCATCAAGTCAGTTCCAACTTATAATCATTCTGTGTGCAACATTTTGAAACACTGCCTGGTCTTGCGTCTTCCGCACAATTCCTATGACTGAGCGCATTGTTGTAGCCACAGTGTCACAATTGTAGCCACAATTGTAGCCACAATCTTCTTTGTTGAGAACCTTCCTCTTTTTCATGCCCTTCTACTTTACCAAGAATCAAGTTCTTCTCCAGGCACTGGTCTCTCCTGGTAACATGTCCAGAATAGGTGAAACAAAGTCTTATCAACCTTACATCTCAGAAGCATGCTCGCTGTACATTGAAGACAGAATTTTTTTGTTCTTTTTTTTTTGGGGGGGGGGGTGCATCACTGCCCTCTGGTGGTCGTGGGAGCTACCCAGCCCCGCTCCTGGAGAGCCTCTGCTGGATTTGAACCGTCAAGCTCATGGGCCGCTGTCCCGCACTCAACCACTACGCCACCGGGGCTCAGCCCGAGTTTTTTGTTCTTTTGGCAGTTCATCACACTTTCAACATTCTTCACCAACCATAATTCAAGCATCAGTAACGTTCTATATGTTTTCCACTTGAGGCTGGAGGACCATGATAGCGTTAAGTCGGGATGGTGTACTACATAGCAAGGGGGAGTAAATTATGTGCAAGCAACTTTCTAGATAGAAAATGTACCAGTCTTTGAAAACACATCTGTCCTGTATCTCTCCTGGGACTTATCAGTGCCTGGCTAATTACCATTTTGATACACGCCGTGCTGTTGATGGGCAATGGCAACTAAATGTGCCAGCTGGCCTAGGTAACATATTCATTTTGGAACAGAATGCCTTCCTTTCAAGGTGTTACTCGCTCTCATGCTGGGAATTACAGTGACTGGAGGGTAGAATATCACGGCCCAAGGCAATGATCACAGAGGGAACTGCCTCACCGCAGAGCTCAGAATGAATGGAAATAGGCAAGGATCAGAACCTTGCCAACTTTTAACGAATTCAAGGTAGCCACGAAGTCTGGCTACTATGTAAGGGGTCTAAATGGAGGAAACTTTGCAGACACAACAGTGGGGTACGGATGCCATGATATGATGTGAAATACATTGCAATTAAGATCCAGTACTGGTGAGGCATTGGGCAACTAGCAGCAAAGTGGTGGTTCACCTTTTGTTACGCTGGGGAAAAACGAGGTTGTCTGCTTCCATAAAGATATACGGTCTCAGGAACCCTCTCCAGAGTCTCTCTAAGTCAGATTTGATTCAATGGCAGTGAGTTTGGGGGTTTGGGAAGAATACATTTTTAGGAATTGAGGCAGGAGGTCAGATCTTTCAGAGAATGAAGAGCAACCAGAGGCCAGAGAAAGAATCGTCATGGTTTGGGATACCACAAGAGGGATATTGCACACTTACAGAAATGAAACTATATCATAAAATTGAGAAAGGAAACAAAGAAACCTTAGGTCCTATAGTGTAGCTCTGTGGTCATGATATGATTGTAAGATTTGGGTGTTCACTTTGGCTTATTTATTTAATGACTTTGCACACATCATCTGGAGTGGTGCATTGCTAGATGAATGCATGCTTGTGCAAAGTAGGGGTCACCTAAAACACAAGATGCCTTCACTGAGATGACTTGACACAATGACCACAATTATGCACTCAACAAGCATCAAAATGGTGCAGGACCAGATAACCCTTCCATTTGCTTCTCCTTAGGTTGCCCTCAATTGTAACAGCAACATATTTATTAAAACTATATCAAAACTCAGAAACAAGCCACCGCACAGGCATGCGTCTATGTACTGTTTTCCTTGGAGTGTTTCAATGTCAGAATAGGAGCAGCTTTAAATAGAGCATGCCTCTGCAATTTTTCTCATGCCCACACACATCCCCCGAACACTCCACTGCATCCTATCTGTATAGCACTTATTTGGTCCTTCAGGGTTTTGCAGGCTCAGGTGAGGTTCAGGCCCAGACTCCAAAGAACAACTTTTCTTATACCCTCTCTCATTTGACTGTGGGACACAAGAACTTCTGGGTTTATCCTCTAGGGATGCTCTCACATTCACCAACATCCCTTAGCTCTTCATATCAGATCTGAGACTGGCCCTCATGTTACTGATCACCATTAATTAATGGAGTATAACAAATTGAGCCATGGTGTGCCTGACATCCTAATCAAAATAGACACTAGATTTTAAGCACAGATTACTTGGGATGATACTCCCTCTTCTGTCTGTAGGTATATAAGCACCATCTGTTTCTGCTTTCCTCATCCACAAAGCACCTGGAATCCAGAGTGCAGAGAGAAGATTGTTCTTTGGTGCCTTAGAGTAGTGGTTCTCAATCTTTTCAATGCTGCGACCTTTTAATACAGTCTCTCATGTTGTGTTGACCCCCAATCATAGAAGTATTTTCTTCGTTGCTTCATAATTTTGCTACTGTTATGAATCAGATCATTCCTGTGAAATGGTTGTTTGACCCCAACAGGGGTAATGACCCACAGATTGAGAACTGCTGCCTTAGATTGTTGTCCTTCACATCTGTGAGGCCCTTAATCAAGCAGGAAACTGAGCAATCTTGTACATAAGGAAATGAAGCAAATATTGATTACCTTTTCATTCGTTGCCCTAATTCAAAAGTAGATGGACGCTATTGTCATGAATAAAAGTAAAAGTAGTGGCCATTGAGTAGATTGAACACATACAGACCCTATAGGACAGAGTACCTTTGCATCTGTGAGACTGTATGTGATAGTTATATAATTATTTATCAACTAGAAAGGATTAAGAGTGAGAGGTGGAGTCCAGTCTGTCAATCTGGTCACAGTCAATGAAGCCTTTGTGGGTATTCTTCCTTGGAGGCAGGAGATACTCTCTGTCTTAGGTCACTCCATGCAAAACATCTTTGACAAGAAATCACAGGAAGCTACTGTGATGCAACCAGAACCCTGGGAGCTGGAGAAGAGACCACCTGCCAGTGCTGAAGTGTTTAAAATGCCCCTGGATCCATAAGACTTCCCACTTTCTGCATTGGAATTGTCTTGCATTTAGCATGATTGCATGTATTTCATGGATCTGCAGAGGAATTTATAATTGAAAGTAGACATATTGGCTAATACTGGACTTGTGGATTTGATCTGAACTGGGTCTCTTAATATTCAATTGTTCTTTTTTTTGTGTGTGGGGGGGGCATCACTGCCCTCTGGTGGCTGTGGGAGGCCCAGCCTTGCTCCTGGAGAGTTGCTGTTGGATTTGAACTGCCAAGCCAGTGGGCCACAGTCCCAAACTCAACGACTATGCCACCGGGGCTCAGTGGGAAATTTCTTTTGGGGGGGCATCACTGCCCTCTGGTGGTCGTTGGAGCAACCCAGCTCTGATCTTGAGAGCTGCTGCTGGATTTGAACTCCCAAGCCCGTGGGCCACAGTCCCGCACTCAACCCCTTACGCCACAGGCACTCAGCCCTCAATTGTTCTTCTATATAAAGCTCTTTCTTATACACACATGAGTCTTTGTGAATTTATTTCTCTAGACTACCTGGACTAACATACTGTCCCTCTAAGGGACTAGACAACTTAATCTTTGTCCTCAGGAAAAGTGACCAGATTTTAAGTGGGATACTGTTGACCCGGAGGAGTGGGGGGAGACATTTGATTAAAATTTTGGTCTATATGGAGCAACAAGAATGTTCATAGAACATAAAGATAGTATTGTAATGTATTTATTTAATTTTAAAATGCCAGGGGACGTGGGACAAATTGTTAAAAAGTAGGATGTCTGATCACCTTATCCTAAGGAGTAATTTAGTGATTCATACCAAAGGCCTAAATGTTAGTAGCCCAACACATAACCCAGGGCTTCTTTTAGAGTAATGCTAGTCAGTGCTGCTTAAAATGGCCTGCCCAAACCAAATAGCAATATCAAAGAGTTGAGAAAAGGAGTTTTCTCTGCTTGTCTTCCCAATGCTTGAGTTATTGGGGTCTGAGAAGAACTGGCAATCATTACCTAAAAGACCCTTTTAAAACACATTTAAGATCTTCAGATCATTTCAATTGCTGTCCTACTTTCACAATCATTCTCCCCTTCCTGACAATGTCAATGTACCACAGTCTCCAACTTGGTGAAGTTGCATCCTATGGACATTTGGTTAATGAAAAGTCAACTCCCTCATATCTCTGAAAAATACACCATTATCATCCTTTTAATGGGAGGAATGGTTGGCTTCAGAATTTTAATGATGACATAGCCCTTCGGCCAAATTCAGAAGTCCTGAAGGCTTAGTGGTTTACACTTTGGGTTCCTACTTCAAGGTTAGCTGCTCCACACCATCAGTTGGTTCATGGGAGATAGATGAGGCTTTGCACCCGCAGAAAGAGTAATGGCAAGCTTGGAAACCTACAGGGGCAGTTCTTACCTATCCTATAAGGTTCCTATGAATCAGAATTCATTTGGTGGAAATTAGAGTTTTGAAAGGGGTAATACAACTGCTTCATTTGGTGCTATTTAAAAGATATAGGTTAATGTTTATGCCACATTACATGGGCAGGGAGAGGTAGAGAATGGTATTTCAATGCTTAAAGGAATTAAAAAAAAACATTTTGATCATATATAATGTGGTCCTTTTTCATTGACCTTGGCTTGTCCCAATATGATCCAGAAATTTCACTCAAACTTAAAAAAAGTGACAGTCCCTTACAGAGGGGTTGTAGGGAGGAGATGAGCCAGTCAAGGTACAGTGTAGCAACAATGAAGTATGCAATTTTCCTCTAGCTCTTAAATGTTTCGTCCCACCCACTGTCATGATCCCAATTCTACCTTACAAGTCCAGCTAGACCAAGGGATGCACACTGGAGTACATAGGGGTAATTCAGGAAAGATGATTGCTTCCAGACCAGGGGTGAGAATGGTGATGCCAGAAGGGTGGAGGGAAGGTGGAGAAGAAAGGGAGAACCTATTGCAAGGATCTACATATGACCTCCTCTCTGGGATATGGACAATGGGTAAGTTGGTGAAGGGACATATTGGACAGTGTATGCTGACAAATTAATGACAATTTGTAAATTGTTAAGGGTTTTTTGGGGAGGGCTGGGGGGAGGGAGGGAAAACAGGGGAAGCTGATACAGGGGGCCTAGGTTGAAGGAGGATGTTTCAAGAATGATGATGGCAACAATGTACAAATGTAGTCAGCATACAATTGACATATGTATTGATCGTGACAGAAGTTTGAGCCCTGAATAAAATGATTTATATGAAAAAGAACAGAAGTAGATTATCTGAACAAGAAAAATCTGATGTGGTTTTTAATGCAGGTTGGAAACAGTATGAAAAAGAGCAAGGCAAATGTATTCATTATAGACATTGCCCCCAAATCCACTGCCCTTGAATGCATTCTGACTCATAGTGAACCCTATGACAGGTTCTTTAGATTGTAGATCCTTAAAAGAACAGACAACCTCAGTTTTCTCCTCAGTCAAACAGGTTGGATGTACAGGGATATCAGGGGACAAAGGATGTAAACCATTCATGGCTCTTCTTCTGGCTGGTATTAAGATCTCTCCTTCCTTTGTCTGTGATGGCACATTTTATACCCAGCAGGAGGGCCACCACAATTAACCCTGCCAGTAAGCATTCATATCTGGTTCTATCAGTGGCCTCCTCTACTTTCTCTTACAGAAAATCCATCAGCAGAAGGTCATGTGGTGGGAGGAACAAAGACTTTGTCTAGAAAACGCCAAAACCGCACTGCCATGGAATCAGTTCTGACCCATTGTGACTTCAGAGGGTAGGGTGGATCAGACCCCGTGGTTTCCCCGTCTGTAATGGTTGATAAGAGTAGAAAGATCATGGTTTCAAACTGCCGACTTTGTGGTTAGCAGCTGAATGTGTAACCACCACACCATCAGGTGTAGAAGAACCATATTAAATCACTCACTGCAGTGCAATTAACTAGGAAATCTGTCAAACCTTGAAGAATATATTCAGTCATTCTCTGAGAACTAAAATATTTGATGGTAGAGGCTACAGCCAAAAATATTCACTTTTTAATATGCTTATATTTTCAAAGAAATTCTCATGCTTTAATACATTTTGCAAAGTTTTTATTAAACATTCAGCAATCAATTGACTATTACTTGGATGAATTTGTTATGCTTAGGCTGAGGTGTTCCTATTTTTCCTTTTTTAAAAATGGAATTTTCAAAACTCAAGTAGAACCTGCTGGCATTTAGTGAATGTCAAGATATAGGATTTTACTTTCCCTGCAATAAGATTCTATTCTTAATGAATTTATGAAGATGAAGAAAAAAGTCTAAATCCAACTTAAAATAAATCTTTAAATTGAATAAACAAAGGTTTAGTGCCTGATAGAATTTTTCTCTTGTTTTTTTATTCTCTTAAAATTTTATGGGAGGACAAAATATTATTTTTATGTGAAAAATGTTTTAAATGTGCTACGTCTATTTAACTAACCTAAAATTAAAAAAAAAATGTAACCCTGGACAAAGGTGCAACCTCAGATGCTGGAAACACCGAAGAAGCTTTTACTTTGAGACACAAAGAAATTTCCCCAAGAAAGAAAGTTCAGGAATTTAGCATGTTAGCATTATATATTATTCTTGCTGTTAGCTGCTGTCAAATTACTTCAATTCTAGTCAATCCCATGCACCCCAGGGGATTTGAACTTTGTAACTTACTGCATTATAGGGGGCTGATTTTGGGGGAGTAATTAACAATCTATTTTTTACTGGTCCATCTTAACGCCTGTTTAATATCACAGCAATAGGGAAGCCTACACTGACAAAGAGTTGATGTCTATGCTTGAGGTACTTTATCCTGGAATGACACATGTATCTCCTTTATGGAATGTGAACCAGTTCCAAAGTCAATGTCATCTTCATTACTTATCTTCTTTTACATCGCTATCAATTTTCACAATTAGTTGTTGACCCATGAGATATTATCTGACCTCCAGTTAGGGAAGGTAGAAGAAAACCAAAATTCTTACATATATTTTGAGGACATGCTTCTTCTTGACTTAGGGTCACAACTTATGGGAGAGCTAGAAATGAGTGAAGTGGAAGAGTTAGCAATACGTTCCCAGTTTCACATCAGACAGAGCCAAATTCTGTGCCTACTTTCATGTACTTATCAGGGGACTTGATAGGAAAGCTATTGTGGGAAAAGTAGAGGCAGAATGCTCCTCAGAGACTAGTAGGGTGAAACTTGTTATCACAAACTTTGGACATGTTATCAGAAGAAACCAGTACCTGGAGAAGGCCATCTTGTTTGATAAAGTAGAGGGACAGCCAAAAAAAAATAAAATAAAATAAAAAGGAACCATACTCATTGACATAGTGGCTCAAACAATAAGCCCAAGCATAGAAACAATTGGGAGGAGAGTGTTGGACTGGGCAGTGTTTCCTTTTGTTGTGAATGGGATCACTATGAGTCAGAACCAATTTGATGGTCCCTAACAGTTTCCTGACTACTTGGATTCTTCTGATCACACAGTGATATACACCCTCTCCTCTATATCCTCAGAGCTTGTCAAATGGCCCTTTTCCTTGGATCCTTAGCTTCCTATTATCATTCACTGGCATCTTAACGTCACTTACTGAGTTCAATGTAAACACTTTACTCAGGCAGGTTCAGAACTCCAGAGGCAAATCCTTCATATATTTGGGGTATATCATCATGTTTCGAAAAATAGGGTCAGTGAAAACTAGTTGGCTACAACAACGTTCTCAAACAGGAATGACAGTGAAGATGGCTCCAAACCAGGCTGTATTCCTTTCCATCATAATGATTCAATTCTACCACCAATCACAGCCAGAATAATATCCGTCATTTTGGCCCCAGACCTAATATAGATCTCAAGGCGATCAGGACTGAATAAAGACAGCGTGAACAGATGAGACAGCATGTAAAAAATTCACGAGGTAAAAGGAAATAAAGACCATTGGAAATGAGCGTGTCTGAGAATCAAAATACAACCAGTTTGACATGAGACAGAGACCAACACAGGATCCTATCCTCTAAGTATTATGGGTTACATGGAAGATTTCACCTTTAAAAGAATGACAATTCTGAAGAATTTAACCCAGAGGTAGACTAAATTAGCTTTAACTTAAAAAATATGCTTATTCTGGGAGGAACTATTTGAATTAGGAAATTTAACAATGGATATGGATAGACAGATGAGGATGTAAAAGTTTCAGGTAGAAATGATGATCTTTCAAAACAAGGTGTTTTTGCAAAGGAGATAGAATGAAGGGGACTGATTTAAGAGATTAAACAAAGGTTCTGAAAAATATAGTCTGTCAAGTAAGCACTGGGCTGCTAGTTTTATTGTTAGTGGTTCAAAACACTGAGGAAGAAAGATGAGGCTACCTGATTTGCTCCACGAGAGTCTTGAAAACCCGCTTTACATTCACTACAAGTTGGATCCCTCACTCTCATGCAGATGAGTAACTCATAGTCACCCTTTAGAACAATATAAAACTGCCTCTGTGGAGTCTCTCAGAAGAGACTGTAATTTTGACAGGCATGTACTCTGGTGTCGATTTCATGATTGGGAGTATAGGGGTGGCACATAGCCTGTGAATTTGGAGATATCCAATGAGACCTCTGTGTGCGCATGGCTTTCTCCTGAGAATTCTGGGAAATCTGGCTGAATTTCTCCCCCTGGAGGTGAGAGACTCATGACTCAGTCCCTTGGAGATGCTCTACTGATAATGGGAGACATTGCTCCATGATGATAGACGGAGTCCTGGAAACTGGAGGAGCCATGGAGAGACTCCTGCCAGTGCTGAGATGCTTGAGAAGTCACAGAGAGGTCCCTGCCAGCACTGAGATGCTTCTACCACCACTGGATAGATAAGACTCTACACCCAATGGCCCGTGATTGTCCTGGTGTCATTGCATGTGACTCATGAATCTGAAGAAGACTTTATAGACAGGTATCAGACATATGGGCTAATATGGAACTTATGGACTTGGACTGGATTGGGTTAGGATGCTTTCTCAATGTTCCATTGCCCCTGTATATAAATCTCTCCTTTATATACATATGCATGTTTATGAATTTGTTTCTCTGTCTACCCAGACTAACACAGTAACTCTTTGTGGAAGTAGCAAAGCTCATCTTTCTCTCTTGGAGCAGCAGTGGATTCAAGCTCTGCCTCTCCCAGGAACAGCATGAGGCTCCTCGTAGGGTTGCTATGAGTCTACACCACTTGATGGATTTGTTGTTATTGCTGCTGTTGTTGTGAATGAGTTGGATTCTATTTCATTATAGTGGATATGGACTTGAGTGTTTGGGGCTGGGAGGGTAGTTTGCTTTTAATAACTGTGGTTGTCTTTATTCAGTTTATTCAATCGCATTTATGCAAGGTTTTAGCAGTCGGTCTGATTTTTCAGATAGGATCTCATAACTTCTTATCTGTCATTGATACCTTCTTCTCTTTGTACATAGAAACTTTCATTATGTTTGTTTCAACTTCAATCCAACTTCGGGGTTAAAAGGACTGCTTCCAGTGATCCTTTATTTTATGACTTATGTAAACTTCTAATCTACATCACCTCTCTTTTAAAGAACAAAATCAGAGAAAGCTTTAATGCAAGAGAGGAGGGGTCATTCTTTTATTTGTGTTGAAGAATTTTGGGGTTCAGGCCTCTCCCTATCTTTCTGTATACTCATTCCTTTTTGATCTTATGCAAACCCATGGCTTTAAGTAAGTTGTATATGCAATGATCTACAATTTATAATTATTGTGCAAACCTCTCAAACACCAGACTCATATAACTAATTATCTATGTAATATCAATCTTGGGTGTGTAACAGACATATTCCATGTGACCTAAACTGCAAACCAACACTACTTGAAGTGTTTCCATATCAGCTAATGCAAACACTATCCTAGTCAACCAGATAGCAAGCCTTGGAATCATTCACCAAGAATCTTGTTTCTGCCTCCAGAACCTTTCCCAAATCTGATCGCTTCCATGTCACCATCCTGATCAGAAGTCCCATTGTCTCTAGCTCCATTTTTTGCCTGTGATTGTTTCCTAGCATTGCTTTCTAACAGGTCAATTTGTATCCATAAGTAAATTTGCCGCTTTAAGGTCTATTTTCAAATATCAGGGTGAGCCTTTTTTTATGCCACTCAAGCCTTTTAAAATAGATACCAGATAGCCCCAAACTCTGTGGTAACTCCCATCCACCTAGTCAAAACCTGAAGATTGCACACAGGGCTTACACAATCAGCTCTCTATTTCTGCCTTTGACCGCCAATACTCTACCTGGACTTGCAGCTGTATACATAAGTTAGAGTAGAGGAATTGGAAATACAAGCATGGTCCCTCCCTCTTCTTCCTCCCTTCTATTCTCCCTTTCTTCTTTCCTCCCTTCTCTGAATAATTCATTTGACATAGCATCCAGAACCTTCTACCAATATTGTTTAACAAGTAGATGGTGGGGATACGATGAACAAGAAGTTTTCAATCTTATTAGAAAGATAGATATGTGAAATACAGACTTGCCATATAAAACGATATACAATGATGACACTGACATACAATGATACAATGTTTGTCCTATGATAAACAATGGAAGGGCATCCCAGCCAACTATGCTTGGAAGGCCTCAGGTATTCTCTGTTGCCTAGTGACCCACAGGTAGTGTGGTGTAAAGAAAGTACTGTGGTAGTTACATAATCTGGTTTCAATTTAGGACTTGAGAGCATTAAGAGTGAAGTTCACTCTATCATCAGGACATAGTCAATAAGGCCTCTGTGTATGCAAGGCCTACTCTGGAGAATTCTGGGAATTCTTGGATTTCCTCCTTAGAGGCTAGAGAAATTCTCTCTCTCTCTCTCTCTCTCTCTCTCTCTCTCTCTTTACTCCCTTGGAGACTATCTTCTGACTTGACACATGGCACTGTGCTGATAGAGCTGTGTCCTGGAACTGGGGACGTTACGTGGAGAGGCCTCCCAAAGGTGAGACACTTATAACACCACTGGATCCAAAGACTTTCTACCCACTGGCCTGTGACTGCCTTGCATTCAATGCAATTGCATGTGTTTTGTGAGTCTGAAAAGTACTTTACAGAATGGTATCAGACACATGGGTTAATATCTGACTTTGGAGCTTAGCATGAACTGGGTTCGATGTCTTCTTAATGTACAATACCCTTTATATAAAAGTCTTTCATATACATATGAGTTTCTATGGATTCATTTCTCTAGTTTACTGAGACTAAACCAAGTACTTTCCACACTAGCCAAACCTGTGCTCTTGCAAAAGAATATGTGTTCATCAGGCCATTGCTCTCCTTTGGTGCCATCTCAAGAACAAGGAAAAGATAAATCCCCAGCTCTCTCCTTGCTAGGGCTAGTGAAGAGGAAGTCTGCAGGGAATACAGTTGTACTGAAATGATCCTGAGCTTAGGAGGTGGAGAACACTTGTTCTAATCAACACCCCTCTAAAATGATTTACAGAGAAGATAAACTTAAAAGTGTGGCTGTAATCAAAGGTTGGTGAGTTTTTCTAATCAAGAAATGCATCTAGAGAGCACAGAAAACAAAAGAGCATCCATTTGCTTGAAATAAGATTTCATTTATTTTTTTAGTCCTTAGTCTCAATGATAAAAGAGTGTCTCTGGAAGATTGATATTTCATTTTCATAGCAGAAGAATATGTGCATCTTGTAAACCTTTCCTGAAACAAAATCCAAACTTGCTGCCCTTGAATCGATCCTCATTCTCGACAAACCTTCAGCACAGAGCAAAACTGCCCCAGTGAGTTTCTGTAAGGATACAGAACTAGAAAGACTCACTTTTCTCTTATGGAGCAGTTGGTTGTTTCAATCTGCTAAACTTGTGGTTAGCAGCCCAAAATCTATTCCACTGTCACCAGGTCTTAATTTCCTAAAACCAGTTTTAAGCAAATCAGAGTGAGAAGGCTATATCTCTAGTCGTTTGGTTATATCATTAGGAGAGACTCGTCCCTGAAGAAGGATGTCATGCAAGCTAAAGTATTAGGTCTGTGAAAATAAAGGAAGCATCTCAACAAGATGGGTAGACCAGGGGCTGCAACACTAGATGATAGAAACATCTGAGAGGGGGACAGAGGACCAGGCAATGTTTCCTCCTGTTGGACAGTAGGTCATGATGAGTTGGAGTGGACCTGATAGCACCTAAAAGCAAAAGCAATATGTAGAAATGTCCTCAATTACATTACTAACTTGATCCCTCTTTCAGAAAACCTGGTCTAGCATCTTAACTTGGAAGCACTTGATAGACATGTATACACACAGATAATAAAGTTAAGAAGTAGGAACTGTAGAAATAAACATATCCCCAGAGAATACTTATGGATAGTAACAGTGACCTGAGTTAAAATAGGGATAGATGACATGTCATAGGTTTTCCTGTTCCTTTTAGAACTTGGAAGCTAGAGATTGCTCTAAAAATGTTCCCCATTTAAGTCAAGAATAGATGTGAGTTAATTAGCTATACCTTTAAAATGTAAATGTGGCCTTTGAAAGGGAAGCACACTTTTCTTCCCCTCCATTACTCGCTTGGAGTGCAACCATTCTAAGAGGAGGGAAAGTTTGATGTTGAACTGAATGCAGTGCCAAGATGTTCAGGATTCTACCTAAAGACAAATGGCTGTTACATAGGGTGGTCAGAATTCCAGATCCAGATTAAGCGGACTATAAGGTGATTAGCCTTTATACATGCACACTCACACCTGCTGACACACTCATATAACTAACTGCCTTTGAGTTATTATGACTCAGAGCCACCCTCTGGACAAAGTCTAGAATGGTCTCTTTGGGTTTCCAAAATGGAAAGATTTAGGGGAGAAGAAATCCTCATCTTTCTCCCTGCAAGTAACTGATGGATTTGAACTACAAAGTGACACATGACTCACTCTGCTCGGAGGGCTCCTCACATAGCCATATACTGACACTCTAGTACACATGGAAACTCATCCGGTTATATTTCTCACACACATACATTCACATATACATCTACCCTCAGTCACACACACACAGACAAGCGCACCCTGCATTAATGCCAGGATCTTGACCCCAAAGAGAGTTGTTCACTTGTTTTTCTGTTTAACTGTATGTCTTCTATGTGCAATATTGATATATAAATCCCTACCCATGTTGTTTAATAACCGTGCTTGTGTTGTAAACATGTAGTATTCTTTTAATGGCGCCCTAATATATTCATAAACATTAATTGCCCAATACCCCACAGCCAATCTAGTCTCTAAGTATTGATCCTTAAATAACCCAGTTGAAATTGGACTTGGCTGATCATGGCCTTGTAATCGCCTTGGAGCCCTGGGCAGCATAGAGGAACATTTCTGTAGCTTTTGGGGTGAACTGAAATGCTTTTCAGTTCAATAAAAGTCAAGGCTGCTGTTCACTCACAACTCTGTTGGAGGGAAACGGCTGAGCCCATGTCTTGGACTGCCAAGTGCAGGGACGGTGCTTTAAAACCATGAATCCTTCCACACGAGGAAGATGAAGCTTTCTGCTCCTGTAAAGAATTTACAGCTTCAGAAACACAAAGGTTCAGTCTGATCCTGTCCTACAGAGCTGCTGAGAGTTGGAATCAAGTCAGTGACAGTGCCTTTTTATCTGTTACTGACTTTTAAACCATTTTATTGGGGGCTCATACAACTCATCATGACCCACACATCTGTCCATTGGTCAAGCACATTGATACTTTTCTGGTATCATCAATTTCAAAACCTTTTATTTCTTCTTGAGCCCTTGCTATGAGCTCCTCACCTTCCCTCCCTCATGAACCCTTGGTAATTTATAAAGTATTACTATTTTTTCATTTAGTGCACTGACCCATGTCTCACTTCCCCTACTTTTCTGTTGAGCACCTCCCTGGGAGAGGGTTATAAGTAGCTCGTTGTGATCATCCCCCACCCCCCCAATTTCCCCCTTCCCCCACTGGAAAGGCTCCTATCAATATTGGTCCTGTGGGGTTACCTCTCCTGGATTCCCTGTGCTTCCAGCTCTTATCTGTACCCATGAGCATGCTCCTGTTTACCTGGAATTATAATGTAAATTTGAGATCCTGATAGTGGGTGTGGTGTGGTGGAAGGATCATTAAAGAACTAGAGGAGAGCTGTAGGTTCCATCGGTGTTATACTGCATTCTGACTGGCCAGTCTCCTCCCCACCACCCTTCTTTAAGGCGATATCCTATTGCCTATAGATTGACGTTGAGTCTACACTCCAAACTCCCGGACCCATTCACATTGACATGATTGATCTTTTGTTCTGGGTCTTTGATGCCTGATACCTGATCCCATCGACACATCATGATTACAAAGGCTGGTGTGCTCCTTTTGTGTGGGCTTTGTTGCTTCTCAGCTAGATGACTGCTTCATTATTTTCAAGACCTCATATGCTCTATCTTTTGATAGGTGGGCACCAGCAGCTTTCTTTATCATATTTGCTTATGTACACATTTTGTCTTCAGTGATTGTGTTGGGAATGCCAGATTATTAGAACAAAATGTTGCTCGTGTTGAGGGAGTACTTGAGTAGAGGCCCATTGTCTGTCAGCTACCTTAATACTTAACATTTAAATATCTGAACATAGATCAATTCCCCCAGCATCATAAATAAGTATATATACATATGTGCATGTCTGTATTTAGATCTCTATAAACGCCGTTTGCCTCCTAGTTCTTTCCTCTGTTTCCGTTTAGTTTGCTCTTGTTCCACTATCATGTTCAACCTTCATTTGAGTTTCAGTAATTCCTCTTGGTTACAAAGTCCTTGATCAAGCCCTACCAGCCCTACCATCTCCTCGGCATCAATTTTCAGTCACTTGTTGTTCCCCTTGTCCCTGGGTTTAACAACCACTTCTTTCACCCACCTTCTCCTCTTCCATGTCCCCTCCAGAACCATGGCCACATTGTTGTTTTTTTTTCCTCTGGCTTGTTTTAGTTCCTATCTGATATTTATAGATAGACATGCAGAGATAATAATATGCAAAATCAAGACAAAGCAAAACTACACAGCAAGAGAAAATAAAACAGTAACAACAAAACCAAAAAAAAAAAAAAGAGCCCATAAATTGTTTCAGGTCTGCTTGTTGACCTTTACATGTGTTTTCCAATTGAGCCTGATGGGGTGCCAGGCCCTGGACCCATAGTCTATTTTCCCTAGGGACTGCATTGCTCGGTTTCCCTTGCTATTCTGTTGCATGCTCTTAGTGCTTCACCTAGATGGGGTGGCATTAGATAGGGCACAATTCCCCAAGTGTGTCTCCAGTGTTGTCCTCCTGTAGTGCTGTGGGTCAGTGGGGGACATCATGTCTCATGTTGGGATCCTCTGATCCTCTCTGTACATTGGTTGCTCTCAGCAGAAATATTGACCCCAAGGCTTGGTGATGTCCCAGACTTTCTATTGATAAAGTTGATCAGGGACCTTACTGAGGTCGACTCACTGCCATTTAGTCAATTCTGACTAAGAAAACTACAGGACTGAGCCAAATGTTTTTGGTTGTTTGTTTGCTTCGAAGATTTTAATTATTTTCAGGTGCAGACTTTCTTCCTAGGAGCAGCAGGCTTATTCAAATTCTTGACCTTGTGGTCAGCAGCTTGTTATTTCTTTCCCCTGGCTTGGCCTCCGCCCTTTCATGTGGACGTGGGAGCGTGTAATTGCAAAGAGTACTCAGACAGGACTAATGCTTTCTTTCCACTCAGCTTTTTTTCATTTGTGTTTTTCACTGACCTCCCTATGAAGCAAGGCAACATGCCTTCCAATAGTTTACCAAACTATTACAGACAAGGGGAAAATTGATTTCAAGTGAGGGTCCTTTCCTAGAAGGATCATTTTGAGTTTTTCTCCAGAAAATTATGGGGAGACCTCATCTGCTACCCTTCTTTGTAACTAACTAAGTCAGAAGTTAGCAACTCCCTCCACCCTAAAAACAAGCCATAGAAATGATTTGGGGCTTTAAGTATACCATGTGTTTTCCAAAATAACGAGTAGGTTCTGCCCTTGTGGAGAGAAAGTAGACACATGACAAAATGATCTGTAGATGATCCGTATGAGCTTCTATTACAGTGTCTTTTAAAGCCAGAGACTGTTCTCAATGTTGATGTGCAAAGTTGAGTTCTCTAAGGGCCTTGGATCTAGACACCATGGCAGGTCTATCGTGAATATTGCTTACAGTTTTTATTGGCTTCCTAGAGAATTTTCTCATGAAAGGTAAGAAAGAGAAAGGAGAGCTTTCCTGGTTCTTTTATACATGGGCCTGCGTGTTTCTGTGTACTGGGAGAACTTTTGTATTTGTACTAGGTTTAAAGGCCAAGAGCAGTCAAGACTGCTTGCATGGCTTTTCGGAAAGGCCAGAGCATATAGACACACTGTGTTTGGGATGGATTTTTGAACATGTTTCTGCACAGGTTTGCTTGCTAACGGTTGATTCTAGGCATTTCTACGATAACACCAAGCTTGTTTTTTTTTTTTTTTGAAGGATTTATGACTCAGAATAAACACATCCTTGAAGCTGTATCTGGCAGGCTTCATCACATTCAAGGATTACAGTCTTCTGCATTAACTTGCTATAGAAATTTTATTGTGTGTCTTTTAGGGAGTCGAAAAGGTTCTAGAAAAGAAATGAGTCTCTCAGGCTTGGATTTTTTTAAAGGTCCTAAGATGACAAACATCACATTGCTGTTGTTATTTTCTGGGTGTATGTGTGTGGGGAGGGCATAGAGGGGAGGAGAGACTATTCCCTTGTTTCTATGTAATCATTTTAATTGGGGTATGTAACAAAATATTTCCCACTTCAATAATCCTATAAAATTCAGCGACATTTGTTGTCCACCCCCTTTCTCAACAACCTCCATTAACTTTTCCCAAATTTTCACATGTCTTAACAGAAATCAGGATTCCTTATGCTAACATTATTGGTTATTCAATGTTTTATTAAATATGTCTGATCAATAGATGATCAGCAATCAGTTGCAGCCAGGGAAGTTTTTATTAAAATTTTAGGAGTGAAAATAGATGGAACAATGAAATAGGGTCCTATTAGGATGCCATTCTTTTTTGTTAGATGGAATTAGGCAAAAATTAAGTTAATGAGCTTGGTGAAGAACCAACTTCCAAATGATGCAACCCCCATGAACCAGTCTTGAGGGAGAAGGGTGGAGGACTGTCAGCATGCCAGTTGGATACCTCATCCCACCTTGCCTCCTCTCTCCTTGAATGAAAGAAGTTGTGTTTTAACTGAACTCCATATCACTGTGAAGATCTGTATTGACACAATGGCTGCAGTCATGGCCTTCCACACATTAGGAATGCGTGTGCAGATGGCACAGGCTGGGGAGTGATTGTTCTCTTGTCCACAGGGTATCAGTGAATCAGAACTGACTCCACATTACTTATCAACAACAGCACCAACATTTTACACATGGGACATTTCCAAAGTATTCCCTTGAAGAAAACATTCTAAGATAGTTCTATGTTTAATTACTGTACCACAACAATTTTAGTTTCTTTTAACTCTTGTGATCTTATTTCTTTTCATCAGTAGATTTGGGCACATTCTGAACAAGAATCCATTCCTTTCCATCTCATGCCCTGTCACTCTCTCATCTATAACCTGCGAGTATTGTTGTTAAGTGTCCTGGAACAGACTCCAGCTCATACTGTTGAGGAGACAGGCAAACAGTGGCCTCAAGGAAGCCATTCTCATCAAAGTCAAGGGCGGACAAGCAGGAAAAATGGGGCCCTCATGCAATATAAAAACACCAGGAGCTTATTCAATGCAAGGATTTTTGCCGTAGGTAGAGTTATGCTCTTGTGCCTCACTGCACCCACATCCTGTGGTGCGAATACAGGAGATCAACTCTTCCTATAAAGCCATTTTTCAGAGAAAATAGGTTCTAGACAAGCTATCCTGACTGGTAGCATGAACTCCCGAAGTGTGTAAATCATTCCCAGACTATGCCTTGACCTTGCCATGGAACCTGTCTTGGAGAATAACTATGCAGTCATCTTATTAGCACAGCACAGCTTATTGCAGGTAATTATCACCTTTTCCACAAAAGTTAGTGAATATGCATAAGGATCTTTTTCACTCACTGCCATCTAGTTGAGAGTGATTCACAGGAGCCCTAGCATCCCAGAAGGAACGTGCACAGAATGCTCCTGCACTTCGGCGAGGAGGGGGTGATCTTTCCTCTGCTCTCCTTGTCTCGGCTAACACACTAACAAGCTTCTGACTTTTAAATAAACCTTTGCTTGTCTGAAAAACTTCTGCCTCCCTTCATTATTTTTCAAAGTCAGTGGAAGGCAAGAACCCTTCTCTGAAGTACTCGCTGGGGAACACGGCCCCTTCCTCTCCACCCACTCTGACAGTTTATTCTAGTTAAACATTCAAACAGAGAGTACCTAATTCCCCAAAGGTTTTCCATTTATAAGGAAGAGGCATCAAGGTTAGAGTTTTGATCATTATTAATGAGTAAACTATTCAAAAGCCAACTAGAGCAGTGTGGATGGATAACTTAGTCCTTTGAGGACGAAGGGAAACCGTGAGCAAATATCTCTGGGTCCTTTGTGTCTTGTCTCTTGGGCATTCTCTTTGAGTCTTTCCTTGGCTGACTTTTAGATTTTCTCTGGTTTATTATTTTTGGTTTGCTTAAAGACGGAACAGATGGAAAAGCACAAGAAAATTCCAGCAGTACCAGTAAAATCACAATCAAAAGACATTACCTATTGCTGTCAAGTGGATTCAAACTCACAGCCACCCAGTAGGATGGGGCAGAACTGACCCATAGTGTTTCCAAAGCTAGTATCTTTCCAAAGTCATCTAGTGGGTTTGAACTACTGATCTTTCAGTTATCCTCTGAGTGCTTAAAAATGTGTCATCAAGACTTACTATCAGTGAATGCGAGGTATCTAATTTTTAAAAGAAATGTGCTGTGAATGATTGATTGCAACCATTATTATAGACATTGCATATCAAACCTTTCAATGAAAACAACACTTTCAAAACATTCTTTGATTTTTTGTTATCTTTTTAAATATGATTAGTTTTCTTATTAGATACTTTTATTGGGAACTCTTAAATCTCTTATCACAATCCATACATTCATCCAGTGTGTCAAGCACATTTGCAGGTATGCTGCCCTCATCATTTTCAAAGCATTTTTCTCCCCATTTGAGTCCTCGCTATCCGTTCCCCATTCCTTCTCACTTTCTCCCCTGCCTGCCCTCCTTCAAGAAACCTTGATAACTCATAGATGATTATTTTCACATCTTACATAGTTCTCTGTAGCCTCTCAACCATTTTTCCATCATTTGTCCCCCTAGGTTTGATATGCAAAATCTATAATGATAATGGATGCAATTATTCACAACACATTTAAAAATTTATATACCTCATATTCACTGATCATCAGTTTTGATGATGCATTGTATAGGTTGATTCTTGTGATTCATCCCCCTTTCTTCTCCCATCCTCCCCGAATCCTCCTGGTATCTCTACTCCCATTGTTGGCCATGAGGGGTTTATCTTTCCTGGATTCCTTGTGTTGCTCTTATCTGTAGCTGTGTGCATGTTCTGGTTTAATCTGGTTTGTAAGGTAGAATTGAGGTCATATAGTGGGGAGAAGGAAGCGTCAAAGAACTAGAGGAAAGTTGTGTATTTGATCAGTGCTTATACTGCACACCAGCTGACTCATCTCTTCCCTGTTATCGTTCTGTGAGGGAATGTCCAATTGTCTACAAATGGGCATTGGGTTGCCACTTCATGCCCCTCCTCCCTAGACATTGGGTATGATTTTGTTCTGGGTCTTAGATTCCTGACACCTGATCACATTGACACATCGTGATCACGCAGGCTGGTGTGCCTTTTTCCTGTGGGTTTTGTTGTGCTACAACAACGGTTTTGTTGTTAAATATTGTGTCAACTCACTCACTACAATTGAATTGCAGGTGACTCATAGTGACCCTAAAGGACAGGGTAGGAAACCCTGTCAGGCTCCTAAGAAATGAATGGTGGTTTCAAACTACTGACCTTTCATGGAGCAGCCCAAAGGGTAGCCACTATGTCACCCAGGCCCTTATTATGTCAGTAGATTTTAAATCGCTGTGTATTTTTGAATAAACATAGATGACACCGGCAAATTCAGTGTAGCAATGTTCTCTTATAATTCAGAGATACATATCCGAATCACTGTACTGTAGAACCATGAATTTGAAAATAAGCAGGCACCTTTTATCTTTACTGAGTCCTGATTTCAGGTGCCCTTGAGTCAATTCCTACTAAGGGCAACCCAATATCCAACCCCCAAGAAGGAAATAGCACACCTTCCTCACAACTGTGGAACCCAGAGTTTCAGCCACAGACGCAATCCTTTTATTTAAAGTCTTCGTCTTTTGCCCTGATCCTCCATTCTACCAAGGAGGATGGCCCTCTGCATGAAATGATCGGTCCTGATAACAAGTCCAAAGTTCCAGAGACGCCTCACCATCCTCCCCAGGTGGTACAAATGGATAATCCCTGTGCTACTAACAGGAAGTTTGCCAGCTCACATCAATCCAGATGTGCCTCTGAAATAAAGTCTAATGGTTTGCTTCTGAAAGATCACTCTCGAAAACCCATGTCCTACTCTGCACATGTGAGTATGGAAGTGGAGCTAGAATGGACTCAAGAGCAGCTCAGAACCAGAATTAACAGCTTCTCTGAGGAGCCCAGGTGAGGCAGTAGCTACATGTTGGGCTGGGGTCTGAAAGGTCACCAGTTCAAAGCCATCAGCTACTCCTTGGGAGAAAGTAGAAAGGTTATCTACTTCATTTAAGAGGTATTCTCTAGAAACCCACAGGGGCAGTTCTACCAGTCCTGTAGGGTTGCCCTGACTCTGAGTTAACTCCATGGCAGTGACTTTGTTATGGAGTTTTTAACTCTTTTTCTGGAGACCACAAACTGGAAAACCTGGATTTATGTTTCATGTTCAGGCACTGAAAGTAATTATGATCTCTTAAAGGGTACTGAACTAAGGCTGAAAAAGAGATTGATTTTGTCAAGAAAATGTAAAAATCCATCACAGGATAGACAAATACTACACCCTTTTCCTCCACAAGTAAATTATATTTTCTATATGTGTAAAAAGTGCAATAAGAAAGAAAAAAAAGACTTTTTTAAGAATGTGAGAACTCCAGTTGATAGGACTATACAACCTGGGGAAAGAGCCGGTTTTCTCACATTGTGTTATGTGATTCAGTTCATATCTTTAAATGGGTTTCTTTCCTGAGCTTTTGGATTTTGGCAGAGAACAGAATCTGTCTGAATTGCTTATTATTCTACAGGGTCATGAAAACAATCAACCAATCAATCAACCCTGCTTTGTTAGGCAGGGTTGACTAGAGAAACAAATCTAGAAATACCCATATGGGTATAAAAAAAGAGCTTTATATCAAAGAGAAGTTGTATATTGAGAAAACATCTCAGCCATGTCCAGATCAAGTCTACAAGTACAACATTAGCCCATATATCTGATATTACTCCATAAATTGCTTTTCAGACTCATGGAGAACATGCAATGGTGTCTATGCATCAAAACCACAGAAGCTATGAGTGAAAAGTCTGATGAATCCATTAGCAGCGAAAGTATCTCAGCATGGGGGCAGGTCTCCATGAGAGTGTCAAAGTCCAGGTAGAAAGGGAGGAGGTTCACCTTGAGAAGGTCATACCCACAAAGAATCTAGTCAATCAGGCTAGATCCATCCCTTCACTGTTAATATCCTCAATTCCACACGAGATTATGTAACCACTACACACTTGTATTTGCTCAGAGATAAGATTCAAACCAAGCAGCTCAGAGGCCTAACTTCCATGACTGAATGTGGGTTGTCTCCTTACTTACACAAGTTGCTTTGGGATGGTCTTCTCTGAGCTACAGATGCTGGTCCTGTTTGGCATCTACATCTGAATACAGAGTGAAGATTGTGCTTCAGCCAAGGCTTCAAGCACCCCAAGATAAAGGAGTACCCCTGTCTTTCTCCTTATAAAACTTGATTCTTTGTATCTGGGGGCAGTCATGAAAAGCTTTAGTCTTGGGGATTTCTTCCCTCTGGCACCAAGGGAGGAGCCCATTGATTCTCAAGACACTGTACACCTTCTGTCTTAGTTCACCACTAAGCATTTGTGGAGCTTACATGTCAGACAAAAGAGTGAGTGAATGAATTAAAAGTAAATGCCACTTCCTAAAGCTCAACAGCGCTTGATGATATTTCCTATGTATTTATTTTTTTCCCTGAAGTAACAACTTTGGGAGTTTGTCATGATGGTCTTTCAGACATGACCCCACCTTTAGTGAAGCTTGCAGAGCCCAAGAGCTGCCCGGCTTTTCAGTAAGAGGCTAACTTCCTAGGTCCTTTCAAGAGGGGTGGAGTTTGAAACACATGTGAAATGCACACATAACACTTTAAAGTCTAGCCCGATCAATAGGACGCACGGAAAATGGTCTGAAGCCATTTGCTTCTCTTCTCCTTGCCTTTCAGTTGCACTTGTTCCTAATGGACTTCAATCCAGGCTGACAGTTGCTGAAATTTCCCAGGATGCAATTGTTTGTGTAAGAGTAGTAAGCCTCATTTCTTATCTAAATTCCTAGTCACTTCTTGTTCCCATCTTTTCTACTTCACTGAAAAACTGCTGCTTCTCTGACAATGTTTTCAGAACTGTTAGTTTCCAAAGGATTCATTAAATCATGTAACTTGCCTGTAATTGCTCCTGCTCATTGTAATGTGCATTAAAAATATTTTAGGATTAGACAACAGCACCTCATTAATCATTTATATAGGCCCCACGAAGTCATTTAAATGGCTACTGTGTTCCATGGCAACAACCAATAAGCAATAAACAGTCTTTGCTCAAAGTTGGCCTTGTGGCTCTGTGAGATTTACAGCAAATTAGGAGCACACATAGTTCACCATCTATGACTCATGTTCATATTCCTTTGGGCCCAGGAAATTCTTGTTGGTGGTGGTATGTAGACATTCTAAAGTCAAGATGAATAAAATATGTACCTTCTTTCTTACGGCAAGGCTTCTTTAACTAGGATTTTATATACACACACACACATATGAGGGGGTAGCCCCCACCAAAGGAAAAAAGTTACAATGGGTGGAAGTATTATAGTATGCATTTTATCCTCCTAGGTGAGCAAATGCACCTCACTCTGAGATAGTGCTCTCAGTGGTGCTTTCTCTAGTCACAGTGAGTATTTTTTGTAAAAGCTTTTTACTTGAACCTTGTTTATTCTCTTATTTATTAAGAGAATTGTGTTTCAAATGTTGTGTCCTGCTTGGGAAAAATGCTTTAGAAACTGTTGTGTTGTTAGGCACAGTTTTTAAGGACTGGACTATGGGAAAAACCTGGGAATGAGTGGTTTTCTCATTTCTAGACTACCATCAACTTCCCCAAAAGATGAAAATGTCAATTCATAGTGCTTTTGGAGTTTGTTCCACCAGCTCTGACTGTTCATCAAGTTTTTTATTTAGAGGTCCTTGAATGCTTAGTTAATAAAAAGACTTTGTAGAGGACTGGTTTAACCACCAGGACAATGTACCTGCTCACACAGTCATGTGAGTGCACTGATTTTGGGCAAAAAAAGCATGCCTCTCTTTCCCCACATATCATATTTGCCTGACCTCGCTCCACGCCACTTCTTTTTATTTCCCCAAATGAATAGGGATGTGAAAGACATGATGAATTAGAAGAGGTACAGACAAAGATGAGGGACGTGTTGCTAGCCACTCAAACAGATGAGTGTGAAAAATGTTCCCATGAATGGAATCAAAGATTGGACAAACATCTTTAAGTGCAATGGAGAGTACTTTGAAGGTTATAAGATTTATATAACTTTTGGAGAAAATCCATTTTTTTATTACCCTCTCATATTATATATATGTGTGTGTATATATATATAAAATCACTGCTGGTTGTTTCAAACTACTGACCATGCAGATCACATGTCAATGCTTAACATTTATACCACTAATACTTATACTAGGATATAGACTATATACAACATAAACTATATATACTATATAATATAAATATATTGTTAATACGATATAATATATACTGTATTTAATAGTATATACTATACAATACTACATATATACTATATAGCATATACTACATATAATAGAGTATATACTATATAATATGATATACTATGCAATATAGCACATGTAGTATATAGTATATACTATAGTATATAGCATATATCTAGATATATACTATATAATATAAATTATATATCTATATCTATCTATCTATCTATCTATCTATAAAATCTTGATGGTACTATAGACTGCCAAAAGAATAATCACATTGCTTTGGAAGAAGTGCTTCCAGAATGCTCCTTCTAAACAGGGGTGTCTAGACTTTCTCAAATGCACTTTGAACTTGTTATCAGGAGAAATTAATCCTGGAAGAAGGACATCATGCTTGGAAAGGTGGAGGACCAGCAGGAAAAGAGGAAGGGTCTTCACAAAGATAGATTACAGCAGCTGCCTTGACCTGCTCAAACAAGCCGACAATTATGAGGATGGCATAGAACTTGGCAGTGTTTCCTTCTGCTGTATATAGAGTCACTCGAGGTTGAAACTGACTCAACAGCACCTATCAGCAACAAGAAGTCAGTAGTTAAGACTCAATGTATAACTGAAAAACCAGTGTGTCAAACCTACCAGCCATACCAGGGGAGTGAGATGTCGCTATCTACCTTTGTAAAGAAATGTCCGTTTGCTTCTCAGAGCATTATAAACCTGGAAGCCCTTTGGAGCAATTCTACTCTAACAGGGCCACTATGAGTAGGAATGAACTCAATGCCAAGGAGTAACAGATACTGTTTGTAAAGGGATGGAAATAACGTTTATTGAGATGATCTTAAGCAGTTATGGTAGTGGCCAATGAACTTTGGTGGTGCAAGAGTTAAGAAATTAGCTGATAACACACATGTTGTTGGATCAAATACCCCTGCCTTGTTCTATGGGATTAAAACCAGTACTCTGCTCCTGTAACGATTACCATATATGTTAGAGTATAAGCTGTCCCAAATATCAGTCGAGGCACCTAATTTTACCACAAAAACTGAATAAACTGTGCCCCAAAACTTGACTTTTAGATGAGTGTATACGGTAAATGTTACTCCCTGAAAAATAGTACCTGCTCTCGCCCATCTTGACATACAAAACAGGCTGGCACTGCTGCACGGGGGTTCTAAGTCTCATTATGCTCAGAGAAGCATGATGACGCCTCTTTTTCCTGAAAAGTGTCAGGGGTTCACATCACAGGCCTTTTGGTTAGCAGTCAAGCACTTAACCATTGTACCACCAAACTCCCTTTTCAGGCAAGATGATTATGACAATCAAGGAGTCATGTAAGAAGGAAGGGATAAACCAAGATTTTTTTTTTCAGACGAAAAAGGCTGAACTGAGAACTCACTGGTTTATTACGATGGGTATGGCTAAACCAAGATTTATAGTCCATTTTTGCTAAAAACAACAGAAAATGGTGGGGGGGAGTGAAGAAGAAGAAGCAGTCATGTATTTAAGGTGCTATCTTTCTTCCCCTGGGAAAGGAAAGTTTCAAATGCTGCCTTATGAGTTGAGGCATTTTTAGACTAAAGCACTTGAGTTAGAAGTTGCAAGATTCACTTTAGAATGGCCTTTGCTAGAAACAAATCTTTGCTCATAGTAAATCAACAGTATCCATCTTCTGTGATCTCTAAAGGAAGCCAAGATGCATGGCAGAACATGACAGAGGTCCAGCAAATTTTCAGCATGGACTTTTTTAATAGCAAATTATTTCTAATTAATGGTCTCCAATGGACAGGATTATGGCTAGCATTAAGCTTGATCTTGCTCGTTAATAACTTCCACTGCATTTCTGCCAAGATTAATTTCACAAAGTGGCCCTGGAAGCAAACAAAAGAATCATGCTCACAGCTCCCTTAGCAAAATGTCCCTTTTAATATTCGATTTACTTCTAAAGTTCTATTATCTCATGGCCCCAAACCCACCTTTTACTCATTCTTTATGATTGGGGACTTGGAAGGTGTCAGCCGCTGAGGAAATTATAACTCATACGAGAAACTCTGTGTCCTATCTCATGTGACTCTGCCTTCAAAATCGGCCTTCTTGCCACACTTCAAGAGCTTTCATACTTATAACAACCTGCTTTTTTGGAGATAGTCCTCAAGTTCCTCTCCCACGTCAGCGGATCTGAATCCCAATATGCAGTGAGAGTAATTCGTTCTCACATATTTAACTCTCAGAAAACAGGAAGATTTTCCCATTTGCTGATTCAACTAATGCACACTAAATGCCAACAATTTTGCAAACCCCAACTTTGTCAATAATTTACTGCTCACCTCTAGTCTCAGCTAGCTAGTGCTGCTGTGACAGAACTTACATAAAAAGGCACCAGAAAAGAACCGGAGTTTGTTTGCTCACTATACAGGGGTCTAAATCCAAACTTAGGATGTCATCTATGAAGGAGAGCTCTCCTGCTCTCTCTTTCTGTGCTCAGGGGGAATGTATAACTGAGGCTGAGTAGCCACACTTGTTCTTCAATTTTTTTCCCAGTATTCACATCGCATTCATTTGTCTCGCTGTTTACTCTCTTCTGTTTCTCATCCACTCTTTATTTATCTTAGAGATGACTCTCTACTAAGACTTCACAGACATCACAAAGAACATCTTGTTCCCCCAAGGGGATCAGGTGCACAAAAAAAGGGGTTAAGGTCCAATTAGCATACTGGCAAAACAAACCTTCGGACATCTCTACTTTCTAGATAAGGTATCAAAGTTTGAGACTCAAAGCCCGGCCACTGCCCTTCAGGATGAACATTCTACTCACCCACTTGGGTAGAGTCACAGTGGATGCCGGAAGACACTCTGCAACCTCTTCATCAGTGAGTTGCTGGGGCTAATGGAAGAGATGATGGAGTGGACAAGCCGAACAGAAGATTTCAAAGGGCCAATTGAGAAGGCAAAGTAGAGCAAAGATCTAGGGTAAGAAATCAAAATGAAGACTATGCTCGGCATCTTCAGCGGAAAGAACTAAAGAAAACTTTACGCTACAGTTGCAATACTGAAAGTGTCAATGGACCCAAAATGGAGCAATGCAAGAAGCATGAAAGAGGGTGCAGAGTCGCTGCCACAAAAAACACTAGTCAACAACTGGTCACTGTAGGAGGCAGCTGAGGAAGCAGGACCCACGGTACTGAGGAAAGCGACCCAAGCCGAAGCAAACACGTCAGTGAAAATCAAAGTGCTGAGAATCAATGGAACATGAATTGAAATGCTTCAACAAGCTGATACCTTGGAAGCGCTCACTACAAGCTTGGAAGAAAGCTATGGAAGAGGTCCCTATTTTGATCCATTTCAAAGAATGATGATGCAACAGAATGCTCACAATTACAGGACAATATCATTGATATCACATGGAAGTAAATGTTCACTGAAGAGTATCCAGGCACAGTGGCAGCACTGACAGCAAGCTACCAGAGGTCCAGGCTGGATTCAGAAGAGGGCATTGTGAAATACAATGGATCATCACTGAAACAGAAAATATTAGAGAAATCTTTATTTTACTGACTATGCAAAGCCATTCAACTGTGCAGATCATAACAAACTATGGATAGTCTTGTGAAGAATGGGAACTCCAGAACACTTCATTGTACTCCTTAGGAACCTATACAAGGATTAAGGGAAGTTCTATGAATAGCACAAGGGATCCTGCATGGTTTAATGTCAGGAAAAGTGTGTGGCAGGTTTGTGTCCTCTCACTAAGCTTATTCAGTCTGAAAGCTGAAAAAATAATCAGAGAAGCTGGATCATGTAATCGAGAATGCAGCATGAGAAAGAAGACTTGTTAACAACCTGTAAAATGTAGGTGATACAATTTTGCTTGCTGAAAATGAGAAGACTTGAAACACTTGCTGATAAAGCCCAAAGATTGTGGTTTTCAATATGTATTACAACTAAGAGGGCAGTGATGTTCCCCCCCCCCTCAAAACAAACAAACAAACAAAAAACCCAACTAAAATAAATAAATTAAATAAATAAAACCCAAATCCTCACAATCAGACCAATAGGTCACATCACTCTAAGTAGAAAAAAAAATTGAGATTTGCAGCAGATTTACCGGAAGTAATGCATCTATTGATCTCTTGACTATGGTCAATGAAGCAGCAATCAAGATTCACTGCATCCTGTAATTGGCTTCACACAATCTCTTTAAGGTGTTGGAAAACAAGAATGTTACTCTGAGGAAGAAGATATGCCTGACTCAAACCATAGTATTTTCACACACAGGTTAGACATTGAAACAGGAAGATCAGGAAAAAATGATGCATTTGAACTAAGGTTTGAGGGAAAAATATGAAAACGCCATGATGTGTCAAACAGATCTTAGCATGGTCACAATGTTCCTTAGCATGGTCAGAATGTTCCTTAGCTAAAAGGGTGGAGAGACATATAGTGTGATGTGCTTTGAACATGTTTTCAAAAGAGACTTTTCCTGGAGAAGGACATCATGTTTGGTAGAATGGAAGGGCAGCAAAGCAGACAAAGGCCCCTGACAAGACAATGAGCTAATCCATAGGAAGGATTGTGAAGATGGGACTGGACAGGAGGTGTTTTTTTTCTTCTTGTATGTAGCATTGCTATCAGTCAGAGGAGACTCAATGACACCTAACAACGAGAATGAATCAATCATATGCCCACTGCCATTGAGTCCATTGTGAATCTATAATGAAGGATGACAAAGTAGAATGGCTCCACATATTTTCAAGAATAGAATCTTTAAGGAAACAAACTGCCTTGACTTTTGCTTGAAAAGTAGGAGGTGGATCCAAATAGTCAACCTTACCCATGGCAAGCTAGTACTTAAAAAAAAAAACAAAAAAAAAACAACTTCCCTCATGAGCTCCCCCACCCTCCCCCAGCACTGCAGTCCTTTGTGGTGCCTTTGGACTGAGAATTCTAAAACCAAATAAGCTCACATCTCACTGAGGTGAGGCTGCAGAGCATTAGTCTGAGCCAACATTCCTCTGTTTGGCGATTCATGGAACAGGGTGTTGCTAATTACCTGACATGAAGTGAGAAGCTTTAATGAGCCCTAGTGGCTCTATGGGTCTACACTCAGGTGCTTGCTCACCCAAAAGGTGGCTCTTCAAATGTACCTATCCATGTGAGAAGGATAAGGGCTAGAGTTCCCTCACAATGTTCACAATCTCAGCTATCCTATACAAGGTGGTTGTGAGTTGGAATATGTAACCCTGGTGGTATAGTGGGTTACGCTTGAGCTGTTAACCACAAAGTCAGCAGTTCAAAATCACCCACCTCTTTGAAAGGGAAAGGAGAGGCTTTCTATTCCCACAAAGAGAGCTCTAAAATCTCACAAGGGCAGTTCTACCCAGTCCTATAGTGTCTCTGCAAGTTAGAGGGACCTGTTGGTAATGTGTGGTTGAGAATGAAAACTAAGAGGTAGCCATTGGACATAGCAACAGGGATGGATGTCAGAAACAAGCTTCAAGAGGGAGTAGCAGAATGCATCTTGTGATTCCAAACAAGTCAAGTTCCTTCTGTGCCCTAGAGTCAGCTACATGGATGGAGTATTCTAATTGGGTTTATCCTATTTACTAAACCTATCTTACTTGAATTCTTCTATGTGCGAGATCTCTGCTTTCAAAGCCTGGTATTCTACTGGGAGAGTCAAAATAATGTGGACCATTTCAGATGGTTGTAACTGCTTTTCAGAAATACACAAAGTGAAATGAAAGAGAATAACATGTCACTCTTCTGTCAGCTCAGCTATCCACTTTCACCAGCCCACAGTGAAATCCATGAACTGACACTCTTTATTTGATTTTGGGTTGTGCTGTTTTAAATTTATTTTCCTATGCCTTATGCCCAGCACAGCTTTAAATACCCCAAACTGCATTCTGACAGAATGGATAGCTGAACACAGGAACAAGCCCACCAATGAAGGCCATGGCTAGGTTGCTATAAACACAGACATGAGTTACTAAGAGGAATGTTTATTCCGAAGTCTGATACTCTCAGATTTCCACTCTGTAGGACGCTGGCTGTACCCATAATGAGAAACTGGCGGCTTACTCTGATGGGTTTTTGTTACCATTGCCCACTTCCCCTGGACACTTTGAGAAAACGCAGGTTGCAACTGGCTGGTTTTCAGGGAGGATTAAATATAATTAAGGGAGAATATCAATTTGGGGCTTCAGAGCTTTGGAGATTTGCGTTTGCTATTTGGGTTGATAAGGCAAGTTCAGTGTCAAGATACTGAGGCTGATCCCCTAACTGAATGGAACAAAGCTACATTTTCAAAATGTATCTTGAAATTTTACCACTGAATTTTCTAAATTTCTAAAGACCCAAAGTCAATGATGGTTATTTATAATATAATTTTACCTACCCTTTATCAATCTGGTGCTTTATATATGAGCTATGTCTGCAAAATATGCTTTATAGAATGTATTGAATGCAAAGTTCAGCTTAGTACTTCCTAACTTGTACATTTCATATTACTGCATTCTAATTAATTATAACCAATGAACTTCATATACAGTCACAGCCCATCTGTTAGGGAAAAATTCTTCATGACTGTGATACTGAACAGGTTTCAGCAGAGTTTCCAGATTGATGTCCTAGGAAAAAATTCCTTCTGATGGAAATAAATCATGGAAAACACTTAGGATCACAATGGTATGAACCTAACTAATAATGAAATGACTCGGTGTTACGAATTGGTAAACAAAAATCCAAGACTCCAGGAATGGATAGACTATACCAACAGAACGTTTTCAACAAGTTGATGAAACACTGGAAACATTCACTTACTTAAGCCAAAATAAAATTGAAGATGGCTACCTTGCAAAATAACTGGAAGGGAGCAATATTCATATTCAATCCAAAGAAAGGTGATTCATAGAGTGTGGAAATTATTGCAAAATGTCAATATCAAATGCATGCAGAATGTTTCTGAAGGTGATTCAACAGCATTTGAGGCAGTACATCACCAAGAATCTGCCAGATGGCTTCAGAAGACATGTAATGAGCAATACCATTGCTGGTTTCCCATGGCTCTTGTCTGAAAGTAGGTAAAAATAAATGCTGATTGGCATTTTATTTCTTATTGTATTTGACTATATGAATCTTAATGAACTCTGGAAATGATTAAGAAAAAATAAAATTCCAGAGCATTTCACAGGGCTATGAAGAACCTGAAAACAGACCAAAATGTATTTTGGTCTGTTTTGCCATTCAAATAGAAGGAAGGTATACCGCATGATTTTCATTTAAGAAATGTGTGAATCAGTGTTAAATCTTTTCACCATGCTTATTCAATGTATATGCTGAGCAAACTCTCTGAGAAAATGAAATGGGAAGAAGAACAAGACATCAAGATTGAAGGAAGATCCGTTAACAACCTTGGTACTAAAACAAAAAGCAAAAAAATGCTGTGCGCGTGATAACCTTGCTTTCTTAAAAGCAAGAAGAATGGCAGCATTTACTGTGGAAGATCAAAGACTCTACCCTTCAGTATGTAAAGGAAATCAAAAGCCTCACAGCTGGCCCAACAGACGTGATAAACAGAGAAACGATTGAAGTTTTCAAGAATCTTCTTTATTTGGATACAAAACGAAGGTCTATGGAAACAGTAGTTAAGAAGTCGAATGACATTGCCTTGGGTATATCTCTTGCGCAATCCTCTTTCAAGTACTAAAGAGTGAAGCTGTTACTTTGAGAACTGATGGAGCCTGTCCAGCTCTGTGGTACTTTCCATTGCTCCACACCTACTTGGAAGCTGGGCTGTGAAAAGAGAAGACTAGAGAAAAGTTGATGTATTTGCACTATGGGAGAGGCAAAAAATATGAAAATGCCACACACTGACAGCAAAAACAAACAGATTGTCACCAGTGAAGGCATAATAAGGAGGGAGGCTGTGAGCATGGACTTGCTGTCCTATGCCAGTCCCTAGAGCGGTGGACTCAATTTTTATCAACCTTGAGTCCATTTTGACCCAGAGGACCCTATAGGATAGATAAAACTGTTCCTGTGGGTTTCCAAGACTATAACTCTTTATATCTGTGTAAAGATCTTCTCTTTTTCCCAAGAAACAGCTGGTGGTTTTGCACTGCTACCATGGCTAGTAACACATTAAATAACTCACTTTGTCACCAGGGTAAAGCACAGAGTTAGCTAAGAAGTGGAGGGCCTACAAGAGTTGGACTCAAACCTAACAATTTGGAGGATGACTGAGGTTGCTTTGGTGTCCCTAGGATTTCTATGAATTGGAATCAGCTCAGAGACTCCTAATAATAATAATAAAAAAAAACTATAATGGAACTGCCTAGAGGGGTTTCCAAGGTTGCCCATCTTTACGTAAGCACACTGCCACACCTTTCCCCTCTGGTACAGCAGGTGGCCTCAAACTGGTAGCCTATTGATTTGAAGTCAAATGTAACTACTGTGCTATAAGAAATATAATGGACCTTAAGGACATACCGTGTATCTGAAGTACCTAATAAGCTGAAGTACCTAATTTTAACACAAAAGAGCTACATAAAATTTGCTGAAAACTGAGGCTTTTGTACGAGTATAAATGCTATGTAAATGTGTCAGAGAGAGTGAGAGCGAGAGAGAAAGAGAGAGAAGACTGAAAGCAATGGCAGGCATGAGAGGTTGCCCTGCATTATGACTTGCATGAATAGCTGGTCTGTTATCTAGAATTAGCAACCAATGTGCATACCTTCTCTGTTTACTTTGTTCAATGAAGTATTCTAATGAAGACTCTTCAAGCAATTTCAAGTTTAAAGAATTAACTTCACATTTCAAAACAATTAAATTTGGGTTTTGACAGGAGAAACGGTTTTTCAAATAAGCAATGGTGGTTTCTATTTCAACCACCCCACAACTGGGAAGGGTGCAAGATCTCACCCCTCCACTCTCATTGCATGGCTGACCACAGTTTCATTTTAACCAGAGAGGAAGCCAGACTCCTGAAAGGCAGCATGAGCCAGAACCAAATGATCTTTCAAGGATGACAAGCAGTCAAGCTTCTTTGGTCTGCGCAGCCAAGCTTCTTTGGGCTGCACAGTAATGAGACTAAAACTACTCTGGATAAAGCATGGGTGCAGTAGCAGACCGCAGGCAGTGCATATCTGGGAGGCAAATATTACTTATCTAAATGAAGCACATTTTGGTTTTGGCAGCCAGCAGATTCCATGATGAAATCAGCATGAAGTAGGGGAGGGATCGGCATAGTGGGAATCAGAACGGGATTTGATGTCAACCAGTCACTTGCTGCTGTGAACCTATCTGTAAAGAGAGAAAGGGGGCTAACCTTCTCAGTGAGAGGGTTATGGTATATGGATGGTATCACAGTTGGAGATATAGACATATGGAATATATGAATAGATAACCCATATGTCAACAATCAGCCTCAAGCAAGGGAACAAGGGAAAATGGTACACACGCTTTCCTAACAACATTCTTTGTTTAGATGCATCCCCCCCCCCACCTTTTTCCCCTTGTGGTTTCCACGTGTATCAGGTGCACCTCTTCATTGCTATTGAGTTGATACCAACCCACAGCGACTCTATAGGACAGGATCTGCTCTCTTGCCTTTCAGACACCAAAACTTTTTATAGGAGTGGAAAGCCTCAACTTTCTCTAGGTGATTTCCAACTGCTGACCTTGTGGACTGCAGCCCGGCAGTCTGGATTTTCTGTGTTTTCCTATGGTTATCAGAGGATCAGAATGTAAAATTCTTAAGAGTTTGTTTTCCAGGAAGGTGATAAATATTATGAACCTAGAGAAGGCTGAAGGAATGCTGTCGATGCGCTACTTATGTACTGGGCTGCTAATTATGGTCAGCAGTTTGAGACCACCAGTCCTTCCCAGAGACAAAAATGAAGTTTTCGACTGCCATAAAGAGTTACAGTTTTATAAGTCCACCAGGGCAGTTCTAAAACAACGGGACACAATGAATCAGAATTGATTTAATGGTAATAAGAAAGGGTTTGAACAGAACCTTGGTTTAAAATCAGGAAATGTGTGCATCAGGGCTGTGTCCTTTCTCGCGTATTTATTCAATCTCTATTCTGAGCAAATAGCCTGATAAGTTGGACTAGATAATGAAGAACCTGGCATTGTGATTGAAGGAAGACTAATTAACATCCTCTTATATTCAGCTGACACAATCTTGCATAGGGAACTTGAAGCACTTCCTGATGAAGAACAACTGCAGCATTCGGTGTTGATTACAACTCAGTGTAAAGAAAACCAAAATCTTCACCTCTAGACCAATAGATGACATCATTGTAAGAGGAGAAAAAGGTTGTGATTATCAATTATTTTTCAACTTGCTTGCATCCACAATGTCATTTAGAAATTGCTCCTCTAATTAGCAGTCAAGAAATCAAGTGCTGCACTGCAATGAGTGAATACGGTGGACAATACCTCTTTAAAGTGCTGAAAGACAGGGATGCTACTTGAGGACTTAGGTGTGCCTCACCCAAAGCATAGTATTTTCAGTCATTTCATATGCATGTGAAAGTTAGACATTGAATATGAAAGATAGAATAATAGGTTCATTTGGATTGGGGAGTTGGTCAAGAATATTAATGTCTCATAGGCCCCCAAAAGAACAAATGGAGCTGCCTCAAAGAGGTGCTGGCAGAAAGATCCTTAGGGATGAGGATAGGGAAATATGATCTCATGAGCTATAGATATGCTACCAAGACAGACCTGTCACTGGAGAAGGACATAGCACATGGTAGAATAGAGGGGAGGTGAGAAACAGGAAGATCTTTTAGGAGGTGAACCTACAAAAGGTCAGGAACAGGGGCTCAAAATAACAATTGTGGGGTGTGGTAGTTGCATAATCTGGTGCCACTTTGGTACTTGAGAGGATTAAGAGGGAAGAGATAGACTCTAGTCTGTCAATTGGATTATAGCCCATGAAGCCTCTGTGTGAGCATGATCTTTCCTGAGAATTCTGGGAACTTTGGTATTTCCTCCTTAAAGACCAGACACATTCTCTCTCAGCTCACTCCCTGGGGACATTGCAGATGACAAGACACCTGAAACTATGCTACTGTCCTGAGCTGAAGAAGGCACATGGACCTACCCTGATGCAATCAGAGTGCTAGAGCCAGAGAAACCATGTAGAGAGCCCTGCAGGGCTGATATGCTTACAACATAACTGGATCCAGACTTCCAACCCACTGGCCTGTAATCTCCCTGCACTCGGTGTAATGGCATGTGTTCTGTGAGTTGGAAGAGGACTTTATAGATTGGGTTGGGACATATGGGCTAATATCAGACTTAAGGACTGGGCTGGGATGTTTTCTCAAGATTTAATTCTTCTTGTATATACAATTCTCTCACACCCATGAGTGTCTGAATTTGTTTCTCTAGTTTACTGGACTAACTCAAGGGAGCAGTACAGGATGGTGCAGTGTTTTCATTTTGTTGTGCATAGGGTTTCCAGCAGTTGAAGCAGACTTCCTGGCATCTGACAACAACATAAAAAGAGCAGGAGAAAAGATACATCCCTAAGAGAGGCAATCACAGTCAAAATGACATCCTATGGAGAATCTACTTTGTCAGTGACTAAATTAACCTCTGTCCAGTCTTTAAAGGGTTGATTATCATCAAGCTAATTGGTGAGTGAGGCTTAATAATGCAATTAATGTGCTCGATTCCAACTCGGAAGTGTAGGGACCAGAGTCTACTTAAAGGTGCCACAGAGAAAATCTGGATGATTCGGAATATCAGCTTTGGGGAACTCGATGAAGGATAGCTCCGCTCTAATAAATGTCAGTGAAAGCTGGTCAACACAGTCGGTTTTCTGTGAAAAGCACTTTCGTTCTTTCTTCCATTAAATTGTGGAGCTGTTTTAGCAAACAGTCACTAAATGTTTTTTAAGTGACCTGAGACAGTGGACTCTTCAGAAGTGAACGCTTTCTTGATTTTTGACATTAGCGGGAATGATATTCTTACTTAACTAATTCCACCATAACAAAATAACTCAAACAACTCCTGCCACTAAACTAAGAAATGCTTTTTAAGAGAGAAGGAAATAGGGCCAGTGTTTTAAAAATACCTTAATAAGTAGAAGAAAATAGGCTATTTTTCCCTTCTGAAAAATAATAGGTCAAAAATAACATGTATATCCATATTATGCCACATATTTTGCTTCCAGTATGCTACTTAATTCACACAAGAAAATAGAAATGCATAGAGAACAATTTGAAGGAAATCTTTAGAATTTGAAGCTATTCCATTTCATGACACTGCTGTGTTGTCCAGCTCACTTGGTGAAATGTCATCATAGCAAAATGACACTGGTGTTATTGGGTGCATTTAAGAATACGATGAGGCTACCATAGGGTTATGCATACAAAGGTTAGGTGCCCACTGCTGATTGAATGTTATGGTAGTTCAATTTCTCTAGTATCTGTGGAGGTGCAAAGACCTGGTGGTCTGCTCTTGTAAAGATCACAGCAAAGGAAACCCTGTAGGCTCATTCTGCTTTGTTACACTGAGGCAATAAGGTTGGGATTGACTAGACAGCACACAACAACAACAGTCTATCAATGACAGGAGTCCCTGCATTGCACAAATGTTCACATGCTTGCCAACTAGCCAAAGGCTTGTGACTCAAAGCTACCCAGAAGCATGTCAATAGACAGAACCCACAATCTGCTTCTAAAATATCAGTCTTCAACATCCTATGAAACCACTTCTCTTCTGCACACATTCGGCCATGAGTCAGATTTAACTTGAAGACTAAAAACATTTACAGCAAATCAATTGCATGTCATGCATTTAGAGTCCCCATCTTGCTCCAGGATCACTGGCATAACACACATCTGCTGAGTAATTGATGCCTATTCATAGCTGGCCCATCTTAGTGGGTCTCTGACTCAAAGTTCAGCACTTTCCAGACCAGCTTCTGTCAACTTTCTACTCATTTTTGTTTTCTTTTAGCTGTCTAACAGTTCTCCAGGGAATGGTTTCTTTCCATCAATAGTCTCACTAATAATTTCTTGCAAAACAAAACTATGCCTACATCTCCTCTCATGGGGTTGAGGACAGTGAGAACTGGTAAAAACTCCAGTTACCACAACTGCTGGCATTTACCTCCATAGCAATGTTCTTCTGCCTCTTTGTTCACTTATGTCTCAGTATTCTGGCAATCTGTGCCATCTTGACATCTTGGGAATCCTCTCAACCTCTTTCTTGCTAACCCTACTCTTAAGTCATCTTCACATAGCTTAAGCTCCATCCAACTAAGATTCCCCATTAAAGTCTGGGGATGATCATAGATGTACAATTCATGACTATGAGGGGAGGATAAAGAGATTGTGCATATGGAATGAAATGTTAAAACAAAACAAAGCAGTTGCCATCAAGTCAACTCTACCCCATGTTCCACCTGGATGATTCAGAGTAGGACAGTATCCACAGGGTTCTATATCTATGTAACGCATTCTTAACATACATTCAGAGAGATAAGCATTTCACAGCAAAGTCAGTGCATGGTGTTTGCTTTTTTTTTTCACTCTAGGACTAGGACTTAAATTTACTCTCTGGTGGTCAATAAACAGAGGAGCTAGAGAAATGGTCCTCAACTTTCCTAATGTTTTCTCCCTTTAATACAGTCCCTCATGTTGTGGTGACCCCCCCCCAACCATAAAATTATTTTTGCTGCTATTTCATAACTGTCATTTTGCTACTCTTATGAATCAGGTGACCCCTGTGAAACAGTTTTTGACCCCCCCCCCCCCCCCCCGCAAAGGGATCATGACCTACAGTTTGAGAACCTCTCCTCTGGAGCTTATATAGTCTATGTTATTAATAAATCTATATCAGTCATTTCCTTTCCCATGCTGGCAGATTCTACATTAGCTGTGAAGAAGCAATAATCTCTGTCTCTTAGTGGAATCCTTCAGGTTTACCAGAATCTTGTACCCATCATTGCCTGTCTGCACTTTCCCCTTAGGCCAAAGTTTTATAGAAACAGGCATTCTAGCCGGCTTACTGTCCTTCTTCATGCCCTTGGAGCCTCCAGAACGTACTTTTGACTTGGTGTCTTCGTTCATTTCCCACACCTGCACCTTATAAAAGCAACCCTGCATGTGCAGTGGGCATCTAGAAGATTGGCAGTTTGGACCCCCCACTGGCAACATGGGAGAAAAGATGCAGCATATTTTTTTCATAAAGATTACCCAGGAGTTCTACTACATCCTAGGAGTCATTTTGAGTTGAAATCCAGTCGATGGCAATAGGTTTATTTTCAATTTTATTCCTTCTATGAAAAAATAAAAACCCTGATAGTATAATAATTAAGCACATGACTGTTGACCTTGAAATCGGTTCCAATCAGTATTAAAATCTAAAAAAAACCTATGGGGAAGTTCTAACTCTAATGTATATGGCTTAATTGACTCAGAATCAAGTCAATGACAATGGATTTTGTTTGGGTGTAGACTGTATGATTCCCCCCTTTTCACTAAAATCCTGATCAAACTGTCGCATCAGTGACTGGCTTGAATTCTACCTCCAAAGTAGAGCATTTATCAATGACTGCAGTCATCTTTAATCAAGCCACCCAATAACATTACTTATTGTTCCATCCTTGACTCTGTTTATCTATATGTCATGAATAATTATCTCATGTTTTCTATTCGTCTAATAAGACATGCAAAAATATACATACAAACATAAAGTTATCTATTAGATTTCCATGTAAAAATGACATCACGTGATACTATGTCATAGCATTATATATTCACAACTTAATAAGTATGTAAGTTTATAAAGAAAGAAAAGGAGAGGGCTGAGCCCCGGTTCTGTGTGGGACTGTGACCCACTGGGTTGGTGGTTCAAATCCAGCAGCAGCTCTCCAGGAGCTGTGCCTCTTACTCCCACCAGAGGGCAGTGATATCCCAAAAAACAAAACAACAACAACAACAACAAAACAAACCAAGAAAGAAAAGGAGAAAGTGTATCTTTAAAAATAAATAATTTGGGTATATTTGAGCCTTTTCGTTGGTAAGGTACACAACAGAAATACTGCATTAATTTCAAAAGAAGAAACAAAAATTCTGCTCTCAGAAAAGTTCTAGATTCCCTGAAATGTAGAGAAAAGGGCAAAATAGGAATCCATTCTGGAGTCGCATCCTGCTTTTACCACTTACAACCATGTGACTATAAGGAAGTCACAGATTTCAGTTACAGTTTCCATAACTTTTCTTGAAGCCACTCCTTGAAGTGACCCTGGACACACAGAGTTTCCTCTTTCTACTGAATGGCTACTGGAGTTTCTACCTGATACTTGTAAATCATTGTAGGGTGTCCTGGGTTCCTTGTGTTTCCAGTTCCTATCTACACCAGTGTACATTAGGTGTACATTGTATGGTAGAATTGGGATCATGATAGTGGGGTGGCGGGGGTGGGGGTGGGGGGTAAGAAGCATCAAAGAAATAGAGGAAAGTTGTGTTTCATCATTGCTATACTGCAACTTGACTGACTACAACTCATCATAATCCATACATTCATCCATACGTCAAGCACATTTGTATATCTTTTTCATCATATTCTCAAAATTTTTGCTGTCTATTTTAGCACTTGGTACCAGCTCTTCATTTTTCCCCTCCATCCCCCCATGAACCTTTGATAATTTGTAAATTATTATTTTGTCATGTCTTACACTGTCCAATGTCTACCTTCACCCACTTTTCTGTTGTCCATCCCTCAGTGAGGGAGCTATATGTAGAGTCTTGTAATTGGTTCCCCCTTTCTACCCCTCCATTCCTCAACTCTCCTGGTATCACTATGCTCACCTCTGGTCCTGAAGGGTTAACCTGTCCTGGGTTCCTTGTGTTTCCAGTTCCTATCTACACCAGTGTATGTCCTTTGGTCTACTCAGATGTAAGGTAGAATTGGGATCATGATAGTGGGGCAGCAGGGGTGGGGGGGGGTAAGAAGCATTAAAGAAATAGAGGAAAGTTGTATGTTTCCTCATTGCTACACTACACCTTGACTGACTCATCTCCTTCCCATGACCCTTCTGAAAGGGTCATGGGTACATGCACTCCTTGGGGTTTCCAGGATGTCTAAAGAAAGCCCTGCTGTTGACATTAAGTGCCATCCTGTTTGTTCCAACTCAGGATGATCCTATGTGAAATGTAAGGAAACACTCTGCTGTCCTGAATCATCTTCATTATTGCATCTCCAGTATTGCAGCCACTGTGTCAATTCATCTCCTTGCAGACCTTCCTCAATTTTGCTACCCCTCCACTTTACCATGGACTGGTCTTTCCTGACATGTCCAAAGTGTGTAAGGAAAGTCTAATATACTGGTCACTAAGAAGATACATAATAGATAACTTTGGCCATAGAAGTAGCAAAAGTCTAGAACATCTCAAAAGATTCCTGTAGAGTTCATAATTTGCTTTTTTTAAATGTTTCCATTTTTCCATTCTTTCCTTTAATCATTGCTGCTTCTCATCAAGGTGGCTCCTATTCCTAGATGATCCCATGCACCTTGAGATGAAGCTTAAGACCCAAAGGGTTTCCATTGATTGGTTTTCCATTGATTGGTCATCAGGATTTTTTTCCTTATCTCTCTTACTCTGGGAATGTCATTGAAATACGTTCAGTGTCACAGCAACATAAACAGATATGTGATAACTGTGCTTTAAGGGTTTGGGCTGGAAATATGTTCAGTATCACAGCAACATAAACAGATATGTGATAACTGTGCTTTAAGGTTTGGGCTGGGAATTAAAGCAAGTCCTTCTTGAAAGAGTATTCTACCTCTAGATCACCACTACCCTTTTCCACACATCACTAGGTTTTATCTACTGAACTTCTGGTTTCCATGTAAAATAATCTATTGCAGTTCATGGCGGACTCACAGTCAAACTTTCTGAAGGCTCTCTTAGTTTCCTATGCTGATCTTCTCTTGATTCCTCTTTCTGTGAGTCAGGTCTCACTATCATTACCTTAGAAATGAATGATTGTGATCTGAGTAGTGTGATAAACTGAGATAACTCCTGCTTTTGTTTCATGCTGTCAGACATTATTTTTTTCTTCTTTAAAGAGATTGAGAAGTTAAAGTCATTGTAATGGGATGGGGATATGGAAAACCTTAATTTGATGTGGCTGCCATGATGTTTGGTGAGGATGTCATAATGACAGTGCTTTGTCAATGTAGATATCAGAATTATCTTTCTTAATTGAAACTCAAAAGGCTGCCTGAAAATGTATTCATTGAAAATAACTTGTGAGCATGGTGCAAATATAAAGGGTAAGGTGGCACAGACTTGCATAAGATCTACTTGGAAAAATCTGCATTTCAGTTTGTATCAAGGAATGAGGAGCACCATGACTAGCAGATGACTGGGCCCAGTTCATCTGGGTTCCTTGAAGCAATGCATCAAAGCCCTGGATACCAGTGGGAAGAAGAGCTGGACCACTGGCCTCTCGTGAGTTCTTACCATTTTGCTGAAACAGAAAATATTCATTTCTTTCTCCTTTCCCGGTTTTTGTTCTATGAGGATGCTTGTTCTTTAGGCTTTGGCATTTCTGATTGGGTTTCTACTCAGAATGGTGAAAAATGTAAAGGAAAAGAGGATATTGGCTTTTATAAATAGCTAAGACACAGGGGCTGTGTCCCTGTGCTTAGGCACAGGAATTACTGTGAAGATAGTACAGGACGGTGCAGGTATTTTCAGGACCTAGCCATTTTAAGAAGGTGAAAACTAAAGGACTAAACCTAGGGAATGTGATCTTTCATTTCTGTCTACCTTTAAAAGTCAATAGTACACAGATCCATAGTCATTTTATTAAAAATTTAAAAGATAAAGTTACAAAGCATTTGCAATGCATCTTTTCATTGGCATAGTGGAGTCTCTGGCTTCATATTAAAACACGTTGGATCTTCTATTTTTTGGTTCTGTTCCTCAAGTTTTTACTGTTTTTAGTTAAGACAGACATGATGCAAGCAGGATTGTGCGGCTGCTGATCAAAACGTGGTCTATCCAGTTCTACCCCAAGAAATCCTCACAAGAGAGGTCTCAGAGACCATCTGCTTTAGAAAAGTCACTTGTCGACATGAACTCCGTGGAGCAGTTCTCCTCCGAACACATGGTATTTCAAAGTGTTGGAATCACCTTGATAACTGCTCCTTTGTATAGCTCAAATTCTTTGCATTAATCGGATTAAATGATGCCTGGTTACTAAGTTTATTTAAACCAGTGATTTCCAAGGATGGTAATACTTCCCTTTGGGCTGGGGGTTGTTGCTAGAATGATCCAGGAGGGCTATAAAAGCAAATACCCACATTTTTTCCAAGGATCCTAGTGGCTCCATGGGTATACTATGGGCTGCAAACTGCAAGGCCAGCAGTTTGAACGAACTAGCCCCTTGGAGGGAGAATGGTGAAACTTTCTATTTCTGTAAAGAGTTACCCAAAGCCACAGGACAAGTTCTACTTGGTCCAGTTGGGTGAGTAAGGGTTGGAATCATCTCAATGGCAGGAAGTTTGGAGGAAGCTTTATCCTGATTATAGGTTATAGCATGAGGGTTTTTAATTGCCATGGACATGGATTCTGAGTAATTTATTTTTATAAAGCGAAAGGTAGACCAAGTAAATAGGTAATCTGTGAACACTGCCCTCCCCTCGTCTTTTTGTGCCCCCTGCTTACATCATCAATTGATGTAGGATATCCCCTACCCTCCATTTTGATGTTAGTTGATCTGGGATATGTAAACTCCAAAGGGACCAGTCAAAGAAAGCATTGATGAAGCATATCAACTCTTAACTGACTTGGCATAGAAGAGGCATGAGTCAATTTTGCTCAGAATATTTTACTCCAAATCAGTCTGTTGGTTCTGAATAACTGCAAGAGAGGTTGGGGAAGGTGATGGTGTATGTGGATGGGCACTCAATAAGTAGTTATTAAATGAAAGAATAACTGATAAGTAGTTCCCAAACATTCTTTGATATCTTTTCCATTGAGAATATAGATTGTTGTCCCTTCCTCTTGAGCTTGAGATGGCCTATGATAATTCTGGACCAATATATTATGGCAGAAGTGAGACTTCACAAATTATACACATTGGCTTTAAGAGCTGGGAAGTTCCTGATCGAACTTTACATCACTGGGTCTGGAGCCTGGATGTCCTGAGGCAGCTTGGCTATGAGGGAGGCATAGCTACCACTTGGAAAGGTTGCATGGAGAAAGAGAGACCAGCTCTATCTGCAACCTTTGGTTTCTAGCAGAGGAAACATACACTGTACAGCAGATGTCTACACCCTCCAAACCCTTGGCACACACACATAATAGTCTATATAAATAAACTGTTGCTTTAAGTCTTCATGTTTTTTGGTAGCTTATGATGCAACCATAGGTAATGAAACCAATATTTTGTGGGGAATGTTCTTGGTCTCTTTAAACATACGAATGTCAGTTTTAGTTCAAATGCATACATTCTCTCTCTGGATGGTTGACCTTTTCATATTAAGACATACATATTTCTTTTCTGTGAAGGAGCCCTGGTTGTATAGAGGGTTATTCATTGTGCTACTAACCACAAGGTCAGCAGTTGGAATCATCAGCTGTTCCTTGGGGGAGAGACATGATTTTTTACTCCTGAAATTTCTACTTCTGTGAGTGCATATGTATGATCTATTCCCAATTAAAAAATTCAATCACTCATTTTAACAATGGATTAGAATGTAGTGGAAGCACACTTTATAACGGACTGAAATCCACACCTTTCACAGCACAGGACCATTTCCAGTTAGCCAGGCACTAGAGGTGAGAACAGCTGTTCTGGTGCATTGGTTCGTTTAAGAGTTTGGCTGCTCCTATTAGCTGAAAAGCCCTGCAGGGCAGGGCCCCTGTGCAATTCATTGTTGAACTCTGTTTACCCAACTGAAGCAAACAGCATATGGCCATGTTTATGTGGAAAAGAACGAATGAAAATAAAGCTAACACTTTTATACAAAGCTGAACATGAATATTTAGGGGCCATTCCTTCATCCTTTGCTTTTTACCTTTCAATTCATTTGAGGTTTCTTGCCTTCAGAGTAGACTGACTTGTCAATAGAAAGAATAGGGTTATAGGGGTGCTGATGTTAAGTCTCCTTCACACACACACATACACACGTCAGTGAAACAGATGGGCATCATGGCAACTTGATTTTAATCTGGCAGGAAGTTTGGAGGAAACTTTATCCTGATTACAGGTTGTAGCATATCAATGACTCCTGCGATGCAAGGCAGAAAGAGGACAGTTATTTTCTCAGGATCCTGAGAAGTCAGCTGATCTGGGAAGGTCCAGGCAGAAAAGATAAATTCAGGGGAAAGTTCACACAGGAATCACCCCCCCCCCCCAATCACACAAAAACTCTCTGCCCATCGAGTCAAGGCAGAATCATAGCGACTTTCTCTCTGTGGGTCTCTGAGCCCATAGCTGTCATCAAGAGAGCCCAGCCTTTCCCCATTGAGCTGCTGGCAATTTTCAACTGCTGACTGTTGGGCACGCTGCGCCACAGGAAACCACGACCCCACCAGGGCGCCTCTCCTAGGAATTGACCACAATCAAACAGATGATATGAGGTGAGATCAAAGTGTTTCTGTAAAACCAAAAGAATTCACCCGCTCAGACCAACCCAATTGGACAGGGCAGAGTGGCTCCGGTCATTAACCATTTTTGGGAAGAGAAAGCTCCGTCTTTGTCTTGCATAGTGCCTAGTGGTTTCAAACTGTTGACCTCGAAGCTCAATGTGTAAGCACCATGCTCTGTGATGTATTTCTATAATGCTCTCAAAATACAGATCATTTTACAAGCCACGTAAAACAAAAGGAGAGCAACTACGCAATTCCGCAGTCGTTTCACTCAAAGATGGTATAGTGGCATCGAAGCCAATGCGGTGGATCAAGCAGCAAAGTAAACAAGACCAGTGCCCCTGACAATTGCGTATACCTGCCTTTGGTCAATCATTCAGAATCAAAGCACCACATTTATTCCAAGATCTTCTAATTAGGCAAATCTCCTTGGTCAATTGAGCACTTGGCAAGCAGATGCGTGAATCCAATTTAAAACATTTTGACCGAGGGAATTTCATTAACCGGACCCCTCTGTTTCCTGTAATTTATTTCACATTTAGCTCTCCGTCGAGGAGCACTAAATCCGAAGTCCGGTCATTCTCCAAAACCTGCTCAAATATTCCCTCCTTCAAATCTGGAAGTCGCCTTGGGAGACCTCCTTCCTCTCTTTACCTGCCCTAGCAGAAAGGAGCAGGAGGTCTGTGTGTTCTTTGCCCTCCGAATATAATAATCTCCATGCATTTGCTCCTGTGGCAGATTGGCAGCTCCTCCAGGAGCTGGGACCATGTTTTATTTATGTGTGTTCCTCAGGGGACCTAGTACAAAAAGGTCTCCCAGTTATTTTTCACATCCATGTCTTCCTCTACCAAGTCGTTTTAAGATTTTCCAAAAGATTATCTTCACATTCCAATAAGAAGGGCAAATGAGAATCTCAATCATTTCTAAGACCGATTCTTGTCCCTAGTGTTGTCTGTCACATAGTTCAGTTATTTGAATTTTAAAGTCCATTTGCTTTCATGATTGACAGGGGTCTTATGCTGAAAATTGTAATTAAATTTCCCATAATTACAAGCTATCATGCACTTGTCAGCAGGTGATGTGTGCAAGGAATCAAATTGCACAAAAATATGAAATTTTTGGCTTGCGATCCTATAGTAACAGTTATCCAAATATTATTCTCTTCTTTCTGTCATGTTTTATATAACAGAAATGTTTGGCCACTCTGAGAATAGTAGTCATTATGAAACTGGTAAAATGAGGAATTTGGAGATCTTTGTGAGACTGAGAAACATGAATTACAACATTAGAGGAAATGCATTACAGTTGGCATGGGGCACCTTCAAACATGTTAGATGATGCCGCTTGTTTCAGAGGGAATATGGAGACTAGGACCTCTCTAGTGACCAGAGCCTTTCAGTTGTGTATATAATGGTTAAGAACCAGCAAAGAGTGAGAGTTAAGTCATCAAATAGATACACATCTCAAAGAGAAACCAAAATTAGACTTTAGGGATTACTGACTGGGTATTGGATTAGGCTACTAACCTGGAGGCTAACAGTTTGAAACTCCAAGCCACTACCCGGGGTTGGGATGAGGTTTTCTAAGAGAACAACAAGTGATCCAAAATCAGTGACAAGGTGGGTGTGAGAAGCCCATTAGGGATTGATCAGGAGTAATATAATAGAAAAAGTCAAATGAAAGCTGAGCATGATAGTGGGGCAAGAGGAAAGTAAAAGGAAATAGAGGAAAGAACCAGGAGTTAAAGGGCATTTATAGAGGTCAAAATGCAGGTGAGTATATGGATAAATGTGTTTATGTATGATGAGAGGGAAATAGATCAATGTGCATATACTTACAGGATTAGTATTAAGACAGCAGATGGGCATTGAATCTCCACTCAAGTACTTCCCCAATGCAAGAACAGTTTTTTTCTATTAAATTAGCATTCCTTGATGCTCATCTTCCTGAGCATGATCACTGAAGACAAATGTGTGCATAAGCAAAAGTGGTAAAGAAAGATGATGGTGCCCGGCTATCAAAGTATATAGTTTCTGGGGTCTTAGAAGCTTGTAAGTAAACAAGCTTCCCTCTAGCTCAGAAGCAGCAAAGCCCACATGGAAGAAGCATAACAGCTGTGTGATCACGAGGTGTCCAAGGGATCCGGTATCAGCCATCAAAGAACTAAAAATTATATCATTATAAAAGAGGGGGAGTACAGATTGGGAACCCAAAGCCCATTGGTAGATGAAGTGACATCATCTTACAGAAGGGTCACAGGGAGGAGATGAGCCAATCAAGGTACAGTGTAGTAAGAATGAAATGTGCCACTTTCCTCTAGTTCTTGAATGATTTCCCCTCCCCCTCCCACCAATATGATCCCAGTTCTGCCTCACAAATCCAGCTAGATGAGGGAATGCACTGTGGTTCAGATAGGAACAGGAAACATGGGAAATTCAAGACAGACGATCACTTAAGGACCAGTGGTGAGAGTGGTGATACTGGGAAGGTGGCGTAGAAAGGAGGAACCAATTACAAGGATCTACCCATAACCTCCTCCCTGGGGTATGGGCAACAGGGAAATGGGCTAGGGGAGACATCTGAAAGTGTATGATATGAAAAAAAAGTCATAATTTATAAATTATCAATGATTCATGAGGGAATGAGAGTGGGGAGGGAGGGGAAATATGAGGAGCTGATACCAAGGGCTTAAGTAGAAAGAAAATATTTTGAGAATGATGATGGTAACAAATATACAAATGTGTTTTGCCTGTAATAGATGCATGTATTGATTGTGATAAGAGTTGTCTGAGCTCCCAATAAAATGCGTTTTTAAAAGTTACAATTTCAGAAGCTCATAGGAGCAGTATTTCCCTGTAGTATAGGGTCACCATGACACAGCATTGACCCAATGTCTGTGAGTTTGGTTGTCTCAACTTTGGACATAATTTGAAGTACAATTGACAACAACCTTAACTTCATCCTACTATAATGAAATATTTCTGGGACTTTAGAAGGCCTTAGAGAGTCTGACAATTGCGATCCATTGATTAATTGGCATTTGGGAAGAGAAGGGACAATTTCCTCAGTGCGTCTTTTCTCCAGTTTCCTTCTTTCTGTTTTCCTTGCCTCCACCCTCATCCACCAAATTCTCTTCAGGACTACTCTTCTCTATCATATTTATATTTTGAAGACATTTTCTACTATTTTCCAAGTATTTAGAACCTAGAATATTGTTCACAGGTTTAGCTGAGATTCGAAAGATCTTTATTTACACTTTCTTTTGAGAATAGCCTTGTACCAGTCCCACTTAGCTAGAATCTGTATATGCAAACAGACTCTCAATAAAAGGACTTCTGAGGATTCTTGAACCTCCTTGTATTGTATACAAGATTGTGTGCAAAATTCACTATGGCTGCAGAAGCTCTGGTGGCAGAGGGTTTATAAGGTGGGCTACTAAGTGCAAGGTCAGTAGTTCAAAGCCACCAACCAGGAGATTTTTTTTTCCAATATAAACTGACAGTGCCAGACATTAACAGATGAAGCCCTCTACTGTCCTGGAGGGTCACTATGAGTAGAGGTTGTATTCAATGGCAGTGAGCTATGAATTTTAAGAGTTTATGACAATCATTGAATGTTCAATGAGAGCCTATGACCCAATAAGTTCGTGAAGTTCCAAAGATTCTAGACCATTGTGACTATGTTAAAAAGAATGCTGCAATGTGACCACATTTACAATATAGTACACAGAAATGTTTCCTGAAAGTAAATGTTCAGATCCCATTTTTTAAAGCATTCATTATTGAACAACTCCATTTGTCAGAATTTCAGCCAGAAGTGAGAAACTGGTCCTCATCCAATTATACCTGCATGTACCTGACTTATCAATTCCTGCCTTAGCAGAGGCATCTGCTGTCCTGATTTAGAGACATGGTCACTGATACATGGACACTGTCCTGCGGGTATCAACAGGACCATTTCTTTCAAGTGTCTGAGGATGGAAGTGTTGGGGCCTACCCATAGCTCTGTGTGTGTCCTTGTGTAGACATGTGTGCACATGTGTATGGGAGAGACAGAAGATTCAAATGTGAGCTCCAGCTATATCCACAGTAGCTGAAACCTTCTGATGGTTTCTCTCTTCTTTTTTTAATTACTTGACTCATCACCGCCACATAGGACAAGGTACCACTCTCCCTAGGTTTCCAAAGCTGTAAATATTTAGGAAAGTAGACTGCCCCAATTTTCTCTACAGAGTGACTGGTTAGTTCAAAAGACTGGCCATTGGCTTCCCAGCCAACCATTGTCTATAGAGTATGCCTCATTTGTGGTGAACAGTCAACAAATGTTTGTATTCTGGCTATGTATTATCACCTACCATCACATGTAATAATGTAGTAGCAATCCTCTTGCCCACTACTGAGTTCATTATAACCCACAGGGATCCTATGGAGTTCTGAAAGCTATAAATATTTAGAGGAGCAGAAAGCTTCCTCGTTCTCTTATAGAGAAGTTGATTTGTTTGGACTGACCACCTTCTGGTTAGCAGCTTATTACTAAACTCCCTGTCCCAACAGCTGTTTTGCATTGATAATATATCACTTCATTTCACAATATGGATGTTGTTGTTCTTAGAAATCTGAAGAAGCCTTGCAAGAACCAGAAACTCACTGCAGACTACTGACTTATGTTGTCAACAACTGTTTAAAATTAGCTATTCAAAAGAAACAGAAATTGACTATCAACAACTACATCAATTTTTTTTCTTTTCTTTTCTTTTAGTAAGCACTGGAATTACCATTTCACTGTCCATCACTTAAGAAGTAACCCTTAGTGAGTCTAAACTGTAGTCAGAACAATTATTTGTATAAAAAAATAAATAACCTGGCACTTTTAAATTGTATTTGACTACATCTATTTTTCTCCTTAAAGAGTCCATCTGGACTTCAATCCAGTTTTCCTTTTCTTTCTAAAAAAGGTTTTACCATTGTTTCTTATATTCATACTCAGTGAGAGTCAAACAATGGCTTTTCCAGTTGAAAGAGACTTTCACTACAAGGTTGAAATTAACTTTCACTGCATTTTTTAATGGTTTCAAAAGAACTCACAGCATAGTGGTTATCTTGGAGGTGCGTATTATCTGTCTGATTAGTTCTCTAAGGCTGTATTTCACAGAGAAATGCTCATGACTTACTAATGCATTTCAGTTCATTGTTTGGAAAGCATTAGATAAGAATTGCAGTGATAAGTGTTAAAATATATGAAGACGTTGGAAGCAGAAGCTCTCATTATTATAGCATGTCCATTATCTGTATCTCACTCTACAGCATATTAGAAAAGCACCGCATTGACTTCCAAATAGGGAAGACAATTTTAAAGAGTCTCAGGCAATGCATGCTATTTAAACTTACTGTGATAATATTTTACATTTGCAGACTTTGAAAAGACAGGCTAAAGAATGGAAAAGAGTTTAGAAAGGCAAGTGGAAAAAGCACTTAGCATTTGGTGAGGCAGAATTCAATGACTTGGGTTAAAAACAAGAAAAAGAAAAGAAAAGAAATCCTTTTTGTATCTTTTGGTTTTTCTCTCTAATTGGGATTTAGCAAGGTGGTAAAGTAAAATTTAGCAAAGATGAAAACTTTCAGGGGCCAGGCAGAGAACATACCAGGAATATGTGATGAACCCCAAGATTGGTAATCCAGAAAACTTAAGAGAAGATGGCCAAATTGCACACAGGAGTAAGAGTAGCATTCTGACAACACTATCTCTCCATGCCACTAGGAGGAGACGAACAACAGTGAAGATTACAAACATGGATGTGCATAGTAGAATCACTGAGACGTTCTTCGTCCTGCTCGTCTAGATTTTTGTTGCACACGTAAACACACCACTTAATTGTTCTACATTTCAGGGTTTTGCTTTTCCTCACTTTAAACTGATGATGAATTATTATGCTCAAACCTCTCATTAATATCTACTGAGGTGAGACTATGGCGACCTCTAATTAACGTGTTTAATTATGTACAACAGTGTGAAACACAGCCTGGTCCAGTTTCATTTTCGTTATTGGTTTTATATTGGAGCCCAATTACTGCAGCCTTTGTGTCACTTGAGTTCATTGAAGGACTTCTTCTTTTTTTGTTGCCCTTCCACTTTACCAGGAATGATGTCCTTTTCCAGGGACTGGTCTCTCCTGATAACATATTCAAAGCATAGGAGACAAAATCTCACCATTTTAGCTTCTAGGAAGCATTCTTTCTTAGCTAGCACAATTCAAATGCATTGACTCTGTTTTGGTCTTTCTTATTCAAAATCTAACATTCACATGCACATGAAGTGATTGAATAGATTATTTTTTGGTAAAGTGCACCTCGATTCTCGCAGCATCCCCCTTTCTCTGCACCACTTTAAAGAGGTCCTGTGCATCAGATTTACACAATGCAATACATCGTTTGATTTCTTGACTGCTTTTGTATGAATGTGTGTATCATACTGAAATACATCTTTGTAAACATAAATGCACAAGGGCATATAAAGTTTGAGAGTTTCTTCAATATGCTAACTTTCCCCCAAATATTTTCATAATATAAATCCTTTTCTTTTTTTAAATAAGTCACTTTATTGGGGGCTCATACAACTCCCATCATGAGCAACACATGGCAATTGTATGCATACCACATTTTCACACCTGTTGCCATCATCATTCCTGAAATATCCTCCCTCCTTTTCTTATAATGCCATAATGTTTATGGGATCTACCATTAGTATCATCATAAAATGATACTATTCCAGGTGATAGTAGGGTAAATGGTTAATGAATTCACCTGATAATCAAAGATTGAAAGCACAAATGCACTCAAAGATATCTTCAAAAGAAGGGAACTCCTGGTAGTTTACTTCCAGGAACCCAGCCATGTTGTTAAATAAGTGGATAAGTGGAAACTTCTGAATCTTAATGCTCATTAGCATTAATATTTTAGAGTGAGGACGTAGACCCCATTTCAGCACAGCAAGCCTGAAGAACAATGTCCTTGGACAAAACTGCTAAGACACAAAGAGGACCATAGGACCAACAACAAATCTAGACATAATATCTGCTGGAGCATACTATGACAGAGAACAATACTGAAGATACATGACTCGGTGCTAATCCAGTCTGAACCCTACAGTTGAGCGAACCAAGAAGGGAACATAACAGATCAGCCATGGGAACAAAGCAAAGATATAAAGCCTCCGAGGAGCCTTAAAAATAGACTTCAGGCTAAGAGGGGCAGTTCCCAGAATTCCTCCAGAACCAATGGGGAGATAGTGATAAAAGTTAGTGGGCAGACCTGTAATTATGTATGCTTTTTTCTTTTTCTAATTATTGTTACTTTATTTTCTTTTTATTTGATCTTTTGTTTTCTTTTTGTTTTGTCTCTGCTATTGTTGGTTTGCCTACCTATATAAGATAGGCATGGGAAGCAAGCCTGAGGACAAAGCAACAGGCTTGTGTGGAGGAATAGGCAGAGGGAGAAAAGTGATGATCAAATACTGCCATAGACAGGGGAGGAACTGGGGAATTAAAATCAACAATAAGGAGAATATAGAGCTCTTCTAACATAGGCGTGTTGGAGCAGCAGCAATAGAACTGAAAGAAATTACTAAGAGTCAGAAGAAGGGTGAACATGATGGTGGGACAAGAATAAGGTAAAAGGAAACAAAGTAGAGATCTAGGAAGCAAAGCTATGTAAATATAGGGGTGCAAATACATTAATTAATTAACAAAAATAGAGGTATTGACTTATGTACTTTATATGGCAATGCATGGAAGTAGTAGATGGATGTTGGGCCTCTGCTCAAACCCTAACCTGGCATTCTGTGATACTGATGCTTCCTGCAAAGTCACTGAAGACAAAGTGGATGCATGAGTAAATTTGATGAAGAAAGCTAATAATACTCAGCTATCAAAAGACATATTACCTGGGGTCTTAAATATCATCTGGGGTCTTCAATGCTTAAAGTTAAACAAATGGCCATGTAGCAAAGAAGCAAGAAACCCATATGGAAGAAGCACACCATCCTGTGAGATCATGAGGTGTCAATTAGATTGGATAATCTGCATCAGAAAACCCCAAATAAGCAAGCAAACAAACACATTGTTGTGAATCAGGGATGCTAGACAGAAACCCCAAACTGACTGTAGAAAATGGGACATCCCTTCACAGAAGGTTCACAAGGAAAGGATTAGTCAACCAGGGTATAGTATAGCATGAATAAAACACACATTATTCCTCTGGTTCCTTTAGGACTCCTCATCCCAACTCTCATGAGCCCAGTCCTGCCTTTCTCTGTGGGCTACAGGGGAGCAAGTACAGAGATACAGATAAGAGATAAGAGTTCATGACACAAAGAATCCAGGAATGGAAAGAGCGAGAAGGAGGGAATTGTGGAGAGACTGGGAGGAAGGAGAAACTGACTGGATTGATGGACACAGAACTTCCTCCCTCCCAAGGGGGATGAATGACAAAAACTGTGGAGGAAGATAGTGGTCAGTATAAGATATGAAAATAATATTAATTTATAAGTTATCAAGGGATAAAGTGTGGGGAGGTGGATAAAAAAGAGGAGCTGATACCAAAAGCTCAAATAGAAAGTGTTTAATAATATTATTTTCCACATTTTCAGTTCATATTGAACAATGACTATATACATACATATATAACTTTACACATGTGCTAGACGTACTGTTTTATTATAAAAGAGGTCATCATATCTTTTTGGCCTATGTACAAATATAGGAGTATATTTTCCCTGCATCTGGAAAGTTTAAATGAAGATAGTCTCATTCATTTCATACCTAAAATACACACCTTGAAGGATGAACAACAGTACAGTATAATTATAATAGAACTCAGGTCTCTGGATGACTTTAAGTTACAGAAGCTATCTATCACTCTGGTGAAGTGAAATTACTTGGTGTGATTCTTTCATCCATGTCTTTGTAACTCCAACCCAATTTATAATGGGGAAGGCTGGCAAACAGTGTCCAGATTGGAACCGGTGGGATTAATCAGGTTACACTTTGATTGGAGGGCAAAGAGATAAAATGACACCCACTCTTTCTTGTTCTCTGGTGATTTTACCAGTCAGTGGCTCCTTCAGCAAGTTCTCTGCCTCAACTTGTGAACTATACTACCTGTTGATAGCCAACCTGTGGACTCTCTCCTTAAAACTTGAGGTTCCTTTGAGATCTGCTTTGCCATGCTGCTGGTGTATATATCACTTGAGTTTGAGGCTGGTGGATCCTGCTGTCTTGCATTACTTGAGTTCAATATCCCAAGCAGGCCTGCTTCACTAAATTCCTGAGCTACTGACTGTTGGTGACTTGCTTGCTGTTTGATGCCTATAGGAGGATTCTGCCTTCTGCTTCTGTGACCTTAGACCTAGCAGCCCTCATGAGTTGAAGGACTTCCAATATACTGAGTGTTCCATGGAAGTCAGTTGAACTGAGTCCTCTGTGCTGCTGTGTGGACTGATTAGCTCTTATATTTCTTTCTGCTGTATCTATCTATCTATCTATCTATCTATCTATCATCATCATCATCATCATCATCATCATCATCATCATCATCATCATCATCTGTCAGTCACCATAAGGGACTTGGTTCTGTTTCTCTAGAAAATTCTGCCTAACACAGTATGTGAATCAGTATTTGAAGAGATACATTCCACTGGGTAAATAAGTAAGCCATCTCAGAAGATCTACTTAAGGCATTTGCAAACCCCTTTCTGAAATGGGGGAGACTGCAGAAGTACCAGAGGCTGAGTCACAGAAACCATGAGACAAAGAAGAAAAGCAACACCACGATTATGAGACTGAGCATCTGGTTTCCCAAACCAGGCGAGAAGGGAGAGTCTAAGTGAGCATGAAGCTGAGAGGATGATGATCAGAGAGATATGATCACCAGCAATGCGGAGAGGGGGTATTTCAGGTGAAAGAATACCATCTTTAATATATTGTAAACTGCTAAAACAGAATCAAATAATACAGTACAAATTCACTGTCCTAATTTCAATTCTCTCAGTGACCCTATGGGACAGAGAAGAACAGCTTCTTTTCATATCTGAGCCTACAAATTTTCATGGGAGCAATGACCTCATCTTCTGCATCCCTCCTCTCCATAGAGAAGTTTGTGGTGCTTTTCAGCTGCTTACTGTATGCGTAACAACCCAATCCATAAGCAACAGCCTCACCAGATCTCCTGTAGTCTGTTTGCTTCCCTGAGAAACCTCAGAATCACTAGTCTTGTCTGTGAGTTCTATGTGGCCATTGCCACAAGTCCTCTAACCTAGCAGAAAACGTGGTCATGGGGCTCTCTCAGGCTGGTATCAGATGGATTATTCCTCATTGTGTAGGCAGAAGAGGTCAGATGTGGACCTCAGGCCATTTTCCTTAATCAAACCTGGGTATCACAGGGAGATAGTGAGCGTTACAAACTTGATTATCAGCCAAGGAGTTGGATGTTCAAACCTTCTAGCTGTGCATGGCAGGAAAGCCCTGCTGGTTTCAGTCAGGAAAATCCTAAGGAGTAGACTTCTAGTTTGTACATATAGAGCCACTGTGAGCCAGAGTCAACTTGATGATGATTGCTTCATTAATCACCCTGGACCACTCCCTCTGGATAGTGTCTTGAGAGATCAGTGTTTTTATTCTCTTTGAATGGACTGTATTTTTAACCTTTTTATTGTAATTGCTTAATGTATATTCAATCTATTCATTCATTGATTCAATCTCTATGAATGAATCTATATAATAAAAGCTATATAAATATGTACACACATATAAATATATATATATTTACATATATATACATTTCAATGACTTTGTGAAATGTCCTGTGATAATTGAATCTGTTTACAAAATGAATGAAATTACCCTCTGCCCTCAATCAGAAAATATCCCCTTTTGTTATGAATGCATTCCCTTTTATAAAATAAAATCCTGTCTCATTTTTCCTCATGAAGTCTACTGTTATTATTTGTTTGAATTCTGGGTTATCAGTAAGCGCATATTGGCTATTATCTTTTGGAAAAAGGAGATGAAGCCATGCTGCTTTCTCACTATTTTTGCCCATCATTTTGTTGAGAGCTCTTACAGATGTAACATTTAAAAATCATTTAGATAGATCAAGTACAATTTTTGCCACCATCAGATTCAAAATATTTGTTTTCTTCTTGAACTCATCGATATCAGATCTCCTTTATCCCCACCGCCCCTGGCCTTAATCCTCCAACACCTTTATTGTTATGTTATATATTATTATTATTTTCTTTGTCTTACACCATCCAATAGAGCCACTCACCTCCAATTCTGTTGATTGTTCCATTAAGTGGGATTATGCTATTACCACAGCTATCAGCTCCCTCTTCCCATCCACTCTCTCTCTTCCAGTACCCTTAGGAAGTCAATACTCCCATTACTGTTTCTGAGGGGTTATCAGTTTTGGCTTTCATATACCAAATGATCTTAATTATAGAAATAAACATACTCATGTCTGTCAAGATAAGTGAGGTAAGTAAGGTAGCACAAGAACTAGAATAGTGAGGGTAAGAAATAGTACAAACCGGAGGAGAGTTTTGTGTTTCATCATTGCTATACCACACACTGAACTCAATATTTCTTCTGTGTGATCCTTTTGGGAGGGACTTTGCAATAATCTTACAGGTTTATTTGTGGTCTCCATTCACTTATATTCACTGATGTACCCACTTTTTCTTTGTCAACCAAATTCTAGTGAGTGACCCCATCTACTTTCCGTGCCTTGTGTAAGAAGACCCACTCATCAGAGCATGCCAAGCTCAGATTTCAGTGCAATGTCATTCATATTGAGAAACGAAACAGAGGCCTGAGACACTCTTATTTTACTGAATGAACTATATATATTTGGGGGAAGCATCACTGCCTCTGGTGCTCGTGGGAGCTCCCCAGTGCTGCTCCTGTGAGCCGCCACTGAATTTATACCATCAAGCCTGTGGCCGCAGTCCCGCACTCAACCACTTATGCTGCCAGGGCTCAGCCCGAATGAAATACTTTTTTTTTTTTTATCACACTAGTAATATCAGAAATAAGTACTAAAAGTAATATTTCCTTTAAATAAAGGCTGAGGGACTAACAGATTCCAGAGGCAAGAAAGGTTACATCTATCTAAATTAAAAAATAAAGCAAATATCCTTCAGGGAGAATAAAAGGGAAGAGACCCAAGAGTGGGGATGAGGCAGAGTGAAAGAAAGCGAAGAGATGAGAGAATGAAGAAGGATGTGCCTCAACACCATGTTTTGTTTAAGTAAACAAGACTAGAGGCATGTAAAACAATGACAAAGATGGGGACTTTGGAATTAAATGTTCGTAATGTTTTGGCATGTCTCAATAATACCATAATTCCTTTTATTTTCATTGAAGTTCAAGAAAAGCAAACCAAAAACCTACTTGTCGTAGTACATTTGTCTTCTCTTTGTAATTCTTTTTTTTTATACCTGCAAAGATATATTTGTCTCCATTTAGAAAGTAACCATTGTATTAGATGGTGGTAAAATGGGGTATGCACTGGACTGCTATCAAAAAAGTCAGCAGTTTGAAAACACAGTGAGCCCAAGGGAGAAAGATGAAACTTCCTACGTTTTTAAAGACTTACTGTCTCAGAAACCCACAGGGGCAGTGCTATCCCGTCCTATAGGGACACCATGACTTCAAATTGACTTGAGATGGTGGGTTTTTCTTTGGCATACAAGACATAAAAAATCCTACTATCAATTTAATGAAGATCACGGAATTTCAGATTAGTGGAACAAAATGTTCTTGCATTGAGGTAGTACTTGAATAGAGGAGGTCCAATGTCCATCTGCTACTTTAATACTAAACTTATAAATATATGCACATAGATCAATTTCCTCATCATATTTACATATGTATGTGCCTATATTTCGAACTCTATAAATCCCCTTTGCCTCCCAGTTCTTCCTCGGTTTTCTTTTACTTTCCTTTTGCCCCACTATCATGCCCAGCTTTCGTTGGAGTTTCAGTAATTCCTCTCAGTTCCATGCTCTTTATCAACACTTGATCACTGTAGACACAGTGGGTGCATAGGCAGATGTGGTGAAGAAAGATGATGGTGTCCAGCTCTGAAAATATATAGTATCTGGGGTCTTAAAAACTTGAAGACAAACAAGTGACCATCTAGCTGAGAAGCACCAAAGCCCCCAAGAAGGAAGCAGACCAGTCTGTGTGATCAATCACAAGATGTTGGAGGGATCACGTATCAGGCATCAAAGAAAAAAAAAACATGTCATTATGAATGTGGGGGAGCCAAAGACCATCTGTAGGCAACTGGACATCCCCTTACAAAAAGAGTTACAGGGAAGAGATGAACCAGTCAGAGTGCTGTATAGCAATGATGAAACATGTAACTTTCCTCTAGTTTTTAAATGCTTACTCCCCTAACCCCCACTATCATAATCACAATTCAACCTTACAAATCTGGCTAGACCAGAGCATATACACTCACACAGATAGGAACTGGATAAACAAGGAATCCTCCCTGGGGAACAGACAATAGAACAGTGGGTGAGGGAAGACATTGGATAGTGTAAGACATGGCAAAATAATAATTTATAAATTATCAAGGGTTTATGAGGACAAAAAGTGGAGGGGCTGGAAATGAAGAGCTGATACCAAGGGTTCAATTTACAAGCAATGATGAGGTTCAATTTTTGAGAATGATGATGGCAACAAATGTACAAATGTGCTTGACATGATGGAAGGAAGTATGGATTGTGATAAGAGTTATATGAGCCCCCTTTTTAAAAAAAATGAAAATATAATTGACCAATGTTATGAAGCTGACACAGTCAAAATAGTTTAACTTTGGTGATAAGGGTATGTGTGTAATACCAAGATATTTGCAAATTCCAAGGATTAGAGTGAAGATAAACCTCCTAATATTCTGACATTCTGATGACCCTATGCAAGATGAAAAGAAGTGCTACCAGTGCTGCCAGTCTCCCAGTGCTACCAGTCTCCTGATCTGATGAGGATCAGACTTCACAAAGACTTTTTCTAGGCTGCGTTGCGAAGTAGACCAGCAAATCGTCCTTCTAAGCTAGTCGTAGGCTGAGGCTTTGCTGGACTCAAGTCTGTTCCAACTCACAGTGACCTTATTTATAACAAAAGGAAACACCACCTCTTCCTGCACCACCCTCACAATTGTGCTTATGCTGCCGTTGGGTCAGTGCATCTTGTTAAAGATCATCCTGCTTGTTAGTGCTCCTCTCCTTTATCAACTATAATGCCCTTTTCAAGGGAGGGGCTCGATTTCTCCTGACAACATACTCAAAGAATATAAGATAGGGTCTCTCCACCTTTGCCTCTAAGGTGCGTTCTGGCTATATTTCTTCCAAGACAGATGTGTTCATTCAGTTGGCAGTTTCACTTTGATTGTTCTTTGTCTGCACCATAATTCCAGTGCATGCATTACTCTTTGATTTTCCATCTTAAATGTCCAGCTTTCACCAGTCAGCAAATCAGTCCTATGCCTCAGGTGCATTGACCAGAAAGCAAACCCAGGCTACCTGTCTGGGAAGTGAGCATTCCACAACAGAACCTGTGTGCATTTTTCTATTATTTTATCTCAGGACATCTGAAGCACAAATGGGCCAAGTCATTTTCAAGCCTATCATTACCAATAATGTTACATGTTATGAATATCAAAAGAAAAGGTCTGTTAAAAAGAAAGTTCTATCATGCCATACGGGGTCAACATATGTCAGAACAATCTTGATGGCAATGAGTTTTTGTTGTTGTTGTTGCTGTGTTTTGTTCATTCTTTGGTTATTTACATACTGTGTATGTAGTAGTATAGTTTTAAAATACTCATTTATTAAATTCTCACAACAACTAAAAAACCAAATAAATAAAGTTCACCTCCTCATTTAGTAGTATACTAAGAAATGCCATGTAGACTACACTATTTGATTCAACTCAACTCTATTTCAAATTTAAGAATTTTAAGATGGAAACCCTGATGATGCAAAATAAGACCCAGGATAATTAAAAGTCCTGAGTCTAAAGAAATATGACATATTTTGAATTCTCTTAAACTGAACACATATTTAAATATCAATGTCAAGGAAATTAATTTAAGTGTAAATTCCTGCACACTTCAAGATCCATGCCAACATGTCAGTGCTAGCATGGAAATAATCTGTAAACTGTATAATTTTTTACTTTTCCTTTTAAAGATTGTCACTAAATGGTACGTTCTTATTTTACTTCTCTTGCCATGCTAACAATTCCAATCTGACAGTCTCTCATTATGGGAATTTACTATAATATTACTGCTTCCCACACTTCAATGCAAACATTTTCCAAGCTAAAAATTAGAAACATTGACAAGAAACATGACCATTGTCTAATGATTCACATTTCTGCACTAGAAAAAGAAGCATTCTCACATATATTTTATGAATGAACAGTCCTTGTGAAGTATTCACAAGTAATGGCTTCTAGATATTACCAATCAGTATTTTGGCAATTACATATGCCTCACCTTCCTCTCCTTGCACCCCCCACCCACATGCTCACAAAGGAACGGGAATACTATAATAGTTATCTTAGCAATTAATATGTCCACTGGAATCTGATAGATTGGGAGGCAAACCTAAAATTTTTCATTAGGTCTCTAGTTTAGCTAAGCCATCTGTCTTTGACATGCTGCAATTGTTTTAGCTATAAAATGGGGGTGGTAAGAATATTTCCAAGTGGGGATGAAGAAATGGTGTGGAAACCAGGTTTGAACTCCTCTGGATACACAAAGGAGAAAGAAAATAGAAATCCACACCAACTCCAGCATGATTCCTATAAGGCAGATGTCACACACCTCTACTCTTCATCCTGTTTTTCATATTCTGATGTCAACCTGTCTTTCCCATGAGATTCTCTATTTGGCTCAAATTGGACTCAAACAGTGTCATGACTATGAGATTACTAGGGAAGAGATCAGACTACACAATATTAAGGATATAGTTCTTTTGTCTACAGCACTTCTTATCAGCCATGCTGGCAGGCATATTTCTCTCTATTCTTCTGTCTCTCAGCCAAGTGCTCTTGATTTCTGCTCTTCTAAGTTGGAAATCCTACCACACTCCCTCATAAACTCAGGGCTACTCTACTTCTATGACTTTAGATCTCAGTGCTGAGGCTTTGGGGGGCCCCCAGACTTCTTCCCCTTTGAACTTGGATCTCACATAGGACTTGCTGGTGGTTTTCTGTTCCAAATCGTCATGGGGTTTCTGAGATGTCCCACCTATATACCTAGTGGAATGGGAAAAAAAAAACTTGGCCAATCCATTCTGCTAGTGTTTCATAAGTCCTATTTGCATGGTCACACTCTTTTATTTGCTAGGAGTTGAAAGACTGACAGAAGAACCATCAGTGTGTAATTTCACTGATGTGCAAGAGGACTAATCAATAAAAAAGATGAAGGGCCATCAAATAAATATTCAATAGTTTTGTGTTGGTGCCAAGACTCTTAATTCTTGTTGAGCATGACTCATGTGTTTGATACTGGACTAGGGTAAAAACACATATGTGAACATTACACATTCTTAGAGTCTTCATCAATCATGTTGAGAAGCAAAACTAGCACTATGAGACATCTTCATGAAGTTCGTGGAACACTTCCATGTTTTTTAATCCCATTTTTACATGCACTTTCTCCAGTCTTTTCCTATAGAAATTTGTCAATGGAGATACAAGTCAATGCCATCAACAATAATTTGATGGCGTAACATGGGCCAACACCCCACTTTGGGGTGCTACAGTTTTCATGTAAAATCTGTCCTGCCAATATCTCAACCCTAAATGTACTGAACACTACCTACCTGTTCATTTTGTAATTAATTCAACTGTGAGTGTATGCATTTAAGAAACTTTTGCAAACATCTATTTAGTCCCCCAGGCTTTTCGGCTGCCCTGAGTTTTGTTTCTCAAAATGAAAATGCTTAAGTCTGCCTCTATTGTTGCTGTTGTTGGGTGCCATTGAATTGGTTCCAGACTACCTTACTCACAGTAAATGAAACAGTGTCCAGTCATGCACGATCATCACATTGATTCCTATGCCTTGTTACAGCCACTGTGTCATCCATCCTCTTTACTGTCAGAATTTTCTTTATACCTTCTCTGACTTTCTAGGAATGAAAATATACTCTTCTTAATGGTGGTGCATGTTGTACGCAGGGCAGAGTGACTTGTGGGTAACTTACCCAGTGCCACAGCCATGGACTCCATTGGGACTCATTGTGACCTGTTAGGTCAGAATAGAACTGCTGACTGATGGCTTTCAAGCATTGAGTTTCCCCAAACCAGCAAAGCACCATATCAAGTTAAAAAGGCCATTAAGAGAGTGATTATCCAATGCGAACTGATTATGCTTAGAGAAATAATTATTTGAGATTCTAGATGCTGCCCAACCATTACACTAAGATGTAGTGAAATTGCTTTAACAATATCATGTGCATGATAAAACCCATCTGATGACAAAGTTGTCTTGATAAATAGTTCAAGATAACAATGCTTCTAGAGTTTGATATGCTGAGAATCTTAAAATTATTTTTGTTTTAGTTTGCTACTATTTGATTATCTTAATGTATTACTTAAGAACTACTGTTTCCAAGCTCTCGAAGCATACATATTTCGATTATAATATCTTTCAAACTTGCTAATTGCCTAACACTGCAGTTAAAAACCACAGTATGATAGCTTCAGGAGTTGTTACTAGTGTGCGAAAATAATTAGTTGAAGCAATTACATCATAAATGCCTCTTGTTTGTTAAAGATATATAATCCAAATAATTTTATTTTTTAAAATAATAAAAATAAATAAAATGTTCCAAAAGGTATTGTTCCATTGGCTGTATATTTTTGAAATGTGAACCTGAATTATATCTTCTCAGTATATTCCAGAACTAACAAAAATAATGTGGTTTATTATTTATTATTTTCAGGAATTTATTTCTACTTGCCTTGCTGCTCAATTGTGAAATTCCTGAGGAAACTGATTGTGAGAGCAATTTTATAATACCTCTAGATGTGATAGAACTATGGAATGATATGACATGTGTATTTACTCTCAATTAGTAATATTTTAAAGGTAAATAAAAAGGAATAACTAAAAGTCAATGAATAGAATTCCAAGTGAAAAAAAAAGATTAGATGAGTTTATTAATTCATAATGGCAAAAAAGTTTTGAAAGATATAGTAGTACTTAATAATCCTTTCCCTTTTGCCTAAAAGCTAAAGGTTAGAATGTCATCTTTGCCTTCATTCTAACCTTTTGGACAGTTCAGAAGAGAAAAACTGGTATGGGGACTGAAAATTATTTCTTAGGAAGAAATGTCGATGAATTTGGGAACCTTTAAATAAAAGACAATAGGGCAGTGGTGACTCAGTAGTATAAATATTATCTTCTATATGGAAGACCTGGGTTCATTTCCATGCCCAGGCACCTCATAGACAGCCAAAATTGTTTGTCAAAGAATTATGTGTTGCTATAGGCTAAACAGGTTTCATCACAGCTTGCAGACCAACAGGCAGTTAGGAAAAAGAGTCTGGAAATCTATCTTTAAAAACTAGTCAAGGGGAACACTATGACCACCATCCTCTGACACCCACCATGTATCAAAGGCACTTAGAAAAAAGCTAACATCAGTAACAACAGAAACCAACCGAAAGAGAAGAGAATTCAAACTCAACCTTGGTTTTCTAGTGCGTCAAGAAAGATGAAAACTTACTGAATAGAAGATATAGTTAAGTAAATTTCTATTTAACAAAAGGAAAGAGTTTTGAATCTGTGGAGCTCCATTCAAAAGATGAATTCTTAAATAATTCCCATTAATTTTGTACGTCCTGTAACAGTCCAGAAACTTCACATTTTCACCAGAATGAAATGTTCTTCATTGCTTACAGAATATCACCATCCTCAGTCTTCCCTCATGCCACTTCCACTTTTCTCAGTACACCCAGTCTTGCAAGCCTTCTTCCTAAATATCAAACAGACCAAACTATTTTCCCCCACATCAGGAGATTGGTGCTGCCTTTTCTTACATATCATCCCTTTCTGTGCATTTTTGCCTGGCTGATTCCTTCATGTCATTCATGTCTCAATTTCTGCGTTACCTCGCCAACCAGGTTCTTCTGGCTACTAAGTATAATGCACTGTATATACTCCAGTATAAGCCAACCCGTCTATCAGCCAAGGCACCTAGTATTACCATAAAAACTGCATAAAAGTGTACTTAGACTTCAAGAACTAAAACTCATATCATTGCATGCCCACCTTCATGATATGATTGCTGACAACAGATGTGTGCATAAGTAAATGTGGTGAAGAAAGCTGATGGTGCCCAGCTATCAGAAGATATAAAGCCTGGGATCTTAAATGCTTGAAAGTAAACAAGTGGCTATCTAGCTCAGAAGCAACAATGCCCACATGGAAGAAGCATACCAGCCTGTGTGAGCACAAGGTGTCAAAGGGATCTGGGGTCAGACATCAAAGGACTAAAAATTATATCATTATAAATGAGAGGGAGTACAGATTGGGGACCCAAAGTCCATCAACAGGTAAAGCAACAGCCCCTTACTGTGGGGTTGTAGGGAGGAGATGAGCCAGTCAAGATACAGTGTAGCTACAATGACATATGCAACTTTCCTCTACTTCTTCAATGATTCCTCCCACTCACTGTCATGATCCCAATTCTACCTTGCAAATCCTTCTAGACCAGGGAATGTACACTGGAGCCGATAACACGGGTAATTCAGGACAGATGATCCCTTCAGAACCAGGGGTGAGATTGGTGATGTCAGGAGGGTGGATGGAAGGTGAAGTAGAAAGGGGGAACCTATTGCAGGGATCTACATATGACTTCCTCTATGGGGTATGGACAATGGGGATGTGGGTGAAGGGACACATCAGACTATGTACGATGACAAAGTAGAGACAACTTGTAAATTGTTAAGCATTCATGGTGGAGAGGAAGAGGGAAGGGAGGGGAAATATGGGGAAGGGAACTGATACCAGAGACCTAGATAGAAGGAGGATGTTTGAGAATGATGAAGGCAACAAATATGCAAATGCTGTCTGCATACAATTGATATATGTATTAATGGTGAAAGGAGTTGTATGAGCCCCAAATAAGGTGATTTATAAAAAAAAGTGTGTTAGAAAACTCAGCTTATATACAAGTATATAATGTAGTTTTTCTCCTTGCTCTCTATTTCGTTTCTCTATTTCAATAGCAAAATAGTACTTGCCATCATAAATATACTTATATTCATTTGCTTATTCTCTTTCCATGTAAGGTCCATGGCAAGAGTAATCTCAAAATTCTTATTTAGAATAACATTTACATGGAAAAAAATATATATATATATCACTAAGTATTCCATAAATTTTGTTCAATGCATGCATGCATGACTACATTGTAGTGTTTTATGAACCCAACCCTTGTTCTTGACTCAATTCCCAGTCAAATTGACACTAAAGCACAGAGCAGAGCAGCACCAGAGGACTTCCCAGGCTGTGACACTGTCCAGTCAGTGTTGGAATGCTGACCTGGAGGTTTCTGGCTTAAAGCCATTGTTCATTCTGAGGGAAGGAAGAGGAGGCAATCTCCTTACTGCCTTTTTGAAACTATTTAGTGTCCCTCTATGTCAGCACTGACTTAATGACAATGGTCAATCTTGATGGAAATAATTGACCACAGAGTGACTGATAGGGTTGAGCCACCTGACTTTTCATTAGCAGAAGAGTGTGTAACAATTGTAGAATTGATAAATCAAGTGATTAAAGAACTAAAATTAAAGTTGAATTGATTTGGGTTGATATTGCCACACAGCAGTTAGAAGTTGAGAGATTTTGAATGAAAAGTTTTAAAAGTCGGTCATTAAGTTGATGCTAACTCATTAAAGACCCTATGGAATTAAGTAGACCTGCCCCTGTGGATTTTTGATGAACATTGTTGTCAAGTCTCATTTCTATCCTTTGTAGTTCAATGGTTGCTTAATGGAACAAAGTATAGGATTTAAGTATAGGATCAGCTTAATTTTGTTGCATTCAGTCCATCACCCTTGCCTGTAGAAAATGCTGGATATTTTATATTTTGTTATTCATTAAATGTTATTTTAATCTCCAAGACTCCTACTAAATCTGAGGTAGTACTTAACTGGAGTGACTCCATCTTGAGATCTCTGTGAGGTCATTACTGAACAGAATGGTAACTGAAGGGATAGGGTTTGCAATGTACTCTTCCTTTGGGTTCTGAGCAGAGAGTCTCACCTTTCTCCAGGGGAGTGGTTCCTGAGTCCAACTTGTTGACCTTGCTGTTAAGCAGCCCAATGCATCATCCACAACACCAACAGGGCATCTGAATATTAAGTGAATATTTCCTACATTGAGAGTTTGAAACCATAGATATGGGGTGCCTGTTCATATATTTATTGGTATCCTTGACCAGAACTTTCTAGTTGTTAGCCAAGTGAATTTATATGACTGAGTTCTCTATGTGTTCTCATAAAACAAGGCAGGGGTTAAGGACATGTTTATGCTTGCTATTTATACCAAGAGATGGAAGTATCTGCATCTCATTTCTTCCATGATAACATCATTGTGGGGGTGTTCAGAATTTTATTATACCATGGCTTTCCCCTTGACAATTACTAATAGAGGTGTGGAAAATTATTTTTTTCTGTGATATTTGGCTGTTGTAGAGAGACTATTGTCTAAACAATGTCTACCTTGCTCAGTTTCACCTTTCTTGGTCCCTAGTTAGAAAGAGTTCTTTTGGTGTGTATCCATTAGAATTTTCAGGTTGTTGTCTTCTCAAATTGTGCTGTTTTGGGACCTGTGATTCTTGTTCAGTCGTTTTGGTTCAAAACATGTGGGCTAGTTTGACAGAGTAGAGCACTCTTCTAAGATAATAATCATTATATATTTCATTCCTGGTCAAGGAGAAGGGCAGCAAAAAACCCAGGAAGGTCCTCAGTGAGATGAATTGACCCAGTGGCTGCAACAATGAACTCCAGATCAGCATGAAATGAACAAGTGCTTTGTTTTGATGTGCATAGGGTTACTGTGGGTTATAACACTCTGTGCCGCCTAACAACAACAACAACATTTCAACCAAAATTATATAATACCCAGTTTGATTATTTTTTAAAAAGATGGAATGAGAAAGTAGGTGATATTTTCTCAACTGTGCATTATCTCTGTTTTCATGACAATCAAAGAGGTGTCTCTGTGTTTTTACAGATATGTAAGAGTTGTTATTCTGAAGGTTCTCCTGGTTTTCTTTTTGTCTTATTCCAGTATCTGTTTGTAGGTCTTAGAACCAATTATTTAACTTTCCCAGGTGTCATAATAGAAATCTAGAGGATTAATAGAAAGAACAGCAGAGTTAACATATATGTTAGTATCTTAAAATGTAAAGCTATATATAAAGGGTAATTGTTACCTTCATCATCATTACTTAGAGAGTTATGAATGTTCTCCTCCGTCCACACAATGGAAAATGAAAGAGTGAAAAATTGTTACGTGAGGGGATGTTCATAACCCCAGATATAAGATAGGTAAATTTAATAGTGTCCTTCAATTTGAAAGATAATTTGCAAGGCTTTGTTACCACTCATATAGGGATATGAAAAGAAATTATGTGCTGTTCCATAAGACAATGACATTGCACAGGATTTGGCATTGCTTTCTCTGGGAATTTAAAAATTGGATCAGATTTTCAATGTATCTGTGATAAAAGAAAAAAGAAATGATTAACTTTATTTTCATTTTTATTCAACTTAGGACATGTATTCCCATCAAGCTGGTCCACTAAATATACCCCATGCTTATTGTCCAGTCATTTCCTCCTACCTATTTTCAGAATCTTAACCGTACCCTCACCCCTATAAACTGTCTCTGACAATTTCAGCCCACTCAACTTTCATCCTTTTCTGAAATCCTACAGTTTCAAACCAAATTAGCCATTTAATTACATATTGCCTTGTTTTGTTTCTAATTTTGTCTTGGATATTGTCTCTTTCCTACTATCGTGTAACTTCTCAGCAAAGCACCAATTCTCACCCTTTCCTCTATCTCCTTCATCGTTGAACAGACACTAGAAGGCTCAGAGAATAATTGTAGTTGACAGTTTAAGGACGTTCCCAGGCTCATTATAGCTTGATAATGCTATAATATTGCAGAAGTATGGAGATGAAGGAGATCAAATGTGCCTATATTAGTTATCTTCATATAATGGAGTCATTCAGTAAGACTGAACTCCAGCAGCTGGTGAGAAGACTTGTTGAAGAGTAAATAGGAGAGGTGAATTATAAAGGCTACCTTAAAGAGCCCCCACACATTTGAATCTATGGAGTGAATCATCAATTGTTATAGAGTAAATTAGTTAAAAAGGATTGGGTGTTTATCCCCCCTGTTTAATTAACTTGTACTGAACAGCCATTTCTTTTCTTCAAAATCAATCAAGGAGCTTCCAATGGTTAATTTCTGATGGAGTGTTATTCCTTTTTACTTATGGTCCAGAATGGGCAATACTAAGATCAGAGCCTCTAACTAGAAGTATCTGATTCTTGAAAATTTTTTTAATATTTGCGTTTCATTTTAAAGTGAAAAATAAAGAGACAATAAAAGTCTTTGATGAAGTTACCAAAGGTTCCTTTGGAATCGTCTAAGCTCTCCTCATTTATAGAGCAGAAACTTTGAAAATTCTATACACAAAACTGCATAGCTTATAATCACAAGCGACCCTCTTAAAAATTCATAGGAAGTTCAAAATACATCACTTCCATAACTTCACTGTTTTAACTGCAAGTATTTTGATAATTACCCCTAAGCCAGTTCACCTGTTTTCTAAATCAAGTCCCCTGAGTTTAAGTCACAGATTTGTTACTTTCTAGCCCAGTCATTCTAAATAACTGCATATAACAATTTGCAGTCCTACTTGCCTCATAAATAAAATAAGCAAAGCAATATTTCTGGGATCTTTTCAGAATTAAGGCATGCATATGAGATATGTGCTTTTCAGTATTTTGAAAAACATATCTTTCTAAAGAGGCTGCATAGGCTATGGTGTCCTTATGAAGAGTTTTAAGTGATGAGCAACTGGTTGCTTCAGAAATGGAGGAAACAGTGTATTTTACATGGCCATGAATATTTTAAGGTGTAAAGTTAATATTCTCATTGGTGATAATGCTTATTTTGTAGACACAGCTGTAGCTAATCTCAACACACTGATACTTAGTATGGATGATTAGCTCCCTTCACTCGGCACCAAGAAAAAAGACCTGGTTAAGGACAATTGCCACCAACCTTGGTAGTATGTTGTGAAATTAATCCTCAACCAGTTCCAATCACTGTGACAAGAGTGAGGTGTTATTTTTTGAGGAAACTCCAAGATACTTCTAAACTCACTATCATGGAATGGATATCAACTCATAACAGCCCGACAGGACAGGATAGCACTGCCCTCTCAGTTTCTGAGACCATAGCTCTTTACAGAAGTCAAATCCTAGTGTTCCTCAGGAGTGGCTTGTGGCTTTGAACTGCTGACATACTTGCTGGCAGCAGCCTCCTGCTGCATAACCACTATGGCACCGTGGCTTTGTTTGTTAAGAAAGAGGTAGAATGAAATCTTTGAAGTCATATTTACTTTCTTACTGCTTTTTCTCAAAGTCCAATTGTTTTGAAATGTCAGGATACTCTGGCTGCATTTGCATCAAGATAAAACAAATCTTTACTTCTCTCACATGCAAATTTTCTCAGTGGTTTCCATTTATTGCACAGGTCAATCAATATCCTTTGAGGGAGTCATTTGGACATTTTATGTAAAACAACTCACTTGATGTTGTGCACAAGTTCCTCGGGAGTATCTATGAAAACATCATCATTTACAAATTATAAAACCAGGTTTTTAGAGGGCAAACATTTCTCTAGTCCCCGTTACATAACAAAACACACCTTTGCTGCTGAAAACACCATTTCCCTTTTGAACTACAGAGTGGATTCAGAGGTGAGCCCTTCCACTCTTTCAAGCCAATCTGCATTGATCAGTCTAATGCAGGAAACAACTATGTTAGATTGATGTAGTTCTCGATATGAATGGTTCCCCCCTCCCCTCTTTTCTCTGCTGCGGGTTTGGAAATAACCATAATGATTTCTTCTCGTGCTGATTTTTAAGTGTTTAAAGGAAAACAACTGTTGATAGCTCATCCAGGGACATGAACTCCCCTTAGAGTTGGCAACCCTGTTTTTAAAATACATTAGCTAAACATTTCCATTGCCACTGGGGGCTGTCATTAGGGGCACTTAAGCAAAGAAAGCTCCTAAGACGAAACACACCCCAGAGGAATTCTGTTAAGACTTTCATGAAACCCTGACCCGCTATTTTAAAATGATGTATCACTGAAAGAACAATTCCATTAAAAGACCATTTGGATTATCATGAGTTATGAATTCAACCTTCTGCAATCTTCTGACCAAATGGATGACTTTATCAAAGCAATAGAATAACTCTCTTCTTAAAAGACGAATCATATTTTTCTCTTCTCTTGTAAGCCATTGAGATTTACAATGTCTGGGGCAAAAGGCAAGACACTCTGTTGGCACTGTGAGGGAGGCTTAGACTTTTAACCACAGTCAACACTCCACACTCACCAGCCAAGCCACAGGATAATGATGAATCAGTCTGTCTGCACATGTAACGATTTATCACCTTCGTGACCCTGATGAGGCTCATTATGGGCTGGAAGTGACTTGATGACCACGAGCCAAAGGACTTGTAATAAAGAGTTACAGAAACAAAGAGTAACATGGGGCAATATCAGAAAAGGTGAACAATAGGTTCTTTCAATATCAATAATTCAAGTATGCTAAATGATACTGCTCCAACCTGGATCAAAATCTCCCCAAAAGTAATAATCATAAAAATGTGTCGAGCCCTTCGGAGGGAAATGACTATGTAGAGTGCACAAGGAGGTGCCAGATTCTGAGCTAGTCATAGGTTGTTTTTGTTAGGTTCTGCAAACCACATGATAATTCATGTGCATTCTAGAACACTGCATTTTAGGTATTATCAATGCTACAGCAAAAATTCTCCCAGGACAATGTAGGCAGTAAATGGCATTTATAAATGGATCTCATTGTTTACAAAGTCTGAGTGCTTTACCCCATTGTTTTAGCTTTGAGTACTGTTCCAACATAAAGAGGGTAGCTTTGAAGTAGGGGAATTAATTTTGTCTCTCTTCTGGAGGGTTAAAGTCCAAAGCAGCATTTTGGTCTCTTTTAATCCTGTCAGGAGTTCTTTCGTTTCTGCTTTCTCTTGCTGTACATACTGGCACTCCATGAGTGGTTCCTGCTTTCTGTCTTCCCCATGGGTGGCTCAGTCTGATTGCTGGTCTTTTTACGACTCAGACTCTCAAGTGAATAGGTTTAGGACCAGTTCCACTCTTGTCTGTCCTAATTAACCCAACAAAGAAATACTCCACTTTCAAACAGTCCTATTTACAACAGCAGTGATTGAAATTTCAACACATATTGTAGAGAGACACAGCCAAATCCATAACAACCAGACTGATCCTATGTTATTCCGTATGACTTGTCTCAGCTTTTCACTTTGTTAATTGGGAGGGATGGACTTTGTGCTTCTTATTCTCTCTATAATTTGAGAGGCCACGAGCCAAGGAAAGCTTGGTGCTCACAGAAGCTGGAGAGGGAAGCAATGCCTGGTTCCAGAAAGCTCTTCATGGGTGGAGTGCAGTCCTTCTTGGTTTCAGACGTCTGATCTCCAGAATGAAGAGAAAATGATTACTCTCTTTTTAAGCCACAATTTGTGACAGTTTGCTGTAAGAGCTACAAGAGGCCAGTCTAAAGCTACTGTTGTCAGTTCTATGAAAAGCAACAAGTTTAAACAGCAATGTGAAAACAGCCTCTGAAAAATCTCTAGCACTGTGAAATTCTGGGGAAAATATACTATTTCCAGGATTTAGAGGGACATTTTGCTCCTTCATGAACCTAAACTGGCAGGCCTCGAGATATCTGGGGTTTGGTTCTGGATCAAAACAATAAAGCAAGGTGTATGTGAGATGTGGATTCCTAATGTGTACAAAAGTTAGGTTTGTACTCATCGCAGCCTAGTTAGTGTGCAGTAGTGCCATGAAAACATTAGCAATCATGTGAGAGGTTCTAAAATGTTTCAGAAACATGAAGTAACCACTTGAATCTTGGGAAAATAGCACCAATAGACTTGCTTTAAGCATGATTGCCAGATACTTATAATTTGGAAAAATCACCATTAACATCAACAAAAACAAACTATCCTCAAAGTATGAAAAATTAAAGCAATACTATAAGCTGTGTTTGTATCCCTTCTGTGTTAGTCCAGGTAGACTAGAGAAACAAATTCATAGATAGACATGCATAAGGTTATAAAGGTAAAGTTTATATACAAAAGGAATGAAACATTGAGAAAGCACCCCAACTCAGTCCAGTTCAAAGTCTTAAGCCTGTATTAGCCCATATGCCTGATATCAGTTTATAAAGTCTCCTTCTGACTCCTGAAGTCACAGGTCAGTGGGTGCAGAAACCTGGTGCTGCCAGGGGTCTCCCCATGGCTTCTCCCTTCCAGGACTGAGTCGATCAACAGCATCCAGTGGTGGGAGAAGTAACTCAGCACTAGCAGGGGGCTCCACATGGCTTCTTCAGCTTCAGAGGTCTGGTTCCATCAGAGTAAGGCCAGGTGGCTTCTCCTTCAGCTCTTCCAGCTTATTGAATGCTGCCATCTTGTCTTGTGTAGCTCGCTGTCTCAGAGACTGACTCCCAACAACTGGGGAGATGGCCTCTCTTCTCCACGAGGGAAAGATCGCATGTTATCTCAGCAATCTCAGGAGAAATCCATGTCCACACAGAGACCTCATTGGCTACTCTATGACTATCTCCAGATTAACAGGCTAGACTCCACCCCTACATCTCAATCATGAAATTGGTACAATGAATACATGACCACCACACCTTCTAAATGTCTGTCTTTTACCAAATGCTTGTCACTGAAGAACATCTTCTGATTGATAAACCTGTCTGGTGATGGGAAAATATCCACTGAGCAGATTAATATGGCTCTGCAGTGACGTCAGCAGAAACGGTATATCTAAGACAAGAGTGAAAGCTCACTATTCTTGAAAGCAACAGTAATGCTTGCCTAGCCTCCTTCAGATATGTCAATACCTCTCAGGCATGTGCTGTTTCTCTGTCAGCATGTCATAATTAGCCAGCATCATGTCTTGCGTAGAAGAAATTTTGGTGAATGATGATGGTTCTTAGGGTGCAAGGCTAATTATAACTGAGTAATCAAGGTGAATGCATAAAATATCATTTGTCATGTAACCAAACAGATTTCCCCCCAAATTTTTATTACTTGAGAGAAATGATAGCAACAGGAAAAAATAGAAAACTAAAGCTATTTGAGATTAGGTGTCATGTCAACTAGACACTACTGGATAAGGATAGGGGGAAGTCCAACCTACTTATCAAAGCTTGTTGACAGTTTGTTGGGTGTAGGTTTTTGTATAAGAGACAGAGACAAAGCGGAGTGGAATCTGAATCTGACTTGGTCCTTCATCTTTTACCAGTGCTGGTTCTTGAACCTGGTTCTCTTTTCTCTTTTTGTATCCCAGCCACCAGTGAACTATCAAAGGTAGATTCATTTGGTCTACTTCAGATTCATATGACCTCTGTATCTGTCAGCCTGTGACCCTCTACTGTTTTACTATTTTGCTTCCTATTCCTCAACTGTCATGAGTTAGGAGAATAACCTATTTCTACAATTGTGTAAGCCATTTCTTGACACAAATCTCTATCTATATACAATGCATCCAAATGTCATTGACTTTGCTTCTCTAGAGAACTTAACTGAACACATATTATATTAGATAAGTGTTCCATCCTCTCATGCTGGTTAGGAAATTACATGAAATCATAGTAGGCAGGGGCTATAGTGACAGCTTCTCAGATCAAGTTCCTTCACACCCTGGGCTGTTCCTCATTTGGTATACACAGCAGAGTCAATGTCCCTTCTCATTTGTTTGTGACAACTAGAACAGGATGTAAGATGTTTTAATATCATCTCAAGCCATTCGTTTTTTCAAGGCATTTTATATATTCCCTTAACTCCATCTTGGTGTCAACGTCTTGTTATAATCTTTGATTCTTAACTGGGTATATAAAAAACAATTTTCAGAGGTCCCTCTTTGTTTGAAAGACTAGAGCAACTCAGGTTCTTTCCAAACATGACATCCTTCACCAGAAACTGATCTCTCCTGACAATATGTCCAAAGTATGTAAGACAAAGTATTGTCAAACTTACCTCATAGAATCACTCTGGTTTTACTTCTACCAATACAGATCTGCTTTTTCTTTTATCAGTCTATGGTTGTTTCAATATTATTCTCCAGGACCACAATTCAAATGCATCTATTCTTCTATGGTCTTTCTTATGAAATGCCCAACTTTCTCATGCATCTGATGCAACAGAGAATACAATGGCATGTGTCAAGTGAACCAAAATCCTCAAAGTAACATCCTTGTTCTTCAACACTTTAAAGAGGTCTTGCATAGCAGACTGACATAATACAATATATATTTTCATTGCTTGACTGCTGCTTCCCATGAGCATGGCTGTGGATCCAAGTAAGACAAATTCTTGGCAACTTCAGTCTTTTCTCCATTTATCATGATGTTAACTATTGGTCCCATTAGGAGGACTTTGTTCTTCCTTACATTGATTTGTAATCCATACTGAAGGCTAAACTCCTTAATTTTCATCAGCAAATAATTCAATTTCTCCTCCATTCCACAAGTTAAGTTGTATCATCTTCATACTGCAGGTTGTTAAGAAGTCTTCCTCAAATCCTGATAGACCAATCTTCTTCCTGTAACCCATTTCTCTGATCATTTCCTCAGCATTCAAATTCAAAAAGTATGGTGAAAATATAAAACCCCTTGTTCTGATTGCACAACTGTCTTTTGATCCATGTACAAGTTCTGAATGAGTACAATGAAATTTGTTGGAATTACCATTGTTATCAAAGTTCTTCAAAGCTTATTATGGTCCATACAGGAAAATGTCTTTGCACAATCAATGAAACACAAGTCAATATACTTCTGCTAGTCTCTGCTTGCAGCCAAGAGCCATCTGACATCAGAAATGATATTCCTAGTACCAGATTCTCATCTGAATCTGCCCTGACTGTCTGGGCAGATTTGTTCCAATAACCATTGTTGTGAATTTGCTCCGATAACCATTGTTGGATGATCTTACTTTAAATTTTACTTGTGTGAAATAGGATAATATCATTCTACAGACCGAACTTTCTGCTGAGTCACCTTGTTTTGCATTGGGCACAATTATGGATCTCTTTCATTCGGTTGGCCAGGTAATAACTATCTTTCAAATTACCTGGCACAGAGGAGTGAACGCTCCCATACTTCTTCAGCTTTCTGAATCATTTTAATGGTTATTCAGTCATTTTCTGGAGCCTTGTTCTTTGATAACGAATTCAGTACAGCTTGAATTTCTTCCTTCAGCACTGGTGGTCATCGTACATGTGCTATTGCTCTTACATTTTTAATGTAAGTGGACTTTGCAATTTGAACCTTGCCTTTGCTCTGCAGCCTCCACTGCCCCTCCTTTACTGGCATCTTCTTTACTAGCTGCAAAATTCCAATGACTTTTTGAAATCACCAAGCAATACCCTGGTTTCATGGTTTCAGAGAGAACTGAAGTTCAGAGTGGATACACTGGCTGAGCCAATCTGATACCCATTCTGACTGGTCAGAGTGCTTGCTCTGTTTGATTGGTTACTTTGAGTAATCCCTAGAACAGAGTCTAATACAAGGAAGTGGAAACAAGTAGTCTAATAAGGGGAGTACCTATGTGGTACAAGAGTTTAGAATTTATATGCTTGGGTGCTACTACAAAGGTTGAAGGTTTGCAACTAACCAAAGGCAGCTCAGGAGAAAAGCCTGGAAACCGACTTCCAGAAGACCACAATCATTGGAAACCTTTTAAAACCCACTTCTACTCTAAAACACGTTGGTGTGTCCTGCGTTGCAATCAACTCACTTGCAACAAATAAGAACTCTATTGTATATTAAGGAAGGGTTCTCGATAAGCTGGCCTGAGGAAGCATAGAGAGTATAAGTCATACAGGGACAGGATAAATCTTATCCAAATGCCACTTGCAAAAGTTGCTGCTGAGAAAAAAAAGCTATCATCATCTATCATCTATCATCTATCAATCTCAATATCTATCTATCGCTCATCTATTTATCTATCATCACCTATCTATCTATCATCTATGGACCTTGTCATCATCCTCTATTCCATGACATAGTTCCAACACAGTCAGTTCCAAAAGTGTTGATTATTCCAAAATGCCAACCGGACCATGCTGCGCTTACCTCCACCCTGGATCTTGCACATTTTTATCGCTGTTATTCCATTGTTGCTTTCTGTACTCCTGATAGTGTTCCTCCAAAATGCCTACCTTTTTCCTTTTACCTGAAATATTCAGCCTCAGAGAAGGTCCACAATCCTTTCTCTAAAGTTCAATCAACTTGAATCTTTCAGTATAAATGTGTTCCTCAGTGAAAGGTGGAAGACTTTGTAAATCATCACCCTCCCACTATTCCCCCACTGAGGCATAATCACCCTTGATCAAACACACTCTGAGACTCCTCCTTTGGAGTACTAAAGACAAGTTTCCCATACATTTTTTTAGTCAAGTGTTAATTTGTAGAATGTCTGTATCTTTCACTGAACTGTCTACAAGGGAAGCAAGCATCTGTTGTTAGCCCACACCACATGCGCAAAGCTGACACACCAAGAGAGGTGCCATGTTGTCAAAACATGAACAAGAGAAAGTCCAGGGATGGTTTTAAGAAGAGTCTAGTACTATACTAGGTTCTAGATGTACAACAATAACACTAGTTGGTGAAATACAGAATGTTAAAAGATAATTGGCTTTGAACCTCCACTGTTTTGTTTAGCAGATCATATTAACCATTTGTACCACCAAAGGTCTCCTAATCTACTATTGGTGTTGATAGGTGCTGTTAAGTTGGTATGGGCTCACAGCGACCCTACATAAAAAAGGAGCAAACACTGATTATTCTTTTACCATGCTTGCAATTCTTTCTGGTACTAAACCCAATGTTACAGCTACGGTGTCAATCTAGAAACTGCTAGATCCTGGTCACCATGGCGATCTTGCTGGTATTTTAAAGACTGGTAGCAGACCTTCTGGCATCACAGCTATACTTGAGCCATCACATTCACACGAACTGAAAGAAGAATGGGGATTTTTATATTTTAACCCTGTTTTTTTGTCCACATAAGGGAATCTGGGTTCTTGTGGTTCACAACTTGGCTCATAGCCTCAAGATCAGTGATCTAAATCCACCAGCATCTTCACAAGAGAAAGGTGAGGTGATCTCGCAGAGAGTTCAACAGTTTTGGAAACCCTCTATAGGGTGGTACTATGAATTGGAATGAGTTTGGGTTTTTTATTCATCTTCATGACACTGAGAAAGAGTACTCCTCATGATGAAATATGAGATTCAGATAAGTTCGGTCATTATCGAAATAAGTCCACTGAGTTAGTAAATGGAAGAGTCAGAATTTAGACTTAAAGTTGGCTAATCCTGAAAACACTGATATCTATTAGCACAAACTTTCTGTCTATCCAGTTCGCTGACTCCCAGAGTTCTATGAAATAATCTAAGTATAATAGCAGGCTACTACCTACTGATCATTTACTGAGTTCCAAATAATGAGTGATATATATTTATTAAAATATCTATTTCCACACCTTGATCTATTTAATCCTCATCAGGGATATATGGTTATTGTTCATTGCCATTGAGTCAGTTGACACTCATGACTATCTTAGGTTTAATAGAACACAGTGGTGCCCAGACCTGTGTCATCTTCATTATATCTGATAGCCACCAAGCACAAAAGGAAGGTCTACATCTCTTGATGACTACAGGTGACTATGAGTCACCTGTAAAAAACATAGCCATTTATTTCATTATCCACCAGTAGAATCATACATTGTTTTCAGATTTCTCTGTGAAGGAACTTAAAAAAATAAAGTGAAAAATGGAGTTAAAAAGTTATGGTATTTTTCTATTATCTTTTGGAAATTCCATTTTGCATTTGGCAAAGAGTACCTAACCTTGATTTGGACATTTTTGGGAGGTCTTTTCTCACATATCTCTTTTGTAAGAAACATGAGGGAGCTTATTATTATTATTTTGGGAAAAATGTAATTAAAGGAAAATGGAATTTTTCCACAAAAGTTTGGAAGTCCCCATACAGTGAGGGCCAGGAAATGTGCTTGAGGGCATTTCTCTAATTCTGTGTAAATTTCTCCAGAAATTTTCCACCTTTCCTTTTCCACCTCACATCCTCAGCCAAGCAAAGTGACCCAGTCAGTTGGTAGAGGGGTAGAGAATAAATATAGCAATACACAGTGTGTTTCCTTTGCCCTCAGCATCAGGACTTCAAATTCATGGATAATGACATTGGAAGAAGTGGCAGAGTATAGTTTCCCTGACAGAAATGCACAAGTAATGGCCAGCCAAGTCTCTGAAAAAAATGTCTCACCATCTATGCACCAGCTTGCAATCTAGCCTGGAAATTAAAGCACACGTATAATTACAGAATCATGTGATGAATAATATTATAGGAAATGGCCAGAAATATTCTGGGAACACCAGGAGAGAATTGCTTCTGTAGCACATAGAGGTGTGACTCTATCAATCAACTACACACAAGAACTTTTGGGGGTAGGGGATACCTGACAGAATAGGACACATAAAGTTTTATAAAGAATAATATAGCCATGTTGTTTTTTAATTCAAAAGTCTATCTTTGGGCTGAGCCCCAGTGGTGCAGTGTTGAGTGCGGGACTGTGTCCCACAGGGTTGGTGGTTCATATACAGCAGCAGCTCTCCAGGAGCAAGGTTGGGCCTCCTACTCCCACCGGGGGGCAGAGATGCCCACAAAAAACAAAAACAAAAACAAAAGTCTATCTTTGCTTACTCCTGAAAGTTTATGTCTGCACAATTTATTTTCTTTTGAGGGTTTTTCCAAGAATGCGAAATTTATTTATTTTTCATTTGAGCAGGCATCATTGGGAGGGATGTTATTGCTGAAGGCAACAGAGTTATAAATGGCTATTTAGATAAACTCGTAATCATATTGGTCTAAGAGTAAATTCATGGACTTCCATACAGATTGACTGGCATGGGAGAGAGACTGGGAGTATATCCATGGATATTATATATGTTTGTATATATGGGCATCCATCACATATAATGGTGACCATGTACCATCTAGTTCACAAATATCCTCTGTGCTGCAAATACATCCATGAATGTTATAAGGGGGAAATGTGTATATGGGGAAAAGTTCTGTATGACAACTTCTTTGATGTAACCAAACACATTAAGGGAATGAGTGAGTTGCTGAGTCTAGAGGCTCAGGATCATAATTTTGGGGCATGCCAAGGTCAACTGACTGAGCATAGTTCATAAAGTCCAAATTTCCCCTGTGGGGACTAGGGACTCCAAAACTCAAGAGCATCCCTCTGAGGTGCAACTGATGCACATGTCCAGAGGAAAATGAATAATAAAAATAGGAGACATGGAAACAAAAAATTCAAGGACTAATGGAGCACTTAGATGACAATATTGAAACCAGAATTAGATGGTACCTGGTTACCACTACTAAATTCTCTGGAATAAACCTCTTAAAGAGGTGGTGGATGAGTGGAAATAAAGCAGGAAATTATATAAGTCTTCTTTTGATCATCTAGAGACCATTTGATCCTTGAAGACTGTTGGGTTTAGTCATCCTTCAAGTCTGGAACTGAATTCATTCCATGATTCAATTTTCAAACAAACTATAGATAAGTAAGTCTCCAGGGGAAAATAATCCGAGATAGGTATGGAAACTTTAGACTATGCCACAAGTTAGACCAAAGTTCAGAAGGGTTGAAAAAGAAGGAAAAGAAATAAAAAACAGAGGAAGAAAATAAGATAGTTGATGCTACATTCAGGAAATTACAATGAATGAGATGAAAAACGTGCATGAGTTGTGGAATGTAAAACTGATGATTTGTTCTGTAAAATTTCACCCATTTCACAACAACATGTTAAAAACACAAACTCATGTTGCACAGAACACTCATAAAAACAGATATATTTATAATTTATGGGTGTTATTATGGTGTCACCAACCCTAGAAACAAATGGCATCAAATTTGCAGGGAAATGAGTTACCTTCTTAATGGTCTGTAATTACAAACTAAATGTGACTTAAATTGTATCTCAATAGTAAAAGCATTTACTCTCATTTATCAACCGATTTAAAGGGTAATCTATGCTAGATGCAAAATGCCTTCTAAAATTAGGAAAGCAATTGAACAAACACAAACACTGTGCCCCAGAATGACAAGAAGGGCATTTCATTGCAAGAACATCAGTCTCTCTATGATTTGGAAGTTCAATTTAAAAGTTAGGTTGTTTGTGTGGTTTTTAGGTGCCTCCAAGTGGGTTCTTAGAGACCTTATGCATAATGAAAGAAACACATCCCAGTTCTGCACCTTCTTCATGAATGGCCTTGAGCTCTAGGCCATTGTGGAAGCCACCGTGACATTCCATCTTGTGGAGGCCCTTCCCATTATTCTTTGCCCCTACATTTTACCAGGCATGGGATCTTTCTCCAGGGATTGGCATCTCCTGAAACCATGTCTAAACATGTGAAACAAAAACTCAACATGCTTACTTCTAAAGAACTAGAAAGAGAAAATGAGATGCATTGAACATGCAGTGAATTCAGTAAGCTAATAACACAGGTGGTTGTTTGTACACTTAGCGTCTGCCTCTCACAGAAATTGTTAAGATAATGTGATCTGATCATTGAGAGAAAGACCAAACTTTATTTCTCTGTTTGCTTTTATTTGAAAACATCTAGTATTTCATTAAGGGTGAAAATTAGATATCTGACACCAATGAAGTCACACAGAGAACTGAGAAATAAATCTACATTCTACTCAAAGACAACCAACAATAGCAGGAAAATGGATAAATGACGGCACCTCTCAAATGAAACTATTTTGTGCTATTGTCTTTATGGATGCTAAGAAAGTACTAGAAATTCTTTATTCCAATTAATCCTATTCATGATAGGACATCTAATGACCTAGACCCCTCAGGAATGAAGGTCTGGGTCACCCCACCAGCTAAAAAACCACAACCAGCTGAAGTGATTGCTGAGGGCAAAGGTAATACAGAATGGATAGTAGAAGAAGGAGTTATACCTACCAATTATGACCACGTGATCAATTGCAGAAGCAAGGTTTGTGATTCTTCATGTATTTTCTTTTTATGAGCTTATTGAATATTTTCTTTGCTCATGTATGATATATCAGCTACAATTGGACTCCGTGTGTTCTCATTTATAAGTGTGATAAATGTTTGATGTTAAGAATGAGTTTGATTTCATTGTTGTCTGGAAATTTTATATGGGTAAAAAATTGTGCACAGGTGCAATGTTGGCAAGGGGTGGATTGTGATAGGCAGGTTTGTTATGTCAACATGGTCACAGAAGATTGGTGGGTCTGTTGTGACGGTGTGAGCAATGAATACACGGGATGAACTGAAGGGGAGAGATAGGAAGGGCTTCATCGAGTCCCGCCCTCTCTCTCTCGCTTGTTTTCAGATCTTCGGACCAGACAGCTGCTTTCTTCATCCTGTGCCTCCACCTCCAAGAAACACTACCCGTGGGACATATAATTGTGGACTGTGGAGCTGTGATTGAAGTTCCTTCAAGCCCTACTTTGCCACGCTCCTGGGATATACATTTTTTGAGCTGGGGACTGTTGGACTCTGTCATCTGGCTGACTGTTGGCGACCTGCTTTGCTGTTTGCTGCCTGTGATCAGATAGTCTGGATTGCTCTACAGAGGACTACTCAGCAGCCCTCAAGACTTGAAGGACTGACAGTCTTCTAGCTGTCTCACGCAAGTGAGTTACACCGAGCCATTTGTACTGCTTTATAGATTAATTAACTGTTTCTTTCTTATCATATATACTCTTCTTTCTATATAAATATATAAAGAGAATTATCAGTGCCCTGGTTTTATTTCTCTAGAGAACCCTCTCTGACACAGTCCCAATATAATTCAAATCTAGTTATGGATGGAATCTAAAATTATAGGTGGGGGAGAAGCACACAAAGAATCACCCAGGCCTTTATTTCTTTTCTTTTATAATCATTAAGTTAAATCTAATCAGATTTATTATTTTCAAATATCAATGATATAAAGATGTAAAATGATACTGTGGCAACAATGATAATATAAACTACATGCTTATACAGTATCCTATTAATATGCACCAAAATGTATGCTCACAAAAGCAGCAATCAAGATATCAAAAGACATATTTATTGGATATGTTTGCTGCACAAACTTTGAGGACTCAGGTAAGACTGACCCAAACCTTGGTATTTTCAATCACCTCATAAGAAATCATAGCATTTGAATCATGGGACTGGAGAAGAATAATGAAAGTACCATAGATTGCTAAAAGAACAACCAAATCTGTTGGAAGAAATATACTCAGTGTTGCTTAGAGACAAGGGTGATGAGACTCAGTCTCATACACTTTGGGTATGTTGTCAGGAGAGCCCAGTCTCTGCAAAAGGACATCATACTTCGTAAAGTGGAGGTGCAGCGCTAAAGTCGAGGACATTCCCAATGAAATAGATTGCCACAGTGGCTGTAACAATGGGCCCATGCATTAGAACGATGGCTCAGAACTATTGTTTCATTTGTTGTGCACAGGGTTGCTATGGGCTGGAAGCATATGAGCACATGATCCAGGGAAATAGTCAAAGAAAGGGAAATAGAAAAAGAAAGCAGAGTATTGGTACTCTATGGCTGAGGCTGATGAGCAGAAAGTATCATTTGAAGGAAGCTATTGTTGAGTCATCAAGTTGGTTCTGATCCACAGCAACACTATGCACAACTGTAGCAAAGAAAGCCTAACCCTGTGCTGTGCTCACATTTGTTCCCATGCTTGACCCATTGTATCAGCCTTCATGGCAATCTGTCCTTTACAGGGGCTTCCCCCCTCTTTCACACTGCCTGTCTACCAAGCATGTGTCTTTCTCCAGGAACGGGTCTCTCCTCACAATGTGTTCAACGTATTTAAAACAGATCGTCGCCATCCTAGCTTCTAAGGAGCACAATGGGTATACCTCTTCCAAGAGAGACTGGTTTGTTCTTTTATAAGGCCATGGTATTTTCAATATTCTCCAGCACCACAATTCAAATGGATTGATCCTTCTCCAGTCTTCCTTATTTGATGCCCACCCTTCACACAGGGAACATAGAAATGTATGAAAAGAAATTTGGAATATGAATTGGCACAGTTGTTAACATTCCTTGAATTGGCCAGGAAACAGTAGTTTCTGAAACCGTAATTATTTAAAGGAACAGAACTGGAGGAGTGGCTTGTAGACTTGAACCACTGGTCTTGCGATTGCAAAACTTACACCAAACTCTCAACCCTCAAATGAATTCTGACTCATCACAAGTCTAATAGACCAAGTCGAAGTGCTCCTGGGGGGTTCTCTGAGACTACAGAGCCTGGTCTTTCTCTCTCAGAGCAGCCGGTGGTGTCAAACTGCTTATCTTAGTAATTTGCAATCCTACATGGAAACACTGTGGGACCAGGGCTCTTACAACCTTATAGTTAACTCTCCCATATTTACTTTGCAATGCAATGGAGGGTCTTTTCTAAAATATATAAACTATGATTTTAGGTTACACTGGAGGATGACTGACATGTAATTTCATAAGATGCTTGTTAAAGAAAACAGAGAAACCTAAGTCTAAGCAAGTTAAGAAAGAGAGAGCAGGGTCAAGAAGACCAGATGTACCTAAATCATAATAATTAGCTTGGTGACATGTGCAGGATGTTGTCTCATACATTCTCTTAGCTAGAAATTACAGAATCTCTTCAGAAGAATGGTTGACAAAGGACAATGTAATGCAATATACATAGACTTATCATCACCTCATTAGAGTTTGTGACATCTAGAAAACATCCAAAAATGATATCCAGTATAAATAATGAGTTGATGTTGTCCTTTTTGCTGATGCAGAACTTTGAATGAAGTCTATACAGGCAATTATGACAATTATTCAATTAATCTAACCCAATCCCTGAGAATCTCTAATGTGGGGTGGTATACAACCCTGGAATACTCACAGTGGACTGGAGAATTTGTTTATTTTTGTCAAAGTTGCTGGGGCCTGTTGTTGGGGCTACAGTGGGAGGTGATTGTAAGGATTATTGATTAAATATCCAACTGCCTTCCTAAATATTTCCAGGTCTAGCTTTTCAGGTTCCATTTCCTGAGACTATATGTAGGCAGGATGCAAAAGAATCAATTGCTTCACCTCTGATATTAGGCTATTTCCCAGCCGACTGATTTGAACAGTGGTGGCAACTTTCCATCAGATTGCATCGCCTTGTTTTGTGCCCATGAAGAGATGCTTAAATTAAGGCTGTTTGAACAGCATAACTTCTGTTAAACATTTGCAACACATGAGCTTCCTCTAAATCAATATAAGTGAATCATTTCAGATTTCTTTACTTTGAAGATACCATTATGATTTGCTGAACACAGTGTTTTCTTATGGTCAAAGAATGGGAAGCAACTTGCACTGTTTCCTTTGTACATTCTGTTGAGTCTTTAGAGAAATGACTGTGATTATTTATTGATCAGTTTTAGCCTATTGAAGACATTTTCTTTGAGAAAACCTGTATTCTCAACTGGCATGATGCCTTTTATGATATGATTTTCAATAATACGTTGACTCCAGGTCTCAGGGCAGCTAAAATATTACATATGTATACTATTACTGTGGCACTTGGGATATGCTGCATTCATTTACAGTACTTGCCTTTGAGACAAAAGTTTGCCAGTTTGGACCCACAAGCTGCAGTTTGTGGGAAAAAGATGGGAAGAACTTCAGTAAATATTTACATCCCTGGAAGCCCTTTGAGGCAGCTCTGTTTTCCTCTGGAAGGTTGTTATGTGTCAGAACCTTCTCTGTTGTGGGTATTTTGGGAACAATATCGGTAACAATAAGGAAGGCAAAAGGCAGTAAATCATATATATATGTATATATATCATGTATGTATATCACATAGTAAAAACATTGTTTAGAGGCAATATTTGTTAAATGAATAATCACCATGGTATGGGGTATATTATCCTGAATTCTATTTTCAAGATTGCAAAATTCAGGCACAGTTTGTTTGTTTTTTTCTCCACAATGTTCTTAATCAGCATTCCTTATTACATTTCAGAAACGATGACCTATGAGCACTAATCTTTCCAAAAGGATTATAGTTCAGACTTTAATCATGTCAATCAAGTCATGGTAGGTCTATACACTGGCTTCATATAAGAGTATTTGATAGCTGGGTTGCAAAATAAGATACCTATTCTTTTTTTCTGGATTATGGGCTATCCTACAGAATATTTTAATTACCATTGCAGTGCTCAGTAAAATGTTTTTTTTTTTCTGAAAATAGGAGTAGGTCAAATACATTTGGGAGCCTATGAACTAGATAAAACAACACACAGTCTCTATAACCAAATATCTTGTGGAGAGCTGATCTCAAACATTTATCGGAAGACAATTTTATCCGAAGTATCATCTACTGCTATATTATGCATGCCTTTCATCACTATTGTATAGTATGTACTTATTCTTCACTTGATCTTAGCCAAAAGGCCAAGAAGCAATAATATGTACTCATACTTAATAACCAAAGAAAACTGAAGAACTGTGGCTGGGATTATGGGGATTCTGAACATCTATAGTTTAAAAATTATTTTTGTTAATAAATCATTTTTGGGGGTTCTTACAGCTCTTATAACAACCCATATATCAATGGTATCTAATGTATTTGTACATATGCTGCCACCATCTTTTTCAAAACATTTAATTTCTGCTTAAGCCCTAGGTATCAGCTCCTACTTTCTTCTTCCCCACCCCTCCCAACCACCTGAATACCTAATATATTATGTTATTATTATTTTCCTATCTCACAGAATCTGCTGTCTCCCTTCTTCCATGTTTCTGTTGTTTGCCCCCCTGGTTGTGGCTGTTGTGATTAATATGTTGATTATTGCAGTTGGTTCCGTGTGAGTCTCCATATTTTTTCCGTGGATTTTTAATTTTTTTTTCATTTAAAATTTTAGTTCCTGAATTTTTCTGAATGAGATATTTCGGGAATTTCATTAGAATTTCTCTTGGTTCTACAGATTTTTAATGTTTTTTTCCTGAAATTGTCATCCCCCTCTTTGTTCTTCTACTCTCTACATGCAGTCTGCATTCTTCACTTTTCCTTATATGAGGTATCCCAGCTCTTCTCCACTCTCTTTTAATTCTAAAGATTTTATTGCATAAACACTCATGCACTATTGAGAGTCAATGGCCTCCCTTCTCCTCTTTCTTTGTTAACTAATGGAATTTTCCTCCTAAGAAACAGACTCCAGAAACACAAGATATTCTCTACTGTGACTTGATGCTTTGCTTGAATTCTTTATGTAATTAATACCTTATATCAGTGCCTTTGTCTTGACAGTCTTTCAATCTATTTGAAAGAGTGGAACTGTCTTGCCCTTGGTAAAACCCTCATAGTTCATGATCCAATTTAGAAGCAGTACGGCAAAGTGGAAGGAGCTAGACTTCATTCAGTCTAAGTGGATTTTGGAACTGAGGTCAGTCACTTAATTACTCTATGACCTTGAAGAAGTCATTGAACATCTCTGAGTCTCAGATGTCTCACCTATTAAGCTTCTATTCTTGCCTATAATAACTTTGATCCTCATAGGCTTTTGTGAGGATGAACAGTGGGAACAAATAAAAGTACCTGGCATATAGTGTACCCTTCATAAATGATGACTCAGTTATGCTGACTTCTACTTCAGAAATATTCAGAACATTATTTTTGAATCATTACCCATAGAATTAATCCCGGTGGAATGATTTAATGAAGGCCTTTTCAATCTCATTGGCATCACATGGCTGTGTTAAAAGAGCATACGCAGCAAGCTTCCCTGTAGGTAATTCCATGACCTCCATCATCTTATGATGATCTCATCCACTTTATTAATAGAATACAGCTGATAACTTCATCCTATTCAACTGTTTTGTTTACTTTCCCGTGGAAGAGTAATTCTTCATAAAAGCTTGCATCACTTTAAATAATTTTGCAGCTAATTAAGTGGGAGTAAGTAAAACAGGATGCAAGATTCGACTACTTCTTTATAGAGTTGTTTCTTTTTGAGTTCATTAAATTCAAAACAAGACAAAACAAACAATAAGAACTCACTGCCATCCAGAAAATATAAACTCAAGGTGACCCAAAGCGCAGATTAGAACTGGCTCTGTGAGTTTTCAAGGCTGTAATGACTTTTTACAGGTGTAGAAAGCACTCCTTCTTCCATGGAGCTGATGGTGGTTTTGACCCACAGATCTTGGAGCTCACAGCCCAACTCATAACCACTACTCCACTGGGGTTCCCATTTTGGTTCACTAGAATAAAGCATCTCTCAGTGACTGAATTTGTCATGTGTTCTTGATGCAGCTACAACGCATAGCCAGCCTATGTACAATGGAACACATGTCTTGTGTTCCAAAATGGTTCAAAACAGTTGCTTAATTTGAGTCCATTTTTACTGCTATTTTCCATCTACTTCATTGTGAGTCTTTCTTTGATTTACTGGCCCTCAACTTTACTAAGCATGACATCTTTCTCAAGAGACTGGTCCCTCCTGCTACTATATTAAAGTACAAGAGATAAAGCCTTCTCTCCTCAATTCTAAGAAACATTCTTGCTGTTATCCTGGCAAGACTAGCTTGCTCATTTTTCGGGCAGTCTATGTTATACAATATTTTTTAGCAACAACATATTTGAAATCTATCAATTATTCCTTGGTCTTTCTTATTTGTTGTGCAGATTTCACATGCACATCAAGTGAATGAGAATGCACCATGACATACTTCAGGCACATCTAAAACCTCTGTGTCATTCTTGACTTTTTAACAGTTTTGCAGACCATTTGCCTAGTGCATTGGGTCATTTGAAGCCTGCTGCTTCCATGGGCATTGTTGAAGAATCCAAGCAAAATAAAATCCTTGGAAACTTCGAACTTTTCTCTATTTAACACGATCCTGAACGTGAGTTTTTTTTTTTTTTTTAATATTGTGGTGTCATCTGTACTGGAAGCCAAAAGTTTTGATCTTCAACAGTGTTTCAACTGTTTTTTTTTTCAGCAGGCCAAGTTACATCATCTTCTACATATTCCTTGTACAGGTAGTTAATGAATCTTCCTCCAATCCCCAAACCACATTCTACCCTTAAGCTTCATGGACTGTTTCCTCAGCATACAGATTGAATTCTTATAACAGGATGTATAATCCTGAAGCACATCTTTCCCATTTTGAAACTGTATTCTCACTGCCTGTTGGTCTCAGTAAAGCATCTACATAAGCAGAAAAAGATGTCCCGGAATCCCCATTATTCTTAACACTATTCAACTTCCACAGACCACAGAATCAAATGCCTTTGCACAGTGAACTCAATATGGGTAAATATCTTCCTGGAATTCCCTCATTTCGTCAGAGAACCTGTTGGTGTTTCCAAACACATCTGAGGAATGATGGTTCATGACCACCTCATTGTATTAAAAGTCTCCCATTCAAATTGTAGCTATTCTAATCCAATTCCTGTGTGCCCATCCAATGAATCCCTAAACTGGGAGATGTAGTTTCTCTTCACCTTGTATATATGTTTAATCATCTATATCCTGCACCAACTTCAGGCTAATTCTTCTGAATCTGCTTAAATAGCTGGTGGTTCCCTGTAGATGGAGCAAGAGCTCATGCCTATAAAGATCAAAATCCTCAAATATAATCCATTTTCTGTGAAAAAAAAATAGTGGCTGTCAACCACAGATCTTTTGTTGCTTAGAGAGAGTGTTTGCTGCTCATTCTCTTTACCTTCGATCATGCAAAAATCCCTTTGAGACGGAACCTCCTGCAGTTATTAATTTCCCTTTCTTGTCTCATTTTCTTACTTTTCTACAATTTATACCTTTTGAAACAGTCACAACCTGAAAACAGTAAGGCAACTCACAGACTAGTCAGGAACAGGACTAGAAAAACATTCCCGTTACATTTTCATGTTAGAGTTTTCGATTACTCAATATGCTTTCTTCTTGTTCTTTGCCCTGTTAATCTCTGTTCTGTTCATCAGTGATCTGGCACTGTAAACTGTAAGCAGAGGTGAATTACTATGCATATTGGTGAGGGTATTAAATTGACCCAAGAGAATCAGCAGACTATATTGGGCTGAAGCAGGATTTTAAGTTATGTAAAGACTGATTTTGAAAAAAAACACACTTATTTTCTTGCTTTATGATCTTGTTTGAGTTTTAAAAGGGGCAGGGACTCCATTCCTTAATAAATATTGACACATACTTATGTTTCCAGAGAGCTCTGGTGGCACTTACTGTTGGGTAAGTGAGGGAATGCTCACTTGCTTGAAACCATCATCTCTGAAACCCACCTGGATAATTATTCTGTGTCTAAAAAGGTTGCTCTGAGTCTGAATATAGGTGATGGTAATGCTTATGTATAATTTTTTGGTAATCTAACATTTTAATAAATCAGAGGTAATATTATTCAGAATTATTTCTTACACATGTGCAAAGTAGCTAGTATTTTCCACAGGGTTGGTCAGGTGCACATTACCGTTCAAAGTGACACCCTTGGTCTAGAACACTTTAAAGTTCTTGTGCAGCAGATTCATTCACTGCAATATACTACTTGATTTCTTCTTCTTTTTCCCCCCAGCCCTACTATTTGATATCTTGAGTGCTGCTTCCATGAGCATTGACTGATAACTTTAATCTTTTCTGTGTATCATGATGCTACCTGTTTGTCCACTTGTGAAGATGTGGGTTTTCTTTTTTCATCAACAGTCTTATTGTCGTATAATTCACATATCACACGTATGATTCTGTAGCTCAAGTATGTCAAGAAGGGTTGTGCAATCACCACCACGATCAGTTTGGGAGCACTTCCTTAATTCTTGTACTAATTATTCATGCTCCATTTCCCCCAAAATTCCCCTGCCATATCCTCAAGGGATGATTAATTTAGTTATTGTCTTTATAACTTTAAAGATTTAAGTTTTCTTTACACTGAATTGTAACCCATACTGAAGGGTACAGTCCTTAATCTTCAGCAGCAAGTGTTCCACATTCAAACTCTTATTAAGCAAGGTTGTGTCATCTGCATGTGAAAGTTGGGTAATGAATAAGGACCCCCAAGAAGAATTGATGCACTTAATTTATGGCTTAGGGAATATTATTGAAAGTCTCATAAACTTCTAGAAGAACAAATAAATCTATCTTGAAAAAAGCACGGCCAGGATGCATCTTAGAATTAAAAGTGGGGATACATCTTCCTAACTTTTAAGATGTGATCAGGCGAAACCAGGCTCTAGAAAAGGACTTCATACATGATACTGCAGAAGGACAGTGAAACAGAGGAAGACCATCAAGGAGATAAATTGACACCGTGGTGGCAACAATGGGCTGAAGCATAATGATTTTGATGACAGCACATCTGGTGTCCTATCTTGGGTTGCTATGAGTGGGAACTGTCTTGATGGCACCTAATCCACGAAAGATTTTGAAACTTTCTATGTTTTTTACTATCCTGTAGGAGTGGGGGTGGGGGTGAGGGTGGGGTGGGTACTCCTTACTAAAAGGTCAGGATTTTGAGTGCAGCAGCTCATGCCCAGGAGAAAGAAGGTCAGTCTGCTTCAATAATGAGCACAGCCTACTCTTTCCTCGATGTTTGCTAAGGGACAGAATCAATTTGAGGGCAATGTGGTGTTTGTTTGTTTGTTTGTTTTTGTTGATCTGAAATCATCTCTATTTTTAGAAAATACAGGCTGTTTTTAAAAATTGTTTGCTTTCTTGAAACTTCTATTTTGTTAAAATGGAGCAAGAACTTAATTTTTTTTGCTTTTTTTATGGGGGGAGGGGGGCATCACTGCCGCTGGTGGTCCTGGGCACTATCCAGTGCTGCTCCTGAGAGCCGCTGCTGGATTTGAACCGCCAAGCCCATGGGCTGCAGTCCTGCACTCAACCACTTATGCCACCGGGGCTCAGTCCAAGAACTTAATTTTTAAAGAAAAATGTATGGAGAAAAAGGGATGTCATCCTTCATATCTTTGTGACTGTTTAAAATACACGAATGCATCCTTTTGGGATGAAAGTAAACCTTCTGAAGATTAACGGAAGTCATCTAAATATAGTTCCAGCTTTGCTTCTAATTATGTAGACAGTTCTAAAACATTTTGATTTGTTTGCTTTTTAAATTTTTTTAAAGCCCAAAGTAACTAAAGGGATTAGAATTGAGCTATTCATGAGTCTAATGATTGATAGTGGATAAGTCTAAGAATCGAAACTAGGGGCTTCCATTTTAATTATAGTGCCAACTGTGAAAATTAAACATAATCTGATTCCTCCTGATGGGTATCTAAGCATAGCAAGATGTTTCAATATTGACAGTTACCTTTGTGAGACTGCTATACTTGTGGTTTAATGATGAGAGAAGAGCATTCATATATAAAAAATGTAGCCACAACACAGAAACAGCAAGTGCCAGCCTAGGTCACGGCTCTAGTGAAGATTTGGCTGGAGCTTGAGAGGAGAAAATGGTTGAAAAAAATATAAGAACTATGCTAGTCAGCATCTCAAATGTGTACCTAGCTTGGCATCCAATACCAGAATCTTTTAAAACATCAATGCCAATTTTTTCATATTTTATAAATTTGTGTATATTTAACATTTAAATATGCTGGTGACTGTGTGGTTCCCTAAATATCTGTAGCAGTGAGTAGTCTTATGTTTATCATTTTACAGATTTGAATCCCATGGTAATAAATATAAATTCAGGTTCTATACTCTTCAGGACTTGTTTTCTCTCATGGGATGTCTGTGCTTTACTGACGTCTTAAAAACACTGAACTCAAAAGAAATGGAAACATCTTTAAGATCCCTTTCACCATTCATTGACGGGGCAGCACCACACGTGCGCCTCTGCTGTTGGCAGTACCAACAAGTAGACTCCGACCAGCAGCAACACTGTGCACCATAGAACGATACACTGACAGGTCCTCACAAAACTTCCTCAGCCTGAATCAATGAACGCAGCCACTCTGTCAATCCATCTTGGGGACCTTTGTAACTTTTACTGCCCTTTCACTTTACCAAACATGAAGTCTTAACATCCTTGTTTCTAAGGCGCACCCTAGCCAGACTTCTTCTCAAACAGATCTAGTTGTCCTTGTAGGGATCCATGCTATTTTTGATACTCTTCTCTAGCACCACAAGTAAAATGCATCTTCCCTTTTGAATGTCCAATTTTCATATGCCTATGATGCAAATGAGTCCTGAATGACTCAGTCTTCAAAGGTACCTCCTTGCTCTTCAACAGTTTGAAGAAGCCTTATGCAACAGATTTATCCAGCGAAATACATAGTTTGATCTCTTGACTGCTTCACTGATTGTAAAGCATACACCCACATAATGAAAACAGATGGTAACGCACTTGTCCACCGAGATGTAGTTAGGGTGCCCTTCAGCATCTATGGTATCAGGAGGACCCTGAGACTGTCAGACAATAATTCAGGTCTCTGGATACCTTTGGAGCATGGGAGTAGAAAATGTACAATGAAGCAGGAAATGGGAAGCAATTAACATGGTCAACTTCCTTCAAGTCCTATCTTGGGATGGCTATTCCTAAAAGTTACCATACTTGATTTAGGTTCTTCATGCTGATACTGCTAAGTATTCAGCATGAAAAGTCACTTGCTCCCACTTAATATTGGAGCAGGGCATAACCAACTTCTTTCACTTTATGTGCAGGTGGAATTTGGGGGAATGGATGATGAGTCAGGAAAATGAATTTGCATATCTTTCTTATGCAAGAAATGTCAGGGTTTTTGCTACCTTAAAGAAATAATTATGCTCAGACAGACTGCCTTCCAGCAAATTAAGAAAGGGAACCAAGTGGAGGTTGAAGTCTTGCAACTATTTAAGAAGTCTTCAAATAACCATGAATTAATATTAGGATTGTTTGCAATCAACTGCCCTCTGATGGATATTTCCTATATGGTTATGGTTTGGATAAGACCAACTTTCATTGGGTTGAGATAGATGAACTTTGGTCCCATGGTATGGGTAAAGCATATGGAATACACTGTGGACTATGCATTCCACTAATTTAGTCTTAAATGGAATCTAAACAAAAGGTTCTCAACACATCAGGATAATGAATTTCAAATTGCTTACTTTTTGATACTTCAATAGAAAATGTGCCCTTAGAAAAGAGCATTCTGTATGATGAAGTGGATGGTCAGTGAAAATGAGGACAATCCTCAATTATAAAATTTGACACCACAGCTACACAATTAACTCACACACGCCAACAATCATTAAGATGTTTCAGGACAAGGCAGCCTTGTTTGTTTAATGTGTCAAGTAACCACGAGGTAGAGACAACAAATGACAACAACAAGTCTTTTGGGGAAACTGAGCCAGCTTACCTATATCTGAAGTACAATTTTAATCTATCATCCACCCTCAATTAGAAAATAAAAAGAAAAGTTTGTTTTCATATGCTTCCTCCTCTTTAGAAATGATGTGAATGAATACACATTCTCCATTCTCCTCTGTCTTTTCCCATTGGGTCATAGATATTTCATTCCACTACTATTAAAATAGACAATCTGTTAAAGTCTCTGAGATCTGGTTGTTTTTGCTTTCTAATTTTCTCCATGTGGCAAACCCTTGGGAAGAATGCCTTGTACATCGTACGCTTCTCTGTACAGGCCACCCCATCAATGCTTAAAAGAGGAAAATAAGATTTTTGACATGTCTGACAACTTTTATTCCACTGAGCCCAAATTTCTGGGAAAGTGTCTAAAAATGTACAGGAGAGTTACAAATGAGGGGAAATGAAGCTTATTGTGCACAGAAAGATACAAGAGACTTTGCAGGCAACAACAGCACAATCCAGTTCTAGGTGAGATTCACAAACAGGCTCTTTCAGAAAGAGTAACAAAGAAAATCTCATCAAATTGGATTTCACACAGACATTGTGTTGTATTTCAGCTGAGGCAAACAGCAGGCAAAATCATTTTCCTGTCTATTTCAACTAACAAAATGATTTTCCTCTTCTGATTTATGGCTTGATGGGCCTCTTTTGCTTTTGAAGACTGAATGAACTATACAGGAGTGGTCGTGTGCTCCCTCAGAAGAGAAGGGAAAGGCACGCTTGTGGGTAGATATAGAAAGAAACGCAACAGTTTGCATCTCAGCAAAATGAGCTCAGCAAGTCAATTTCAACTCACAGAGACCACACGTGACAGAGTACAGCTGCCACATAGTTTCCTGGGCTGTCATCTTCACAGGACCTGATTGACAGGCTGCTCTGAGCTAGAGTCCTTGAGAAGAATTGAACCTCAACTCTTAGCTAGTAATCAACCACTTAAGGTCTACCAGGATTACTTTAACCTGGCCAGAGTGCTTACAAAATCCCAATTTACTTACTTTTGGGGAAGAGCATGATCCCCACATCTGCTCTGGGCACTGAAAATCATATTGGAATTTAGCTAATATGCAGAGTTCTGGAACCATTCTGGGGTTAAACAAAGCATATGTAAGAGTAAAATTCAATGTCTACACAGCTACTATTAGAATTAGAAGTCCTTCTCCTTCTCTATTTTTATGTTGAAGTAACTTACACTCACTGCCACAGAGTTGATTCCTTCCCGCAGTGTCTCTGTAGCACAGGGCAGAAGCTTCCTTGTGGGGCTCAAAACCATAATTATTTTTTGGAGTAGAAAGTCTCATCTTTTCTCCATGGAGCAGCTGGTAACCAAACAAATTTCCCAACTGGTAGCAGCCCAATGAGTCATGGTTCTCAGGGTACTTGGATTTTGAAATAACGTTGCAACAAAAACAAATATACTAGGCATAGCAGCTAGGTGTCTGAGTCATAACAAAAAACAGGGGCATTTGGCTTAACTCTGCTGTTGTTCTGTTCTGTGGTGTCACTTCGGACCCGGTGGTCTACTGTACCATAATTAGCTTCTCCCTTTCCCCATGAATCCAAATTAGAAGATTTTGATCTAAGTTTGGAAGAGATTTTAAAGTTACGTTCACATTTTTCTAGCTGGTCATTAATACTGAGGATGAAAAAGAAAAAGCCAGAGGGTTACTTCAAACTCCATCTACAGAGTACATCCTATCTTGATTCAACTATATCACAGTTCTTTCTGTCATCCAAAAAACAGCTTCCACGACTTCAGAAAGTGATAAGGAAATTGGACAGGGCAAATTATATTCAAACCTGAACTCTGACCTCTGCCCCTGCAAACATTAACTCCATGACGATGCAATTAGCTATGTGATTCAATGGACACAAACACAGTCCCTTGAAGTTTGCTAGTTTACACATCTGGGCCAGGACTCCTCAGCTAATTGTCCTTGTGCATTCTTCCTGCATATGTAGATACACAATGTGTACAACTCTAGTTCTATAGCCTAGTCTATAGTATCCAGGGTAGAAAGTAAATTGTGTGACTTAAACACATACATATAGCAGGGGGCTTCCGAGATTTGATGGGAAAACCCCATTATCTTTTAGTCCTGCTTTTCCATCAACTTTACAAGTTCTCTCCTTTATACATAACATGTCAGTACATTTAGAAGATGACCACAGTAGAGCACACAATGGAAAATAACTATACCATTACATGCCTTCTAAACTTGCTGCTTCCAAAATGCCTAGTAGACATTTGGTGTGAACCCGTGGGGACAAAGTTATCATTGCGCAGCTGCCAAGCCACCGAGAGTCATAGTGCAGCCTAGAAGACACAAAACCATGGCCATCACAGTCAGCCTTACTTTACCCCTTGTACCTCCATGTTCTTTACTGCCACATATAGATCATCCAGTTGCAAGATGATTGGATATGTATGTCCCCTTGGTAGTACATATGCAGTGCTGGATAGTAAAATGGTCAGTAAGTGGGGGCTAAAAGATGCATATTAAGAAAGACAAAGATTCCTATTGTCTTCTTCCCATCTCTGTGACAATTTTCTACCATTGACACACCCCACTGTAGCCTACCTTTGAAATAATGACAGGGCACTCACAGATAGGATGCAAGTTTTGTCCCCACAGGCTCTCACTAAGTGTCTACTATGCATGTCTTCATGAGACTGTATAAAGTTATCACAATCCCAAGAACCATCGACAACCAATCACAGAAGAAACACACCTCCTTATATTTTCAATGATAGTAATGAATTTGTGGCTTGTAGTATTTTAAAAATAATTTAGAAAAGTGACAAAACATGTGCTAACTTAATCAGCAAGGAAGTTGCCAAGGCATGATCAAATATAAGCCTCTAAATTATGGTTTAACATCCAGAGGTATTCCATTTTTAGCAGAGCTGTGAAGTCATTACTTCAGAAACGTCAATGAGTTCCTTGCATATACCAAAGTAACAATAAACCTTATGATTTACAGCAGTCTGGCTGCTTAGATCCCAGGTGACACAGGGATTGCAGAATGTGACCGTTTGCTGAAAGGTCATTCATTTGAACCCACCAGGAGAGAGGTGTATGACTTTTTCCATCAAGATGTATAGCTTTGGAAATTCTATGGATCAGCTATCTTCTTTGCCCTATAGGATTCCTATGAGTTAGAATCAATATATTGACAGTGGGTTCCTTTTGTTTGTGTGTTTTCTGATTCTTATTAATTTCAGCTTGATTTTTATCAATCACCCACAGAGTCCCCTGGACTAGAAAATCATTTTCAATAATATTGCTGGAATGGCTCAGGAAGCTCTGGTCCCTTCCTCACCTTGTCATTCAACATTCATCTTCTGAAGTGAACTTCCTCTCCTATCTTCATTTTTCTGAATGCAAACTCTACAGTGATTTTCATTATTATTTTTAAAGTACTTTCATAGGGGGACCTTACATTTCTTTTCACAAGCTATACATTCATCCAGAGTGTCAAGCACTTTTGCACATATACTGTCATCATCATTTTCAAAGCATTCTCTTCCCACTTGAGTCCCTGATGTCAGCTCCCTATTTCTTCCCCATCTCTTCTCCCCTCACCCTCCCTCATGACTGCTTGATAAGTTAGAGGTTATTACTTGAATTTCTTATGTTGGCCTCCATCACCCCTCACCCATTTTTCTATTATTCGTCCCTGTGGGAGGGGGTTATAATTGATCCTCCCCTAATTCTCCTAGTATTTCTTCTCTCATTGATCCTGAGGGGTTTATCTATCCTGGATTCCCTGTGCTGTGGGCTCTTATCTGTATTACATTCTAGGTTATAGAGAAAGAGGTTTCAGATATTCTTGAAAAGATTCCATCCCTTTTCATTCAGTTTCCCCATGCGTTCTGGAAGTTTCTTGGTTCTGGAGGCACTCTGGTACTGGTTTGTTTTTCATAAAGGGGGCCATTCCAACCTACTAGCCTCCCCTCAACAGAAAGAGGAGTACATTTGCTGCCATGTGGACAGGCCATCTCAGACACCACAGCTAGACTCACTAGCAAGTAGCTTCTCTTCAATGGCAGCAGTTTGATGAGTTGTTGGTATCTACCTCCATTGTTGTTGGGGTGAGGACTCATCCAGTGAATTCTGGTTCACAGCAACCCTACTTGCTGTAGAAGGAAATACTGTCGGGTCCCAGCTGAGGCCATTGCTGCAACTTTGTAAATTAATCTGTAATGAATTTGTAAACTAATAAAGGAGCCCACCTCCTTTCCCCTGACCCTCTATGAAGCTTGATGCCCTTCTCTGAGACTGGTCTCTCCTGGTAACAAGTGCAAAACACCTGATTCAGAATATGGCAGTCCTTATTTCCCGGGAGCATTCTTACTATGCTTCTTCCAAGATAGGCGTACTTCCTTTCTGATAAGTCAGGGTATATTCAATCACCTTTGCTAATATCAAAGGAATTCATTTTTTTTCAGTCTTGTTCATTCATCATTAAACTTTACACTAAAAATTGTCACTGGAATCTAGTCGACTCTGACTCCTATTTACCTTATGAGACAGCAGAATTGCTCCTATGGGATTCCAAGGCTATAAATCTTTACATGCATAGAAAACCTCATTTTCAAGTCTAGGAGAGTCAGGTGCTTTCTGTTGACCTTCCAATTAGCAACCTAATGCATAACTTTTGGAGCCATTAGGGTTCCTTGAAATCAGAGTAAAAGTTCATAATTTACTTCCAAAAATAATAATAGATTTCATTTATCTTTCATTCTTACTGTATCAAAAGTAACCCCTATTTTGTTTAGACCAGAAATCATGGGTTTATAATATGCTTTGTTTCATTTTTCCACAAAGCATTTAATTCAACTTATAAAAGAAGCTCAAAAGCTGTAGTAAGTCAACAAATGGGAATTAAATTACATACACAAAATATCTACATTGCTTTTTTATGAGTTTCATGTCAATATACATCACTTTAAAGTAGTATAGGAAATAAGGTTGAACACCTAATTCTCCACTCTTTCTTAACATGTTCGACAATGCATCTTTAGTGGTAATTTAACTGTAGAACTAAACTAAGTAAAGATTTTTAAAACTCTAATATCCAAGAGACAGATAAGTGATGCTAAAGTGGATTTTTTACCTTGGGGCAATAAATGAAGCCTGCTTGTGGAAAGCAAACCTTCCTTAGATATTCTTGACAATCACTATTAAGTGAACAGAGTTGATTTCCAATCAATATTCTAGTTCACCGAGAGGAAATACTTGACCTAAGCAAAAAATTATAACAGATGCATGACATTTAGTATTAACTAATGGACACAGGCTTCCAAAAGATGCACATGCTATGGATGAGTGCCATCCAGTTGTGTATTGAATGTACAAAAACCCAATAGACAGAGTAGAAGGGCCCTGTAGGGATTTCGAGGCTCTAATGTTTTTGTGATCTATCTATATCTATCATCTTTTTATCTTTCTATCTATCTATCATCTATCTATCTGTCATTTATCTCTCACTTTTAGGAAACTTTGAAATCACTATTCAAATACTTAAGAGATGTTTATGAGAGGTCTAATGATTCCAGGAGTCCTGGGGGCAGAGTACTTGCTCATTGAGCTGCATTTACTCAAGGTTAGTAGGTCAAAACCACCAGCTGCTCTATGGGAGAAAGACAAGACTTCCTTTGCCCATAAGAGGCAGAGTCTGAGAAGCACACAGGGGCCATTCTTCCTGGCCATTTCACGCTCTATGAGCCAGAATCCTCTTGATATGAGTGAGTTTATTCTACAAAATGTAGACAAACAGCTCTTTCTGTACATCAGGATATTTACTTGTAGACTCCCTCCTGTTCAGGGTTCACACTCTTATCTCTTGTTCCTTGGCTTCTGTCATCAATGAGAAAAATTATCAATGGTTATCTTACATGGTTTTGTTTCGCTTTGCTTTTGACTTTGACTACTGCTTTGGCATATCCTTTGCACCTCTTCAGCTGCTCTCCTGCAGTTGCTGTTATTTGGACAAAGGTGTACAAGAAGACCATTTTCAGCCATTGATTGGTCACTCACAGCCAACCTCCCTTACCTGGGTCAAACAAAGAACATTGAAAGTACTGTGGACTGCTAAAAGGACACATATTTCTTGGAAGAAGCACTCAGCTAGTGCGTGCCCCTCAGAGACAAGGATGGGAAGACTTCATTTTATATACTTTGGGCATGTTGTCAGGACATATCAGTCCCTGGAGAAGGACATCATGCTTGGTAAAGTGGAGGGAAAGCAAAAAAGAGAAAGGCTCTCAACTACATGGTTTGATACTGTAGCAGTTACACTGAGCTTAGGCATAGGAACAAGCACGTGGGTGGCATTTTTCTCTTATGCTGTACCTAGGGTTGCTATCACTCAGAATCTACTTGATGGCATTTAACAACAATGGCACCAAGGTCAAAAAAGATGGCAGGAAGACACATAGACAGATCCAGACTCCTTGTTCAGGGAATGCTGCTAACTATTAGAATCCTTCAGTGAGGCCCTGGAGAGCGGAGTTGGAGGTTTCTCTCAGCAAAAAGAGAACAAGGCAGATACTATTTGGGCTGTCATTCCAAATTACCAACCATTCTAGGATTTAATTGTTTTGAATTTTCTCCTCTGAGATTTTTCAGAGATATGCTATGACTATGATGTGGCACTGAAATATTTCCTTCTCACTCTCCTCCCCACAGAGGACAGTAATATTAAAACAATAAAAGTAATATTCAAAACAAAGCTGAGCATCTACTGATGACTTCTTCAAAGTCAGGCTTTCAACTAAGTTACCAAACAATAGGAGTTTCTTCATTTTAGATGAAATCATTTCTGAAAAGGACTTGTTGATCAAGTCAGCTGTGTCTCACGACAACTCAACGTTCAACAGAATCTCACACCACCCAGCCCTGTGTCATCAACCCTACACCATTCCTATGTCTGAGCTTTTTGTTATAGCACCTGAGTCAATCCATTAGGCCTTGGGTCTTCCTCTTCTCTTCTGTTTCACCAAGCATGAAGTCCTGCTCTATGATCTGGTATTCCAGATAACAAATCTGAAGTCAACTAAATTGTCTCCATGACAGTAATATCCACATGAGTCCACCTTTTTCCTCACATATTATTTTATCTTCAGAGATATGTGAAATAGAATTCTTCCAAATATAATAGGTAAAACATAATAAAATATTAATATTACATTAGTATAAATATTACCAATGAGATGCAAATTAACAAGATTCAGGATCTCTATATGTACTTCCATGCATTATCTCTCTTAATCCCCCTCCAAACAATATAAGATAGATATAAGGTTTTAAATATTTTACAGAGAAAAAATAGAGACACAAGTGGATTAAATAATTTACTCAAAGTTAGCCAGCTATGTTGTTGCTGCTGGTAATTAAACCAGGAGATTTAATTCTAAAGTAGGGACTTTTTCTAATTTATTTATTTATTTTTACTTTCTCTAATTTTAAGCAGGGACTTTTGACCTTAGCTGTCAATTGGAATCATTGGAAGAGTTTTAAAAAATCCTCGGCTCCAAGTCTAGGAAAATCAGTACCCAAGTCAAACCCATTTCCATTAAGGCAATCCCAACTCATTGGGACACACCTATATGAGGCTTTCAATCTTTATGGGATCAGATATCAAGTTTCTCATAAGGAGTAGCTTATGATTTTGAACTGCTAACCTGATACTAATCTGACAGTGCCACCCTGCTTTCTCTACCAGAGCTTCTTATTTATTTGATCTGAGATGGAGACCGGCACAGAGATTTTTTTTCCTTTCCATACCCCTGGATAAGTCTAATACCCATGCCAGCTTGATAACCACTTCCCTATAGACTGAGTCATTAGATATTACGCTAATGATTGAAAGATTAGCATTTTGAATGCATTAATGTTTGGTGTCTTATTACACATATTTAAAAAATAAATACATGAGAATGATGTCATTTAAATACAAATAAAAATAGTATTTAATTGTCAATGAAAGAAATTAGCAGGGTTGAGCCCTGGTAGCATAAGTGTGGGATTGCGGCCCGCTGGCTTGGCGGTTCAAATCCAACGGCGGCTCTCAGGAGCGGCACTGGGTTGCTCCCACGACCACCAGAGGCAGTGATGCCGCCCCAAAAAAGAAATTAGCAAAACCAGTTTTGTCAACATTGATTTCACCTGACTTGGTGGCTTGTCAAAGAGTTAATTCTACTTCCCAAAGAAAGCTAATGAAATGATTCCATCAATGACCACATCAGCGTAGACCGATTTTTCATTTGGAGAGGAACTTGGTGGGTAGGCTATGAAGCACAGGAAACTAACCTTAGCTTATCGAATGGGTCCCTTGATCCGTTTTTCTTTTTTATGCTCTCCACTGCCCTCACCTATTATCCTTAATGGGTTTTCTCTGCTTGTCTCTTCTGCTGGAGAGTAGGGGGTTGAGGGTCACAATTCTTTAGACAATTGGTACCTGTTTAGGTAGTGGGTATTTCATTTCCTAGTCTACAGCCAGATTCTTTCTGTTAGTAAGAACCCCTGTAAAGGTATTGGTTAAAGAATGTTGACAAAGCTATGAATACTCATTGTACATTGATTTTCTATGAATTAGAATATTGATTGGGTAAAATGAGACATTCCCAAGGAAGTAATGATATTTGATGGAGTGGGGGTAACATGAAGACAGATGGGCCAAGGTGAGCTAAGAGGCATGTTTATACTGTGGCAAGGGATATGCAGTAAAACAAATATTTCCTTGAGCTATTTCTTAAGGGTATAATTCAGTGGAATTAACTACATTCATGATAGTGGGCATCGATCATCAATATCATCATGTTCCAAAGCATGTTCATCATACCAGACAGATGCTCAGCAGTATTGAGTTCTGAACCTGACAAAGTGTGAGTGACTGTGCTGAGTAAGAACCTTAGTCCTGGATATCTTTCATAAAAAAAATAGGATGACATCACACACTTGATCACAATGGAAATGATTGAGAGGAATCATACAATAGCTCTAAGAAAAATGAAGATTTTTTTGTTGCTGTTTTTGACATCAAACAGAATGAAAGTTTACAATAAACATTAAGTTCATTTATCAAAGACCAAAGTTACATCTCATACCTCTTGAATAAGTAACACACAAACAAATGCAGAACACCAACTAACAAAACAGCTTCTAAGAAGGCGATTCATGGCAACACTGTGTATGTCAGATTAGAACTGAGCTTCATGGCATTTGATGGCATTACATTTTTTGGAAGTTGACTGCAAGACTTCTCAAACACCCCTGAGGAACTGCTGATTAATAGTTACATGTGCCACCTTGAGTTAGTCTGGGTAGACTAGAGAAACAAGTTCATAGAGACTCATGTGTATAGGACAAACCTTTATATATAAGAGCAATTGAATATTTACAAAACATCCTAACCCAGGCAAGATCAAGTTCATAAGTCTGATATTAGACCATATGTCTGAAACTAATCTAGAAAGTCTTCTTCAGACTTAGGAAATCCATACAATGATGCTGAATGCAGGAGATCACAGGCCAGTGAGTGAAAAGTTGTGGATCCAGTGGCATTGTAAGCATCTCAGTGTGGACAGGAGTTTCCATGTTGCTCCTCCAACTCCCGGCACTAGCGTAGTTCCATGAGTCTTGTCAACTGCAATATCTCCCAGGCAGTGAACTTGAGTCCACCTCCAATGAGATAGCTATCGCCTTCATGCTTCCAAATTTGTTCATCAATCTCTGACCCAATTGACAGGCGAAATTCCACCCTTTCACCCTTAATCCTTTCAAATTGACAACAGATTATATAACTGCCACATACCTTAATACATAAGTATTGCTTACTTGATTTAAATTCTTTACTTTGGGAGTGTTATTAATAATGACTAATTATTGGGCTGAGCCCTAGTGGTATAGTGGTTGAGTGCGGGACTGTGGCTCACTGGCTTGTCAGTTCAAATCCAGCAGCAGCAGCAAGGCTGGGTAGCTCCCATGACCACCAGAGGGCAGTGATGCAAAACAAAAAAGAATGACTTATTACTAGGACAGGACATCATGTTTGATACAAAAAACCCAGACCAATCTGATTCCCATCTAGTGGATTTCAACTTCTATTGTGCCATGGAATAGAGCAGAATTGTCCTTGTTTAATCATAAGGAAATATCCTGCCACATTATTCTCCCATGGGGAGGTTGGTAGGGAATGAAAATGAAAATATTAATAGTAATTCAAACCATAGATGTGATGGACTAATAGCCACAGTAATATTCTCAAATATACCACCAATTATGAAGATGGCCTAAGACGGGACACCATTTCATCTTGTTTACATAAGGATTAGAGACATGCTCCTTATCAGCCTTAGATATGTTGAAGACATAACCTTAACTGCTGAAAATGAAGAGTGCTTGAAGGCTTGCTGATGAAAATCAGAGAACTTAGTGCAGATGACAAATCAAAATAAATTAAAAAAAAACTTTACAATTGAACCAGTATCAGAGAAAACAATTGTAAGTGTGAAGGATTTTGTTTTACTTGAACTCACAGACAATGGTCATAGAAGTAGTCATCAAGGTACAAGGCAAGGTATTGCTTTGGAAACCTGCTGTGGAAGACCTCTTCAAAATGTTAAAAATCAAAGACAGCCAATGTAGGACTAAAATGTGTCTGACTCAAGCCATAGTATTAAGTCAATATGCCTTTGACCTCAAAAGGTCATTAAGCATTGTGAAAGCTGAACAATGAATGAAGTTGGAAGAAGAATGAATGTAGTTGATATCATGGTGTTGGCAGAGAATATTGAAAATATCATGAACTTCCAGAAAAATAAATATCTGACTTGAAAGAGAACAAACAGAATGCTGCATAGAAATGATGACAGTGAGACTTCATTTAGTTTTTTTGGCCATATCAGCAGGAAAGATTAGTCCTTGCAGAAGGATATCATGCTTGATAAAGCGTATGGTCAATCAAAATGAGGATGGTCCTTAAGAAGATAAGGCTGACCCAATTGCTGTCACAAGGAACTCAAGCATAGCAACAACAGTAGAGATGGCATAACAGTAGAGGTGGATGATCGGTATTTCATTCTGTGGTACACAGGGTCGCTAAGGGTTGGACTTCGTACAACAGCACCCACTAACACCAAGAGTAATCCACAAGGTACCATGCAGTGGAACCAACCTAACAAGAATATACAACTACAACAGCAACTTGAGTGAAATGTTGCCAAGGTTAGGAGAAGAGAATGATTTGCTCCAATGAAGCCAGACAAGATTCATGGAAGAGGGGATAAAATGATGATATGGTCAAGAAAAAAAGGGGGGGGGGATGACACATGACTAATGTATAACCAAACACTGACATAAACTATAACAGTTAGAGTCTGTATCAACTTGGATTTGTGTGAAAGTGTAGGAATAGAATCCATTCTGTTGATCATTAGCCACAGGCTAATGAAGGCTCCTAGTGGGTGGAGAAGTGGCCTTCTTATAAGTGACAGACAGGATATTTCTCCTCTCTCTGCTGCTTCATTTTCCTGTTGGCTGGGACTTTGTGGCTCACCACTAGGGTTGCCCCATGTGGTAGTCTGACATTGATAGCTGCAAGCACTCGGCCATGTTTCCCCGGGCATTGGATGCAAGCAACTCTGTACCCACAGGCTTGTGATCTCCCTGTATAATTGACCAGCAGCTACTGTTCCTGAAATGGATTAGTGTCAGGCATACTGACTTGAGTTGATCTGGGCTGGAATGCCTTCCTGACATGGAACTAATTCTTGATATAATTTTTTTTATTGTATATAGATGAGTGTCATTGGTTTGTTTCCCTAGAAAACCCTGCATAACCTACTAATCAAAAGTTAACATTTAGTAATAGTAGTAATAAAAGTTGAACACAATGTCTTTTCCAAATGTCTTGCCTATAATTTCTTCCCCAAACTGATGGAAATAAGATCACCCCCTGCCCTCCTTTCTGAAAGAATGCAACATAATTAGAACAAAATAATTACCAGGTTTAGTTGGAAGTTACAAGCAGAAAGGCAAATAAAATTAAAGTTGGAGTAAATTAATTAGCAAAAGGTGCCGTACTTGCATGTGCTTGTCAATTGCGTGTTGTTCACTGTGAAAGTGCAGACAACCCAACACTTCCTGTGGTTTAGAATAGTCGTTCTCAACCTGTGGATCATGATGATCCCCTTAGGATTTGGAAGACCCCTTCATAGGGGTCACCCAATTCATAACAGTAGCAAAATTATAGTTATGAAGTAGCAATGAAAATAATTTTATGGTTGGAGGTCACCACAACATGTGGAACTGTCTTAAAGGCTTGAGGCATTAGGAATGTTGAGAACCACTGGCTTAGAAACACAGGGGAAAATGGCTGACACTCAAGGGAGCTTGACAAAGTCAACACAGAATGAATGTTTGTCCAGCATTTCTTGCTGCTGGCACATCTGTGCCCCAGATGCTAAAATGCTAACATCTCTTTCCAGTTAGTTACTATTTTGTGGTGTATTTCTACCTGAAAGATCAGTGGATTAAGTCCACTTTAAAAGCAACATGGAAGAAAAGATCACCATGAGCCACAATCAATGAAAAAGTAATTGGTGCAGCTTTATCAGACTCCAAAATCTAGCATAAGATTAAAAAATTGTCAGTCAGTCTTTATTGAAACCAATTTTGTGCTTAGGATGCATGAAGCAGAACAAACAATTCCTGTCCTAACACTCCCACATTTGAGAAGCAGCATAATGGCTCTTTGAGAAGGAATCGGGTGTATGCCATCAGTTTACAATGAGAAAATCTGAGATCTTGAGATGCCTCCTGGTTGCCTTTTAGACATGGGGCAGATAGGAATAGTGTCCTGACATCTTGAAATCAAAGACTTAGACATGGTTACCAAGTCCTGATTATCTCGACTCAATTCCAGCATTGCTCCATAGAGAAGCCACACTTGATTTCACCCTTGAGCTCTTGTATTTCCTAGTCCCACTGAAATACTCATCATTAGGACCAATCCTGTAAACCCAACTCCTTCTCACGACTAGGGGCACAACTCAAGAGATACCTTTGGAGGTACATATTCACCACTCGGGTACCTGCTGATATTGTCTTTCCTAAGGACACTTGCTAACAATTCCCTTACAGTAATGCTTCCCTACTTTCACTCATCCACAAGATTTACGTTTTCCTCCTCCCTAGACCTTAATTCAGGATATGGAAGATTAAATCTCCCTATTTTATTCTTCCTCACTGTGTTACTCCCTTGTATTCTTATCAAAATTGATTGCATTCATTTGTTTCTTCTCTTGTTTATCATCTGTACTACCAGCCTATCTGATTCCCCATCCCATTCACAGCCTCCTCTTTCCCACCCCTCATGGCAACAATCATGCCAATTTCATTCAAGGTACATCTTCAGGGTTCTGAAAAGCAGCTCATATATAGGAAGTGCTCAATAGATGTTACTGAATAATTAACATGAGCAATTAAAAATGCTGACTGTAAGAAACTGCCCAGCTTTTACACATAGAGGAAAATTATGTACTGAATTGTGGTCTCTAATTACTAAAGCTGAGGAAGTATTCCTTTTCCTTTATTCCTGCCTCGTTGCCATTGAATTTTTTCCTTTTTGTACCCATCCTTTTTTAAGTGAAGTATTGTGCACAATCAAGAGTTTGCAGAGGTATATAGACATCATTCCAAAATTTGGAGCCCAAGAATTGAGTATTTATCTCACTCAATGTTTATAAGAGATAAATTTAAGTGGGTCACACAGTGGCTATGGGAATAGGCTAAAACATGGCCACATTGTGAGAATGATTAAGACAGGGCAATTCTTCATTATGTTGTACACAGGGTCACTCTGAATTAGAATAGACTCAACAGGACTTAAAAGCAAAAACATAATAAATATTATGTGGCAGTTCCATAATCTGGTGTCAATTTGGGATTTGAGAAGATTAAAGTTAAAGGTGTGGTGTCTAATCTGTCAGTTAGGTTCTATCTAATGAGATGTCTGTGTGGGCATGATCCTCTCCTGAGAATTCTGGAAACTCCTGATATTTCCTTCTTTGCTCTACTGACACCCTGTGAGATATTCCTGAGAAGCCACATGGACCTACCCTGATGCAGACCTGGAAGCTGGAAAATCACATGGAGACTCCTGTCAGCACTGAGATGCTTACAATACCACTGGATCCAAAGACTTTCTAAACACTGGCCTATGACCATCCTGCAATTGGCATCGTTGAATATGTTTCATGAGTCTGAAGAGGATTTTACCAACTGGCACACTGGGGATGTTAGTGAATCTACAGAAGTTCTCAGTTTTGGGGGGGGATATTTCTTATCTTACAGTGAGATAAGATACAGGTCTTATGTCATTTTAAATTCAGAATCATTAGGGACACATTCTTCGAGACTGCTATTTGACTCATGCTTGTGTAGTGAAAGCTGAAGTTAAAATCAATATGTTAAAAGGTGAGATAACATAACCAGTGTTGAAACAGAAATGCTAATTAAAACCATTGTGAAAGTAAACACTGTTTCATCCATCAGTGACTTGTGGACTTGTTAAACCCCATTCACTAACCTATACTTCCCACAGTTCCAAGGAGGTCAATAAAGTGACAATGCTACCCCCTACCTTTCCCCAATCGCTTGTACCCAGGATGATGTTTTTCCATGATCTGCCTTGGCCTTTTCGTTCCAGGGTCCCTTTTCCTATAACTCGTAAATAAATCCTCTTATTAAACATTTAGTGATTTTATAAACCCTCTACACCTGTGGTTCTCAATTGTGACCTTGTGTTAGGATTACCTGCCAATATCAATACAATTATTGGTTGTCTGCATACACTCCTTCATGAAAGGCTAATCTCTAGGAGAACGCATCCTGTTTGGTAAAAGGTCAGTAAAAATGAGAAAAAATATTTGGTGAGAAGGCATAACCCAAGAATCCAAATCATTGACTCAAACCTTTCAAATATCACAAATATGATTATGTTTAAAAGTAGGACGGGAAGTGAAATGGTAAGACAATGGAATTTTCCCATGAACCTTTTGAAGCTCCTTCATATGTATAATTTTATATATCTCCTCTGTGGCCTCATTGGCACTAAAGTGAGCAACAGTCAATCCATTTCCAGCCCATCTCAGCTTTTAAGGAATTTACAATAGAATGGCTTTTTTATGGCTAAATCAGATCAGAGATAAAGGAGGAAAACCAGCATCAATGAGGAAGCATTGTAGAACTTCACCTATGTTTAAACTGAATTTTATTTTAAAGAAGAAACAAGAATGAAACAGATGGCAAAAGAAAGAACAGGGTTTTAGCTTGTGCATTGTTTCTGAGGCAAAATAGCTTATTGCAGTGATAGCCAAACTAGATAAACATTGGAATTATCTCCTATTTTTTGTTAATTTAACATATAACAGAATTTAACGTATAACAGAATAAAATCTTCCCCTTTGCTCTCTAGCAGGGTAAGTGAAAAAAAAAAGTATTTCAACAAAATTGTTTATTATTGATGTTAGATGACATCCAGTTGGTTTTGGCTGATAAGAACTCTTTGTACAAAACACTTGTTGGTCTTGTACAATACTCACATGTTTGCTATATGAAATACTACTGTTCTAGCCTCTATGATGAAAATGGGTCAATAGAATAGTGAGTCAAATGAATAAAGATGGACAATGCCTTCAGTGCTTCTGTATCTCATCTTCCTATAGGATGAGTTCTGTTAGCTCTTTACACCAAGGAAGTCTGGTTTCTTGCACTCTCCCTATCACCCAGTCTACCATTATTTTTTATGTTTTGTCTCTTCTGTTCTTCTAAACTCCAAGATCAGACAATGTGACCTTCTTCCCCCTAGATCTTTTTGTGAGTCATCACAGTTGTTCCTTCACTTTCCTAATCAGTGAGACCCATGGAGTAACCTCACCATTTGTTAGCTACTTCTTCCTGGAAGTTTGGAATAATATTTATACTCTTTCTTCTTTTGCTTCCACCATAAATCCATGTTATATAACTTCAGCTATACTCATGGGTCATTTTAACATTTTATAATTAAGTTGTATTTCATTGTAAAACCCTTTCTGCTACAAACCCACACCTACAGTTTCTACTTTAAGAAGATATTGAGATTATCTAGTTCCTTTCCCCCCACTTCATTGTTATCTTATTATTCATACTTTTATACTTCGCTCTTATCTTGGCTTGTGTAGGAAATATCTACCTTTCCTTGTTCCTAAGGTTCTTGACACCATCTTTCCCCCATATCTTTTTATTAACCACTCGACTCCAACCCAACGCAAGTGAAGTGTTCAAAATTTGATTACTATTGTTTAGAAGTTTTCTAAAGTCACTGATTTTTAAAATAAATATTTTCCAAATTTATTTTTCCTATAAATTATGTTTTGAGGAATTAAAGATTGTAAACCATATTCATACAAGTTCCATTCTTGGAAATCTTTCTTCTCTTAGCTTCTCTTCTTGTTCTCACAGATTTTTTCCATTCCAAAGTTTATCTAGACTCCTAACCTATGGTATCTTCACTAAATTTCTTTCTTGAATGTAGACATTTATCAAGTTTTCATCCACTTTTCAGGAAAGTTAACTTTTAAAATAGATCAGAAAGTTCTTTAACAGCTCTGACACTCAAAAGTACCATGCTAGGGCACCAGAAGAGTCCCATGAAGCATCACCACAAGTACCACTGATGATTTTGAAATCTATCAGGCAAGGAGAGGCAAGATGACTAAGAAAGAGCAAGAACTTTTTGAGTCAAGCATCTGGTCACTGCTGACAGAACTGGGGTCAATCCTTGAAATATCACCAGTAAAAATATAACATGACTTAGATTGTGGCCGACATTGACAACTTTATGTACCAAGTGCAGGGGATTTCTGTGATAATAATAATAATTAGCTATTCCAGTATTGCCATCACTCAAGATGGAATCTGTGTACATCTTACAAAGTGGTCATTTATGAAAAGATGGTCAAGTTCACCAGACTGACTCTTATAAAGTATATCATTGCTGCACTCTGCTGGTCAAATCTATTATTTACTTCAATTAAGTTTGCCAGAAATGTAGATTGCATCAACAAGGGTTTCCAATGCTCCAAAAAGGAGATGGTATGGAGCAATAACTTTATTTTTGTTAAATAACTTCACTGGCCACAAAACAGATTTAACAACAACAAAAACTCTCATATTCATTTACTAGATCCCTGAAGTTAAAGTGCCAAGTTCACTTCCGTTTTTTGTAGACTATTAACAGAGCCAATTGGCTGGATCATACATGTGTTACAGTAGGTGTTAAATTAGTCAGTGTTGTTTCTTCCAGACCTTTCTTTAAATCATCATGTACTCAAGTTTTGCAAGGAAATGAATAAGTGTTAATGAGAATTATAGCCAGGACACATTGTGACATCCTAAAATAATTCCTGAATTCCAAAAGAAAGATTATATTTAGTTTAATGTATTGTCCATATTTATTTTATTGAAAAATAACTTTTCAAAGTATATTTTAATGGTTTATGGCTATTAACATTACCAGTATATTAATAATGCCCAAAGAATAACAATGGAGAAGATAAATTTTAGCTCAAAGTCTAGCCCATTAGATTTTAATCTGAGTCCTGCCAGTTAGTGGTCTTGCTTCCTTAAGCCCATTGCTGAAAATATTTGTTCTCCACTTTCTTCTCTGATAAATAAGAGAAATAACATTTCTCATGTAACTATTATAGCTCTCACGTAGAGTAAACAACAATATCAACAACAATAACGAGCACCCTTTTTGGTGGAGCCGATGCTGCCACAGCAACCTTATGGGACGGAGTAGACGTGCGCAGTGGTGTTCTGAGACGGTGAGCCTTCTCAGTATTAGAAAGTCTTCTCTTTCTCCCTATGGGTTGATTCCAATGGCTGACTTTTTGACTAGCAGCTCAATACCCAACCCATTATTATTTGAATTATTGCATCCAAAGCACTTAACAGTGGCTAACATATAGTAAATTTTTACTCTATTACAGCTGTTACCATCAATTGTTATTATTGATGTGGCCAAATTCATGATATCTTCCAAAGCAAAGCTTGTTCCTCACAGGTTGAAAGCACACACTGGATTTCTGGGGAAAGCTGTTGGTAGAGCAGAGTTTTAGCTTTGACATTAACTGTGTAATCTAAAGTAATGCCTTACATTTTCTGAGCCTTGAAAATGTTTCTGGATGTTTGCCTTGCCCTAAGGTCCTGACATATCTCTAGGTTTTAATTTAATTTACAGCTGTTTAATGACCTATGTTACAAAGGGTTTTGTTTTCTGACCTACTGTCCCCCATCTAATGACTTGCCTGCAGAACAAACAACCAACAGAGGAAGCTAGTGATTTTTTTTTTTTTGAGAATTCACAAAGGTTAATTTTGAGAAGAACAATTGAAGTAGCAAAGCACATGGACTTGGCAATGTATTCTTCTTTTCAAATAGTTTTTCAGAGGACTGCAGTTTGACTGGTACTTGCTTATTCAAGAGGGACTGAATTCTCACTGGGTTTGTATGACAGAAGCTTCAGTGCACTGTCTCCAGGGGACAATTCCATTGCTAGAGATGAGCTCTGACCATTGTGTTTCAAAGCAGACCTGTCCTCTCTTCCATCCTGATTAGAATTCAACTTGGAAGCCTAGATTGATGGAAATCCTCGTGGGAACTAATTCAGAAGCCGGTATGTCTATGAGAAATGCTCGGGTACTTTGTTCCACAACCTGAAGTTCAGTCCATACCAGCACTGGGCTAGAAAGTGGCAACAATGTCAAGTTCTGTGTAGGAAACTCTTGATTGGGGGTTTATCTGTTGTGCTAGTAATTAATGTGTACAGATATACACCCCAAACATGAAGGCTGAAATCCACCCTGAGCTACCTCAGAAGACACATCTAGGGACCCACTTCTTAAGAATCTGGCATTGCAAACTGTTTGGAGCGTGCTGTACTCTAAAACACATGAGTTCAACGTTGACCAGAATGAATTCTACAGCAACTTCATGGTAAAATCCCATATCATTTATGGATTAGGGTGGTTCCTGGCAAATTATCAATTAGGACCAGCATAACTTTTGTTTGTTTAAAGCTTTGCCTGTCAACCAAGATGGACGGACACTCTCCCTTTTCTTTGATAAATTGCTCACTGCTGACAATCTCAACTTGCCCTCTCCCCTGAGAGCTGGTAGCACTTTCTCAAACACTACTTCTCTTTACCCTCCATGGGTCAAACCTAATGACCTGCTGAAAGCCATTAGGTAGGTTTCTCTTTCAAGCGCACCATCTTGGTGATATATTGGACATTGGAGACCAAGGTGAATTTTGGTAACGGATTTCAAAGGCAGAAAGACCTTATAGACTCTTCAAACTTCTGGTACTCAATGATACCTTTGACATATTAGAAGAGCTGTCGTACTCAACAAATCACTGTATATTCATGGAGAAGAGGTACACAAGAGAAAACACCATTGGTCGATAGTCCCAGAGATAAGAAAGAGACAAAGCACTTAAATCCTTATAAATGACAACTCTCAAACCCCAACAGTGAATTCTGAAAGCCATTCTAAATGGATTCAAAATTCACAATGGATCCCTTCCCTCAACCTTCCTAAAATTTTGGATCCTTCCCTACCTCCAAGCTTCCTTCCCATCCTTTCTTTTCTTCTTAATATTGCAGATTTTACAAATTAAAAATACCGTCTTCTTTGCACATGAATTTTTTTTATCAAATCAGATTAATTATTTTAACTTCTTATACATTATGGAGCCTGGTGCATTAGTGGTTGCACATTGGGGGACACTCCGAAGTCTGTAGTTCTAAACCAGTAGCAACTTCAAAGGAGAAAGACTGGACTTTTTACTTCAGTAACAGTTAAAGTCTCAGATCCTGCAGTGGGTCATTATGAGTCAGCATTAACTCAATGACAACGATTGAGGAGGGGTGGGGGGCAGCAACACCCAATGACATGCCAGTGTTCAAGTTGAGCCCTTCTCTGGACAAGTTTTACGGGCTTTCCTAATTCCCAGGTCCCTTATGGGCTGGCTGAAGCTTGTGTTATGGCGGTCTTGCAGGTCATCTTCTCCATTTGCCTCTTGCTCTTCACTATTCACGGATGTGGAGGATGACAGCATGGTGTTGCAATATTCTACACACTACTCACAATTGCAGTGCTCCTTTCTAGGCACCAACTTATGCCATTATTGTGGCAGTTAAGAGAAGAGAAATATGGAAAGGCTAACCAACTTTGCATAACCCACATCTGTCCAGCAGTACGGCTTTAGCCTTTCCAAATACCATGTGCTGCTCAAAATAGGATATCCATCTATTGAAAGAACATGACATTCTGGCCACAGGATAAATATCTCCTTGAAAATCAATTTGACTCAGTTATTAGAAATATAAATCATGATTTCTAGATTTAAAGTCTCAGAACCAGAACAGAATAATAAACTCCTCCTTTTATAATGTCTAGCTATAGGAACCATATTGAATTTTAATTTTTATTTCTTTCTTGTCACTGGTATTTCATTGGTTTCTTTGAAGAAAAATTATAAATGATTTAGACACAACCCTTGTTGTTGTTTGGGGTCTCATGGGCTCTCTTTCTGAAGTTTGGGGTTGGATAGGAATGCAAGGGCAGTTTGTCCACTGCGCTGCCATTGTCTGAGGATGTTCTCAGAAACCAACTTAGTTTGGTATTCACAGCCAAGATAAGCCAAGAGGTCTGCTCCTGATTCCCAGCCCGCTCCAGATCTTTGACTGCTCCAGACCCCTGGTCTATTCATGCACCTCTTGCTGGCTCTAAATCTCCTGCCTGCTCATACATCTCTGGGCTGCCCTGGATCTCCAGCTAGCTGTTATATTTTTATCAATTTGGCATGGTAATGGAGTTGCAGGAATAGCACAGCTGCAGGTAGTAATTCAATGTCTAATAAGATAGTGAACATTTCTTGCGATTTGGGCAGGGAGACTTTGGAGACATTCTGTACCGGTCAAGGTCTTGTTTGGAGAGTCAGGAGAGGGAAGAGGGGAAGGGACATCATCCTGGTGTCATCATCCTGGGGATTTCCTTCTCTCTTTTGGAGACCTGCACAGGGTTACTTTGAACATCAAGGCTCCCATGAGGGAAGAGCCAATCTTCTCCCCATGTATTTTTCACATAAAGTGTAACCCTCCAAAAACCACCTTCTGGATGTAGCTGTCTGGTTTACCAGTGGTTCTGTGTCAGACCATCTGGGTTGATTCCACATGTTGCCTCTTACTAGCCCTGTGGCCTTTGACATGTGGCTTAGCTTCTTTGTGGTTCTCCAACTTAAAATGAAATTGTCTCTGAGTCCTGTAAACTCAGTGTCAGAGTAGTAGTATGCTCAGTAAGGCTATCAATGGCCGGTTTTTCAGAAGTAAATCTGTTCCAGTGCTTTGTATGGATTCAAATCCTCAACTTCATAATTTATAGCTTTGTGGGTGAACTGTTCGCACCACTCAGGAGTTCTACATACTGCCTAGTAAGTCTAAGACTGTTGTCCAACAGCGTTGCTTGCCTCACTCACATGTACATGAATAGTTTTCTTTCTCATTTTACTGCCACCAAGCCAGCCAAACTCCCTGCCCTCCAATTGGCTCCAATTCATATCCATCCTGAAGGACTGAGAGCAACTGACTTAACTGGGTTTCTAAGATGTACCATGGAGTGCCTGGTGGTCTAGTGCTATCAACCTTCTGTTTTGCAGCCCAATGATTAAAACAAAATTGTCTACTCTAGACAAATGTGAAAATTCCCTCCTCCTCTTTGTGCAGAAATTAGCTTGCTTAGTATGGGTCTCATGGTGGCAAAACCTCCCTTTACGATCTATTTTTCTCTTTTCAGATCCTCGGTCCTGAAGTCTTTATAAAATGATTCCTCCCTTTTGCAGCTCCCCTACCCCCTTTATTCCTGCCCCGGCCAACATGAGCTGCTTGGGGGCCCATTAAACTCTGCATTCTGTAACTGCACATTGCCTTTGATCACTTTCTCCAGTGTGACTCTCAAGAGCCAATCTGTGAGTGCCCGAGGACAAAGTCTGCTTTTAGTCCCCTTTCCCACCAGAAGAAATGAATGCAACCATCGTTCTTATAGGAACCGTCAACGACTAGCTATTGCTTTTTACTCAATGGCAGTGTTTACATTAGAATCATACTCGGTTATATTTGTGTGAGTTAAAGAAAACAACAACCCAATTGTCAGTTATGTTTTTGAAAGTAAAAAACAAAAACTATGTCGGAGAGGGACTTTCTGCCTCTCAAGTGTTGAATAACGGTTACCACAGAAGAATTACCATGCTCATTGAGTAGAATCTAACTCAAAGTGACCCGATATAGCAGGGTATAAATTTCCTTGGAGGTTGTTGAGGCTGTAGATCTTTGTGGGAGTGGAAAGCTTCATCTCCTCCCACAGCTTAGTTACCAATGTTGCAGTGAAAAGCCCAACATGTAACCCCTAAGCGCCTAGTGCTCCCTTATACAGGTGGTAACATTTTAAGAAAAGCCCGATCTATTTGTTATTGAAATACACACTGTACTTATTTGAAAACATCTCACTATATTATAAATAATCCAAGTGAAACCTGCATTGAATTGAAAAGAAAATCGTGTTTTTTTTGGGGGGGGGGCGGCGATCACTGCCCTCTGGTGGGAGTGAGAGACCCAGTGTTGCTCCTGGAGAGCTGCTGCTGGATTTGAACTGCCAACCCAGAGGGCCACAGTCCTGCACACAACCACTACGCCACCGGGACTCAGTCCCAGAAAACCTTGTTCTATAGCATACAAATATGCAAAGGGAATGAGGGTATGTGGTCTGTATATGGTACTTCAGGATAAAGGACAAAAGACAACTAAACTCAGAAAGAAAGTTTCCAGGGACTAAAGGATATTGGAATGTGTTTTTGATAAGAAAGAAAATAGACACCCCAAAGGATCTTTGCCATTGGGTCAATGCCAATGCCTATCAACTCTACAGGTCATGGTAAAACTGCCCTTGTGGGTTTCTGTGTCTGTAAGTCTTTACAGTAATAGAAAGACTTATCTTTCTCCCACAGAACAGCTGGAAGATTAGCAGCTACATAAGCCTCTGCATTACTTTGGTGTGGTGGTTACATAATTTCATGTCAACTTGAAGATATCTTAAAAATCACCGCCTTCTGCATCATTGCATGTGGCTGTGTGGGTCTGAAGAGGGACTTACGGATTCATCTTGGACTTATGGACTTGAGTCAAACAGTCCTAGTGGTGCCTTGGTTAAGTGATGAGCTAAGAACCAGAAGACTGGAAGTGCAAACCCTCTAGAAGAAAGGTGAGTTGGTTTTCTTCCATACAGATTTCAGCTGTGGGAAACCCTACGGGGCAGATCTACTCTGGCTTGTCAGCTTGCCAGGAGTTGAAATCAACTCAAGGGTAATGGGGGTTATCACTTTTTCAGTGAACAGTTTGGAGTCAAAGAAATGAAAGGGAAGTGGGCCATATGAGGATCAGAGGGAGGTAAAGCGTTAATTCTGAGCATCTGAAACTGAAAACGATTCCATACATCTAGAATTACTAGGTCTTTCCTATTCCTGGGAGATTGCAGGCCAGGCTTGTACTTGCTACTTCTGGCATGCTGTATCTAACCAGGGTCCCTAGGGATCTGTTGACTCTTGGGTGTTAGCTGAAGGTTAACAGTGAAGAGCTGAAGTCACCGGTGCTGAGTCTCGCTTCCTTCAAATCTCCCAGCCTTTCTTCTCAGCAGCGTCTTTTCATATTGTCATGTTCTCTGAGCAGGAGATTGACACAAATGAGATGTGTAGACTCCGGAGACACGCACCACAGCTATTTAGAAGCTGATACTAATCCTAATGCAAGGTAATGAATTAGGGATTAAGGGATTAAACTGTGATTATTATGGATGACAAGTAAACACTTGGGTATTGGAAGCTGGTACTATAAATGCAGGACAAAACTAGGAAAGCAAAAATCAATCTGTGTTTTCTTACTATGTATAAAGTATATCTAAATAAAGCACACAAGGGAGGATCCTGAAAAGTAATGGCATTGAAAGTAATTTTCATCAGTCTAGGGGGAAAATGATCTTTATGTAGTGTAATGAATCACTATGATTTGGAACTGACTTGATGACAAATAACAATAAAACAGCATGTGGAAAAGAAATGATGATGTGAAAATGGACCAAAAAGATTTTTGAGGGTTAGAAAAAATTCTCAAGATGTTTTCCCTCAAGATTCTTGTTCCCAGGTCATTCAAGGAAACACCTATCTTGTTACTTATGGCTGTAAAGATATTTGCAGATATAATTCAGTCCCCTAGATAGTTGGCCTTAAAAGAAAGATATTACCCAGATAGATCTCATTTAATCAAATGAACACCTGAAAGCGTAGAACATACCATGGCTGCTGGGAACGGCCAAAGCAGAGAGATTCAAAGCAGGAGAAACATTTAAAGTGTCATTATGGTGCGAAGAGGGAGAAGACCACATGAAAAGGAATATCACTTGTCTCTAGAAGAGAGGAGCCACTGTAGCCAATAGTGGACAATGAAGTGAGGACTTCCATTCTCCCACCATATAGAAATAAGCTCCTGGAGCATAGAGAACCCAACTGGGCCAATACCTCGACTTCACCCTTTCGAGATCCTAAGCAGAGAAGCCAGTTGAGCCATGACAGTCTTCTGACTTACAGAACTCTGAACTGAAATGAGTGTTGTTTAAACCAGTGCATCTGAGCTCTATTGTTATGTAAAAATAGAAAACTAATATATTGGTGTCTTTGATAGGGAATAGACTTTGAGCAAAAATTCCAGGGTTATCAGATTCTTCAGGACCTCTGTTCCTGTTTTGTTTCTTGAGATATTTTCTAACTCTGTAACTTATAGTTAATAGATAGCAATAGATTTTTTTTTGCCCATAGACATGCAAGCGAATTTCATATATCAGAAATACACCCTCTGCATATCCCCATGGTATAAATCCATTTACATCTACTTACCAACCATTTCGTAGGCAGATAAGTTTTGATGAAATGAATTTGTAAGTAGATATAAACTTATTTATCTTATGAGGGGAGAGTGTACATCTACTTATAAATTCATTTGGAGCTACTTAAAATTCAACTCATCATTATTTATCTGCTATCTATTATTACTGGGCATGGCATACACAGGTATGCACTGAATTACTAACTGCAAGTTCAGCCTTTCAAATCCAGGAGCCACTTTGCAACAGAAAAATAAAAGTGCATATTCCTGTAAATATTTAAAGTCTTATAACACCATAAGTGCAGTTCAACTCTGTCCTGTAGGGCTGCATATGAATCAGAATTGACTAGGTGACAGTGAGGTTTTCTCTGCTCTGCTTTTCAGTAGCATTGTGGGTTATGATTCGTGCTGCTAACCACAAGGTCAGCTGTTCAACGCCATGAACTCCTTTTTGGGAAAATGCCACTCTTGCTGCTACAAAGATTTACAGTGTCAAAAGCTCACAGGGGGCCATTCTAGCCTCCCTGGTAGTGCTGCTATAAGTTAGAATTCCTTATATCTACAGGAAACTTCAAGTTGTAATAGTCTACTGACTCCCTCATCAATTAAATCATTTAAGTAAAACCATATATACCCTAAATGAGAGCAAAATCGTGGCTCTTACACAGATAAAACATTTTGCCCCTTATTGCATATATCAGAGGCAGCCAAAATTTAGAAGATAAGAGTAATATTTCTGTTTTTTTCATGTGCTTGATTCTACAAAAAGGATCACATGCTGTAAGTAGATTCAATTTTTTTATTTTTCTTTCTTTTAAAAAAAATTCTTAGATATTTTTAAAATGATTTTATTGGGGGCTTTTACAGCTCTTATAATACTCCAGACATCAATTATAACAAGCATTTTTGTACATATGTTCTCATATTCATTTCCAAATATTTTCTACTTGAGCCCTTGGTATAAGGTCCTCCTCCCCCCTCCTTTTAAGAAAATAAATCATTTTATTGGGGGCTCATAGAACTCCAATAATGATCAATGCATACGTCAACTGTATGCAGACCACATTTGCACACTTGTTGCCATCATCAGTCTCAAAACATTCTCCCTTCACTTAAGGCCCTAGTATCCACTCCACATATTTCCCCTCTCTCCCCACCCCCTATCCCATGAACCCTTAATAGTTTACAAATTATTGTTACTTTTTCATATCATACATTGTCCGATGTGTCCCTTCTCTCACTTCCCTACTATCTTTCTTATTATACTGTCCATGAGATGGGTAAATTCACACCAAACCCACTACCATTGAGTGAATTCTGACTCAGAGCTTCCTTATGAATAAGATAAACCCATGAAAATAAAAAAAAAGAGGGGCTAATCCCCTCTTTTGTGGTGGTTGTGTGCGGGACTGTGGTGTAGTGGTATAGTGGTTGTGTTTGGGACTGCGGCCCACTGGGTTGGTGGTTCAAAAGCAGCAGCTCTCCAGGAGCAAGGCTGGGTCTCCGACTCCCACCAGAGGGTGGTGATGCCCCCCCCCCGCCAAAAAAAAAAGAGAACAAGGACTTAAATGAGGAAATGAAAAGCACATAGTGTGAGTTGAACATAGCATTGAAATCCGAAGTCACTTCCTCCGTATGATCGTTGTATTTTTATTCCTCTCACAAGGGTGATCTAACTTTTAGGTCCAATAAGTATTTTATTTGGTGGATCATTTTTAGGAAGAAAATAATCGAAAAATCACGAACACAAAATTACATTAAAAAGTAGAGATTCAGAATGAGGGAGAGAGACACAAGGGAGTCTTAGGTATTCATGTCCCTTTCTTTTGAAAGTTCAGAAAACTTACCAGCAGCAATATAAACAAAAATTGACACTGAAAGATTCCCTGATGATTGCCTAGTTTCTCCTCCTCTTATACCACGTCTCCCTGTAAATACCAGCACCTACAGGTACATGTTCATGAGGTAGCTTGCAGTTTAGGTCTTCTTTGTGTCCAAATAATACTCACTTTACAGATCACCTATCAATTATTTATGTTTTCTTAGCACTATCATCACTTCATATCATCAGAAATCCAGAAAAGTACTGAAATTTCCTTTGATATGTGGAAAGATTACATCCCTGAGGCATTTTAAGTATTGAGATTCTTTTACGCATCTTGAGTTACTGAATAAAAATTTCAGGGATTCTGTGTTTTTCCAAGGGGTCTCTTAGTACTGCAAATGATAAACATTTTGGCTGATGAGTAAAAGGAGTTAAATTTTATTTATACCTCGAGAAGAATGAAACACGATTCATACCTCACGCCATGCACAAAAACAAGCACAAGATGAGCCAAAGGCCTAAATATGAATCCCCTATAAAGCTATAAAGATGATCAGTGAGGGAATGGAGACTCATATATAAGCTCCATCATAGGACAGAGACACATAATAATGGAGGAAACACACATAGTAGATAACAGAGCAAATGACTAAAAATAAGACACATTGCATCAGTAGACTTCATCAAAAGAATAAAAAGAAAACACACAGAGTGGGGGAAATATCTCTGGCAGCAACACAATGGTCAAGGGATTGATTTCTAAATGCTAAATAAATAGATAATATTTCAACAAGAAAAATATGGATAGCTCATTTAAAAACCAGGCAAAGGTCATGAACCAACAGTTCACCAAATGCTCTCTCTCTCTCTCTCTCTCTCTCTCTCTCTCTCTCCTCAGTTACTGTATTAGTCTTGATTCAAATGAAGCAATACATCTGACAAGTAGCATCACAGCAATAAAAGGGCCTCAACTCTATCTTGGAAGAACTGTCAGTATGATGCTTAGAAGGGATGATGTCTCACCTTTGAACATATGATCATTTGGCCAAGAGGGGCCAGTCTCTGGAGAAGGACATCATGCTTCCTAGAGTGGAGGGACATTGAATAAGGAAGTGGGAAGAATGCATTTGAATTATGGCCTGGTGAAGAATATTGAAAGTACCATGGTGGTTAAAAGAACATAGGGAGAATCAACTTCAGGGATATACATGTAGCCTCCTCTATGGGACACGGACAACAGGGAAGTGAGTGTTGGGACACATTGTACAGTGTACAGGATGAAAAAAATAAAAATTTCTAAATTACTAAGGGCTCAAGGGGAAGGAGGGGAGGAAGAGTAATAGAGGGAGCTGATAATGGGGGCCTGGAGGGAGGGAGAATGTTTTGAGAGTGATGATGGCATTGGGTGGGTAAAAGTGGCCGGAATACAACTGATGTTGTTAGGGTTTATGATGGGAGTTGTATGGGCCCCCAATAAAATGATTCATTAAAAAAAGGGGTAAGGGGAGTTTTTTTTTTTTTAAAGAGGAGCTTGTACCAAAGGCTTAAGTGGAAAATGTTTGGAAATGTATGTGGAAACATGTGTGCAAATGTGCTTGATACAAATGATATACTGAATATTGTAGTAGTTGTAAGAGCCCCCAATAAAATTATTTAAAAAAGAAAGAACAAACAAACCCATCTCCACGTAAGTACACAGAGAGGCAAGATTTTGTCTTACATACTTTGGACATATCACAAGAGAGCAGTCATGTTGGGAAAAGTAGGGGCTGTGAAAGAGAGATAGGCCCTCAAGGCGATAAATTGACATAGTGCCCGGAACAGTGGGCTTGACTGTGAGACTAATTTTGAGGATGGTGCAAGACCTGCAAGCATTTCGCTCTGCTTTTCATGAATTGCAATGTTCAGAACTAACTCAATGACACCTAAAATAACAACTAAGTATAAGTTTGTCACACAGAAGAAGATCTCTCATGACAATGGCATGTATTGACACAGTGATGGCAACACATAGACTGAAGCATAGCAAGGTAGAGAAGATGTCACAAGACTAGGTAGTGTTTTTTTTCTCCTGTGATGCTTTGCTTGCATTGAGTTGGAACCTACTAGAATACACTTAAAAACAACAACAACAATAATGTGTGCCATTAGACTCAATGGCATCTAACAACAGAATCATGACAGCAATAGTTTTAAATACTCCAAAACACTAGATTCCTTATATGTGAAATACAGATATGGAACATTGTGACTTTGTTGGTTAAGATGGGAAGATCAGCTATACCCATTATGTTTACATTCTCACTACATATGCCTGCCCCAAATGAAATCCAAGTTAGAGGATCCTTTGTCTGAATTGATGAGAATGAATCCCCCTGTCACGTTGTGTTAGAGTTCCCAAAGAACTGCCCATAGTTAGAACCCAGGGCAAATTTGATATTGGAGGGTTGTGCATACACATGGACAGTCAGAATGAAATAAAGATAAAAGCAACATTGACAACTAAAAGGTTGTTCTTCTTTTAAGAAACAAATATAAGACTTTAATGTACTGCTGAATCAAACTGGTTTCATGTTTAAAAATAGCCAGAAAATCTTTTACTACTAGATTCAAAGAACGTTATAAAGATTTTTCCCCCCTTTGTTCCCACTTGCCCTATTAGCAAATAGCCAAGGTTGTCCAAGGTTATTAAAGATATATAAGGGTTTACTCTTCACCCTCAAACACATTCTGCTCTCTGTCACTAGAGAAAGCATGCAGATGTTAGAATCTCTTAGACTCTCTGATTTATGGGTTGTGTTCAGCCCATAAAGTCACCCTGGCCTGATTTTATAGGGAGAAAAAAGAGACATGCGGTTTAGAACCTCCATCCTTGAAGCTTTACTGTAGTTTTGGGTACATCTATCCTTAAAGGATCTGCCTTCCATCTCATGGCACACTCTAATCAACTCTTAGTCTTTAGGTACCAGGAATTATTCCACCATCAAATCATGAGGGTGGCTAAATCTGTCCTGCTATTATTATGGTGTGATTCTTTCCGGTTCTCTTACATTCTACCCACAATTTCATGAAAATCACCCTATTTGTCTTTTCACTCTCTAGAGTCCTGTCTCACAAACTTTGGGTATGTTGTCAAGAGACCAGTTCCTAGAGAAGATATCATGCTTGGTAGAATGGCAGCAACAATTTTTCTGTTGGATGGATTGACACCGTAGCTGCACCAAGAGGCTGACATTAGGAGAGGTTGTGAGGATGACACAGGGTGGGGCACTGTTTTATCATGGGTCAGAACTGACGTGATGGCACCTAACAGGACAGCAACAGAGGAACCCTGAGCAAAATAGGTATTGAGTATCATGATCAATGCTATATTGGTCAGAAATGCCTGAAAAAATTTTGTTCCAAATGTTGCATTTGTCTCCATATAGTATCTTCCTATATTTAAATAAATCAATTTATTCCTAATTGTTTCCAATAATGGATTTAAGACAGGAAATGGATTTCTTTGTTTCTCTTAGGATAATGGATTATTTCATGACAGCCAGATGACAAGCAAAATAAACTCGTGTTTGAAAAATAATTTCTGATCATATAAATGGGTTTGTGCTGATACAAATTGTTAATAAAATTTTCCTTTCAAACTTCTCAATTCCATCATAGTATAAAAGTGGAAACATTTTTGGTGTTCACTGGCTTGTCCATTTCAATCCAACACTTCTAGTCAACCCATCTTTGACAATGTTTATACTTTGTGCTATCTTCATGATGGCTAAGAAACAGCCATCTTATTATTATTAATCATTTTATTAGGGCTCCTACAGCTCTTATCAACATCCATCCATCCATCCATCCATGTGTCCAGCACATTTATACATATGGTGCCATCTTCATTTTCAAAACATTTCTTTCTACTAAGCCCTTGGTATCAGCTCTTTCTGTATTTCTCTATGCTTCCTTACCCCACCCTCACCTCCACCTCCAGACTCATGATCTCAATTTTACCTTACAAATCCAAAAAGATCTGCGTATGTACACTGGTATGGACAAGAGCTCACAACACAGGGAATCCAGGACAGATAAAACTCTCAGGACCGATCATGAGAGTAGCTAGTGATACCAGGAGGGAAAGGGGAAAGCTGGGGAAAGGGTGAACTGATCACAATGAATGGACTATTCTTAACACTGCTCTTTGTAGAATAGCTATCTATCTTGGAATAACTGGTGGAGTAGAAGAGTAAAAACACAGAAAGCAGGGAACATACTTGAGTCAATTATGGTTGTGACATTGAACAGAAAGGAGAATAATGATGTTAATGATCTCAGAATATGGAAAGTTGGCAAGACCAAAATACTATGTAACAATGGGAGTAATGCTACACTTTTCAAATGCTTATGAATTCAACAATGGTAAGTGGGTTCCATCCAATGTCAAGTCATCCTTAACCCATCCCACAACACCACATTTTCACCGCTGCCAAGTTTCCTTTTCTTTACACCAATTTTAGTGTGTTTGTGTATAAACAGTGAGGTTTGCCCTCAAGATTCATTATTGATTTTAAACCTTCTTTAAAAGGGAACTGGACCATATTCAAAATGAGGTATTTCAGAGGGGAAGACAAAAACGGAAGATGCTGCAGTAAACAACATTAAGAAAGGCCAAGTGAAGTGACACATCATGGCAATAATTTATCCCTACTGAGGAAGACAGTATAATTCAATTTGTTAAATTATTTTATTTATCTCTGAGTGGCAAAATGAACTATTTGTTTGGATAAACACTCAAACTTTGTTGAATGGAAAATTGCACTGCTTCAAACATTTCAAATTTGGATACCGTAAAAGAAGATGTGAATTAAATTGGCTTTTAGCATGCTGCATTCAAAGATGAACTGTCAGCTTAGAAATCTCTCTCCTAGTTGCTTTATGTACATTAAAATATTTTGCTTCAGGGGAATTACAGAAGTCTGCAAGGCAACCTGATAATCGATTATTGCTTGCTTCCTAAATTGAAAAGTCTCTCAGAAATCTAAATGCAGAAAAAAGTGTAGGAAGATTGTAGAAAGAGCTAGCATGAGTTTACTCAAAGACATTTGTGTGGATTTTATAGTTTAGCATACACAATCTAGGAAAACCCAGAATTTCTTCATGCAGTCCTGCATTTTACTATTCACCGAACTAGACTTATAAGCCATTTGTCTTAGAAAGTGGGGCTTAGATATTGAAGTCAATCTGTTCTCAGAAAACAGCAAGAGAATCTCAACAGTGTTTGAGTTGACCATGTATTTACCATGCTCTGAGTTGCATGTGGTTCAAAATCTGCTTTAACTGGGTTCTCTAACCTGCACCAAGGCCTAGAATGTAAACTCTAACTTTTGGACTGAATGATGCGTAGGAATTATGTAGATGGACAAAAAACTATCACAACAGGAGGGAATTCCAACTATAAACCGTCGCATCAGCAAAAGTCTAGAGATGAGGGGGTCTGGACCTTGCCAGGACTTGAGTGTGGCAAGAACAGAGGAGATCACATGGAAAACATAGAGATGGGTGACCTAAAGTAAGAGAAAAGAATCTATAGCACAGTGATTTGAAATAAATGCAGCAGATTAGGACTTAACCTGATACTCTCTTTCAGGGGAGAAATATACTTTGGTTGGGAATGTACTTTCGGGTGGGAACAATTTAGGAGCAGTGACAACTAGGAAAAGGAAAATGCATGCCTGCTGTAAAGGAATAGAAATGTGTGGTTTGAGGACAGCAGAAATAAAGAGAGCAAGGAAAAAGCAAAGGAGCAGAATGGAGATGGGAAGGGGAAAAATTGATAAGAAAGGTCATTTAATTTGTTTGCTTCCCTTTGTATTCCAAATGTCATTTTTTCTCCTCTTCAAAAATAACATTCTAGTACTGCCTACCACAGCTACAAAGGTCACACCTGCATTTTTGGGTGCCTGTTTTATATTTGCAGCCATCAGAGAAAGGGATCGAGTTCGACATCTTGTGATATCAGGGAAGAGATGGGCAAACAGAACCAGCGTAAGTGGTAAGAGGGTTATTCTAGGGAAGGATAATGAAGGAGCCTGAGGTAATGAGGGAAACATGGAGAAACCGTGTTACTATCAAGAAATTATTCAGAGGGAACTGACCATAGTCTGGGGTCAAACTTCTAAATGTAAAGGAGTCCAGTGTTCCTGGTGAGCGCTGAGAGATTTGAAAGTCAGGAAAGAGTTTGAGCTCGGCCTTGAGAATGAGTGTGAGAATCATATGAAAGGAAGGGAAGACTGAAGACCAAGAGATACATTAGAGAAGTACCTATATCAAACATCAAAGAACAAGAATCAAATCAATAAGAATGAGGGGGAGAGTAGGGTGGGGACCCAAGGCCCACTTGTGGGCAATTGGACACCCTCTTACAGGGGATTCATGGGGAGGAGATGGGTCAGTCAAGGGGCAGTGAGGTAGCAATGAAGCATAAAACTTTCCTCTAGTTCCTGAAGATTTCCTCCCCACAACCACCAGGGTCCTAACTCTGCCCTGCAGTTCCAGCTGGACTTGAGGAGGTGCACTGGCATAGATGGGACCTGGAAACGTGTAAGATATGACAAAAAATAATGATTGTAGAGTAATGAGGGCTGGGGGATGGGGAGAAAGGATGGAGAGGGAAGGAAGAGAGGCTCATATAAAGGGGCCAAGTGGAAAGGCAGATGTTGGGAGAATATTGATGAGGGCAGGTAAGTGGGGGTGCTTGGCACAGTATATGTAACTATGTAGTGAACTATGTATGATGAAAAGTGATGTGTGAGCCCCCAATAAAATTATTAAATATATATTTTTAAAAACCTACACAAGTTAGAACCTATGTAAGGTAGAAACTAGACAGGGAGGGAGATCTAAAATATTTTTTACTAATAGCAGAAAATAGAACATGGAAGACTGCACTTTGTCACAGGCCAAAAAAAAAAAAAAAAAAACCTGGCATGATCTGCAGAGAACAAAGAAGGTCCTTTGAGTCCTAGATCTTGTAAATTTCACTGCTTACTGGATCACATGCAAAATTGACCTTGGTTTTGATCATCTTAAAAAGAACCTGAAATTGCCTTCTCAATCAGCATGATTGCAACCTGATGATTCAATCTCTTAAAACCTTGTTAAAGACATGCAGACATACAGCCTTGATCTTCAAAGAGTGCACAATAGTGTTGGGTGTTCTCTTTCTCTCTTTCTCGTTCTCTCTCTCACACACATATAGACACACAGAGAAATGCACACACGCATGTATATGCATGGATGAGCTTTCATACTTTGGAGGAGGGTCAGCATAAAGAAAAACAATAGCGTGAATCAGTCATTGGAAGCCATTCAATTAGAAAATCAGGAGTTTTTAAACCACTTATTCTGCTACTCTGTCAGGGTAGAAAATCAGTCCATTTCAAAAACTTAATTAGCAGTAGATGAAAATGATGAAATCCAAGCAATCTGTTGTCTTGGGTGCTTTGAAAAGACAAGCTCCAACCTAGCTATTACTTTTATGTTAATGAATACACACATTTGCATTCTTGATATTGTAACACTTATGCAGGTTGAATCTCTATAGTCATCTTGTATCTTGTCATCAAAGAGTTTGGTTTCTATATAAAATATGTGAAAAGAAGAACAAAGAAAAATTTGTTGTGTTAAAAATTCTCATTTTAATATTTGTAAGGATTATGCACTGTAATTTAAGACTAGAACTTGCTTGTTTAAGGAAACTAATTGGTTTGATAAATTATGATAGGAACCTTTCCTATTTAATGATTTAAATGTTGTTTGCCAAAGGAGGTTGATTTTAACCTTGAACACTCCTACAGAGCATGATTGATGAACTTGTAATGAACTCAATGTGCATAAAAGAGTGATGTAGATAATTAAAATTAGAAATGTAGCTGATAAATTCCAGAAGCTCTTACCATCACATTCAGTCTTCATCTCCCCCTCCACTGGGGTTCCCTTTCTGGTCAGCCTCTCCTCAGGTTCCAGGGGTCATAGAACTTCAGCAGAAAGGGTAGCTGCCCCATTTCCCAGGGATGAACCCTGAACTTAGGAGCAGGTGTGTCAGCCTGTCTTTTTGTGCAGGGAGTGAATGAATGTTGGCTGACTATTTTTTATAGGCTCTTCTGACCCTCAACAAACATCCTATAACAGATTGCGAGTGATCAATAAAGCCTCCATCTTGTCCTGAGCAGATGACAACTATCCGAAGGAATGTCTAAATTAAAGTTTATACTCTTCAGCTACTGGTTAACCTATTCCAGATGGGGAGGGAATGGGAGGAATCAAAAGAGGGGCTTCTGAGGACCATAACCCAACATTGACTGTGGTACAAGATTCACTGGCAATGGGGAACCAAGCCACGTTTGACCTTTCTCTTTCTCTTCTTTATGTATTGTTGTCTTCAAAAGCTGGCCATGCGTTGTGTCCTTGTTGGCAATATCAACATCTATGAATGATGGTGTGTTCTACTTCCCTCCTCGTGATGGGGCTCTTCCCTTGTGACCACACGTTCCACATTTTAACGATTTGTCTGCCGCCAGCGGCATTTTAAAATTAAAATAAATATATTACAATTCTATCTTTGTGTTCTATGAAAATTTTTGTTGCTCCATATAGAGCAATTTTTCCTTGATTTTTCATCAAGGAAACCCTCCCGCCCCCCCAAAGATGTTCTGCTTAAAATTTGGTCACTGCCACGCTTGTCCACCCAGTGACATTCCACTAACACTGTTCTCATTTCTCTGCTGGTTCCTCTTTGTCTCTTCTCCAGAGTCCACTTGATAGGACAACTTTCTCTTGAATAGCCCCTGTCTTTAAAGAAAAATTATATAAAATAGAAGCTATCAATTTACTGGTCCAAAGCACTTTGAGTCTATTGCCTTTTTCTTTCCTTCTTTCTTTTTTTTTTTGAAATTCTAGTGTAATACAACACAAGTAATTGTCTTATATTCACCTTCTCTGATACTTCATTCTTCAAAGGACCTTACTTCATGATTCAACTTCCGAAGAAGATGCAAAAGTAGAATCAGTGATTGAAGTTCCTTCTTCTAGCTTTGCTTCTCTACACCATAGTCCTTTTTTATTATTACTTTTTACTTTTTAATTTTATGCTTTCTTATGCAAAGATGCACACACAATGTAAACTACTCTACATTGCGTTTGGTTTCCCTTGGAGACTTTACCTGGAAAAAAAGTCTACTGTTAAAGTTAAGACCAAATTCCTTTTCTCTCTCTCTTCTTCCAAATTTATCTTTCATGCTCATATGACAGAGAGATTTCATGTTAACTTGTTTGGAAGTTGGGGAAGAGCTCAATCTGTCAGTCAAGTGGTAGTGTGCTGACATTTCCTTGAGGCTGTGGCCTTCTGTATAAGAGTGAGAGACACTGGGAACTCTTTCGTGTCCCCCTTTATCTTCATGTTTTCTGGGACTCTGTGTTTGTCTTTAGGGTTGGCCTCACATGGACCATACACCCAGAAGAATGATTGGAGCCCTGCCATGTTTCCATGGACCTTCGCTCTGTGTGACTCTGCACCCATCAGCCTATGATCTTCCAACTTTCTGTTGACCTTTCTGTGTCATCAGCCCGCAGCTTTGTGAGTCTGAATAGGACCCCATCAGCAAAGGGCCTGGGGACTTGAGTCGGACTGAGCTGTAGTGTTTTCTTGGTCTAAAGTTGCTTCTTGATAATGAGTTCTTCATTACACACCCAAGCCCAACACAGGCTTGTGGAGACATGACATTATTAGTCAACCATCCCTCTATCATTAAACATGGGTATTTTCATGAAAAATATCACCACAATTAGTCTTTTGTTCATGTGGGTTTTGTATTTCTTTAGGCACCTGGACATATATCCCTACTAGTATGACAATGTCTCAAAAGGTAAAGGTGTTTGTCATTTATTTAACACATCGCTGTCAAATTTCCCTTCTTTGGAGTTATACCATTTTCTACTTTCCCCATCAACATATTTTTGAAGCCTTGTCAACTGATGTTCTGTCATATTTTGTACAGACTGACAAACACAGTATCTCTATGCAATTATAATTAGTCTTTTGATGATTATGAATGACATTCTGTATTTTTTCCTAGTAAGTAAAGGTCATTGATTTAAAAAAAAATCCTGCTAGCTGTCTTATATATCTCTTGACTATTTTTCCAAGTTTCTCTTCACTTTCTTCTAAATTCAAAAAAAAATCATTTTATTGGGGACTTTTACAGTTCTTATCACAATCAATATATCCACACATTGTGGCAAGCACATCTATACATATGTGGCCATCATTGTTTCTTTCTTTTTTTTTGGGGGGGGGCATCACTGCCCTCTGGTGGTTGTGGGAGCTACCCAGCCCTGCTCCCAGAGTGCTGCTGCTAGATTTGAACCGCCAAGCCAATGGGCCGCCGTCCTGCACTCAACCACTGCACCACCAGGGCTCAGCCCCCTTTCTTCTTTTTTATAATGTTTTTCTTTTCTTTTTCTTTGCTATTGGGGCTCATACAATTCTTACCACAATCCATACTTACATTCATTGTGTCAAGCACATTTTTTTTATTATTTATTTCTTTGTTTTGTTTTTGTTTTGTTTTGTTGTTGTTTGTTGTTTTTTTGGGGGGGCATCACTGCCCTCTGGTGGTGGGAGTAGGAGGCCTAGCCTTGCTCCTAGAGAGCTGCTGCTGGATTTGAACCTCCAACCCAGTGGGCCGCAGTCCCATGCACAACCACAATACTATTGGGGCTCAGCCCATCAAGCACATTTGTACATTTGTTCATCTTCTATATTTCTTGATGATTTTTTTATACTAAAGAGACTATCCTTTTGTTTGTGATATGAGTGACACCTCCAAAGTTCCTTAAAAGTATTCTTATCAATTTTACCTTGATAAAATGTTTTATGTCAAGGTAGCACAATGTTGCTGAATAAATAATCTGTCTGTATCTTAATTAGTCTTGGTAGTTTTGAATAAAATCGGTCACTCTCCTGGGAACACTTTAACCCATCCTTTTTGATGTCAAAAGCATGCGAGCTTCATCCTACTGTTCTAGATGTCAACACAGAGTCCTCCACATTTCTCAAGTATCACAGTACTAGATAGGGGCTGAGGCTCAATCATTGAATCTACTTCTCTACATATACTCACCTCTGTGATGAAATGTGTAGAAGAGGGGTTCTCAACCTATAGTTCACGACTGCTTTGAGGTTCAAATGACCCTTCCACAGAGTCACCAGATTCCTAACTGTAGCAAAATTACAGTTATGAAATAGGAATGAAAATGATTTTATGGGGTTGATCCCTGGTGGCGTAAGTGGTTGAGTGAGGGTGTGGCCCGCGGGCTTGGCAGTTCAAATCCAGCAGCAGCTTTCAGGAGCAGCACTGGGTAGCGCCCACGACCACCAGAGGCAGTGATGCCCTCCCAAAAAAAAACACACACACACAGAAAAGAAAATAATTTTATGGTTTGGGGTTACAACAACATGAGGAACTGTATTTAAGGGTCCTGCCATTAGGAAGGCTGAGAACTACTGGTCTACATCCATGGCAGTTAAAAGTATCCTACAGTCATAATGCCCCTAATGAGTGAGGATGGGGAACATGTTGTCTTGTTTATTTTACATATGTTGTCAACAGAGACTAATGTCTGGAGAAGGACACCATGCTTGGTAAGTAGAAGTGTAGCAATAAGAGGAAGACCTTCCATGAGATATACTGACACAATGGCTATATCAAATGTCACAAGTATTATTATGATGAAGCAGGCTGTGTCTTGCTGTATTGTATTGTGTTGATGATGACGTATAATTCAGAACCAACTCTCTGGCCTCCAACAACACATCATACCCAAGCTGTGTCTTTTTAAATAGTGGGATATGCATGTGAAAGTTAGATGATAAGCAAGGATGGTTGGTAACAGAAAGTCTGATGCATTTTTATGATGGTGTTGGTAAAAAAAGTATTGATAATATGCTCCATTAAGTGCTAACCTCATTTATCACATGGATCCCTTCTATATATCTCAAATTTAACATGCTCACTCTCTTTTCTTTCCTCCTCAAGCCCACCCCTTTGGTACTCTTTTCTATCTTAGAAAATGATAACATCGTTCTTTTACTTCCTTTGAATCATATCTCACCTCTTTTGTCTCTTGTATTCTACAAGTAATTCATCAGCAAACCACTTGGTTTATTCTTTTACGTCAGTGTATCTCGCGGCTGATGCTGACAAAGAATATTATGCTGGCAAACTTTTGACTGGCGTTCTCATTAAGGAGTTTTTCAAACATTCCCTGACAACCAACTGCCATTGCAAGTGTAAATAGAATCCAGCCAGAAAAGGATTGAGTCTGTGGAAGTGAACAATTCAGATATTGCAATATGGAGTTAATCAACATGAGCTCAATATCCCTCTCTCAACAGTGCTTTACAAAATGAGTACCAGGGGCTAATCCCTAACAATATTAATGGAAGACTTTTTGCCCTAGGAAGATGATCAATAAGACTTTATACCACAAATTAACAAGGAGGTCTCTAAAGGGAACCAACAACAGTTAAATACAGAACAAATAAAAAAAGCATAGATCTAGTAATGAGTTTTGAGTTTGCACTAAATCTTAGCTTTAGTTTAAGAGCAATTAGTTCTTTCATTATGACCCTGCTTGATATTTGGCCTGAGGCAGGAGGCACAAAGGATATGGGTGCTGTAGTAAAGCACAGTGACAAAAACTAGTGGGTCCTGAGCTATCAGATCAAATAGTATCTAAGCTTGTTTCCAAACATGCAACCATCTAGGTGAGATGTCAACTAAATCCACATGGAAGAAGCACATCAACATCAGTCACCAAAGGATAGTCAATCAAATAATTCCACATCGGAAGAAGTAGGATGCAATAGCTAAAATTTGTTAAGTAAAGTTATGAGAACAATAATAGATGATAAATTGGCCTAATATTGAACACCAAAATATCAAACTCTCTTGGGGGGGGGGGTTGGGAGGAGTTCCAACTTATAATGAAAATATGTGGGATGGCATAGAATTACTCCTGTGTGTTTCTGAAACTGTCACTCTTTATGGAGTAGAAGGTCTTATCTTTTTCCAATAAGCAGCTGGTGGTTTGGAAGTTAGCAGTCCAGGTGGCAACCACTCTGCTTACCAAGGATCCTTGAAATACAAAGGTAAATAACAAAATCTCACCACTAGGGTACCAGGGTTCATTTTCAAACAAAACGTACCTCGGCAATTAGTGGGTGGTTGCTGGCAAGTTCGCTCACTATTACCCTCACCCTTAGTGAGCCTCCCACAAGACAAACAAACAAGCGAAGAAACAACAACAAAAACCCATCCAATTAAAAAGGGAGCTCTGAAAGATTCTACCGGGCCATTTGAATTAAATCCCGATGATCAATTCAGGAGATTATGGTAACTAGTATTTTGGAATTCTATGTTAACAGAACATTTAATATTATGTTTGAGACTTGGGAGTTAAACAAGAATGATTGAGCGAATATCAAGGGGCCGTGCAGTGTGCTGTCCTGTTGCGCACAGGGTGTGTATGGACTGGCACTGACCCGATGGCCTCTACCAAGAACAGCAACCACAGTCTTTGTAGACTTCCTTGAAGAGCACAGGATGATCATGGAATGTTTTTTGTTTTTTTTGGGGGCATCACTGCTCTCCGGTGGTGGGAGTAGGAGGCCCAGCCCCACTGGTGGAATTGAACCTCCGTCCCAGTGAGCCGCAGTCCCGCGCACAACCACTACGCCACCGGGGCTCAGCCCGATCATGGAATGTTAAGACTGCTGGAAACCACATTGCATTGAGGAATATTTTTCCATCACAACAATGGACCTGCTCATTCTTCAAGTATAGCACAGACTGTCTGATGATCATTTTGTTGAAAATACTTTACTGCCTGCACCCCTCCCCTACAGCCCTCTTCTTGTCCATTTATACATCTTTTTGTTCCCCAAACTCAAAGAATATTTAAGAGGGGGAAAAAGTGAGTACCTTTAGGATGCCAAATCGACTCTTTTTCTAGTTTAAATTGAAAAGTGCAGAATTCTTATGAAAAGGATTAGGGAGAGGAAAATAGCACAGTCAGAAATGCATAAACTAGAATAGGGAAATTCTGGGGAGTAATAGTTTTACATTGTGATATTTTTATTTTAAAAGATATGATTTTTATAACAATTTTCAAATATAACTCTTGACATAGAATAAGCATCAGTTTTCTACAACCAAATTTTAGATTTCTTTTTAATCTATATGTGATTTCTTATATTATACAATTGTATTAACAGAATGTCATCGTGGATGCTTTAAATATATAAAGTTTCAAATATGTTAAATTTATGTCTCATATACCTCAATTGGCTTCCTTATAAATATGTATTTAGTATGTTTCCTGATTCTAATTACTTTTCATATTTATCAAATTTGCTGATTGGCATCACTTACTCAGCCATAGGTATGAAGCCTGGAAATCACTCTAAATATGCCACTCCACCATTACATCCACAATGAATCCCTGTGTCCACTCATATATCCATCTGGAGTTTTTCTTTCTATCTTTTAATATTGTGGGCATAAGTATATATAAAATAGTCAGGATAAAAAAACACATGGAGATAGCCACAAGGACTGATGTTTTCAGGGGAATTGGGGGGGCGCGGTAATGGGAATCGAGGAGCAATAAGTCAATAATGATAGAAAAAGGAAAAGAGCAAGAGTTATAAAATTAATGTGAGGAAGTTGTAGCATTCTTGATCATGTTTGATCAATCAAAAAGTGTTTCAGAGGAATTACTAAGAGGTAAAGAATGGGAAAACATGATAGCAGTGCAGCAGGAAAGAAAAAATAAAAAGGAAAGAAGAAAAAATACATGTAGGTATAATAATAAATATATATATGTAATTATAGGTTTATTTGTTTACACGTGTACATATATAAATGCAATAATGAGATAGATGGACTTTTGTTTTCTACTTTAATTTTATTTAAGTACAAGAATCATGGATTCCAATAAAGTGGCACAATATGACACTCATCTTTCTAACAGGAGCCCTGAAGACAAACGAATGCATAAGTAAATGTGGTGAAGAAAGATAATGTTGCCCAGGTACTAAAAGATATAGCATCTGGGGCTTTAAAGATATGCAATCAAATAAACAGCCACCTAGCAGGGAACCCACCACGTCCACATGGACGAAGCAAATCAGCCTTTGTGATCATGAGGGGTTGATGGGAATAGGTATCAGAAATACAAATTGATTTGAAATTGAAATACTTGAAATTTGAAATAAAATTGATAAGAAAGAAAATGGACAAAGTAGAGGTCCCCAACCTACCTGTAAAACAATTGGAGTCTCTCACAGAAGGATCACATGGAAATAATACCCACTGGTTCTTTAGTATTTTCTCCCCCTACTATTACAGTTTATGTCATACCTCATTAATGTTGCTAGGTCTATGTATGTTCATTTATATTATATATATTTGATTTAGGAAAGCCATGATGTATAACTCTTCAGAAACAGCACCAGAGTAAGGGTTCCTTTAGGGCACAGGAAGAGAGGAGGGGGAAAAGGGAGAAAGAGGAGGCTGATAGCGATGATGACTATGTAACCCAGTGGTTCTCATCCTTCCTAATTCTGTGACCCTTTAATACAGTACCTCATGTTGTGGTGACCCCAAACTATAATATCATTTTCATGGATACCTCAGAACTGTCATTTTGCTACTGTTATGAATTGTAATGCAAATATCTGATATTCAGGATGTAGTTTCTTTCTTTTTTTCTTTTCTTGCAGGATGTATTTTCATTGTTACAAATTGAACATAATTAAAGCATAGTGATTTATCACAAAATGATATGTAGTTATGTATTGTGAAATATTTATTCCTAATTATAAAAAAAAATGAAATTTCATCTTAAAGCACAGTATAGTATGGGTAACATTCTTCACGTTGGGTACTCATCTGTGGTCATAGCTGCCTGTGGGTGGACCCGCCTGGGACAGAGGAGTGGTATCTTGAGTCCTAAGACTATTGAAATATGTGTTTTCCAATGGTCTTAGGGAACCCACATGAAACAGTTGTTTGACCCCCAAAGAGGTCATGACACACAGGATCAGAAGTGCTGGTATAACCTACTTGAGATGACAAATAACAGAATTATCAATGAATGGACATAGGTTGGGAAAGATAAGGCTAATATATATAATATCGTAGTAAAAATATGGGTTCATGGGCGGGGGTACAGTGAGGGCGGGAAGGATAAAGAGGAACTAACATCAAAAAGTTCAAGAAGTAAGAAAATGTTTTGAAACTGATTGTAATAGCAACTGTACAATTATGCTTCATCTTTTTGAATTATGGAGTGATATGATATCTGTAAGACCTCCCAATAAAATGATTTAAAATTATTATTTAAAAATAAAATGCTATAGCAAAAAAAAAATCTCAAAGTATGATTATCCCTTTAAGATTAGTCAGCCAGAGGTTCTCAGGAATCACTCTTCTTGAATGATGTAAATTTAAAATTTTATAATGGGATGGAAAGCTTTTTTAAAAAAATTGGAATTGTAACAGAATACAAAGTGAATGCCCTCCTACTCCCCACTCTTCCTCCCTGGCTTATACAATTGGCATAACTAACCTGAAGACCAAGGGTGACAAAGATTATGAACCATTCTCTCCAGCACTTCCTGACAATTGCAATTGCCTTCCTTATTTCCTTTTGTGAAGAGACAAGTACTCAGATAGAAATTACGCAGTGATTCATGGTTCTGCTGACACTTTTACAAAGCCACCGCAACATCCTCAAGAAATCAAAATTTGCTACTGCTCTGGGTAATCAGCATCAGAAGCTGGACTGCTTTTCTGCTGCCTTGCCTACTGGGGAGTAAATGATTATTAATTTAAAATAAAGGACGGCCCTAATAGGATTCATTTGTTCATTGGTTTGAGCAAATTTGGACACTTTTGCCCCAGAATAAACATGAAAGTAAATTAATTTTACATCCTTGAGCAGTTCTGTGTTGCATATTTCTTTATCTCTGCCTTAACCCTCACAATGTTGGAGAATGAGATGTTGATTGAGGAATCTTTGTCTTTGACGGCACTGGCTTAGAAGTTGTGGTGGGGAGTATCGAGAAACTGACTTTTTTGTTTGTTTGTTTTTCAATAATTTTATTGGGCGCTCTTACAGCTCTTATAACATTCAATACATCCTTTGTATCAAGCACATCCATACACATGTTATCATCTTAGCCCTCCATGACAAGTCATTAGCTCTGTCCTCCACCTGATGTTAGATGGATACAAACATGAACTTGTAACCTCAGCAGGACCAGAATAAGGCAGGCATGGTTGAATCAAGGGGTGGAAGTCCCCTTATTCATAGTATAGGAAGGCTATAAAAAGAGATAAGTAAATGAAAGAATGCTTCATATAAACCAACTAGCTATGTCTCCTACAGCTAGAGATCCATTCATTGGTTGAGAGCAGTTGGAAGATTGATTTTCAACAACCACTAATAGATTAGGAATAAAATTAATATTCATGAAATCTTTCAAACAATTGGAAAACTTTGTTAGAAAGTAATGTTACTTAAAGCCACAGCAGCCTGGGAGATGGTCGGTGGGATGGACGAGTGGGAATTCAGTCAAGATAAGACCTACAGCATATCTGTATCTGACTCAGTTCATTCTCTTTTGTGATACTTCTACTTTACTTTTTAAATAATGTGTTGCTGTGTTTGGGGTTAAAATTTCCATAGCAATTAAGGTTCCCATTTAAGACCTTTTTCAAGCAAATTCTTCAATGGCATTGGTTTCAAAGATCACATGTGTCAGCATGCTCATTATTATCATTCCATTTGGTCTTTTCCCATTGAAAGTTCTAGCTTCCTTTCTCCTTCTGACTTTCCCAGTTTTGCATTGGGGAAAATGTTGACTACTTGAAGACACAGAGGATTTTTTGAGGAAGAATGGTACTCATAATGTTATAAGTCAATCTATTAATTGACTGACAGTGACCTGTAGAAGTGACTTCAGTTCCAAATTCAACGTGTATTTAGGAATTTATCCATTCTCTACCAATCCAATTGATCTGGCCTTTCTTAGTGGTATGAAATTTTTCTTTTTAAAATCATTTTTGGGGGCTTGTATCATAATCCATCCATCCACTGTTTCAATCACATTTGTACATTTGTTTCCATCATCATTCTCAAAACATTTTCTTTCTACTTGAGTCTTGGTATCAGCTCCTCATTTTTCCTCTTCTTCCCTACTCCCTCTCCCTCACAAACACTGAGCGATTTATAAATTAAGATTATTTTGTCATGTCTTACACTGTCCACCATCTCTTCTACCGACTTTTCTGTTGTTCATCCCCCCAGGGAGGGGATTATATGCAGATCTGTAGGATCAGTTCCCCCCTTCTATTCCACCTTCCCCTACCCCTCAAAGTATGTCCAGTCTGGTTATTAGTCCTGAGGAGGTTATCTCTCCTGGATTCCCAGGGTTTTAGCTCTTATCAGTGCTAGTGCACATTCTCTGGTCTAGCCAGATTTTTAAGGTAGAATTGGGATCATGAAAATTGGAGAGTGTAAGCATTAAAGAAATACAGGAAAGTCGTATCTCTCATCTATGTGATACTGCACCCTGTCTGGCTCATTTCCTCCCTGGACCCTTCAATAAGGGGATCTCAAGTTCCTGTAGATGGGTTTTGGGGTCTCTATCCCACATTCCCCTTCATTCACAATGATATGATTTTTTGTTTTTTGATACCTAATACCTGATCCCATTGACACCTCATGATCACACAGGCTGATATGCTTCTTCTGTGTAGACCTCTATTGTTTCTCAGCTAGATAGCTGCTTGTTTATCTTTAAGTCTTTAAGATTCCAGATGCTATACCTTTTGACATCTGGGTACCATCAGCTTTCTTCACCACATTTGTTTATGCACCTGCTTTGTCTTCAGTGGTCATGTTGGGACAGTGAACATCATGAAATGCCAGTTTAAAAGAACAAGGTGTTCTTGCATGGAGGGAGTACTTGAGTCGAGGCCCAATTTCCACCTACCACTTTAATACTAAACCTATAAATATATGTACACAGATTTATTTCCCTTTGCATTATATATATTTAAATATATATGTCTGTTTTTAGACCTCTATAAATTAATTTAATTCTCTATTTTCTTTCCATTCTTTGCAGGATCTACTTATTATGTCTCTGTTCAGAATACTTAGTCAAGTAGCCATTCACCATCTAGCACTTCTGATCTTGGGTTAGAAGAAGAACCCTGTGAACTGGATTCTTCTTTAAGTCTTTGGTGTCCTCCAGTCTCTTTTCTTCTAGATGAGTGGCGACTAAGAGTTGTGTCTTAGATGATTGCTTCCTAACTTTTAAGACTCCAGGCACTGCTCAACTAACTAGAACAATATCCTTGTGAATTATGCTATGCCAGTTGACTACACTGGTCCCCATGACTACGGATCTCGGACTTGCAACCAAGTAAGTCAATCTCAGGAGTTGTTTGAATATACTGCAGTAGTCTGTACAACACACAAACACATATGAAATATCTTCTAGTCTCATGGAAAAAGAACTTAAAAAGTACTGACCCACACACTTTGGGAAACCCTCTTTGATATACATATGCCTATAGGTCAACTTACACCTGCACATGAATCTACTTACCTGTGCCATCTTAATCATATATGTATGCAGTTACGTATACATGTTTACCTATGTAATTATGCAAGATTTTGGTTGCCATTATGCTGCTACAAATGTATACATGTTGATTGCATATATTATATAGCACAAAATAGCTCTTTTCTAGAAAACCCTGGTCCTCTTAAAATACTTGAGTCCTATTAGTTCTAGAATGACTGCAAATACCTCTTCTTATGCCCAAGAAAGCACCCTTATCTTGTTAGCCTATATCTATATAGAAAAAAATAAACCTCGGTTTAATTCAGAGTCTACATGATTAGGTGCTTAAATAACCAGAAAATGTTTATAGATAAAGAAACATCCTTTAAAGAAATATTAAGTTGTATTTAATAGAGTTTTGCCGCTGCGATTTATTTGATTACTTACAGACTTTTTTTTATCAATGCTCATCCTAAAAAATGGAATTTCACTTCAGAGAGTTCTGTGTGGAAATATTTGAACCAAAGATTAAACATAATGGTAGATAGTCAGTTAACAAGAATAAGCAAGGTATTTTTGCAAGATGAAGGAAAGCAAACTGGTATAAGTGTAGCCATGGCCCATTATGGAGTTGAACACATAAACTTTAACTTTACAATCAAACCTGTCTATGAGGGAACATTTTTGGTATAAATAGCAATGTATGCAAAAAACCTCTTAAAATATAATTGTCAAAAAACAGAACACCCTGCAGCTAACTATGCATCTTCTGTCTTGTGTTGAAATATTATTCCCCTAGATATGCAGTGCATTGAGAAAGATAGAAGGGAGGATAATCAGTTACAAAGAACAAAGAGGCCACGATTCTAAAAAACGTAGCGTGAGCATTTGGCAAAAGCTGAACTGAAATGCATTGTCATTACGTGTCTTCTATCACATGGTGTGCATTTTCAAGAGACTCAATGAGCCATAAGAACGTACAAAGTATAAAACTCCAAAAATTCATTCTAAAGTGCATCCATAATATTTACATTACATTGCTGCTGATGCATCAGCTAAAAGATATTATTAATATGTAAAAGGGAAAATTCCTTTTCACAGTTACATTTTCTTCTAATTCTCTAACTGCCGGGATCAGGTGCTTCCTCCTCATCCAGGTACTGTGTTGAATGAGCAGTAGGTTTCACATTTCAGTGGAAAATGTGGCATGCACTAGCTTTCCTCCAACAGGATCACCCTCATTCCTCTTTCCATGGTGCTCACTTGTCTTCTGAGAAATGGTAATGTTTTCAATTCAATTGCCCTCAACCACTAAGCTATTGACTTTCTCTGTCTTAAGTTACAAATGAATCTACATAAATGTTCCCATTTACTCTATCGATTCTTTTCAGAGTTTCCTAATTATTCTCTTAAGTGGTTAAATGGCCAAATCCACATGCGTGACAGTGAGTGTTAGCTAATCCTTTGGTGGAAAGGAGGAAAACAGTCCTATGCAGTTAAGCAGTTCCCAGAGAAACGGTGGCCTACTGAAGTTCAAAGAAGGCAAAGACTGGCTGAGCCCAGGTGGTGCAGTGGTTGTGTGCGGGACTGCGGCCCACTGGGATGGAAGTTCAATTCCAGCTCACAGGAGCAAAGGCTGGGCCTCCTACTCCCACCACCCGAGGACAGTGATGCCTAAAAAAAAACTTTAAAAAAAAGAAGGCAAAGGCTGTGGAATGGGACAGTGTCCATGAAGATGACAGAGAGGACGTCATCTCTCAGTGAGAGTTCTTGTTAGATACCATCAAGTAGGTTCCGACTCTTCTATACCATGGAAGGAAATACTGCCCAGTCTTGAGCCATCCTTACCAGGATTTCTTAAATGATGAAGAGAGCTCATATCTGGCCTTCTCTGACTTCCAACAAGGCAGAATTTAGACATGTCTTCATTCTCCATCTTACGTGACCTATTCTGACATCAACCACTCCTCTCCTAACACTCTCCTCTGCTGGGTTGGTAATTTATAGCAATGGTCATGCAGAACACATGGACAAAAAGCACGATCATGGAGGACATACTCTGGGAGCTAATGTATTGCCACAGCCATCATAAGTAACTAACAGGGATGCAGCTATTGGTCCAGAAGAACATCTCTCCTCAGCTAATTGTCAAGTCTTTCTCTCTAGTCCTCAGCCTCTTCATCAAGAGGTCTCTTGGTCTCAGACTCTGTAGGTCAGGAAGGCAGCCTGCTAACCTGTGTCAGAGTTGCCATGTCTTGGCAGTGCTCTGCTGTCTTTCTCAGGCCCTCCTTCCCTCGGTAACTGGCATCTTTGGTCTTGCCCTCAGTCACTTTTGACAGAGATCTGGAACATGTTCCACTTCTCATAATTCTGAGATTTCTCTCTGTTCCTATTTCATAAAATGGCTTATCTTTATAGCCAGACAGGGTTGCAAGTAAAATTCATATAGCCTGTTGACTCCATCTCCCTTCATGGTGGGAACTACGGGGACATAGCTAAATGAGCCATGCTAAGAAATTTCACTCCATCACATGGCCCTTATGCTTCCGTTAATTGTTACTGCCACTCTGCTCATCCAGCTCCTTGAGAGTCATCACCTTTAGTTCTGACTTTCTACTTTGCCAGTGTGACCCTCTTCAGGGACTAGTCTCTCCTGAGAACATGTCCAAAGGATGTGAATACATGTACCAAAGAGATAGGTCTCTGCACCAACTGAGACAATTTGCATAATTACATGGATGCATAATTTTTTACCACACCTTTCACAATTTATGCTTTTAAAAAAAGTGCTATTTTGTCTTGTCAATAAAAAGAATGATAAATATGTTTTTAGAAGGGGGGGTTGTCTGGTGGATCAGATCCCAGACACACTCAATCAGTTTAGAGAACCCAAGATTTTCACCAAGAGCTCAGTGAAGGCAGCAGAAATTTTTAGAACACTTAAATTCGAATTTAGACTTTTCTTGGTACTGCCTTTATCTTCTTGGTCAAGTTACATAAATTCCTGATTTAGAGAGTAAGAAAAGTCATAGCCCCTTCCCATGATATGAGAGTGTGCAGGGAAGATGCTTTGCTAACAGCATTTAACAGAGTATGTGCTCAGTTGCCTAATGGTTTACATCAGCACCTGGGAAGCTGACAAGGCACTGATATTTCCACTCAGTCTTGTTTTAGTTCCATGGACAGACTAGGAGCTTGTGTACTGTAACTGCTACTTCTTCAATCTATATTCAATTTGGGAAATTAGTTTCACTAAAAGTCAAGAGCTTCTGAGCACTTACGAAGTACCAGACACTTTTTTGAGTGATTTATTTTAAATACCTCTTTGAAAATCCATATAAGATCTATGAAGTAGGAACTGATATTGCCCCCTATCTATGGAATAAAACTTCTTGCATCGTACAAGTATGCCTGTGCTGTATAATTAGTGGAAAGCTAGGATACATCTAAGGTGATGCCGAACTCAGGATCTAATTTATTTGTCTGCTTCTTATCCTATGGAGGTGCAATATATCTTAAAGAAGAACAGTCTAAATGTTTTTTGATATCCTTTAAGTACTCAACATGGTGCTTTGGTACATCTGTTTATTTTTGGCTTATTAATCTCCCACACAAGACTTCCACCTAGTCAAAACAAACCAGCAAGCATATAAACAGAACAACAACAAAAGACAAGGAAGTCTACTCAAGTGATCCAGGCAGTTCAGGAAAAGGAAGTTCTGCTTCCATCAGAGGAAGTATCACTTGGGTCAATAATTTAACTGTTAAGAAAAAAAAAAAAAACCTTGGGAATGATGTTTTGACATTCCTCATTCCATAGAAAAAGAAACTGAGGCTTGTGGAAAATAAGTATTTGCTCCAAGGACACAGATGCTTTATGAAACTGTGCTTAAGACCCAACCTGTGACAGCCAGGCCAGAATGCTCTGCAGTTGCTAACCCCAGCTGGGAGACTTCGTCTCTGAAATCACATCTCCAACAGGATTGCGGAAAAAGTTTTCCTTGAATTGACACGGAAAGTAGAAGGAAAAGTCACACACTGATGTCTAGACGACAAAAAGAGAAAACCTTTTATTTTGTACATAGCTTTTGAAAGAGTACTTCTGACTATGCCAAAGGAGGTAAAAGGCTCGTGCTTTTAATGGAGGGCTTTTCTTGTCTCTGCCAATGTTAAGTCACAGAGCCAAGGAAAGAAAAGGTCACTTCCGCCCACCCACTGGGGTACTGATGTCCTTAAGTGCTCACCTGGCCCATCTCAGAAATGTCAAATTGCACCCTAGAACTCAGAGTAGGCAGTTGGAGGAATGGATCTATTGTCCAGTCAATGGATCCACTCAATTTTTGCTTATTTTAACACCTGCAGTCAACAAAATTTAGCAGGTACATAATGGAGTGGTTGACCTCTCAGTTTTCTGGCCAAGATGACTATGCAGGTGTGCCTTCTTTGAGAATAAGAATGGTGTTTTAGAAGCAAAACAAAAACAAGGAGACAATAATCCTTGGAATTATATGGTTCAATCACAATTATAACCATGGTGTATATGGCTTTGGACAAGGAACTTAACCTTTCCAAAACTCAGCTTGTCTCTTTAAAACAAGACTAATGATGTGTTTGTTGACTTGCTATGGGTAAGAGGATTCAAGCAGGTACCTGTATTGCATATGAGACTTGAAATTTGTGAGGAATTATCAGTTGTAGCCTTTACTTCATTTGTTCTTTGACCGAAGTTAATTTTAGCTGATGAGCTTTTACTGACTATTGTTATCTATTTCTCTAATATTAATAACTCATACATTTGTGATATTAAATCATGTACTTTTACAAACTTCCTTAAGAGATGATTGCGTCTTTTTTTACAGATGAGGACACTGAACTGAAGAATTCTTAGGTGATGGGCCCAAAACCACCCAATTCAGCAAGGTAAAGCTAGGATTTGCCATCAGATCACCTTCCTTCCTTTTATGTGGGCCTTTTTATTCAAAGAAAGCTATTCTACTATAGCATACCATTCAGGAAGTAGACCAGAATTCCAGCTTTTCAGTAGGATTTGAAAATAACTTCAAAAACTCAATGGACACGAGGGGAGCCAAGGACTCCAATGAGCTCAGTGGAGACAAGAGGGGAGAAGTGGTGGCTCTCACACCATCATCAGTGAGTCTATTCTTTTACAAAGTGAATAAGCTGGACTCTGTGCTGGCCTCATTTAATAATGATGACAAAGGGAGTCTACATCTGAAAAACATTGAAAAGCATTTGAGTCAGGCACTTATATAATCTTTTCAGATTCTGTCATTTTGAGGTTCTTTACAAACCTCAAGCATCACATAAAACTTATTTTATCATCTTTTAAAGGGTTAGCCATCTCAAATATCAGTCCAATGCCACTGTTGATAGATAGGCATTCAGAAAATAAATAGTGACTGTAATACATATTTATGTGTTAATAAGTTCTATATCAGCTATAAATTTCAAACCCAAATGAATCCACCTGAAGATTCCTGGACTAGACTGATGTAAACAATTGGCAAACTCGTTCAACATTGAAAATGTAGACTTTGTGCTGGAGTTACAATGTAGCCTCTGCCCTCATGGAGCATATAGTCTAAAATGGTTCTTATTTTGTATCTCAAATATTCCTAGAATTTTAACTTTCTGAAAGGAGAACTGCTGTTTAAGTTCTTCGGAAGATTCTCTTCAGCACAAAGTAGGTTAGAGGTGCTATATCATATCCAATGTTATGGAATGTAGGAAATGAGAATTTTGAGGGTCTGAGCATTTATAAAATTATATTCCTCATTATGTTTTCTCTCTGCTCTTCTACCTCACATATGCCTTGCACACCACTGAAGTCAAACTTGACTCTCAAATATAAAATTTGGACATTTAGAAGTAATCTCCTGCATGAAAATTATAACAGATTTAAAAAGCAACATTTAAAATAAGTTCCTAACAGCTTCTCCTGCACATGTCATAGGGGTTTTTATACTTTCCTTTCCAGGTCATTGCACTTTTCCAAATTAAATTCAGTATTCAACTCTTAACCTTAGCTTGAGCAAGACCTAGCTATTATCCTGCCCCAGGCAGATTCATCAGGAACATCTTTTCACTATTAAAACATCAACCTACTTCGGCAACAAATCTCTATGGACTTCCTTAGCATAATACATTATCATTTCCATTTCATTACAACATATTTTAATTATCTGCCTTGGAAATAAGGTCCAATCTCTTAATGGAAATGGTTAGTTTAGTGTTGGGGGTAGCTGGGTTGGGGGAAGCTGGGTTGGGGGAGGGTATCAAAGGGCATATGAGAGTTTTTGAGGTTAGTTCTGATTGTGCATTCAATTTTAAGTTAGAAAATAGGGTTGAAAAAAGTGCCCAGGAATCTTCCTATTTCTCCATTTGAACAACAATAAATATTGATTGCTGTAAAGATTTTTCTTTCTTGTTCTGTAGCACCATTTTCTTAATTTGGAGAGGATGTTTCCAGGTTTCATTTTGTATTATCATGTGTCATTTTTATTATTGTTGCTGGCATTCAAGGGAGGGGAGTAGATTCACAGACTTAAACTGACTTCCAAGAGTAATAACTGTATACCCTCTAATTTTTAAACATCACTGGGCTTCAGTTCCTTCATCTGTAGTCCTAGTCTTCAGGGGGTGGAAATGAAGTGTATTAATTCACTTAAAGTCCTGAACCCTGTTCAGGGCATATGAATGATACACAGCAAATACTATTATTTAATATCCTATTGCTTATTCCCTCTTCAAATAAATAACTCTACTGATTTTTAATTCCTCCTCTACTGTATTTTTTACCTCTCTTTCTCACTCAGTAACACACTCATTCACTGCCATTGAATTGCATTCAACCCATTGCAACCTGGTAGGACAGGGCTGAACTGCCTAGTGGGTTTTTGATACAGTTACTCTTGACGGGAGTAGAAAGCTTCGTCTTTCTGCCATGGAGTAGCTCTTATTATCGAACTGCTGGCCATTCCCACTCTGTCAGTAGGGCCTTTGTCATCCAATAAACATACATCTAGGTCCCTAAGAAAAGAGGTCATTAGACGAAAGCTCACTATACATGCATCCCTTCCAGGACCACATGTCTGTGACCAAAATTCTGCCGTGTTTCTGTTCCTCCTAGCTCCCCTCTACAGGGATCTTGTCCAGTCACTGTAGATTTCCTCAAGACCTCTCTCCATTGTTCATTCCCCTTCCAGAAGTTTCACATTCCTGTCTACACTTGGTTATGTAATGTGAACGCAAATGTCATTTGCGCTCTATTCAACCAACAGATCGTTTTTCCTTTATAATTCCTAAGAAAATGTTAGAAATCCATGGAAGCATTTTTGTTTAAGTGTGTTGATTATATAAATATAAGGAAAATGATTGAAAGGTGTTCAAATGGCCAAGAGTGCTGGTTGGCTAAACGAAGGAGATTTTAACAGAGGACAAAATTTTTAAAAATGCTGCTACTGGGGTTCTCTGGCACACAGGTATGGGATTCATGGCAACAGCCTTAGCAACATCTTTGCAATGAGTGGGTGGCTGCAGACAAATTCTCTCAGTGATGCACTTTTCTTAGTTTCCTTTGGGTGCTTGTGTAAAAAGGTCTAATCCAATCAGTGACTTCAAAGAAGATTTGCTAACCCAGTGAAATGCAAGGTGGATGGGTGAACTCAGAAGGCCATGACAACCATTTTTCAGGATTCCAAAGAAGAAACTTGACAGATTTTCTTCAAGGACATAGATGGATCATCACACTTATTTTTTATAGAGAATTCTTTTAGAAAATGGAAAGTGTTGATGAGAAGAAGGTCAGTGAAGATATACCTATGTATTTTTTTTCATCATGACAATGGGCCTGCTCACACAGACACAGACGTGTGGTCCTGGAAGGGACGAAATTATAGTGAACTTTCATCCAATGACCTCTTTTCTAGTGACCTATATGTATGTTTATTGGATGAGAGGGGGCCTAGGCTAAGGAGACTTGAGGGGAAAGGTTATCTGATCCACACTACTGCCTTGATGTTTCTCCTTCAGATTTCTTTTTGCAGCTGTCACTCCAAGAACCTTGAAAAGGAACAAGATTTCAGGTCCTCAAAGATACCAAACTTATCTTTTTAGACATGGTAGAAAGAAAGAGTGAAGAATTTTTCAGAGAGAGGATGAAGAGAAAAACACTACCTTTAGACTTCTATAGACCTAACTGAAGGATAGGGTGAGAAAAATAGCTATGCCTTTTGATGTTTTTGTTCAAGAATGGCATCTAGGATTTTGTAGCAATACCTTTTTTCATAGCAATACTTTTTTACTTACCCTTGTGTGTTTAAGGTATGTGTGAGGATTGTATATTTAGATGCAAATATTGATTATAGTATATGTTTTTATTATGTGCATTAAATCAATTTAAATTTACAGCGACCCCACGTGCCAGAGTATAACTGCTTCATTCTGTTTTCTAGTCTATCATCTTTAAGAAAGTAGATTGCTAAGTCTTTTCCCTCCAGGCTAATAACTCTTTTTTTTTAGTCTAATAACTTTTTCATAAGAAGTCAAGAATGTAATCAGTCTACATTTAGGCCTTGGTAGCTCTCTTTGTCTTGTCTCTTTTCATGTCTGTCTGTCTCTGTCTCTGTCTCTCTCTCTACACATACACACACATATATATTAGCATTCATAGACTCAATCACAAGAATAGCTCAAACATAAGAAAATTTATCGTGATGATACAGGGTCTAGCAGGGTTTCTTCTGTTGTACACAGAGTTGCTATGAGTTACCAATGGACTGGAACCTAACAACAGCAGCAACTACACACATACACATATGATGCATATAGTTTTATATAAAAAACATGGTGGCTCAAGTAGAAAATATTTGAAAATGAATATGGCAACATGTGTACCAATATGCTTGATAGAAATGATGTATGGAATGCTATAAGAGCTGTAAGAGCCCCCAATAAAATCATTGGGAAAAGGTGTATTTTTATTGAAGGGTAATGATCTCAATATTTTTGAACAATCTTTTATGTATATGTGCAAATATACATATATGTATTGAAAACAATTAAAATGTTATTTTCTTGAGTAAAAACTTAAGGTGAATTTAACTTTCCTTGAGTTCTTCTGTATTTTCTTAGTTTCATACAGCTAACATACTAGATAAGAAATGAATGATTGTTTAAAAAAATACTTTCTCGTAGCCTTTTGTTCTCTTCCAAATGACACCTTATTTATTAATTTCCCTCAGATAACTGGCACTCTAAGGTTTACTCATCTATCTTCACATCTTTCTTTCTCATTTACTCCTCATTCAAACGCTAGTTTATCAAGCACCAGTTATGAGTCATCTATTGGTCAAAGCACTTAAGAAGTCCTTGAGGATCCTGTGGAGGTGGTGCCTGAGAAGGTTAAACAGGCAATAGATAATTTCTGACCAAGGACTTGGAATAATAGTCTAAGAAACAAAGAGCCCTTTCCATGGTATCTAATTACTTAAGTACTAAGTTCACAAAATATACTGAAATACTTATGATGACACCATTTTTATAAGTGCCTAAAGTACAATTATTCCAACTCCCATAAATCTAACATCTGTATCAGTCCCAAATCCATCAAAACACACTAAAAGGTTTCTAAAGTAATTCCTGATTAATTAGAAGAATAAGTCTTTTGGGTTTCAGAACCATGACTGGAATCTCAATAACACAATTTAATTTATGCTACTTAAAATTAAGATACAATGAATAAATTTTCAGGAAAGGCAAACAGATAAAACAATCTCTGAGTGCTTGGCATTATGTTTTAGAAATGTTTCAATGTAACATTTCTGTAGAAAAATAACATGGTTTTAACATAATATTTATAAAATATTAACGGTCTAATTATCTACTATAGTCAATTTTTCTTTGATGATGGCACTTGTGATTCTATATGCCAAAGTAGTTGGGCACTGAGTTTGGCAGATGTAACATATTCATCTTCAGTATTGTGGTCTGTTAGCAGGCAATCCATTATAAAGGGATTTTCACTCAGAGTCAGTTCTCCCTTCCGGATATAAATCAAGCCAATCTAATTTTTTTCTGATCCAGTACTCTTCTGATCAGTTGATCTCTGGTTTCTGGTATGCAAGCCTACTTCTTGGATTTAACATTAAGATCACCCACTCTTGCAGTCATTCAAACCACCAGGAGCCTCCAGTCTGCCACCTGGTCCACAGATTTTAGATTTGCCAGTCCTGAAATTGTATGAGTTGTTTCCTCACAATATCATGAGTTATTTCTTTAAAGTAACTACACATGTATATGTATATATTTGTATATATATTGCTCCTTTATAAAACCCAGGCTAAGACATGATTTACATAAATAATAAATAAATACCATGCATACCTAGTTTTTTAATCATTTCCAAACTTCTATTCTTACAGATAAATGAGTAGAGTGTATTTTTATGATTTTATCAATTGGGTTCAATGGAAAGACAAACAACTAGTCTTGAGGTTGAAATGGGAAGTGTATTAATTTTAAATATATATATATATATTTTAAATCTATCTATCTATCTATCTATCTATCTATATATATATATATAACTGATGTGTTCAGTACCATACTGACAATGCATTGGTTATTTATATGAATACATATGTGTATAAGCATATACATGTGTGTATGTATGTATATGAATTGTTTTCCTCCAAAAGGGCTTTATGTGGTAAGAGTTTTTAATCATCAAATAATAACATAGAGGTTGCTGACTCAATCTCATTCTTGCTTTTGTAAAAATAAGTCCTGGTGATTTTTTTAAAGATAAAGACAACCCTATGTCATTCTTCTCTGTAATTCATGTATTACTATGAGTCAGAGCCAACTTGATGTTATTTGTTCAATTCTTCAATGGAATACTTGGGGGATACAGTTGGCACTTAATCTAGCATGAAGTTCAGAAATATCTTCTTAAAGAATATGACATAAAAATGTCTAAGCAGACATCTACAAAGTTAGCCAGTGTAAGAGAAATTGGGATGGACGCTTTCTTAATCATCATCACTTCAATGACTTTACCTGACTTATTTGTCTCTAACCTTGAAATAGTAAATCTAAAAAATCTAATTATTCACTACACTTCAAAGTTGAAACTTCTCTAGGAATGAACTGTCAGTGACTATTTTAATCACACTTACCTCCGTTGGGCTAATCATTATCATGGTTCTCCTTAAATCCATGAAACTGCACTTGGACTCTACCTAACCCAAAACCAAACTCACTGCCATTGAGTATAAGCTGACATATGGCGAACCTATAGGATAGGGAATAACTGGCTCCACAAGTTTCAGAGACCTCAACTCTTTCAGAAGTAGAAAGTATTATTTTTCCCTCACTGATGGGCTTATGGTTTTGAGCTCCACACATTGAAGTTAACATCCTACCATGTAACCAATAGGCTGCCAGGGCTTTATGGACCTTACAATTCCCATCCACCCATCTAGCCATTCCTACATACACCTGCACTTCTATCCATTCACACAAACTAACGACATGCACCCTCTAAGTTTTCGAGCGTCATACTTGATGCTGTGAAAATGCAAACCTATAAATCTATCTCTCTGGGAAGCTACAGCTTTTCTAATACCCACCCCCTGGGCAACACAAGAAGAATGTTAAAGAAGTTCAGAGACTCCAGGTATTTGAAAGAGCACATGTCCTGACCCCTGTTTGGCAAGTAGAAAAGTTTTCTTCTAACACTACTGTATTCATGACATACAATTATGGCAGATTCAATAAGTTTTCCCTTTGGGCCCAGATTCCCAAATCCTAATGCTGTGAAAGCATTAGTCATCAGACAGTAAAATCTTGACACTTAATAAAGCAAACATAGAAGAGATTCATGACTACCAGTGGTACAGCAGTGCCCTTGGGTCAAACATTTGCTTTACTAAATGCCAAATAGTCTCCAGTTTCCTGCAATAAAACATGATTTCATTTGCTCTCAGCACTGTTGGAAGGCCTCTATTGTAGCCTTTAGTCAAAGAAGTCTAATTATGGCCAGAAATTCACTAAAAATGAATGTTGCAAGTGGACATTCAGATCAATTATGAAGAAGAAAGGCTGAAAGAAAACAGCCACAGGAGGAAAGCTCTTGGTCTTTACACAAAAACACCAACCGGGGACATTTAGAACATTGGACACAAGTCATCTTATGTGCCTGGTGAAAAAGTTTGAGAAACACTGGAGAAGGTGGGGTTGGAGGAAAACATTTCAGTGACTGGTGTAAGGTGACTGATAAAAGCAGGCCTAATACTTCTTTCTCAATGTCCCCCAGGAACATCCAATTAGGTTTAGACAGGATCTCATGGGAGGGAATGACAGAGTCACTTCCTTTCAGAACACACACTTTCTTTTTTTACTTAATCATTTTATTGGGGGCTCGTAGATCTCATATTTTAATCCATCCATCTATCTATCCATCCATCACCCATGCATTCATTGTCTCATACCCATTTGTACAGTTGTTCCCAGCATCATTTTCAAAACATTTTCTTTCTATGTAGCCTTTGGTTTCAGCTCCTCATGTTTTCCTCTCCCTCCCTGTCCTCCCTTCTTTATGAACCCATGATAATTTACAAAATATTTTTTACATGTCTTACACTGATCGATGTCTCTCCTCACCCAATTTTCTATTTTCCTTCCCTGAGGAAGGGGTTTTTATGTAGATCATTGTGATCTCTTTTCCCTGTTTCCGCCAATCTTTCCCTTACCCTCCTGGTATCATTACTCTTATTATTAGTACTGAGTGGTTTATCTGTCTTGAATCCCCTGTGTTTCCAGCTCTTATCTGTACCAATGCACATCTCTGGTCTAGCCAGATTTGTAAGGTAGAATTGAGATCATGATAGTGGAGGAGAGAAAGCCTTAAATAACCTTCAGGAAAGTTGTATGTTTCATTGGTGCTGAACTGCACCTTGACTGGCTTGTCTCCTTCCCACAACCCTTTTGACAGGGAGGTTCAATTGCCTGGATATTGGCTTTGGGTCTCCATTCCACACTTTCCCTCATTCACAATGAGATGATTTTCTTTGTTTGATGCCTGATACCTGATCCTATTGGCATCTCATTATCACACAGGCTGGGTACTTCTTCCATGTGGAATTTTTTGCTTCTCAGCTAGATGTACACTTATCTTCAAGCCTTTAACACCCCATATGCCATATCTTTTGATAGCCAGGCACCATAAGCTTTCTTCATCACATTTGTTTATGCACCCACTTTGTCTTCAGCAATCATGTCACAAAGATGAGCATCATAGAATGCCAGTTAATAGTACAAAGTGTTGTACTGTACTGGAGTAGAGGCCCAATGCCCACCTGCTACCTTAATCCTAATACTACAATTATATGTACATAGATCTGTTTCCCCATGTTCACATTTAAGTATATTTACATGTGAGTATATTATAATAATCATACATACACATATAAGTATATGTATATGTGATAATGGGAAAATATATACTTCCTTACTCTCTACCATGTCCTTCAAGGATCTGCAGGATATCTTCAACCTCATTCTTGTTTAATGTGCGCCAACTGAAGAAATTATCTTTTCATTTTCATGACCTTCTCAAATATTATTCACTGTCTTTGCACTTGCTGGAACTTCTGGCTACTGGGACTTACTTATGAAAGATCAAATATGAACTGTCCAATATTGCCAACCAATCTCAAGATATTTCTCACAACCACTCATAGCTTATTTCCTTGTTTATTGAGAAGCAATAGGAAAACAGTAGATAGATATAGAGTTGTGTGCTTAGTAGACTTGAATCCTACATCTACCTGGTACTGGTTGAATAACTGCAGGCAAGTTCCATAACTTGCTTTTGCTTCTTTATATTGTTCTCATCATTATTAGTCAAATGAAGATGGAACTATGGCTAGTACTTGCTACTCAGGTTAAGAGTCCATTCAAATAAGTCACTTAGGACAGTCTGATATCATGTAAGTTAAAATACATAAGTAAATGTTTCAAGCAATGAGCAGTTGTGAGTCAGTGGAAGAATCCTTCTTCTCCATGGATTACTGTTTTTAGGTGATATTGAGTCCATTGTTGTACTGGATTCACAAACCACCCCAACCCCATCTCCCATGCCCATCAGAAGGAAACACTACTCACTATCATTGTTGTCGCCACACAGTCAATCCATATGATTGAAAGTCTTCCTGTTTATTGAGGCCACTTCACTTTACCAGAACCATGTCTATGTCTAGGGACTGGACAATATGTTTAAAATATATTAGAGGAAACTTTGTCACCCTTGCCTCTAAGAAGTACTCTGGCCATACTCCTTCCAAATCAAATTGCCCTTTTAGCAGTCAATGGTACTTTCTATATTCTTCACCAGAACCATAATTCAAATGCATATATTCTTCTTCATTCTTCAATTTCCAATATTCAACTTTCATAGGCATATGTGGCCACTGAAAATAGCGTGGAGCAGGGAACCAATGGAGGGGTGTGAGCATACAACCCCAATCCCAACTACAGGGGCTGCCACCTCTCCACCAGGGGAGTTTGCCTTGGAGGTCAGCACTGAAGCTACAGTCTGGGGAGTGAGAGATGCCTGACCAGAGCACATGAGAACAAATGAAAAGGGGGTGGGAGGGAGAGAGAGAGAATGGGGTACATTCTGGCCCACTGAGTTTTCAAAAAGATATTCCCACTCAGAATAGCCTATGCACAAATGAGGATCATATGGCTGGCCTGACTATGACATATGGCTCCCTGGCTGACCCAACGACTTTCGGAGGCAAGAATGGAGAGCCAGGGTCAGGATTATACCCTACCTGACACAACTACACCATGGCAAAACACTAAGGGTGTGCAACAGAACATGGAGCTCCAGATAGAGTGACAAGGATAAACTTTGGGTGTGGCACCCCATCCAACTGAACCAGGGTACACTCCTGCACTCCTGGAGGTCAACAAACAGACCTTGAACTACTTATAGGTTTTTATATTGTTATTATTTTTATCTTTTTACATGTGTATAGGACATTGGGTTTTTATGTTGTTGCTATCATTGCTTTATTTTCTTCGGTTGCTTCATTTTAGGATGCCCTTTTTTTGTGCCTATTGTTACCTCTGTAAGTCTATCTAGATAAGATAGGCAAACAATCTGGAGGTGAAAATGACAGGAATGATGGTTCCAGGGTGGGGGACATGGGAGAAGGGGAGGAGGGGGGAAAGGAGATGGTCTTGACCAATCCAGGGATAAGGAAATAATAATTGATCCAAAATCAGTGACAAGGTGGATGAGAGAAGTCTGATAGGGATTGATCAAGAGTAATGTAACAGAGAGAAAATACTGAAACCCAAATGGAGGCTGAGCATGATATTGGAACAAGAGGAAAGTAAAAGGAATTAGAGAAAAGAACTGGGGTTAAAGGGCATTTATATAAGTTTAAATACAGGTATGTACATAGGCGCATATATTTATATGTGATGACGGCATAATAGATCAATGAGCATAAACTTATAAACTTAGTAGTAGGACAGCAGATGGACATTGGACCTCCACTCAAGTACTTCCTCAATGCAAGAATATCTTGTTCTACTAAATTCACATTCAATGATGCTCGCCTTCCCAACACAATCACTGAAGACAAAATGTGTGCATAAGCAAAGGTGGTGAAGAAAGCGGATGATGCCAGGCTATCAAAAGATATAGCATCTGGGGTCCTAAAGGTTTGAAAGTAAACAAGCAGCCATCCAGCTCAGAAGCAACAAGGCCCAAAGGGACAAAGCACATGAGCTTGTGTGACCATGAGGTGTCAAAGGGATTAGATACCAGGCTAAAGATCTAAAAATGACAACATTGTGTGCTCACTCTCCTGATATGATCGCTGGTGACAAATGTGTATATGAGCAAATGTGGTAAAGAAAGCTGATGGTGCCCGGCTATGAAAAGATATAGTGTCTGGGGTCTTAAAAGCTTGAGTAAACAGGCAGCCATCCAGCTCAGAAGCAACAAAGTCCACATGGGAGAAGCACACCAGCCTGTGTGACCATGAGGTGTTGAAAGGATCTGGTGTCAGGCATCAAAGAACTAAAATTATATCACTATATATGAGGGGAGTACAGACTGGGGACCCAAAGCCTATCAATAGGTGAAACGACAGCCTCTTATAGAGGAAAGAAGCCAGTTAAAGTACAGTGTAGTAACAATGAAATATGTAACTTTCCTCTCATTCTCAAATGCTTCCTCCCACCCACTAATATGCTACCAATTCTACCAGACAAATCCTGCTAGATCAGGGGATGTGCACTGGACTCAGAAACATGGGGAATTTAGGATAGATGTTCCCTCAGGACTAGTGGTGAGAGTAGTGATATTGGGAGGGTGGAGAGGTGGTGGAATAGAAAGGGGGAACCATTTTCAATGATCTACATATAACCTCCTCTCTGGGGCATGGACAACAGGGATTTGAGTGAAGGGACACATTAGACAGTATATGATATGAAAACTAATAACAATTTGTAATTTATTAAGGGTTCTTGGGGGAGTTGGAGGGAAGGAAAATATGGGGAGCTGATACTGGGGGCCTAAGTGGAGGGAAGATGTTTTGAGAGTGATGATGACAACAAGTGTGCAAATGTGGCCTGCATACAATTCATGTATGCATGGATCATGAGGGGAGGTGTATGAGTCCCTAATAAGATGATTCATTTAAAAAAAGGAGGGGGAAAGAGGAGCTTATACCAAGGGCGCAAATAGAAAATATTTGGAAATGAATATGGCAACATGTATACAAATATGCTTGATATAAATGATGTATTGAATGTTTAAGAGCTGTAAGAACCCTCAATAAAATTATTTTTTTAAAAGAAAATGCCATGGCTTGAGGAAGGTGCACTTTAGTCTTCAAAGTAGCATCCTTAATTTTCAAAACTATAAAGAAGTCTTATGCAGCAGATTTACCTAATGCAACATGCCACTTGATCTTCTGCAATGGGACTTCCATGAGCATTGATTGTAGATTCAGGCAAAATGAACTCATGAACAAATTCAACGTACTCTCCATTTATCCTGATGTTTCCCACTGGCCAAGTTGTGAGAACGTTATTCTTCTTTTCTTGAGTTATAATCTACATAAGGTAGTCTATTTTGCTTCCTCATCAATGCACTTTAATCATAGTCATCACCCATCTGTCAATGGTGATTTACGTCTTGCTCGATGCTAACCATATTTTAGTGGAAATTTCATATAAAGGTGGCTTAGGAAGAAAACTTGGTGTTCCTCCAAAATATCCTATGGATCACTACAGCCTAATTGTCAACCAGTCTTGGTGATGGCGCAGTACTAGCCAGTCTTTGGTTTCATTTGATGTGGGGTTGCTGTGAATCTCAGGGGCGACTTGATGGAAGCAACACCAATTAAAGCACTATAATTTTCTGTCTCTTCAAGTTGAAAGGATCCTTGATGATGTCATGGGTGGAGAACCTTTTAATAACAAGAATCATCTGTATATTTATAATATAATTCTTCAGCCATACTGGTCCAACATTTAACTAGCTCACACTTAATATGGCTGGAATGATTTTTCTTTGGGGATGCCTGTGGTGTCAGCTGGTATGGGTGATTTTTCAGGCCTTACCTGGCTTGTAAGGATCTCTGTTGCTATGGTGGGTTACAGTTGGGCTGCAAACCCTAAAGGTAGTCATTTAGTAACCACAGAAAGCTTCAAGGGGGAAGGAAATGTTTGCTATGCTTGTAAACAGTTACGATCACGGAAACCCAAAGGACAGTTCTATTCTCTCCTCTAATTTCAAAAATGGTGAACTATCAGTTGATGACAAACCTCCTTCTGGAATTCATCAGCTTCCCAAATGGATGAAAATGTTGATTCATAGTATATTTGGAGATTTGGAGATTTGTGCTCACCAAGACTCAGGATTAACTCGATGGCAGTGAATTTACATTTTATATGACAAGTCAGGAGAGACAAGTCTTTGGGGAAGGACATCATGCTTGGTAAAATATGATGGGGTACAACAGAACTGTTTTATTTAAAGCTATGCATTGATAATTATATGAAACAACTCTATCATCTTCAAAGTACTTTTCATTACAATTAATACATTTGTCAAGTCTGTGATTCCATTCTTGGAAATATTTTTCAAACTCATCTGCTTGGAGAGTGGACAGAACAGCTCTTGTTTATTTCTTCTCATCTACTTCATCAAATTGATGACCTTTAATGTCCCTGTTCAAACAAAAAAGAATTCACAAGGAGAAAGGATAGGTGAATAAGGTCCTCGGGCAAGAGAGGTATACTCTTTTTCTTTTTTCTTTGCCAAAAATGGACATGCTGAAATAGTAGGTGCATTGTCAGAGTGCCAAAATCAATCCTCCATCTGACACAAATCAGTTCTTTTTTTCTTCACCTACTGGTACGCAATCTTTTCAGAACCTCTAAATTGAAAGCTTGATTAACAGTATGACCTGGTAGAATGAATTCCAAATCTCCAAATATACTATGAATCAACATTTTCATCCATTTGGGAAGCTGATGAATTCCAGAAGGAGGTTTGTCATCAACTGACAGTTCACCATTTTTGAAATTAGAAAACCACTTACACTTGGGTTTTCCCCACAGTTCTATCCTTGTAAGCTGTGTACAACATCACCATCGTTTCTGTGGTATGTTTCCCGAGAAGCATACAAAATTTTACAGTTCCATCCATGCTTTTCTCTTACATTGTCCATCACAAAAAAAAGGGTGTCAAAACCAAAATGGTTTTACATAAAAGTTCACGGTGAAGAGAGAGAACCTTCCCAGGTGACACCACTGTGTGGACTAACTCAGAGAGGGTTGCTTAATGCTTGCGTAGCTGGAAAAAAAAATTGTACTAAGAAAGCTCTTCTCTACCCAGTGCACTTCGTTTTGGTTTTCGATAGTTTTTTCTTTCTTTCTTTTCTTGTGAGGGGTGCCCCGTCATTGAATGGCAGAAGAAGTGCTTCTGAAAGATTGATTGACACAGCGGTTGCCTCGAGAGGCTCAATCATGAAAACCACTGTGAGGATGGAGCGAGCATGGGCTCTTCCCCAAATCAGAGTCACTAGGAGTTGGCACCTATTTGATAGCATCTAAACATAGTAACAGGAGCCCTGGTGTTGCCGTGGTAATCCACTGGGCTGCCTGTCTACAGGATCAGCAATTCACAATCACCAGTTCCTCCCAGGGAGAAAGACGGGGACTTCTACTCTCATACAATCTATTCCAATTTTATAAACCGTGTTTTTATAATCCTGCATTTGAATGCCTATTGTCTCACACACATTACTCGGGATTTCGACTGGCTTACTCCATTTTCAGTTCCTGAAATGAGGCTCTTTGTCCCATGGCACATGTCTCAGGAGAGACAATTTCAGAAACCCACGGCGGTGGGGGGGCGGGGGGGGGCGTGCTTTGAGTCAGTATTAACGAGATGACTGTGATTTGGTTTGCTTAACAAGACCACAGAGAGCCCAAGGGCTGGATACTCCCCACCCCTGGGTTTAAGCACAAGATTATTACACAAAAGTTTCAAGTTCACCGACTACTCTGTAGGGGGGAGGGGGGACCAAACACATTTTGATTCCATAAAGATTGATTGATTAGCATGCCCATGGGGCAGCTGTACCCTGTTCTATGGGGTCACTCTGATTCTGAAAGTTGACAGCAACAGGACTATTTTCCTGGTGTTCACACAGCATGAGCAACAATACTGTTATTGTTTGTTCCGTGAAGAGGATGAGCATAAGAATCTTAGCTCTCCAGCTCACTGTGAAAAGCTCGTGGCATTTAACAGCTCTGTATGTAGTCTATGAATATCAGCTGAATAAATGTCTGACAGTTGAAAGTCTAGAAGATAGCAAATTTACAGGGGACTCTCTCTGAAAACAAACAAATGAACGAAAACAAAAATGGATTTAAGTCACTGGTGGGGTGAGGATGGGCAAAGGAATTATTATATAATGGTGGGAGAAGAAACCGGGAACTTTGGGTAGTACATTTAGCTCTAACCTGATATTAATGAGGCCAAGGTGATTGTTGTGACTCTTTTATATGCCCCATTTACATTTGCTCTTCACCGTGATCGCTGACTCAGCATTCTGTAGTTCAGTGGCCTTATGCATCACTGCCGAGAGTCCAGAAGGCGAATGAAAGAACAAAGAGCTTTCTATCATGACGAAGGCACATCCATGCAAAAGGACTTTCCAAATAAATGGGGACGGGAGGGGGGAGAAGAAAGATTTCAAACGGAGCTCACCACCAAGTTCAATTAAGTTAGCCCAAGGGGTTTCATTCCAATGACAATTTCCGTGCTTAGCGCAGTCCTCCTGAAATGGAAGTCGGAACCTTAGAAAGTGGGAAAGCTGCACCTTCTCCTTTTCTGAAATGTCTGCAGCCGCCACCAGGTGGTACTAGGTTAGCACAACCAGACTGCGATCGGAGCTTGTAGCCCGGAAATCGCCAAGTTTGCCAACCTTGTTTTGCTTTGGTGGAACTTCTAGAGACAAACTTCTAGAGAATTTCTATCGCTGTCATCCTTGGCTGAGATTTGACAAAAAAAATGAGTCTGATTTCCTCGAAAATTTAAACTGCTCAGGTGACAGCGCAAACTCCATCTTCCGAAGATTTAGAGCTTTCATTTCCATGCCACTGGTAGTCTTTTTCACAGACCTGAAGGGTAAGTCTTTTCACTTTGCTTTGTCTGTTTACTCAGCATTTCATCAATACCGGTATTTTTAAAAAATATATAACATACCCCAGTCTATATTGTTAAAAGAAACAGTCAAACGGGATGGACCGAGACATAGAACAAGAGCCAAAGGAAACAGGGGCAGCATCAGGAGGAGGGTGACCAGAACCTTGGCTCCCTTGATATTTTCTTTTTGGGCCCTTTGTGCCATTTGGTGAGGGCAACTTCTGTGATTTCAATCACAGGCAGATCAAATGGAGGGCTGCTTATAGAATTGTATGCTGCTTCTTAGGAGTGGAGGGGGGGAGACCCCAAACTGTCCCCTGGGGGAGTGGGGCAGAAGGCACCTTCCACCTCCTTGAACTGACAGAAAAACAGAACTTTTTTTTCCATCTGCTCACACTTGCCCACCCTGAAGGTGTTGAGGTCATGCTGGGTTTGGGACAACCCCCAGGGAAAGGTCACAACCTCACTTTTTGTGTATTTGCTTCAGCTGCTTAGTCAACAGAATGCAGTTTTTTTTGGGGGGGGGAGGGGGATGGGATGGGGCTGTTGCTTCATATCCCTATTATCATTGAAGTTCTTGCCCATCCTGACTAAAGCTAGATCCTTGGGATGAAAGGGACTAGCCTGGAGGAGCAGGCATCACCCTGGTAAGCATGGAGGACATCCTGTCTGCTGGCCAACACAATCATAGATGTAGTAGTGTTGATTGAGGAATTTCAAAACTAGATTCTTTATGTTCTCAAAGCCAAAGACTGTCAAAGCCTTATAGCCTTCAATGGCATAGACAATGATTTGGAGTAATTCTGACCATCCATCCAGGCACAGTAACTGGGGAATCCAGTCCATGAGGTCACTTACACTGATGGGCATATGTGGTGCAGAGATCCTGTATGTCTGCACACATTTCCTCTGTTGCCTGCCCTTTCATCTGGTCCATCACCTCTTTATACTGCACCTTATTTTTGGAGCGGTTCAGACTCTTTCTGTCAGGGCCACTCTGTAGGGTATTGGGCAGGCCAACCAAGTTGATGGACAAAAACTTGAGCATATGCTCTTCGTTGATCTGCAGGGAGGCATCCAGGCCATTTCTCAGATTAGTATTATTGGACATCACACCTGGGTCTGAGTGGCGTCTCAGGAGATGAAGAGTTTCCTGGTGAACATCATCACGTTTTTCCTTGAATGATCATATGTATCATTTTCTTAACATCTGATTTCTTCCCTCTTTGCCCAGCCTGCTGCACACCACATGAAATGACTTTCAGAGTTGATTGTTGAGGACAGAGCCAAGGGAGCATTCCATTGGTTCTGGAACAAGTTCACCAGCAAATTCTCATACCTCCTCCGAAATGGAATGGTGAGCTTGAAGGACATCCTGGTGCTCCCATCCTGTCGGTTCTCCCCCCGTCCTTCCCAAGGGGGATGTTTTGCTCTCTGTCCACATTACCGTGGGTTTGGTCCCCTTTGTGAGTAATGTCTCCGACAATACACTGCAAGGATAGAAGCGCTGTGTCTTACTGCAGGGCCCCTCTTGGGTAGGACTCGTTTCCACATCTCCATCTTGCTTCTGACAGGAGAATGGGTAGATGCCAGTGCTGACCTTTTTTTAGAAGAGTTGTCACACCTTCCTCCAGGAATAATCCAGCAAGTTGTTTGTCTTTACAATCCACTTTGCCATTGTTCCTTCAACCCGACGTGTGGCCTGCCACCAGGGACATGTCACTCTGGTCCTCACTGGGGTGTCCTGAGTCTGGAGTCTGTCGTTTGGAGCCTGGGGTCCAGGAAGACTCTAGAGGAAAGGGAGAGTTGCCTACACACCATCCCTGCCATGGTGTGGGAGCGCATGGAAACATTTTTTTTCTCTTCTCCATGTTTCCATTTTCCTTCCTGACTCACATCAATTTGCTTTGAATATATGCATTATATAGTTCAGAAAATAAGAGACTATATCCAATCTTTCAATAAGTATTCAATGAAAGATACAAAAATTGGAATCTCAGTTTTGACTCATGAAGACCTGTAAAATCAGGTGAAGCTGCACCTGTGGGTTTCTGAGACTATCAATCTTGATGCAAGTAGAAAGCGTCATCTCTTCCTGAGTTCCAACTGTGGACCTCATGGCTAGCAACCTAACATGTTACCACTATGCCATGAGGTTTCTTCAACAGGGTAGCATCAGGAGCCCTGGAGACTCAATGAGTTAACTATGTGGATTGTTAAAATAAAGGGCAGCAGTTCGAATTCACTCGCTCCTCGGAGGGATGACTTTGAGGCTGCCTGCGCCCATAAAGAGCTGCAGTCTCAGAGACCTGGAGGAGTTCTCTCTCCCCTCGTTGTTGGTTGAACTTCTTACAGAAGAAAGTTTCAACCCTCAGGTCCATCCTTAGAGGCACATCTGGGTGGGTGCCACTGGCCCACTTTCCAGTTCATTGTTGAAAACTCGACAGCACCATCTAGGGATTTTTTCCAAATACACATATAAGCAAAAACAAAAGCTCCCTCTTTCACTTCTCTTTGTGTTCTTTTTTGAGGAACGCTTGGCTCTAATCCAGTATCAGCATGGAGCTAATAGTCAAAGTGTCATAAGCAATTGGTAATTTTGTGAGTGAAGTACAACTTATCATTTGTATCTGGCTCATTTTTTCGCACTGCAGTGTCTCTGGCAATGCCAACAAATGTCCTCCTTGCAATCTCCCAGTGGACCCCACCATATCATCTAGACCTTTAAAGTCCTTTGAAGCCCTAACAGTGGTTCTCAACGTGTGGGTCACAACCTCTTTGGGGGGTCGAACAGCTCTTTCACAGGGGTTGCTCAATTCATAACAGTAGCCAAATTACAGTTATGAAGTAGCAACGAAAATCATTTTATGGTTGGGAGTCACCCCAACAGTAGGAACTGCATTAAAAGTGTCACAGAATTAAGAAGGTTGAGAAACCACTCCTCTACCAGAAGGGATGGGGGCAAGGTGAATGTGGGTAGGCGGCAGCTGACTTACATTGCCACACGGTGATGGCATGTAAAACTGACTAAAGCTATTATTCTTTCTAGAGCCTTCATGAATCTTAGCGGGAGTCCTGCTGACACCTGTTCAGCATCGCTGCACCACAGCAACACACAAACCTCCACTGAGAGATGGGCAAGCATGAGGTGCAGGGAGGGGGAAAAGCACCAGGTTCTTTTTCCTGGAGAGAAAATTCTACCACTGAACCACCACTGCCCTCAAGGGACAGTTAGTCTGGGTACATTAGCTAATCAAGCACCTCTAAGTGGATTCACATCCCTAAAAGTGTAGAGATTTAATAATCAAAATGGATTTAGATAAGGTTGAAATAGCATCACTTAAAAACACACCATTTACCTCCTTCCAAGTTTCAACTCATTTTTCAATACCCAATTGAGCAACTTTTAAAAAGGGCAGCTACCAACCATAATTTGCACTCTTTCTTCTAAACCTCATATATTTGGCATAAGGCAATATGGGCATTTTCTCATTTCATTTTCTTCTGGGCAATATAGAAATAAGTAATATATTTATTTTGTTATAGCACTAAGGAGCAGCTCAGCTGAAGTCAATAAAAAAATCAATGTAAACATTAACACAGGTATGTGGTCCATTTTTGATAAGCCTTAAAATGAGAGCTTGACACTTTCAGGCTTTTCAAAGAGCAATTTTGGATGAACATTTGAGTTCTCACTTCAAACTGAGCAAAGACACACTTCTGAGAAAGCCATTCTTCTATAAGTACAGAGAATAGAATTATAGTGAGTTTTCGAGTGGTCAAGGTTATGCTTATATTTAGAATCATGTAATTTATATTTATTTTTGAGCTAAGGGGCACTCAACGGTTTGTGACAACTTGCAAAGGGCATCCTCAAAGGGCAAGCATTCCTTACTTCCCTTCACAGAGAAGATGTCTTCTCAACTTACCGACACTCATTAATATTTCAAGAGACAAAGTGCCCCTCTGTGGTGGCTCATAGGTGGTTATGATGCTGGATGCCATGTCAAGAGTATTTCAAATGTGAGTGTGGCCATTCATGGTGGAAAGGTTTCAGCAGAGGTTCCAAACTAAGACAGATTTGGAAGAAAGAAAGGCCTGGTAATATGGTCACAAGGATTAAATTATGAAAACTATATGGCCTACCACTGAATGGTGTATGATGCACAGCTGGAAGTTGTGCCTCCTAGATTACAAAACTCCAAAAACACACAGTGGTCAACACAATGGACATTAGCAACCCTGAAGATGAAGCAGGACCAGACAGTGTTTCACTCTGTTCTACACCAGAGCACCGCAAGTCAGAGCCAACTTGAGCACAACTGACAACCACAACAACACTCCCTCTCTGGGACAGGAAAAGGAAAATGTCAGGCTTCAAAGAGGTTTGAGGACTTGAGTCAACTAAAGAGAAGCGCTGGCCAGGAGCATGTTGCTGGAAGATCAATCTCTTGTCACTAGCAACTTGGTACCATGGCAGTAGCATTTTTTTTTTTTAACTAACCCTCTAGCATCTTTCTTCCTTCTCCAGGTTTCTGGCTCCACCTGTAATGGCCCATGCTCCACCTTGGGGCCATCCTTCTTCTCTTCTAATTGACCTGAGGAACAATGGTGAAAAATACAGACATGACCTCCCTGGCTAGAGTGTAGAGGAGCTCTGCTGATATAGTGGTCCCAGATTGGGCTGCTAGCTGCAAGGTCAGCAGCGTGAAACCACCAAATGCTCCACCAGAGCATGACAAGGCTTTCTACTCCTATGAGTTACCGTCTGTGATAGTTACGTAATCCCGTGCCAACTTGAGACTGTTACGAGTGAAGGGGTAGAGGTTAGGCTGCCAATCAGGTTGCTGCTTGATGATCTCATTTGGAGGTGCTGTGGAGATAAATAGCTCTCTGGAGGTGGAATACACAAACTCTATGCTTGGTATCCCTGATGACAAAGCACATGGTGCTACCCCACAGCCCTGGAGTTGGAGGGACCCCCGTGAAGACCCAGACCAGCACTGTGATCCACAAGACTGTCTACTTACTGGCCTGTGATCTTCCTACATTCCGTGCCATTACATGTATTGCATGAGTCTGAAAAGGACTTTATAAATTGGTATCAGACATATGGGCTAATGTCAGACTTAGGACCTTATCTAGACTGGCCTAGTTTCTCAATATACAATTTCCATTGTATATAAAGCTCTTTCTTATATACACGAGTGTCTTATCTATGAGTGTCTATGAATTTGTTTCTCAAGTCAACCCAGATGGCATACACACCATCTCTCAGAAAGCCACAGGGTCAGTCTAACCTACCCTATAAGATCTCTAGGAGTTGCAATTGACGTGATGGCCATCCACTTGCTTTAGTTTTGGTGTAGCAGGCTCTGTCCAAGAGTCCTAGAATTGAGACATTAAAGTACCATCTACACATGACTGGGAAATTCACTTTATTTTTTCAGATCCTCAGTATTTGTACTCTTCAAATGGATCTGATCACACCAGCTGAAGTGTATCATAACAGCTTCTATAGAGTCCATTACAACTCATGGAAACACCATGTGTTTTTGGAGTAGATCGACACCCCAGAGGGTTTTCATGACTGGGAGTTTGTGGAAGCACATTCCTAGGCATTCTTCCAAGTCAGTCGCACTGCCAAGCTTTGAGGTAGAAACTCAGCACTTAGTAATTTCACTACCAGTAATTCTTCCAACAATGGGTCTTGGCACACAGTCGGCATGGAGGAATTTCACTTCCCGAGGTAGAAGAAAGTCTTATCATAGTTCATAACTGGGTTCAGTGTTTTTCTTTACCATGTGCTTTAGACAGTGGCAACATAAGTCTGAGTTGCAGGCATAATATACTTGTATGAGCTGCTTTTATAAAAGGGGGGAGTTTTGCTCTTTCAAGGAAGGAGTTGGCAGGGAGATGCACAAATGAACACACTTGGCCACTAACTCTATTCTGCTTTGACTCATGAGTACTACTCAATCCACAGTGGCAGTGAACCAGGGGTTACAAAGCTCACATGAGCTGACAGGCATCTCAGACTTCTTTCTCTCCAAGGCTAGCATACCATTTGTTAAAGGCGATAATTGTGAAAAGGATAGGACATTTAACATTTCTTCCTGTGAATTTGTTTACAGTAGGCTGCTAACTGCACAACCAGTGATTCTACCCAACGAGCTGCACCATGGAAGAAAGAGGCTTCCCTAAAGCGTTAGTTTCAGAAACCTGATTTAAGAGCCATTTGAGTCTGAGTGGACTCATTACCATGCCTTTTTGTTTCACCCCCTTACCCTCACCCAGGTTTATAGAGACTTGTTACTAAGTTGAGTTCAGTTCTTAGCAAACATAACGCATGCTGCGAGAACAATCTCTTTAATTGACGACTGGTAAAAGCAAGCTCCTGGCATGTCACCCCTCTCTTTGTATCACTCCAGCTCATATCGAGATTAGCCAATGGTTGGTCTTTAATAGTTCTTTCTCCTCTTTATAAACTTGACTGCAATCAGCATAATTTGAGCCAGTTGCCTTTCCTTCATTTAGGTTGAGGTTGAGGTCCACTATATGCATAGTGAACAATTACTCAGACGGATCCTTCTGTTTTCATTTCTTAGAATTTATTAACTATCATGTTTTCTTTAACATGATTTTTCCTCCACACACCATGGAGAATAGAACATAAAGCTGGTAGAATGCCATTCGGCTCAACTCTATGATTTTTCTTTGATTAGTCAAAGTTGTAGTATGGTTGAAAAGTGTCTTTTTATATAAATCACAGTTCTGGAAATGATTCTGGTTTGAAAATATTTTCTTCGAGAGTAACAGTCCAATTGTTAATATCCAACTCTATAGCACCTAACAACAACAGCAAAATAAATTGCACACCCAACCCCTGCCCTCAAAGGGATCCCCATCCAGATCAACAGAGCAGAATAGCACCAGAGTGTTCCAAGTGGTACATCTTGCTAGTGGCAGACTGCCACTCCCTTCTCTTGAGAAGAGATTACTTGGTTCCCTCAGAAGACCCTTTGGTTAGCAAGGGAGTGCTACCAGAGCCATTCTTGAGCACTTCAACAAAACTTCCCCTGCCACTTGATCTTCAGGGTTTGAATTTTTTTTGCCTTTCAGGTTCTCATATTCCCAGATGATTAAAAGCCTGTTTAACATCATATCTCTATCTGTCCTGAGTTTCTAAAACTGTGTAGTGTCAAGTTCATCCTAAAGGTTAACTGTTGGGAGTGAGGTTGGAAATCCTGAATATCGCCTTTGTGAAGAAACAGGATTCTTTTTTCGTGTGTGTGTGTGTGTTTTTTGGGGGGGAGGCATCACTGCCCTCTGGTGGTTGTGGGAGCTACCTAGCCTTGCTGCTGCTGTATTTGAACCGCCAAGCCAGTGGCCGCAGTCCTGCACTCAACCACTATGCCACCGGGGCTCAGCCCGAAACAGGATTCTTAAGAAAAATAAGAATAGAGTCCCAAAGAAGATTCCCAAAATTTCTGTAGGAGTAGTAAAGGCTTTCATCAAGCCACAGTCATGAATACAAATTTTATTCATTCAAAGGCAATTCTTACCATCTTGGGCATGAGCGGTGGTGGAAGGGGATAACGTCTGGCTGTTTGCTCGTGCTTCTTGTATGACTATTGCATTACCCAACACATTGCATTGGGTAAATCTGCAGCACAAGACCTCTTTAGAGTCTTGTTTTGTTTTGTTTTTTTGTTTTTTTGGGGGGGGGAGGGGCATCACTGCTCTCTGGTGGTAGGAGTAGGAGGCCCAGCCCCACTGCTGGAATTGAACCTCCATCACAGTGGGCCGCAGTCCCGCGTACAACCACTACGCCACCAGGGCTCAGCCCCCCTCTTTAGAGTCTTAAAGAGGAAGGATGTTACATTTAGGACTAATGTGCACCTGACTCAAGCCACCTGACTCAATTGATTCAAATGCATGTGAAAGGTTGACGTTGTAAAAGGAAGACAGATGAAAAATGGATTTGTTTGAATTATACTGGTGGTGAAGAATATCGATAGTATAATGCACTGCCAAAAGATTAGAAGAGTCTGCTTTGGAGGAAGTATGGCCAGAATGTGCGTAAGAGGTAACAATGACCAGATTTCATCTCACGTTCTTTAGATGTTATCAGGATAAACCAGTCTCTGGAAAAAGACATCATGCTCAGTAAAGGGGCAGTGGAAAAGAGGGAGTCCCTAACAAGATACGGTCACACTGTGGATGCAACTTGGCCTCAAACACACAACAAATGTGAGGAAAGCACAAGACCAGGCAGAGTTTTTCTCTGCCATTCATAGGGTTGCAATGAGTAAGAAGTGGGAGGATAACAGTTAGCAACAAGAATTTTTCTTTAACTAGAGGTCTCTGGTGGTGGTGCTAGGTGTCGGATTACTAACAGCAAGGTCAGTGGTTCCAACCTACCCGCTGCTAGTGAAAGAAAGATGAGGGTATCTGTAGCTTAAGAAAAAAAAATATTATAGTAGAAACTGTATAAAACTAGACCAGAGGGAGTATACAAAACAATTTGGGTATATGGTGACTAGAGACCTCCCAACTTGTCCTGAAATCATATGCCCAAAATATGAAGGTAAAAGCATCTTTGGAGGGTCTGGGAGGACTAAATGGCTAAGAGTTAAATGGTTAGCAAAACTTGGCACTTCCGACTCATCCAGAGGCACCTTGGAGGCCAGGCCTGGCCAATTGCTTCCAGGAGGTTATAGCCTTGAACATCCCCATGGAGCCTTTAGGTTTCAAATACTGGGGATTGACAAAAGGGCAACAGCACCAGTCCTCCTACGAGTCTACCATCAGTGGTATTAGATGCCTATTTCTTTGCAGGGAAAAGAAGAGGCCAGATAACAGGTATGGCATCAGGTGCCGGACAGTTGATGATAAAACAGAAAGAAAAGGGTACCAAACACAAAAGGTTAGCAAACAGATATGGTCCGGTACTCTAAAGCCCACCGGCTTTGAAAATAAACCTGAAACAAGGTGCTGTATTTGCTCTGCCTTAAAAAAAAAAAAAAATAACAGGAAAGAAGGAAATGACACCCTAGTGGCCAATAAAAGATACAGTCAATTTACATATTCCTCCACCTACAAAGTCTCATGCAAATTAAAGATGTAATTACATTTAGATGGTGCAGCTGCTCTGGCTCTCCTTCCTCACAGCATTTATTTGTGACTTTCAAAGGTTTCACAAGGAAACCTTGAGAGAAAAAGAGTAAATATTTTGCAAAGGAGTTCAATTTGTCAGCAATAATCCTTCCCAGGATAGGGAAAGTAAGGCAAATCTTGGTAGATGAAAGTACCGTGACTTTTAAAAACAATAGCATTGCCCTGAAATTCAATCTACTAGCATCATTTGTTGTTGTTGCTGTTGTTGTTGCTGTTGCAAACAATCCTTTGGTGCCTTTCATTTTTCTGCCATTTAAAGAAGAAAGAAACAAAATGGTCCCAAAGAGAATTGTTTACAGTAGGTAGGGAGATATTCTGAACAAAGCTAGAATTTCATAGCACCTACAAAGAAAAGGGGGATGAAAAATGTCACCTTGCTCATAGAAGATATTCTATCTTCTTCTCGCCAGAGAGCTTAATGCATTTGACATCAAATTTTGGGAAGGGAAGAAATGACATTTATGTTAAGATGTAAAGAAGGGCCTAGCACTTTAAAAGAAAATGGGGCTCAACTCTTACCACTGTGGCATACGGAGGCTGTAAAGAATTCAGTGTCTACTGCACCTTAATGAAGTGCGGACATTTGCTGTCTGATTCATTTTATGCTACAAGAAGCCCCTGTACATACTCTCTCATAGACCCACTTCCTTCACGAGTCGCATGTCATCATGATATCCCTTTTTATCTTGTCAGGAAAATGTTCTCTCCTTTTAAAAGTTGGTGGTCACATGTGTAACAAAAGAAGTCAAGGCAACCAGGAAAAGAAGGGCCAAACTCTAAACCAAACAAACTCTCTGCCATCAAGCAGGTTCAAAAGAATAGTGAGCCTAGAGGAGAAGGGAAATGGCCCTGGGGGTTTCTGAGACGATAGCTCTCTCTAAGTGGAGACAGCCACATTTTCCTCCTGCAAGTGATGGCGCAGAGGTCTAAATTTACCGTGGTCAGTGTAACCAGCAATGAAACGTAGCTGTACCATCTTCACAAGACAAACATTCTCCATGGATGAGACAGCTGTTTTTCCCAGAAATCTGTTTAGGCTCTGAAGTGATGGATGAAACCAATTAAAAGGTGACAGGTCTAATCCCACATAATATGGCTTTACTAAAAATGAAGCACTCGTTTGTTCCTGAGTTGCCCAGGTCATTATTCCCGTCTCACGGGCTGGATGGATATATACCCAGCAGGAAATTCAGAATCAGGCACACAGTAGGCATACCCACAAAAATAGTGGATAATGTTAATATAATTTGTGGTATGATGAAGCCTATTTTTCTTACTCGAGTGACATGGTAAAAGTAGGATCCATTGTTCAGCTTCCAAATGGAGATCTGGAGTCATAATTCTCCCAAAGAGTCATCTGTTTCATGTTGCTTTGCATTATTCTTATGGACATGTATTGATTTTTAGTCATTTTCTCTAGACTTATAACTTGCTTCAGAAGCTTACAAGCAAACATCCAATTATACTCAGAGAGAAAATGTTCAGGAAAGGACTATGACTGCATGAGACCAATAGGTAATGTCAGCATTTTGTTAACAGTAAATAGTTTCATCAAAGTGCCATATTGCTTCAGTCTAAGAGCACATCATCTGTATATTCACATCTTCTTTAACCCCTTTTGGGGGAAATTCTCCATTAAATGGACAGATTCATTATGCATCATATCCTGGACTGAGAACTCTCCGAAGATTATTAAGGATGTCCTTTTTATATTGAAGAAATCGATAGTAACTTTGCTCAGAAGAAGTACACAGATCTCACATGGTTCCATCATTGAGCAGGCTTTCACCATTCAGATGATTCTAACACAGAAAAATCAGAACAGATCTGACTTTTGTTAAATGTAAATAAATAAGTGATGGAGTGTCAGAATCAGAATGGAAAGGTGAGGGATTGAAGTTCTGGAATGGGAGACTTACAAGAGGCACAGTAAGCCATTCCAGGATGCTGAGGTGGGAGATGAGTTTAGTTGCCAGCACTGTGGAGAGTAACATCATATTCTGACGGCAGAACTATAGTGTGCCCTCTTTGAGCTCTACAGGATTGTCTGTGACTCTGCTGTGCAGTGCTGCTCCTATGCAATGCACATGTTCTCATTTTCTTAGAGGGATCTTAAGTTTCTAGCTTACATTTCCTATTCTGTCAACATTTGGGTTCATGTACAACTGATGAATATGGATCCTGTGCAGTTTCACTTCTTTCGCTGTGACTGAGCACAAGAGAATTGTTTAAAGACTATTTTTTTTATCAGTTGCATTGACTTAGAATCATGATATAAAACAAATTAGCACATAGTTTAATCACCCCTATTTTATTAAGGGAGGCGCTCATCTTCAATCATCAATTTGATAAATCATCACCCCTTGGCAGGAGTTTAATTTTAGGATGGTTACTCACCAGCTAATTCCGCTTTACACACATAATTTCCATAGCAGAACTTCTCCCCGATTTTGTTTCCAGTATTATGGGAATTAAATAGAAGTACAGAACACAGCATAAAACCTGGCATGGGCCAAATTTCATAAATGTCAGTTTATTATCATCCTTATGTTCAGACTACCTGTGGTACATAAGTGACTACATTTTTGACTACTCTACACTGATTTGCAAAGTTTTTCTTGTTTCAGTCTCCATGGCTCAAGATATGTAATCTTGATGTATTCAGAGAACGGCACTGAATGAGGAAAAATCTAATTGAATGAGCAAAAAATAAAAACCATGTCCTTGATTTTATAGTCCAAGTCACACCATTTATAAATAGCAATAACATAATCCATTTCAATTACAACTTTAAAGTTCATAGGGATTATGTAAATATATATGTGTGTGTGCATTTTCTAAAATCTAAGATGTATGGGTACAATAATCCTCACTTGAACTAAAGAAGATACCAAACAAATTAAATGATGGAAATTTCCCACTGTCAATTACCTTTGCACAGTACCAAAATTGATCAGACATCTGTTATTCTGCTTTTATTCTTATGTTTGACCAATTATTGACCTTCACTCTTTATTTTTATTGACTTATTCATGTCATACCCCCTGTAATTATAGGTTGTTTGTCCACAATGGACTAATGACTACCCCTGCAGCAGCCAAACTCCATGGAATTTACATTTCAGTGGGAGAGATCCAAGTGGAGATTAATATGGATTTCATCTGCATGCAGACATTTTGATAAAATCACGGTGACTGATGATCTCATGTTATCATCAAGCAATGATAAAATGCATTCTAGCAAAATATATTTAACAAACAAAACAAAGTACACTTTTCTCAAGGACTTTGAGAATCTTATTTGTTTGTTTTTTTATCCTGGTACCAGTATAGCACATCTGAGTGCATATTTGGGATTTGCAAACATAAAATGGAAAGTACGGAGAAAAGAGGATGAGAGAGAGAGAGGGGGGAAGAAGAAGAAGAAGAAGAAGAAGAAGAAGAAGAAGAAGAAGAAGAAGAAGAAGAAGAAGAAGAAGAAGAAGAAGAAAACGAGGAGGAAGAAGAACAGAAGGAAAAGAAGGAAGGGAAGAATAAATAGGAAAGAGAATGAAGGCATTAGAAGAAAGAGAGAGTGAGAACTGAGGTTAAACAAAGTTGTCTTACCTGGGTTATGTTAACTACATAACCAATCAAGAGGCCTGAAATGCTTACCCTCTCCAAGCTACTGTGTTCATTTCAGGAATTATGGGTTTAAATAAGTCTGAGATATTTTTTTCTTTTTTTCAAGAGTTGGCAATAGAATATATTTATATATGATGATGGGGATATAAATCTACGTACATATACTTATAGGGTTAGCATTAAGGCACCAGATGGACACTGGACCTCCACTCAAGTACTTCCTCAATGCAAGAACACTTTGTTCTATTAAATCGGCATTCCTTGGTGCTCACCTTCCCAACACAATCACTGAAGACAAATGTGTGCACAAACAAAAGTGGTGAGAAAAGCTGATGGTGCCTGGCTATCAAAGATATAACCTCTGGGATACTAAGGGCTTGAAAGTACACAAGCGGCCATCTAGCTTAGAAGCAACACAATCCACATGGAAGAAACATACAAGTCTGTGTGACCACAAGGGATCAATGTTTCAGCAGTCCTCAAAGAACAAAAATCAAACCATTGGGTGCCCAGGTGGAGTAGAAAGGGGGGCACTGTTAAATGGATCTATATATAACCTCCTTCCTGGGGTTCAGACAGCAGAGAAGTAGGCTAAAGGCGACATCTGACAGTGTACACTATGGCAAAATAATAATAATTTATAAATTATCAATGACTCATTAGGGAGTGGGGAGCGGGGAGGGTGTGGAAAGAAGAGGAGCTAATACCAAGGGCTTAAGTAGAAAGAAAAAGATTAAAGAAGGATGATGGCACCAAATGTACAGATATGCTTTGCATACAGATAGTGATGAGCTGTATGAACCCACAATCAAATGATTTAAAAATAACAATAATCACAGCACTGATCTATCAGACCAAAAATAAAAATAAAAACTCAGAGTAAAATTAAAAGAGTTGATAATTATATTTTGAAAATTATATTTTAAATTAAAATACTATAACTTTTTCTTTTCTTAAAACCCTTGTATTGGGGCTTAACTTTCAAAAGATTGCTGTGAAAATAATGTTTTTAATAAAAACCATACAATCTAACATTATAAACTTTGATTGATTTATATAGTACTATAGAAAAAAAAGGTGATCTTATTCACATGTACTGTGCTGGGCTCAACATAACAGAAATTATTTTATTAGCTGCTTACAACCCTATGAGGTAAAATAACCTTTATTTTTTGTTCACAAAATGAAAATCAGAGAAGTTTCAGTGGCTTTCTTAAAACCATAAAACTAGGAAAAAAATGGGTTGGCCATACAAACAGGTTTTTCTAAAGACACAGATTCCTTTTGTATGAGGAAGCTTCAAAGCAATCATGGGAACATGGAACTAAAAGATTATAGACTTTGGGGGGCCATCACTGCCCTCTGGTGCAAGAGGGTGGTCCAGCCTTGCTCCTGGAGAGCTGCAGCTGGATTTGAACCACCAGGCCAGTGGGGCATAGTCCCACACTCAACCACTAGGCACTGGGGCTCAGCCCCTGATTATAAACTTTTTAAATGAACATTTTGAAACCTCCTCGTATTTATGTTCCCATCAGAACATCTCTATAGTCTCCCAAACCCACTCACTGCAATCAAATCAATCCCAATCCATAGCAACTTTCTCATATACTTTTCAATGCTGAAAATATTTATAAGAGTAGATAGTACACTGGAGTCAGAAACATGGGGAATTTAGGATAGATGATCCCTCAGGACTAGTGGTGGGAGTGGTGATACCGGGAGGGTGGAGGAATTGTGGAATAGAGAGGGAAAACCAATATCAGGAATCTACATATAATCTCCTCTTGGGGGTATACATAATGGGGAAGTGAGTGTAGGGACACATCGGACAGCGTATGATATGAAAAAGTAATAACTATGTAAATTATTAAGGGTTCACGGGGGAGGCGAGAGCAGAGGAAGGGGAAATATAGGGAGCTGGTACTAGGGGCCTAAGTGGAGGGAGGATGTTTTGAGAGTGATGATGGCAACAAGTGTGCAAAAGTGGCCTGCATACATTTGATGCATGTGTGGATTGTGATGGGAGTTGTATGAGCCCCCAAGAAAATGATTTATAAAAAAAAGGCAGGGGAAAGAGAAGCTTATACCAAGGGCTCAAACAGAAAATATTTGGAAATGAATATGGCAGGTGATGTACAAATATGCTTGATACAAATGATACATTGAATGCTATAAGAGTTATGAGTCCCCAATAAAATCATTGAAAAGAAAGAGAGTGTCATCATTATCACACTGAGCAGAGAGTGTGTTTGAAATGCTTACCAGTGCAACTCCTATACAATCTATAGGGGTTGAATCCAATGGTTCCTAATCAATGCCTAGAATGGCTGCATTTGAGTGGAAAGAGTTGGCCATATTGTGAGGTGGGAAGAGTGATAAAGGGATTTGCAATCCATCCATATTACAGATTGAAATGTGTCTAATTGAGTGAATGAGAAACTAATTGCTTTGCAAACTTTTATACAAACCACAATAAAAATGTCAAACATATATAAATATAGAAATAAGATAAATGATAGTAATGCTATCAGCCTGCGGGGCAAGCATTTGAAAGATGTCTCTGGATACAGGGTCAATGGGGAATTTCATATATCTGTCTCTGGGGCTGAATTTAGCCTCTGCTCCTCCCTGTGTCAGGGACGCAGACTCTGCTCCTTCAGGTACAAACTCGACCCGCCTCTCTGTTCCCAACATCTGCTGTTCTTTGAATGTCCTTCTCATCACCATGCTTCTCGCTGGGCGCACAGCCTTTTGTTTTCTTCTATATATTCCTTGTCTTCTCTTCTTCTGCCCCTGGCACCCTGCTTATTGTATTCCTAAGTATTGGAGAGCTGAAGCATCCTTTGGATCCATCATATCCACCGAATAGAGTGACATGTCGCCTTTGTTCACTTAAAGGTAGCCGAATGTGAGACTTATTTCTTTAAAAAGAAAACTAAATTGCTTTTTAACATTGGTAGGTTTGTGTTTGTTTTGTTAATGTACACGACCCTGAACTGATTTTATTTCACAGGCAATTTGCTTTTATATTTCTAAATGGTATGACTTCTGTGGCAGGTGTTGACAACCTTTTTTTCCCTAATGGACCAGACAGTAAATATATGAGGCTTTGTGCTATCATTACTCCCACCCCCATGCCCATACATTCAGCTCTCTTGTTTTGATACAGAAATGAATACCCACTGAAAAAAATCCCCCAAAGTGTCATCAAGTGAATTCCAATTCAGCAACCCTACAGGGCAGAGCAGAACCATCTTTTTGGGCTTTCAGGATTATAAATCTCTATGGGAGCAAGCAGTCTCAGCTTTCTCCCTGAGAACACATGGTGGATATGAACCATTGACGTTGCAAGTTACCAGTCAAAAAAGCATAGACCACTAAAGCACCAGGGTTTCACATAAATGAATAGTGTGGCTACCTTATGAGAGAATGTTACTTACCAAAACCAGAGGGGGACATGATTGCACTCATGGACTATAGTTTTTAGAACAATTGCATCTGAAACAGAAACTTGATTCTTAATTTTTAAATTCTTATCAAATAAGCATGATTTGTAAGAAGATGCCTTGAACGTACTTATGTGCTTAATTTTCTCATTTATTTTATTTTATTGTTCTGCCTAAATTTTCCAAGTCAATAGTTTTTATAGGTCAAATTAAACAAAACTAATTTTATCATTCCTTACATGCAAACATTGCCAATGTCCAGAGTCACTATTGTTCTCCTCCATGAAGCAGATTGCGACTCCTGGAAATACTATGTACAATAGAAGGTCATCTTGTTCCATGCTTTATTCTCACAATCACAAGCATGTCCCAGCCAATGGCTATGGCTCTTTCGCCAGTTCATCTTATTATGGGTCTTCCATGCCCATAGGCACCATCTGTTTCATAAAAGATGATGTCCTCCTCCTGTGACTGATCCTTTCTCAGAATGTACTAAAGAGACAGTGAGTTAGACAATGTTGTTACATTTGTAACTAATACACATTGAGTACTTCCTGTGTATCAGTGTTCTCCAAACCATGCCTGGGGGAAAACCCCAATATCCACTGGTCTCAAGTGGATTCCAGTTGATAACTACTTTATATAGAATTTTAGAGGTCATAAATCATGACCAAAACAGATAGTTTCACCTTTAACCCTTGAAGTGGTGGGTTTGAACCACTGGCCTTGCATAATTAGTTTGTTGACACCACTGTATTCTCAAGTCAAACCTTGGTGATACTGTTTTGTAAGATAATGATATTTTTCTGATAGAAATTATACTCTAGTGGCCAGAGGCAGGAAACAGACACGCAACACATATGAATTCAAACCAGAAACTTGCAATGAAGATATATGCGGTATATATGGCATATCACACACACACACACATCCTCAGTGATGTGGATTGTACATTGGAAGGTTAACTTTTCAGTCAGTATTTAGTACTACGCAGCCATTCTGCAAGAAAAAGCTGATGCTTTCTCTTTCTGTAGATTTACTCTGTCTGCAACTGACAGGGCTAGGTATACCAGGTTCTATTCTATAGGGGGTGTATCAGTCAGAAAACTGTCTCAATGGCAGTGAGCTTTATTTTACACACACACACACACACACACAGAGTCGGTAACAGAGTGTCTGGTGGAGTCTACTTAACCTACATGGCCAGTGAAGGACTCACTGTCAAACAGATGGAAAAGAAGGAATATTTGAGTAAATACCTAAAAGGTATTTAGGAGAGAGTTCAGGAAGAGCAACATGAGTGCAAAGGCCCTGTGACAGAAATAAGCATTTCATGTGTGGTTCAAGGAGGATGGAAGACAGGAAGATGACAACATCACAGAAGCAGAAGTCAGGTTGCATATTCCTTTATAAATCCCAGCATTTGATCCCACCAAAGGCCAGGAAGGTACGTGTTACAAGGGATCCTATAAAGAACGTGCTAGATGTGACTCCTACTTTAAGAGAGAGAAAAATATTTTTGTGACACAGCACCATCTAGGACTGTCATCAAGGCTAGTTTCATAGATGGAAAATGAGTGGTGTCTCACAGACTCCATGGAGAGAGGAACTATGCTTGTTTTTTGCTTTGCTGTTACTGTCTGGAAATTCTTAAATTTTAACAATGGTGTTGTTGTATGTTGCTGTGTCCATTATAATTCATTTATCTTAATGCCATTTATTCTATACTGGCTCAAAGTAACCCCTGTGGGTTTCTGAGATTGCAATGTTTGGAGGAGTAGAATACCCAGTCTTTTTCCAAAAATGATGCAGTTGTTTTAAACTGCCTACCATGGAGATTACTCTGCAATGCATAATAGCCCCATATTGCAGAGGAGAACTGCTCCATATGGTTTTCCAGGCTGTAATCCTTATGGAAAGATAACCAATTCTTTTATGCACAAAGTCATTGGGGGATTTGAATTGTCAAAGTTTCGGGTATCAATCTAGCATTCAGACATTATACAATCAAGTCACCTTTTTGTACACCTCCATATTTGAGAATTTCTCAGGATTACTCACAATATACAGATGCTCCTACCTATAATAGAGAAATAGGTCTAAAGAGAACATAATAAGTCTCCCTATGGAGAAGAATATAGAAAAGGATATCACCCAAAGGATATAATAAATATTGTGTTTCTCACATCAGAAGAGTAAGAGTAAGAATGGGAAACAAGGTGATGGAGAAAGAAAAGGACAGATAAGTGGACAGAGAAATGTGAGATGTGAAAATGTTGAAAGTGTCTGGATGATTACAGTTGGGTTTCCAAATTGTTTTGGGGTAACTCTTTTAGAAGAAGTACATGGAAGAGATCAAAATGATCATAGCTTATTCTGCTCCACAAAACATTTGCAATTATGCTGTTGGCACCATGCAATGTATTTTTTAGGATCAATTAGTTAATTGCTTGTTGCTTTAATTATTCACACTCTCCTTAAAGCTTTCTTTATGTGTCACAGCTGAACCCAGGAGCTCGAAAAGATTGCAGATATAGTCTTCCAATATCAGTGTCAAGTGGACTATTGGTTTCATTGCAAGATTGACCTGGGGTTTAAATAGTGTCTGGATAATGCTTAACAGATGAAGAATTAGTTACCAGACTCCAGTTAGTTTTGTATATAGAAAATCTCCTATTTTTCTCCCTGTATAACTTCTGGGTTTTCAGATTCTGCTCCAGTAGTTATTCAGCACTGATTACCTACTCTATGCTAAGCATCTATTTTAAAACTACAAGAGGATGGCAAATTCATTACTTATCTCTTAACACCAGCCATGACAATTAGTAAACTCACTCAAGTACTGATGAAAACTCCCATACTTTTCAGTGTAATAAAAGGGGAAGTTTATGCATTGTAATTCAACCAAGCCCAAGACCATAGTTATGCAGCACTATCTGAAGTCATCTGAACAATATGCCTTTACTAACGACACTTGTACATAGAGTTTTTTTTAAAAACTATTCCCAATGTTGAAAATTTCTTTCTAATCCCACCTGTTTCATATTGATAAAACTTTTATTTTGCTACCTATGTGCAATAATATTTCCTCTTTTAATGACTATCCAAACTGTGAATTAAAAAATACTATGGTCAATTTTGCAAATCTTCTGTTAATAACCCCTGACACGGGTAACTTGTTTATTAAATTGGTCTTTGTGTACAAATAAGGCTTCTTGGCAGTAGCTTAATCTTGAAACTCTAACTAGCACCTTACAGTATCCATGACACTTTGGTCATATCAAACTTCTCAGCTTCTATCTATGTTTCTAATATTTTGCTCTCTTAATACTTAATCTTGCTCTTCTCTCTGTCAAATATTTCACTAGAAGGTATGAAACTTTTTAGTATATTTCAGGATAGTGTAGTTATTGAGTAAAGCAATGCAAACAAAATACTACACATTCTTAATCAATGCAGCGTACAATATCACTGGTGTGCACACTCCTCTAGTACATTGTCATTGAATCATTGTGGCGTTTCTTGCTTTGCATAGAGAGCATCGGTTGCTTCATCTTACTAGAACACATGTTTTCTATTTATAAGGCACATTTCACTTGTTTCATCTTTAATTAAGGCATCCTGTCCAATTTTAGGAGGCCAGTGATGCAGCCAGATGATCTGTGTTAGGCTATGGCCCCCAAGAGCAGCTGTCCAAAACTACCAGCTGCTCAATGAGAGAAAGATGGATCTTTCTACCACAGTTAATAATTACAATCTTGAAAACTCATAGGGACAGTTCAATCCAGTTGTATTCGGTCACTATCAGTCAGTATTGACTTGGTGGCAGTGATAAGCAATCCAATTTTAGCTTTATTTAATTTTCTATAATATGCATTTATCCTAATATTTTCCAATGGAGTAGAACCATGCCTGACATGATAATACTTTATTTTGTAAGAATCAAAACTCGATTAGTTCCAAGTTGTTAGATGTTGAAGATTCATCTCTTTCAATATGCCCTTCTGCTCCACTCCACTCCCTTCCCTTGAGTATATCCCCCTATATCATTGGATTCTATTATTTGCTTTAAAATCCCACAAAAAATCATAAAATTTTCAAGAATTGTCTCACATGATGGTAGCTGGTGTTCAGTCAAAAAATTCAAGTATCAAGCAATGATGAGGAAATGCAGGGATGGAAGCCAGAAACCAAAAATGTCTAAAAGCCACAGCAGATCTTCTTGCTCGCAGCAAAACTCAGTCAGGAAAATAGAGATCTGACTTTTCAGGTGAGGCAGCCTGTGTAGAAGAGTAGGTTAGAACTATAGCATACCCCAAGTAACCAGAAACTGTGGCTTGATTAACACCCCATGTGAAGATTGGGTGTTAAGGATATCATCAAGGAAATAAAGTGTATGGTCTGGTTATCACCCAGTGCAAAACTGAGGTCTTAGAGATGTCCACAGCGAGACAAAGGAGAAGACTCAGCCTGAAGTCTCCGGCAAGGCCACCTCTCAATCCCAGCCCATTCCTGTCTATCAGCACAGTGGAGAGTGTCCTCAAGCAGAGACTACAGCCACAGGTGTGCAAAGTCCAGAATTATGAGACATCCTATCAGGAGCAATGACTAGAAATGAAAACTTAATTGACCATGACTCACCTGGATTAAGGCATTGAGTCATATCTTCTTTAACCCAAAGAATAGTTATATCTTGGACTGCTAATCAGAAAGCAGCAGTTTGGAACTCACCAGTCACTCCTCAGGAGAAAGATGAAGTCATTAACTGAGGAAGCATAGCCTCAGAAACACACTGGATCCATTCCACTCTGTGCTCCAGGTTGCTATGGATTGAAATCAACTCTATGGCAGTGAGTTTGGTTTGTTCCAACCCGAGGGTCTCTCCTTCTGACACTATTCTCGACAGTGTCTCTCTGCTACACATAAAGTTTTCAGTGACTGCCTCCTGCGAATAGGACAGCTTATTTCTCCTTCCCAGTGTACTGTTAGTCTGCAAGTTCTGTGGAAACTGGTTCACTGTAAGTGATTTGTTGCTATCTTGACTACCAGTCCTGTTGCTTTCAACATTGCAGCCACATGCAAGGCACTGCAGTGCAAACCGACCATTGGTTTTTAGGTCAGTTCTTCAGCACAGAATGTTCATGCCAGCCAGAAATCAGTAATTCTGTAGGTGCACAGCCTCCTAAAGTACCTTCTAGAGAAAAATCAGAGAAGTTTTTTAAATAAACCAGGTTTCAAAGCTAAGAAGTGGCCAAGCAGGGCCTGGTGCCCCAATATATCTCATCCTAACCCGGTACCCCCCATCATTTACAATGATGTCCTAAGGTCTGCATCAAGGCTGTCAAGACTTATCTCTCCAATTGAATTCATGCATCTGTTCATAAATCCTCTAATCAGTTAAGTAGGTAGACAACGTGCTACAACTCCTGCTGCTAATACTATTACTATTACTACAAAAAGGGAGGGAGGAGGAAGAGGGGGAGGGAGACAGAAGAAAAGCAAACAAGAAAAATGAAAATGAAAAAGGAATTCTACGTCTCCCCCTCATATTTGTGGATCAAGGTACGCATAAACATTGAGCCTCTTGGCCCATAGTGCATTCTCTTTATTCTCAATCTCAATCCTTTTTCGGGGTACACGTTAGAAGATTGATGTCCATATGTTCAAGGTTGATCCAAACTCTTGAATAATAATCAATAGGTGGCTCTGCTCCCGGGATATTGCAGACAGGCCTTAGTGTAGTGGTACACACAGGTCCTGAAAGCAGGCTTGAAGTCCTTTGAGTCGATTGGATCTGGGGTACCAATAACACGAACAGGTCAGGTTTGGACTCCATAGTGGCAAGGTTCCAGGTCCCAAACTATGGGACATGGTTGGATAGAAGAGACAATGTGCACCCCTTAAAATGGTGGTCCCGCTAGATCTTTAAAAAGTACTTTTATGATTAGCTGATCTATAGAGAAGAGTGGCATCACAAGTAAATAGATCAATCGCATAACCACAGAGCCAGCATCATACCTTTTTTTTTTTCAGTTCCTTGTAAGTGCTAATTATTCACCATCTCCAAGTCATGTTCCACGTACACTATTTGGATTCCAACTGTGAAAAGCCAGGTTGCAATGCCCCATTTAGAATGTTGTGATTTCTTTCTGCCTGGAAAGACATACATCTCCAGTTTGCTGAACCAGATACTACCCTGGAGTTCTTATTTCTACAGAGAAGAGAACAGCCCCTGTTCACACCCCTGCTAGTTCTCACTCTGTGGGGAGCTGGCTTGTCTCTGGTGGATGAGCAAGGTAAGCCTTGCTCTTCTGGAACATTAGGACAGAGCATATGCTCATGGGGCCATCTCATGCACATTTATTTTGCATTCTGTAAATAATTTTAATATATTCTAAAGATCTAAGTACTGTAAATATAGTAGGCAATGATCATTAGAGTGAGACTGACTTAATGGTGCTAATTAAATAAATCTGATGGTCTCCCATAGATCAATTGGGTGGGTGGGGGTATTGGTCTTTGTTCATCTAGGGGTGGAATTCTGTTTTAGGATACAAATGTTTCAATCGTCTCAGAGATACCAGTTAGTATTTGATGCAGAATAAAGGGCCTCCTGGTGCAATGAGCTGTCAACCACAAGGTCTCCAGTTCAAAATCATTAGGAGTTCCAAGGGAAGAACAGGAGAATTGCTATTGACATAAGAAATTGCAGTCTAGGAAACCCACTGAGGCCATTCTTTTCTGTCTTCTAAAGTTCATAGGCACTGGAATCTGCTTGATGGCAAAACGTGAGCCCATGGGTGAGTGAGTCTGTGTTCAGGTCTGCAGAGCAGCCTCAGGCTTCAGTGGGCACTTTCAGGGCTCCATTCTTTGGCATGAAGTTCCTAACAAAGATTTTCCCAACAACCCTGGTGGCATAGTGGGTTAAGCATTGAGCTGCTAATTACAAGATCAGTAGATTGATCCTAGTAGCTGCTCTAAGGGGGTACAGCGGGAGAAGGTGAGGCACTTTTGCTTCAGTAACATTTGCAACCACAGAGACCCAAAGGAGCAGTTTCACTCTGTCATAACAAGTTGCTAGAAATCAGAGAAGCCTCAACTGTAGGGAATGTTGAGACCTGAGTGGTCTATCTGCCAATCTTCTATTTACTTCACAGTGGTAGCTTAATCCAAGCGCTTCTCCTGACGTATTTTGGGTTCTTTCCAATGAAAAATGATCATTAGAAATGCACGAGTTCAGACTGTGTTTTGTGGCTATTCACAAGATGTTCACTGACACCGCCTTTTTAGAAGTAAATCACCAGATGCCTACTTGTCTATGTTATCCTGGAAGCTCTTCTGAGACCTGAGCTGCACGGGTGACCCTGGAATACTGCAGCTATGCTGAAACCTGTCTACCTTGGGTTACCCTACAGGGATTTGAAATTCCAGTGACACAACTGCCAGCATCCGAGGAACAAGCAAGCCACTGTGGCACCATAAACTGACAAACACGTGAGAAAAAGGAAAAGGATCAGTAGGTGAGAAAACATTGCCTTGGTGATAAGAATGGCACTGGAGATTATATGAAAATTTTGGAAGATCAAAGATCTAGTTATTTTGGAAGATCAAAGATCTAGTTCCACACATGTGGACCTTACATGATAGAATATAACCTCAAAACAAATCTCATCTCCATGAAGTCATTTCTGACTCATGGTGACCAGGTAGAACTGCATCTCTAAGTTTCTGAGAATATTATGCTTTATGGGGGTGGAAATCTCTATCTTTCTCCTGTGGAATGGCTGGATATTGAGAACTGTTGGCTGTGCTGTTGGCAGCTCACTATACCACCAGGGCTCCTGAGAGACTATATGGGATTATCATGGACTGCATCTGTGGAATGAGTCACTAGAGAATCTGAATACAAAGAGTCGAAATGACTATGGAGTAGAATAAAACTATTACTCCTATGCAATTTAAAAAAAACTAAGCCAAGTCCTGGAAAAGAAATTTATGACCACCGTGATTATATTCAATCTCATGTAGAAACCATGTCCAGAAAAGATTTGATGCAATAAATACTAATAATCAAAACCTAGGTGAGTTGTGCAATGATGTCAAGGAATTTATAGAAATATGGTATTTCTATAAATATAATATTTCAAATTTAAAGAAATAAATTCATACAAAATAAATGAAGAAAAATGAAAAGTATATTTTGGAAGAGACTTTGAAATGTGTTCTTCAGCATACAGTTCACTAAATCATTTGGTAGAAATGCTGGAGTAAAATAGTTGAGTGGAAGATTCCCAAGGAGAGTTTGAGAAGAGAAACTATTGTGTAAAATGTGCAGAAAACACAATTAGAAAATCAGAAGGGAAGAAAGCTCTATGTATTTCTCTAGCAGAAAGAATGGATAAAAAATTCAAATCTTTGGGGGTGCTTGGCACAGTGTATGTAACTATGTATTGAACTAAATATGATGGAAAGCGATGTATGAGCGCCCAATAAAATGATAAATTAATTAAAAAAATCAAATCTTAAAGTGCAATAAGGAAGGATTTTGTGGGCAAACTTGATGCAGAAAATATTAAAAGAAAATGGAAAAAATATATAATCACTGTTTCATAAACAATTCATTGATGTTTAACCATCTGAAGAAGTAGTGTGTGATCAAAGACTGATGGTATTGCAGGGAGGTGCTTAAGTGACACTAAAGGAATTAACAAAAGAATGTTTTTAGGAATTAAAAGAATAAAGATTGAGCCACTCAAGAAATCAATGTGATGCTGTGATCTCTCAAACTTGGATCAAAGACATTGTGCCCATTGCAAAAATACATATTGTGCCCATTGCAAAGGAAGTTGGCTTAGCAGAATGTGGAAATTGTTGAATGATATCATAATACCACCTGCAAGTAAAGTTTTGATGATGGTAATGAACATTTGATATAGTTGTATACAAACAGATACGTGTCAGGAGTTCATGCCAGATTCAAAATAGGATGTGGGTGAAGGATATCATTGTTAATGATCACCGAATCTTTGCTGAAAGTAGGGCATACCCAAAATATGTCTACTTATGTTTTATTGCCAGTGGAAATAACTTTGACTGTACGGAACAAGTGATTACTAACAAGGAAAAGAATGTGAATTCTAGAAAACTTAATTGTGCCTCTGTGAAAATAGTAAGTAGGAGAAGAGTCTATGTGATTTGAAATCACAAAAATTTGTGTCAGATCTGTATTATTTCACTAGATTTCTGTAATATGCATGCTGAACAAATAATCTGAGAGGCTGGACTATCTGAAGAATATGATGTCACAATAGAAGGAAGACACGTGGATTTGCAGAGGACATGATCTTGTGAAGGGTGCTTTAGGAATTTACTAATGAACATCAGAGAAACAGCATTCAAAATAAATCATGTATCAACATAAAGAAAAGAAGTCCTCATAATTGTAAGTAAGTAACATCATGATATACATAATTGAATATTGAAGTGGTCATATGTTTCATTTTACTTGCATTCACAATGAACACTAATGGAAGCAGAAGTAAGGAAATCAAATGATATAGTGCACTGGGCACTTCTGCATTAAAAGACTTCAATACAGTTTTGAAATCAAAGGGCCTTGAGAACCCAGGTGTTCCTAACTCCAAAACAGTTTTGAAATCAAAGGGCCTTGAGAATCCAGGTGTTCCGAACTCCAAAACAGTTTTGAAATCAAAGGGCCTTGAGAACCCAGGTGTTCCTAACTCCAAACTGAGCAGCTTTGATTGTGTCTTCCTCACTCCCTGTCATGAAGGCAGTTTTGTCTTATTGGGACCTTCGAGGACAGAGGGTAACTGCCATAGGGGTTTTGAAGATGGTAACTTTCTACAGAACAGAAAGACTCATCTTTCTCCATTGGGGTGATTGGTGGTTTTGAACTGCTAATATCGAGGTTAGAGGTGCAACTTGCAACCCAGTATGCCACTGTGGCTTCAATCAATTCATACAAATTCAAATTCATGCAAATTCAAATGCAAAATCAGAGCAATAATTGAGGACTACAGAAGAAGAATGGATGCATTTTGATTTGGGTATTGGTGAAATATTTTAAATAAATCTATCTAATAAAACAAATTCAGAATGCTTCTTAATAGCTGGGATGGTAAGATTTTATCTTGTGCCTTAAAACAAAGCTAGTCCCTGGACAGGGGCAACATGCTGGGTGCAGGGTCAGTGAAGGAAGGAAGACTTTTGTGGAGCTAAGCAGTTGCTACAACCATGGTTTGAAATACAGTGTGGTTGTGACATGGTTGCAGGCCAGAGTTAGTGTTTGTCCATCTCCATCAGAAGTGATTGACAGGAGCAACTAACAGCCAAACCTTGGTCCGGTGCGAGCTTTTTTTTCCACCAGGAAGAGGACAGCCAGCAAAATCTTAATGGGTGATTCAACTTTGCCATCGTGGTTGCTAGGAGTAACAATTTGCATGATGTCACTCTACAGCAGCAAGAGAGTACGTGGGGAATATTGATGATTTGATGATAGAATTACAACCCACAAGCACCCAGGGAAACTTTCTTAAAATTCCCTACCCATCAATCCCAAACATGCCCATCTCTCAGTGGAGAAGCTCAGCCGAGTAGCTAAGCTAAGTATATTTTAATGAAGCATCTAGGCTAGTGGTCCTCAACCTGTGGGTTGCAGCCTCTTTGGGAGTCAAATAATCTTTTCCAGGGTTGCCTGATTGATAACAGTAGCAGAATACAGTGAGGAAGTAGTAAGAAAAATAAGTTTATGGTTGGTGGGTCACCACTCCACGAGGAACTGTACTGGGAAGGTTGAGAACCACTGCTCCAGACCAAGAGAACATCTATGGATCACAATGGTTCAATCCCTGCGCAGTTCATCTCGGAGAAGAGACAGGACTAGGCAGCATTTATTTTTCCTCTGCTTTCCATGGGGACTCCTTGGTTAAGCTGTCTGGACGGCAATTAACATTAACAACAGTGGCATAGCTCTGTTGGGTATATGACTACATCAACCCTCTCAGAGTACTACTTGACTTTGGTTTTGTTGTTGCATTCTATCTATTTCTCATGTTTCTCTCCCTATAAATATGTTTGCAGAATTCAACATCATGGGACGTGGGCTAGTGTACACCGAAGTTTTTTTTTTTTTCCAGCGTTATGACTTTCTTGCCATGGGGATGTTGAAAGTCAAAGGTTCAGCCTTTGAGATTCAGTTTCATTCTTTCAAATTCAGGGGTATAATGTCGGTCAGTCCCACATCATAGATTTAAGGATCAAAAAGCCATTTGCCTTTTTTCCCCATTAAAGTACTTTCTATACTGCAAAGTATTTGCAGAACAGAATGGTGCTGGGAAATTAAAGGAGGCTTAAGAACCAGGTGACCCAGCCTCTAAGTCAGGCTTTGCTAATGATTGGTTTTCATTTCCCATATGTAAAAGGGCTAGGCAACTCTTACTTTCATGGGAGGTCAAGTATTAAGAGGTCAAGAATGAAAATACAATTCAAAATCAGCCTCTGGTCAGGAAATGAAAAAAAAATCCATTTAGATTTGAAGACTCTAATATAGTAAAGTACATATGAGCAGATGGAGGGATGGGACATAAAACATTTCATTTGTAATAAGTGGCATACTCTTGAAGGTTAGTTCCATGTGAGATCACTGTGGAGGCTAGACATGAATGTGGAAATGGGGAAAGTTAAGACAAATTGATTCTTGGAACTGTGGTGTTGGTAAAGACTATGGTCTGCCACAACAACAAACAAGGAGTCCAGTCGGAATTGATTTTAGAAATTAGGATGGTGAGATGTCATATTTCCTTCTTTAAACATGTTAATGGGAGGTGTCAATCCTTGGAGAAGGTGAGCCTGCTGTGCAAATGGAAGGTGGAAGACCAGCCAAAATAAAAAGTTTCAATAAGATGACTGGAACAGTGGTTGCCCCAGTGGGCTCAGATACAACAATGATTGTGAGGACTGGGCATGACCAAGTAACAGTTTGTTGGGTTGAACATTAGGTCAAGGTCAGTTTCAACTGATTTGTTCTTTCTGATTCATAGGGATTCTATAAATGACAGAGTGGAAATGCACAAATTATTTCCCTGGGGTACCATCTTTACTGGAGCATATTGTTGGTCTTTTTTTTTTCAAGAAGCAGCAGGTGTTTCAAGTTGCCAACCTTCTAGTTGACACTACTCATGCTATTTGGTAGAAAAGGACACTGAGCATCAGAGGCTCAGGGACTTCCATGAATTCACTCGGTTAATCAGACATACATACAATCAAGAGGGATATCTCTGGAGAAGGACATCAGGCTTAGTAAAGTGGAGGGGCAGCAAAAAAAGGGGAAGGTCCTCAAAGAGATGAATTGATCCATTGACTGCAATGATGGGCTGAAGCATCAGAACCATTGTGGGTATAACCCAGGACCAGGCAGTGTTTCCTCCTATTGTGCATAGGGCCACTGTGTGGGTACAGTCAACGATACTTGATGAGAAGGATTGTGAGAATGGTTGCGACAATGGACCCAAACAACAATTGTGAGGACGACATAAGATCAGGCAATGTTTCTTTCCATTGTATGTCAGAAACCCACAAGACGGCACCTACCAACAACAACTGATATTTGAAATGAGGTGTGTGCTTCTGAGCACTTTCTCATAAACACGTGGTAGATCTTTCTGAATCCAGCTGTGTCTGGATTCCTAGTCCTTTCTCTGAGCACTCTCAAAAATGAATAGATTTAATACAAGGCAGAGCCATACAGTGATCTGCTCATTCAACTCTGTGGAGATTTTTACTCCTTGTTCAGCCAGCCAGTATCCTGAAGAGATCATTCTGTCCAGCCCCATGCTTCACATTGCTGTTTCTTTTCATGTGATTTTAATTAAATGTTAACATTCGTTTGCCCTTTTCCATTGTGTTAAGGATAACCTTTGTTTCCTGTCAAGTCCCGATAAGCTTCCCTCCATGGCAGTCACCAAACAGGTTCATCTTGAGAGAAAGTAAAGAAGGGGGTTCTTTGATTCACTCTGCTGACATGATATGTTTTAAATGCCAGTCTGAATATTTGGATGGTGCTGATTTCATTCCCATAATGTCAGGATAATAAATTATTTCTGAATATTATTTCTGAAGGTTTGCTTCTAGATTAGCCATACTAGGTGGCTACGGCCATTCCCACAGGTCAAATACTTATGCCTGAGACAGTTTTTAATTCCTAAATAGTTAAAGATACAGCATGGATAGAGAGGCTCTGATTTCTACTTAACACCAGGAACTCTAACACCCTGTTGGAGAATTGATTCTGACTCACAGAGATCTACGGTTTCTCAGCATGTGGATGATGACAGGAGTAGAAAGCCTTATATTTTTCTCATAGAGTAGATTCAAACTGTTGACCTTGCAATGAGCAGCACTATTTGTAACCTGCTTTGCCACCGGGGGTCTGATTGGGGTTTAAGAAAGACAAAAATAGATCCAACTCATTTTCATTGATTTGATTCTAATTTATGGAGCACCTGTGGGACAAAGGAAACTGGCTTTTCAGGTTCAAAGACATCAACTCTTTCCAAAATCAGACAGCTCATCTTTCTCCCCGGGAGCAGCTCATGGGTACCAACTGCTGACCATGTAGTTAACGATTCAACAGAAGTCCACTGTGAGAATAGGCCATGTCTCAGGTTTTCCAAATGAGCTGATAGGGGGAAATATTTTACATGTATAGTTAAAGGATATTTTGTGGCACTGTGGGCTATGCATTGGGTTACTCTCAAGTCTGTAGTTCAACTTCATTTTTTTTTCCCATGGGAGAAAGATGAGGCTATATGATACTGTAGGGATTTAGAACCTAGGAACCCAAAAGAAGAATTCTGCTCTATTCTAAGGAGTCACTGTTCAGAAATGACCCAGTGGCAGTGTTTTAAAAATATGTTGTCTATAGTACATATACACATAATTACTTATATTGATAGATATCATTTTGTTTACAGAATATATATGATAAAAGAAAATGCTTTTTCAAGTTCATGAAAAGTCCTACTATGTTCTAATCCCCTTGCCCCACAAGATTTTGAGTCCCTTTTGCTGGGCTTGGTGGTAAGTGCTCCCTCGTCCGTATCTACTCACAGCAACGCTGTGTCCAACGACAGGATACAGAAATCTGCCAACCCTGGGCCTTCCGCAACACCCTTGTTGTCTTTAAGCCTCTTGCCGCAATGACTGTGCCCACCCCTAGCATTCACGGTCTCCTTCATTTTTCTAACCTTTTAGTTTATAAGGATTGTGTCTTTTTTCAGGGATGAACCTCTCCTGAGAACCTGATCAAGATAGGGGAACTGAAATCTTATGAGCCTTCTTTTTGGGTAAGTCTTGCATGCTTCACAAAGCTCATTCCTCTTTTATGTTCATTTTCCACCGCCTCTCTGTCAGTCTGTCAGTTTGTGAGGGTGGAACAGGACCGAGGAATCATTCAATCTGCTACACACAGGGTCACTATGGAATTCAACGGATTCATGGCATCTAGGGACAACAGTAGCTTGTAATTTATTCTGAGTTTCAATAGATAAAGCATACATATTTTGGCACATATGGAGGGTCCCTATTAGTTGGCATTGATTCAATGGAAGTGAGTTTTTAAAAATGTATTTTTTTCATTAGCTATATAATTGATATATATACTTGATATCCATACTTGATATCCATACTTGATGCATGATCCTCATATGCCCTCCCTTTATCGAGTGTGATAAGGCTTCTTAGTAATGTGGAGAATTAGTAAAATTGGGTTGAGAATCAGGCTGCATTCAAGACTTATTCTGGCCTTAATATACGTTGTGACCTTGAACAAGTTTTTCCCTTGCGTTGAGGTGACACTGTGTTTGGGCGGTGAAGCTGATATTGCATAAACATGGTGTGGCATTATTCAACCTAACGGCAGGGAGAAGATTTACTCTTCAGAGCTCTTCACTCAGGTGAACCTCTGTTTTTTTTTCATTTTCATTTTACACATGAGGAAACAGATGCTGTCAGAGTCACAATAGACTCAAGGTAAGTGAATTGGGGAGGGGACTCAAACTCAGGGCTAAATAATTGCACACCTGTGTGTGTGCTGACTCTCTCCTATTCCCCTGCCAAGGTCATTCCACTGGAACCTTCTATCACTCTACTCACTGGCCCCTCATTTCATACACTGCCCTGCACTTTGGGTCTTGCCATTGGATCCCCTTTATCTTCCAAAATGTCAACTGCCTTTGGTTTGTGGAAGCCCACTGAAAACTCACTGGCACTGCATGATCTGCATATGAAAACATAGAAGTGAACACATAAGTGTGTGGCTATAGCAATGAGACTCTAGAAATGATACACAGTCCTGTTAATCAGGCTTAGAGTGGTGAGCTGTGTCAGGAAAGGGTTCTCAGGTTTTACACAGACACTGTCTGTGGTTTCCAAATGTGAGGAAATGAGAAATGCTATGATGTTTCCTGAAAACATGTGGCTATTGTAGAATGATGTCAGGGAACAAGAAGATAAAGACCACAGGAACACAACAGCTAAAGGTAAGGGGTGATGCCATAGTGGTGGAATGCTGGAATCGCTGCTCTCCATGAGTCTCCACCCCAGACACTTCATATGGAACCACAGCTCATGGGTCATTAGAGGCACATGTTGCTCTGATGCTGGGAAGATTCCAGAAGGATTTCCAGACAAAGAGGTTCCTAGAGATTCCCTACAGAACTTAGACAAAGGATCTCAATCTTCTGATCTGTCACCTCTATCTGTAGGAAGGTCCAGCATTCAGAACTTCCCTTTCCTAGTACAGGTGGTTTCCCATAAGCTGAGGGCTGACTGTCATTCCAAACAATCCAGGACACATTGGGAAATGAAGAAGGGACTCTGGAAAATACCTCTTTCAACAACCCGAATGTATGAGGATCGATGGAAACATAGCAACTCATAAGGTAACAGTATCTGTTAGCTTTGAGGAGTTTTCTATTTTAAAATGTCATTGGCAGATATTTCCAGATTAGATATGCGTTATTTGTCTACTAAGAATTAGCTTCATCCATACACAAACAGGAACTATAGCAAGCAATTTTAGCCTAGCTCCTGTCCCCGAGAACAATTAACTTTGTAGCAAAATCCCACATTGGGCTAACTTCCCGGGAAATAGTGACATTAAAAAAAATATGTCTCTTCATTAATGCCTCTGGTGTAATCTATTATTCCTAGCTTCATTCTATATTAAATCATTAGGGTGACATTGTTCTAAAGTACTGTGCCTCTTCAATAACTATCTGACAGGAATTCTTCAGAGGAAAAAACGATTTCAATCAGTTAATTATTTCCATTTTATAAAATTGTGTCTCCCTAGCAGTTGAAATCGATCAAGTGAAAAATGCATAGAGTGTATGTAATGTGCCACCCTTCCCTCGCTTTTGTCCTCTCTTCCGTATGTTCAAACTTCCACTGCCCACTCCTGGACGAGTGCAAATTTTGCTAATGCATCTCCTCCTTCTGATCATTTTCAACCCTTGGTCAATATCTTCAGACCCTGCTCTCTGACACAGAGCCCTGAGGATATAAAAGCTTGTTTTCCTTCCCTCCTGAGTCCTTTCCTATTTTATTTGACAATGACTAGTTTGCTCATTATCTGCTTGTCTACTTTTTTATCCAACCCCATTTACCTGGGCTGTGAACATGCACCTGCCTTCCCAGACTTTCTGCTCCATGGTCAAGCCTTCCACAGTCTCTGTTCTTGGATTTTGTCTCTTCAGATTTTCTGACCAATAAAATTTTCCTCTTATCCCTGATTTACATTCTTTCTAGTTGAATCTATTTAGGATCATGATCACAGTATATAACTCATATGTTTAAGTCATCCTTGTCATTTAATGAGATTTATTCTATTATCTCAAACATCACCGATAGAGTTCTTGGGCAGTGTAACAATTAACATGCCTGACTGCTACCTGAGAAATTGAGAATTTGAGTCTACACAGAGGCACCTTGGAAAAGACATGATGATCTATCTTCACAAATCTGCCATTAAAGACTCCATGGAGTTGAGTTCTACTCTGACACACAAGGAACAATCATTAGTATGAGTCCAGTCAGTGGCAATAGGCCATGTACATATGTTCTGGTGGTCCAGTGGCCTATATGCTTTTTGAAGGCAGAGAAGTTATATCTATCTATCTATCTATCTATCTATCTATCTATCTATCTATCTATCTATCTAATCTTCTATCTATATACAATAGCTACAGAATCATGTGAAGTGCTGAATATATAACAGGGGCATAACATTTCTCTACATTATATTTGAGTTCATGATAACTAATTTATATACACCAAAAACGAATGCTAGTTCATCATTTGTAAATCAAGTCAACTTTTAAGTATAAGATGCCTCCAATTAAAAAGCAATAATATGGTATATAAACTCAGCTATTATTAGAAGCTACTGTAGATACACAGAATTCTTAATTGTACTCATGCAGAACCTCGAGCTACACCCAGAGAGTCATTTGAACACAGTAAGGTTTAAAACCAGGAAATATATATATCGAATTCATATCTTTCCACCATACCGATTACTTCTGTATACTAAGGATATAATCTGAGGAGGTGCGTGATGAAAAGTAGAATGAAATATCAGGATTGGAGGCGTTCTCATTAACAACCTGTGTGATGCTGATGACTGAGCTCTTCTACTTGAAAGTGAAGTGGACTCATACAACATAATCATGAAGGTCAAAGGTCGCAGGCAGAAATATGGACTACATCTATGTTGTTGCTATTAGGTGTTACCATGTCAGTTCCAATGTAAACAAGCCACAGAAGGAAACACTGCCCATCTATTCTATCTATCTATCTATCTATCTATCTATCTATCTATCTATCTAATCTGTGGGACTCTCGCTTTTTTTCCTTAGCATGATTTCATTGTTGTAGTCACTGTGTCAACACAGCAGGAAGAAAAGAAAAATAGGCTGTCCACTTCTGAAGAATTAACCACTGAATCTTTATGCATATGTCACAATAAAGAACACCAAATCCTCAAAAATGTACTAATAAACAGTGTATCAATAAGCAGAGAAACAAATAGAGGAAATGAAATCTAACAAAGTTTCATTTCACTTGGATGGACAGTTCATCCTTATGCAAGTAGCAGTTCAGAAATCAAATGATGGATGGCACCATGTAGCAAGACATTGCTCATGTGTTATTATTACTCTAAAAACTTTGTATTGTTATTTGGGTGAAAATGTACAGAGCAGGTCAGCTTCCCATCCAACTTTTCATATCCATTTTATTGCCTGTCGCTGATTGCAAACTTCTTGGTGTCGCATCAGTTCCTGTGTTTCTGGCTTCCATTTCACCTTCTTTGCTAATCCTTCTGCACTCGGTCCTTGGGTGCAAGCTTTACTTTTGATTTGGCATGGGTGATTTTTCTAAGTTGTTCCCTTCTCCCTGGTGTTATTGTTACCCTTCTATACCTGTATATCATTTGGTTGAAATATGAGCCAGGGGATGAGTTCCATTTCAAGACTTGAAAGTAATTGAAGGTCCCTAGCCTTGGGGTATCTACTAGTCTCTGTGAGATATATATATATACACAAATTATTTCGACTTTTGCTCATGAAATTTGTTTCATAGCTTTGTTGTTTGTTTGTTTTTCCCCTCCCAATCTATCATGTACCTTCTACTGTGATCCCTATTAGTGCATTTGGTACTGGTAACTGAGTACAACTCATCTTCTGGTTTCAGAGTTGTATAAGCCCAAGTTTCTATAGTTCATTCATTCATTCGAGCGCTCTTTATCTAAGTAATACACCGATTAAAACTATAAAATGAAAAATGTAATTTTAGATATTAAAGATGGCTTATTCTAGGCCATGGGACTTTTTAATCACCTTACATGCCTGCAAAATCTAAGCAGTAAAGAAGAAAGGGTAAAGACAAATTAGTGCATTTGAATTATGGGGTTGGGAAAATATATTGAATATACCATAGACTTTTAGCAAAACAAACCCTCTTGGAAGAAATAGTATCAGGATGTACCTTAGAAGCAATGATAGCAAGACTTTGTCTCATTCACTGTAAATATATTACCCAGAGGGACCCATATCTTAGAAAGGGCATATGCTTTGTGACGTCTAGGGCTAGTGGCAATGAGAAAGACCATCAATGAAATAAAATGAAAAGGTAGGATCCTCAAGAGACTCAAACATAGCAACCATTCTGAGGATTGCATTGGACCAAACAATGTTTTATTTTCTTTTAGATAAGGTGAAAGCCAACTCAAGGCCTCTAACAAAAAGAGAGATGAATATAAGCACATGCTCAAAGAATTAGAAAACAACCTCCCTTTGACAAATCTTTGCCCAAGGGTCATTTAAAATTAACACATGTATTGCTTTAGACTGATGACACAACAGTGTTTTAATAAAGAAGGATGCCTAAGTAATGGATCCTAGCAGGGCTATTAATCAAATAACTTTTAGTGTCTGCAGAAGTTCATGGTTAAGAGGAAAGATATCTTAGAGACGCGAAAATAAACATAGCTCATTAATAATTGTTGCCTCTCCTTTTTTTTAACTGCGGAAATATATCCAAGCTCTGTTTTATTATATCCATTTTTATTAGAATTTCAAAGTCAAGAGAAAAAGAAGGTTATAACTTTTGAATTGGGTATTCTGAATTGCATTCTTCTTCAATCATCAAAACCGTCTAAGTAATACACTGATTAAAACTATAAGCTCTCTCAATGATTGCTTAAAATAATTTAACAACTAGTTCACAGTGCTAATGACCATTTTAAGTATATTAAATATCTATATATATACAGAAAAGTAGTTTATTATTTCGTACCCTTCATACTTCAATAAGAACAATAAAAGTTATCTAAAATTAAATTGTGTTATAAGAAATAGTATTAAAATATCAATAAAATTATTAAATCATGCTTAACAGAAAACACAATAAAATTTCTATTTAGGGTACTTCCATCTTGTATTTTGATTGGTGTCCTCACTTTTTTGGGGGGGGCCATAACCAGCCTCTGGTGGGAGTGGGAGGCCCCGCCATGCTCCTAGAGAGCTGCTGCTTGATTTGAACTGCCAAGCCAGTGGGCCGCAATCCAGCACTCAAGTACTACACCACTGAGGCTCATCCCTGGTATCTTCACTTTTAATACTATTCTTTTTATCCAAGCATCATCAGCTGTGTGGTTTATCATTAACCAACTTTTCATTGTAGGAGCTGGGTCCCAATTCTTTAGTGGTAGGCCAATTAGACACCAGCGATTGTGTTTGAGAGATTGAAAGCAGGTGGCTTCTCTTCTCTGAAAATAACATGTTCATCTTGGGAAAACTCCTTAAAACCTCTGCTGAACTTAAAATATTTATTCTGACAATATTTTAGTTCTTTGAACACTTCCTAGAACAACAAAAAATTCATTCAAACTATCTCAAAGGAATTTGAGGTATAACATAAAGCTGAAATGAATGAGACTGTGTCCCTCTCTTTTTTGACACTTTATGGGATATGTTTGTTTACTGAAGTACAAATGCAAGGGAATCAATACGTAATGTTTAATGAAAAGTATAACACATTTTATGAAAAGAATACTATTAAAAGCATTAGCTCTAATTTTTTATCCCTGTGGACAGAATGACTCTTGGTAAGGCACTTAGAATGAGCTACAGGTCAACATGAAAAAAGAGAAAGGAATATAAATTTGTGATTTCTACATCGAGTGGCTGTAAAATTGCCCACCTTAGAGAGAATCCTGATTACAAGTTCCATATGAAAAGTCAGTTCATCGAACTCAATAAAAAAAATTAGATATTGGATATGACATTGTGGTGTTGCTGCAAATTATACAAAGGTAGCCCCTCTAGATGAAATGCTTCCTAGTTATATTCTATTTACATTGTCCTTTAAAATTATAACAGCCTTAGAAAGCATCTACAGGGATCAGCTTGAGGAAGAGTTACTTAGCATGAACTAACCAATCAATTCTGTTGGATCAGTATTGCGCTGTGTGGCACTTTTTTTTTCTCAGAGCATTATCCTACCTGAAAAAGTTTTTGGTCTTTTTACTAACTCTCCACCCAAAGAGCTATTGCTTTCCAGACCTGAAGGGTCCTAACCAGTCTCTGTCTGACAACCCAGTCGGATTACTTTTTATTTAAAATTCCATTCCATTCACTTTTCTACCATTTCTAATGTGGTTATTTTCAGAGCAGTTGGCCCTGGTGCTTGGCAGCATGTAGTTCTTTGGGTTTCAGGTTTGTTAAGTCTGGTGGTTGCAGCGTCCGTTAGAACATTGGGCTGAAAGGGCAGCATTGACCTCAGAACCAAGTCAGAGGTTAGAAAGAAAGGGCCATAGACTTGGGAAACATGTGAGACTTGCTGTATCTGACCATGAAATCACACTTTATTCTGCCAAAGTTTACCTCATACACAAAAATGTTTTCTTTTAAAGCCATCATTGTCTACTACCTTGTCTTTGTATTCGTGAAAACAAACCCTTTTTTCCTCAAAGCCTTATTTAATAATTCATTAATATAAAATAAATAGAATTTCAAGTATTATAAGAAAACATATGAGATCTCAAAGAAAATTAGAGATAAGGACCACTAATATAAAATACACAATAATGTTATACTTATTTTCAATAGCAACATGAAAATTACTTAAAGATTATTCAAAGCTCACAAATACAAAATTCTACTTTTTGAAGAACCAGGGTTTGATAGCCATGTTAAGTATAAATGAATTTAAATCTAGATTTAGAATAGAGAATTTGGATTTTAATGCCAGCTATACCGTCTCTTATTAAGTGACCTCTGGTTACCCACATGCTGTCCATTTTTTCTGACTTTTAGGATAATTGTGTCACCAACATGCATATTGTGAGAGTGAAAAGATTTTACCTATAAGAAATGTTCAGGAAATGGAGATCTTATTGTCTCTACACTTACTGCTACACATATTGTAAAACTTTTTTTTTGTAACTTCAATCAACTCATATGCTACAGAGAACATGTGCTTGTTAACGTGGTCGGCTTAAACATCATGATTGCTAAAGAGTGACGGGGAAAAGAAGAAAAGCCTTAATGATCTGCACTGACCCAGTGGCTGCAAAAATGGACTCTGGCAGAGGAACAATCATGAGGATGACTCAGAATTGTGAAGTGTTTCCTTCTGGGTCTGAACCAGTTTGACAGCACCTAACAACCATAGTATATGTATCGGAAAACTAGACAATGGATAAGAATAACCACAGAAGAAATGGACGCATTTAAATTAGGGAGTTGGTTAAGAATATTAAAAAAAGAGAACATCTAGGTTCTCAGAAGAAAAAGCAAGCCTGTATTAGAAGAAGTGCAGCCAGAAAGTCCCTTCTAAAGGAGAAACAGTAAGATGCCATCTCATGTACTTTGGGCATGTTTTCAGAAGATTCCATACATGGTAGAAGGTCAGCTACAATGAAGAAGACCCTCAAGGAGATAGATTGACACAGTGGCTGCCCCAAAGGGCACAGAAATAAAAACAGCAAGGAGGGCCCAGGACTGCTGTTCCCTTGTACATAAGGTTGATAGACGTTAGAGACAAATTGATGTCACCAAACAAGGACATGAATGGCATGTGAACAGTCTCTTAGTGAGAAAATCTTGCAAGCAACACTGAGTCCTATGCACTAGTCATGATCTGACGTCATTCTCAAAACAATATGCTGAGTGAATTGCTCTGTATATGTTCAGTTTGCAGATGAAGAAATCTATGTCCAAAGATGTTAAATGCTTTATCAGGTCAAGGCATAAATTGAAGAGTTAGGTTGAGCCTACATCTTCATCCAATACTGTCCTCCTCATTGACACATTGTCATTGTTGTTGGAGTCACCTGATGGAACATGAAGAAGTGTTCAAGAGGGCTTTCCAGGAAGGCAACCATCTGGGTGCAGAGAGCCAGCCCTTTCTTCTGCAGAACCCCTGAGTGAGTTTGTCCCACCAGGTTGCTTAGCAGCAATGTGCTTAATTGCTGTGCAACCAGGGCTCATTTTCACCATCACACTACATTGGAAAAAAAAATCCAAAGGTTCCCTATGGGCAATTAAACAAAATAAAACAAGCTAAACAAACAAACATAACATCCATCAAGTCCATTTTGGTTCAGAAACATCTTAAAATGGAGTAGAACTGCTTTCTCGGTTTTCGTTGACTCTCAATCTTAGAGGAGCAGAAGTCTGACTTTTCTTTTATGGAGCATCGAGAGAGATGAAACTGTTGAGTTTAGCGGTCCAGGAATTCACGGAACTGCTTAGGCACCTAGTCCATTTGAAAGAAGAATTCAGGAGGAAGTCTCTTGTAAATTTTGTTTATGGTCTTGGGGAGATTTCATCCAAAACTTTATCATGGAGTTGATTCCTCTTTGAAGTGAACTGTACAGGCACACTAACTCCCATGATAAAGACTCCAAGATAGACAAAGTGTGTAAGTCATCTCCTCCCCAGTTGGACCTGAAAGTGAAGTAAACTTGCTTCACCATGGTGCACTTCTACTTCTCCCCAATATAATCTTCTCTATGCTTACCCTGCTACTCTGCTTCTTTGTTCTAAAACAAGGAGTATAGGAACAGATTAAAACAGCAGCATAAATGTTGGTTTGCTTAAAAAGAAAACATACCCTCAAACCCAACTCTATTGGAGATATAGGGGAAAGTAACATATTTTTGAGTTACTTAAAATTAATAAGTTCCCAGGCTGAGCCCCGGTGGCATATGGTTGTGCATGGGACTACGGCCCACTGGGACGGAGGTTCAATTCCAGCAGTGGGGTTGGGCCTCCTACTCCCACCACCGGAGAGCAGTGATGCCAAGAAAAAAAATAATAAGTTCCCATTTTTAATCCCCTCATATGCATAAGAAAGCTGAGCAATCAATAAGGTAGACCAAAGAAAAACGGATGCATTTGAATTGCTGTGTTGACAAAGGCTAGAGCATGCACCATGCACTGCCAGAACAAGTAAATCCATCTTGGAAGAGCAGCTAGAATGATCCTTAAAAGTGAGCATGGTGAGACGTTGTCTAGGGACTTTGGATATGTTAACAGGAGAGGCCAGCTCCTGGAGAATGACAAAAAAATGGTAAAAAAGCAAGGCTAAGAGAAATTAAATTGATATCAAAGCTGCAACTACTAGCTGCAAGATGGGCAGTTTAAATTCATTGGCCATTGTGACGCTATCTGCCCCATCAAGATTTATAGATTCAGATGCCCTGCATAGCATGGTTAGGAACCAGAATCAACTTGAAGGCAGTGGTTTTGTTTGATTTTATTGATCAATGATGAAATTGGATTTGCACGTGTTATCTGGATACCTGGAGTAATGGTTTTTGTTTGATAGTTTGTTACAGTTGTTTGCTGTTAAATGATGAATGCACACTCATAGCACATCTTTCCACCTATACTGAAAGGGAAATATCTCAAATCTCTAAGTATATGTTGAAACTGAAACATAAATTCTTCCAAGTGCATAAAATGTAATTTCCCAAAGATTTAAACCTTGACAACCCTTTAAACATGCAAGAAAAACAAACAACACGAGTCAACAAGAGTTAACACCAAGTCAACTCACACTCCTGGTGATTCCGAGAATGTCAGCCAAGAATTGTGGTCCATACAGTTCTCAACTGTTATGTTTTCAGGAGACAGCGCTTGCTTCCTTGGTGCTACTGCTTAAACTTTTGGTTTGTATCCCAGCAACTGAACTTTGGCAGCACCCTTGTCAACAACATTTTTAGATGACTTAATGTACCTCTACTGTAATGTAGTACAAATTGATATGAAAACACAAATTAAGGTAATGCGTTCATTTGACACTAACAGATCAGCACTCTAGACTGGAGTAGAACCTCCCCTAAGGTTTCTAAAATAGAACCTTTACAGAGTCAAACTGCCATATCTTTCTCCACTGGAACAACTTGGAAATCTCAATCTCCCTCCCCCTCCCCCTCCCTCCTCCACCTCATCTCT